>OZ020514.1:40029864-40736612 GCA_963971425.1 Bryoerythrophyllum caledonicum
ATCCCGGGGTAATCTGACTTAACTCGTTATGTCACCGGACGTCCTGATAGGCCCGAGGACGTCCTCCATCCGGACGTCCGGACGTCAGGGACGTCGAGTGTCCTAACAACCGTGCCATAGTGTAAAGTTTAGATGTGCACTTTAGTTCTTATGTCCTACATGTGTTAATTTGGGAGTCGCTAAATCTCCGAATATAACAAATATGGTGTTACAATGACTAGTCTTGCCACAATGAGAACATGTCAAAGCCTTCCTCCCCTTAGCCTTAGTTTTTTCTACAGTCTTGGCCACCTTGGTCTTGGGCTTGGCCTTCACGGTGTCTGCCCCTCTCTTCTTTGAGCAATGGGGGTCCACCTTGGTGTAACCCGCCTCCCCACAAGTCGAACAATGCACGACCTTTTCAGGTTGTTCCTTTGCCAAGCTATCGGTCGCGCTGACAAGCTTCTTAGGCTTAGAAGCATCCATCAACACCGTGGCCAAATCGTGGCCTTGCTCACGTCCATCGCTCTATCAAGCGCTTCTACCTCGGCAAACTTCCGTCAAAGTAGCGTTCCCATGATACCGAAAACAAAGATGTGTACCTATTAACTCTACCATCCGCTAAACCAGCTAGGAGATGAAGATCTTCACCAGCTGGCGCTTCGTGAATACATCACCAGCCTCCGCTGACAGCCGTGCCAACCGAGTATACATAGTACGAGGGATATTGTCCTTCTTTCAGCAGAAATCATGGATGTGTTGCATTTGATCCGCTTGAATCCCCCGTACTCCATATCCAACTGCTCCATGAATTGTGCCAAAGGATTGAAGGCTGGCGGATTGCTAATCGCCATCAATGCCGCACGTGTAGCCACGACGAAATGTGACATGGCCCCCATGCGAGACCATTCGGCCACAACAGCAATGCCCTTGCTCCTGGAGACCTCATATAGGAAACCCTCTTTTACTTTTGGCTCCTTAGGGGAAGTCAAGAGTTGGGCAACCGTACTCTCCTTGAGTGTAGTTACCAACTTTACACGCTAGCGCCAGTCTTCCTCAACAGGGACAATTGTGCGTCGTGTTGCATGGTCCACCTCCTATATGACTACACGGCTTCTAATTCTAAATGTTTGGGCAAGAGTTCGAATGCATACCAGTTGTTGAAGGAGGGCGTCCGCTGGCGCTTCTCTTTCATTCACGTTGGGCATCGGAGCCGCCAAACGGGCAAGGAGATGCCCCGAGCCCATCCCAAGAACATGTCCCGCACGACATGACGGAGATTGTCTTTCATGTCGTCGAACGTGCCCACGCTCAAGACCCAAAGCCTATAGTTGGTATTCAACGCTGAAACAGGCTGAAAAGCCTCATCGATAATTGACCCTGGCCCAAAGTCTGAGGTGGATGCACTCTCTGAGTGGTCTGGTGAGAGAGAGCAATAATATCGACTTTGTGTACTCACAATAAACAACAACCACCTTGGGACCTATCTATGGGTACTATTTAAAGGATAAGGGTACAAACGGGCAACTTGCACCTGCAAAACAACCAAACTTTGTGGTTCACCGGTCATCACCTCCGGCTAGCACAGGTCCAACCACAACTCTCAACATAAAAAGGTCTTGCCGGCCATGAACCCGGCTTCAACCCTACAGTACCGTATCACAATTTAGTAAAACAAAAAATAGAGCCACTGGAAAATACCGACAACAAGCCCGCAACACCAGGGAGATACCGCACAAGAATCCAAGAATAAAAATCGGATCGTCTCCCCAAACAACATAAAAACAGGAAAGACAAGAGGTCAGAGCCATTGGCACACACCTACAGTAGAAGGCTTGAGTTGCAAACTTGCAATACAAAAAGAAACACTAAAAGTATTACTCTAGAGTCTAGTATTAAGAAAATATTGGAACTTCTCCGCGGTGTTCAAAAAACACAAACCTCCTCTGAATTGCAATTCAATGGGTGAGAAACGCGACAAATGCCAATCCACGACTAAAACTGGATTAAATGGCGGAATTCCAAACTATAGGTGCAAATGTCACTCATATCCGAGTAATAATGTTCTTGTAATCTACTCCCAAAGTTTAGCACTTACTTTTTTATTAAGGTCACATATACATAAAAAATATTAACATATTTTATTTTGTAAACTAACAAATTTTTGTGCCACTAGTCTTAGATTTTTCTTACAAACTCAAATCCGTGATTGGAATTCAAAAATAAGCTAAGTTGCAAAACTTAAAAAATTAAGCTTCCATTCCTAGGGACTCCCTGAAATTTCATCTTAAAACTCACGCATTTAGGTGTTTCGGCACGGATTTAGGTCCCTAACGAATTTAGGTCTTTAACAGATTTTGGTCCCAATGCAGTGTGAACACGGCTACAACAAAATCGATTCAGAAAATAGCTCAAAAGCATAGTGTGAACGGGGATAAAATGAAACCGGTTCGAAAATACCCTCACAAAGTAGTGTGAATGGGGAGAAAAATGAAACCGGTTTGGACTCCGTGGCACTATCCACGGAAGAAACTTGAAAAACTTTGAAGCCTCCTAACTTCCTCAGAAACTGTTCGTTTTGAGCACCATTTGTTGCGTAAGGACCGTCGCAACGCACTCTACAACATCATGTTGAATACCCACAAATTTTCTTTGATCACCTAAGCTCAACTTTCAGAACTATAGAAGAAAATGTAAGAGGTCTTTGTCAAGTGAACAAGTATGAAATCACTCACGTAATCAAGCGTCTCGCAATTCTCAAAGGGAGAATCAATGAGTGCAAGTAGTATACGAGAATGCGGAGCCTATACTAATGATAAACAATCACTTACAAGCAAAGATAATCACTAGCACTCTCTAACTCACTCACAAAGCTTGACTTGACAAAGACGTTAAGCCAAGGACGTGTGCGGCGCTATACTCACACGCATACAATCCTACGTGGATGAAAATCACTACGACTAGAAGAACTTTGACAATATTTAGATGAAAATTTGGAAAAAGGTTGGATTAGACGATCCAAATCTTTCGTATCCGCTCCCATTGTATTTGCAAAGAAATAGGACGAATTGATTCAAATTTGTATGGACTATCGAAACCTCAATCAAGTTACAATAAGGAATAGGTATCCATTACAATTAATACCTGAACTACTTGATTGTCTAGTAGGACAATTTTTTTTACAAAATTAGACATACAACAGGCTTATCATAGAGTGAGGATGGCACCGAGACATGAGTTCAAGACAACCTTCAAGGAAAGGTACGGCCTTTTCGAACATCTAGTCATGCCGTTTGGTTTAGTGAACGCCCGAGCTTAATTTCAAGCACATATGCAGTATATTTTTGTTGACCTGTTGGATATGTAGGTGGTAATTTACTTGGATGACATACTTATTTTTTCCAAAACGTTAGAGGATCACCAAGCAGTAGTATGGGAGGTATTACTGCGTCTACAACATCATGGGCTTTATGTAAAAGCATCAAAGAGCCAATTCCATCAAAGTTCCGTGGAGTTCTTAGGAATGGTTGTTTCAACATGAGGATTTTGGGTGGGTGAAGATAAGGTTCAAGCAATTAAAGAATGGCCTACCCAAAGACAATAAAAGAGGTTCAAGGATTTTTAGGATTTGCAAATTTTTATTGACGATTCATTTGTGATTACTCAAGAATTGTCTTCCCACTTACAACTTTGACACAAAATAACCAACAATCTAAATGGACTTAGTCGGTACAAGAAGCATTTGATGAACTTTGATCTCGGTTTATGCAAGCTCCATTATTAATGCACCTAGATTTTAAGCAACCGTTCATCATTGAGAACGATGCATGTGATACTACGACAGGAGGTATCCTCTCTCAACATGGGATATATGGACACCTCCATCCATGTGCTTATTGTAGCTCCAAAATGTTGCCGGCAAAACAGAACTATAACATTTATGACAAAGAATTGTTAAGTATTGTCTTAGCATTCTAGGATTGGAGGGTCTACCTTGAAAGATCGTCGCACCAAATTAAAGTAATTTCAGATCACAAGAACCTAGAACAGTTCTTAACCACAAAGTAGTTGAACCAACGACAAGCACAATGGTCTGAGTTACTCTCAAGTTTTGACTTTGTTGTTCAACACCAACCGAGATCTTTGAATGGACGGGCTGTCATACTATCTAGACGAACTGATATAAGTAAAGACGACAAAAATAAATCAACACCACTATTGCGGTTGGCAATGTTGGAATCTTGTGAATCCTTGTAGAACAATGATCACATTATGCAGAAAATTAAATTCGCTACAAAAAATGATTTAACTCTTAAACCCATATTAAATTTCTCTCTAAATAATCCAAATCAAGCACCAGCAAATACTCGTCGAACAATTCAATCATATACTTTTCAAGATGGAGTTCTTTATTTTCAAAATACAATATATATACCTAATAATGAGGATTTAAAATGCCAAATATCACGGTCAAGACGCAACGCTCCACTTGTAGCACATCCAGGGCGAGCAAAGACGGTGGACCTTGTCGCACGAACATTTTACTGGCCAACCATGCAAAGTTATATTCACCGTTTCGTTGATGGTTGTGGTTTGTAACAAAGCTCAAACCCTACACGCCAAAATTGCTACGGATTAATACAGCCGATTTCAGCATCAGAAGCACCGTGGAAACGAGTAACAACGGATTTCATTGTGAAGTTGCTAAACAGTGGAGGTTCGAAACAATTATGGTCGTAGTTGACAAGAATACCAGATTGGCTCATTCCATCTCAACTAACAGAACAATTGACTCTAATGGGACGGTAACCTTATATCTCCATCATGTTTGGAAACATCATGGGATACGTGAAGAAATAATCTCCGATCGTGGTGCATTATTTGTTTCAAAATTCATGCGCCAACTACATGAACTTCTTTGCATTCAACCCGCTCCTACTACAGCTTTCCACCCCCAATCGGATGGCAAACAGAGCTCATCAACCAAGTTTTGGAATAGATCTTGAGAATGTTGACTACAAGACGAGAAAATGATTGGTCAAACCTTCTCCCTTTAGCTGAATTTGCGTATAATAATTACCTTCACTCAGCTACAAGATACTCACCTTTCTATGCCACCTACGGGTATCACCCAACATTATCCTTCAAAACTCCTACACTGTCAACGATCCTAGCAGTTGAAGAAAGGATCCGCCATCTAAACTCCTACACTGTCAACGATCTTAGCAGTTGAAGAAAGGATCCGCCATCTAAACTAAGTCCATGAAGAAATAAAGTCTATGATTAAGATTGCCGAGGAACAAGCCAAGAGATATTATGACCGTCATATTCAACAACAACCCCATTTTAAAATTGGAGATAAAGTATTACTAAGAAATGACCATATTGCTACGACTCAACGATCAAAACAATTAGCTTCAAAATTTGTGGGACCCTTTCCTATAAGTGCTAAAATATTGGAGTTAGGATATCGACTTAAGTTGCCTAAAACAATGCGAATCCACGATGTATATCACGTGTCACTTCTAGAGCGATATCAAAAAGACACTATTTTTGGTTGTAAGCACAAACCACCACCACCAATTAGAAGTCCAGAAGGAATGTTGAATGGGAAATTCATAAAATCTTGGATTCACGTAGAAGAGATCGTGCAAGAAAATTGCAATATCTCATCCCATGGAAAGATTATGGCCTAGAACAAAACTCGTGGGAACCTGTAGTAAATTTAAAGAATGCCCCAAATGCAGTCAAAGAATTCACCGTTGTCAACCAAAAGCCCCAAGACCAAAGACTTGAACGCAAAAAGGGAGGATATGTTACGACATAGTCGTAATTTCTAGACTGGGGAACAAGCAAACCTAGGAAGGGGAGTTATAATAGTTATGGTGGTTTTAACTCCAGAGGCTTGTCATGCTCCTTAAATCCCATCGAGAAGGAAATGTTTCTCACGTCACATATTGTTAATAGAAACGAAGGACTTGAAAGTTAAACTCTCTTATTTGTGGTATCCTTGTCCTGTAGATTTGTTGATGTGAATATACATGGACGATTAATGTAATCTCTGGTATGGAATTATATAATATGTGAGCCTAATATGTTTGGAGTGTCGATTGAATTGCGATCCATCCAACCGGATTTTGACAGTATACAACAAATGTCCTTTTCAATCTGACTTCTTCATGAAAAACTTAGTAAAATGAATTTTTTTTCATTAGACAAGGCTAGAATTTTGTAAAATGGACGTCTGCTCGTTACACATAACAACTTTTGAGGCATCATTTTCACCAAATAGAGATGATGCAGACAATACTCAACGAGGATGGTCAATGCTCAAAGATGCTCTTGTCTTTTAAAGATGACGTCTATTGGTGCTCATTACTACAATTGTTTGTTAATGATTTAGCATGTTCCACCATTACTTTGCAAATGCAATTGTTTACCTACCACTCTAATCTCCTGGAAGCAACATGCATGATTAATGATGTTCCTAACGAAGCATGGCAGGTTCTTTGATTTTTTTATTAACGTGTATGCAAGTGTCCAGGCTTATTTCACTTCAAGTTGTTCAATTTTTTTGTATTTTCACAATCATAATGTTTTCTCAAAAGTTTCCCGCATTGAACACTTACAACATCAAATGCGCTGGAAATGATACAACATGCATTCACCTTAACAAACTAATGCAATCAATGCTTAACCACCTCAACTAATGCACAACACACTCTCGGCTGCTTGCACCACTCGATCACACAAATGAATACATGGACGATGATCTATGTATGGATAACCACGCCATAGTTTTTTTAGATCACAAGGAATCACCTACCTATCTTTTATTTAGACTAAACGACTTCATTTTTGTGTCTTCCAGCTTAAGGTTAGGGTTTTGTGGTCCATTATAATTGTAACTTTGTACCTGTCTCATAATCATGTTTTCTAGCTTACTCAACCAACTCTTGCAAATACATCGCTTCTTGCACAAAATAGCTATATTGTCTTCATAACTCTCTTCAATTGGACCATTGTAGTGAGATTTATGGCATTGTTTCTATCTTTGAGGTTTTTAGAGGTGTAGATTGATTTTAATTGATATTCTCAACTATTATGGCTGCGACTAATGTACTTATTAATCTTGAAACAACTCTTTCTGATTAGTGCTATTCTTTCTTGACATATCTCGCTTTCTCAATCAACACTTTGTGCCATGTTCAACTATTCCTTTTGCTCACCACACATAACCTAAGAACTTTGAAAGTAATTGACTCACCTTGCTTCGCGACACCATTTTTTGGTTCTTATAGACTGATTAGGAGACTCCACTTCAAACAGACTACTCGCAAGGTTAGGAACAGAAACTGCTCTATATGACTCCCTCAACCTCGAGACTGTTCAACTTCATAGTTAGTGTATTGTGAGATTACTCGTTGGCTGTTACAATTTCTTGCAAGGTTTTCTATATTAGGTTAATTTTTCATCACGTGGTGTAGTAATCATCTAGTGTCAACGGTTGAGTTTCAGGTGCATCGATATAATAGGTTGCATTCTATACTCTTCACTTTTGAGTGCTCAATTTTTAATTTTCCAATTACTAGGTCCCTCATAGTCTACTTTCTTTTCACGTAGAGTGCTAAACATAATTCTACATGCATGAGAGTGTTAGGTACTTGTACATACTCTCACAGCCCCTCAACTCGTATCATCACAAGCACTAATTCTCATCATTTTGTCCCTTAATACATATTCTCTCATATGGGAACTTATACTACACAAAAATCTCTTTCCACGACTTGATAATACAAGTATTTGTTTTGTTTTTATTATTATGAATTTGGTATTAAAAACAATTTCCAAATGCTTGATTATTATTTTTAATTTTTTAATTTTTTAAAAAAAAAATTAGTATATTTTGTTAGCACACTTAATCACTATTGTAGCACTTTGTGGCAACTCCCCTCACATGAAAAAATTTCAGATAAATTTTTTAATGGTTTTGACTCATAATTGTTCCAAAATTTTAGACATTTTCACACTTCCTCCCGAGTAGTTTAAGATCATTATAAACCACTCAAAAAATAATTCTTAGTAGTGGTTCTATTCCTCTCACATATTTTTTTTTCCTTTCCATCTATCTTTCTAAATTAGGTAAAGTTTTATCTTACTAAAATGTGACATTTTGGAACAAAGATTTGGATAAGGGAACCAGGTTCTATCATTAATCATAATGTAACTAGGGTTGGTACCCGTCGTCTCGATGGGAAGAGCAGAGGGTGGTGTGTTAAATTTACGTTTGTATGTTTTGTATTTTAAAACCTATAAGCTCAAATCGAATCTATATCGTATCAAGTACATTCCCTGTTGTCATCAACTGACCGGGTCAATCCCAAGTTAAATAAACATATGTAAATGCAAAAATAAAATTTACCCATTATATATGCATTATGTACTATATATACCTACTATTCACTTTAAATACCTATTATTTATTTCATATACGTGTTATTGTCTTTAGATAACTATCATTTATTTTATGTACCCGAGGTAGTATATTGTGTAGTTTCAATATGTTCGAAATTATGATTTTAATTTTCTGAGATCAAACCTTCCGAGACCAAACCTCCTGATCTTAAATTTCCTTGGAAATTTCCGAGATCTACTATCATAGAATAGTGCTAGGTCATTTTCTTTTAAGACTTTGGATTGTAACTTATTACCATAGTAAGTTTTGCGTTGTTTCTGAATGGCTTCCATATTCATAGAAGCTTGAAAGGTCCAATTGGTGTCACAGAATTTAGAGGTACAAAGTTCTTAAATCCAATTGTTAATGAAGAGTACACGCCATTTAATCCTGATTCAACTCTATTTACTCATCCATTGGGTGAACATGTAAAACTTGTTGTTACCCAATTGGATCACAGTGAGGATGAGGTTATTCAAGCAGATCGCCCCAATTGGAAAAAACAAGGAATATCTTCTATACCTCAATCTTTTTCGAATGAATAAACCTCAAAGGAGTCAAAAATCTAAATCCATGGCAATTATGCAAGATATCCCACAATATGATTTACTATTCGATTTGGGTAAATTGAAAGCTGACATAATAGCTAGACAACTATTCGAAATAGCCCCTATGTGTCGGTCTTTGTTGCATTCTACTTTGGTGAGAAAAAGAGTTCGTCCAAAAGTCAATCAGGTGGCTTTGAGTAAAGATCTAGGAGCCCCCACATTGGATGTTAGCATAGATGGGTTGGTAGTGACTGGTGTCCAATTCGATGGAGGGTCTAGTGTTAATTTATTGAATAGGGACACTATGCTAGCTTTGCATCTAAATGGATTACAGGAAACTAAATTGGTTTTGAAGATGGCTGACCAAAGCCGTGTAAAACCAATGGGAGTTTTGCCTTTGGTAAAAGCCACTATCGTTGGTTTGATTTATTGGATAAATTTTATTGTGTTTCAACCTAGTATTTCTTATACTTTTTACCCTATGTTGTTAGGTAGGCTTGGTTGTACCAAGCTAAAGCCATTGAAGATTGGGAAAATGGATTAATAATTATTGGTAAAAATTAAAATTAAAATATGTATCCTAAACCTACATTGGTGAAATCCAATGGGAACCATCTAATGTTTCATCTGAATTGGAATATGATTCAAGCGATGAGGAGGAGGATTTAAGAGCCAATAGGGTTTGGACTCAACAAAAATTAAAGGGGGCTTATATGGAATTAGGGCCTGGGGAATTCATAATCCTATGTGGTGAGAATACCGATTCGGATAAAGCCATTGAGTCATGGTTAACCAATAGGGCAATTTATACTACATAGGCACCTGTCTCAGATTTAGAGCCACCTTATGAGAGTGACCTCCTATGGGATTATTCTTCTGATCCCACTCCTATTGCAAAACATGTTCCAAAAGATCAATGCATGGAATTAAATATTGGTGATTTGGAAAATATTAAAATTATTCGTATTAATTGTGAACTAATCAATGTAGAGTTAAAGGATTGGAAGATGTTCTTTCAAGAGCATTCTTCTAATTTTGCTTGGAATTATAAAGACCTAAAGGGAATTCCACCAGAGGTATGTCAACACCATATAAATCTAAGACGAGGGATCTAAACCAATTAGGCAAAGACAACATAAGTTAAATTCTAAATATTCCTTGTTGGTTAAAGATGAGATTAATAAACTATTGGAAATTGGGTTTGTTTATCATGTATCCTTTAATGAGTGGGTAAGTCCTATTGTTGTAGTCTCTAAAAAAAATGGAAAAATTAGAATATGTCAAGACTTTAGACGTCTTAATCTTGCCACTAAGAAGGATTACTTTCAGTTGCCAATTACTGACACCATATTCGATGCGGTAGCTGGCCACAATTGTTATTGGTTTGTCGCATACTTGCCTATTGGTGCAAGCAATTCAATATGGTGATTGATCTCAAGCTTGGAGTGCAAAATTCTCAGGATATGCAGATTTACACCAAGCTGCTCTACATGTGCATGAAGAAACAGCGCCTATTGGAGCTAATGTTGTTAATCCAATTTTTACTAGGTCACCGCCTAATGTTGGATAAGAATGGCCTACGGAGTACTACCATGAAGAAGTTTCTAGATGATGACCGATATGGAAAATTTCCGGAGATACGAACCAATTAGAACAGATTGGTAAGAAAGTGCAATCTGGCTAACCATTAGGCGGCAGCCAATGGATACAAGACAAGGCCGTGGCGGTTGCCACTTTCATGGACAGATGGTGCCACGATCAAGCAGCCTTCCACCAATCCAGGTACATTAGGAGCGACATCAAGTGGAGCGAAACCGATTGGAGCAGTCAAGACAATCGATAAGAAATGGTTGTTTGCGAGGAAGCATATAGCTAAGAGGAAGGCTATGAGGTAATTAGATTTATTTTCTTTCTTTCTGTTGGTGAGCTTTTGTGGTTAGAATGGTGGTGTTACCAAAAGGTAGAACTCTGGTAGTGTAACTGTCTACTAGTGGTAGTTAATTTATCAATTGATTAGAAGCAGTTAATGAGGTGGTTGATTGGTGGTAACAGATCAAACCAATCTAGCAGTTCAAGTTAGAACAATGCCAATTGGTAAAACAGTCTCTTTGTGTGTAGTATAGGAGCTCCTTCCTAGAGATAGCAATGTATTAGTTGAGTTTTTAGTTTTCTTTGTGTGACTGTGAATCTGTGATATGATGTGTGGAAACTGTTGGAGGAATACAAATATGATTTTGAAAATTTGTGTGATTGGAGCTTGATGATTGGAGCATCAAGACTATTGGAGAATAGTAATAAATTACAGACTAATCGGAGAATTGTTGATGGAGTGTCGTTGTAGACAAATTAGAAAAACGAATGAGGAAGCCATGGTGAGTGAAAGTGTATTTGTGAGTGATTTATTATCAATGGGAAGTTGTATTATCCATTGGTAATTAAACTGATTGGAGTTGATTGTGCTGGAAGGAAGACTGAAACCAATTAGGGAAGTTGAACACGCATGGGTGCATGCCATGGCCATGTTACCAATTGGTACAATGTGAGCCGGAGTCGATTGAAGCTAGATTGGGAAGTTGTTACCCCATTGGTTTTGGAGACCAGTGAAGTGAAGTTAACAATTGTAGAGTATTTAGACCTGAGTCTGATAAGAAGAAGAGAAAAATAAATATAAAAAGAAGTGTGGATTAAAGAATGAGAAGAAGTAGAAATAGAAATGAAGAAAATTAAGGAAGAAGAATAATTGGAAAATTGAGAAAAAGATGTCATTGTAGAATGAAGCATTGATTGCCGAGATGGAAGCAATACCGAGAGATGGTTATTAACATCTATGCTGGGTGTAAAATTAACCAATAGAAAATTAATAGACAAGTTGAGAGAATTATTAAAGCAGAAGTATGGAAGAGCGCATTGTTAGAGAGGAATTGTAAAATCAGTAAGTTTGAAGACCAAGAAGAAAATCTGTGAAGAGATTTACATCCTATTGAAAGCAACTTGAGGAACGCAGATTGGAACAATGCTGAAAGAAGACGATTACCAATGGTTAATCAAGTTCAAACGTGGATATAATTAGATTGGAATAATCAGGGATCTAGTGAGCGTGGAAGCAGCCTTGTATTGGCAGATGGGAAAATATTATGAAGAAACCAATTCGGATGGTTATTAAGTGCCAAAGACTTTCATCACCCATTGAAGGTTAGCTTTTGGTGTTACATATGATAATTAAGAGATTGATGGTGTCACCGATGGGGTAGTATGGAAGCATGGTTACTTAAGTTTGGTCTGGATTGAACCATCCCATAGGTATAAAAATAATAATCCCAATTCTTTAATTATACAACTCCCCAGCGAACAAGTCAGACTACATTGGATTAATTTTCAATTGGTCAAAAATACTACTTGACAACGCTCAATAATTTTTTCCAGGTTAGAAAAATTGACTAAAAAAGACACGTCACATGACCGGTCACGCTACGCTAAAACAAGGGCGTGGACGTCCACCTTTAGGCAAGGACGTTTTTCTGATAGAGAGGACTGTTCCACCCTTGCCTTGGAAGAAGCGGGGACTCTCTATTAATTTCCCAGAGACGTCTTCGCCCATAGATCAAACATAAGAGACGTCAATGTCTGAAACCAAAAATATCCATTTTATTAAAGCATTTCTTGGTACAACAAAAACACCATGAATTAATACTTTTTAACCATATCATATCTTCACTGGTTATCTAAAAAACTCCTTTCTTGTCGTAGATCCTTCTTTGAATTGCTACAAATCTCTTGAATTTTTGAAGACCTACAAAACTACTTTTGTTGTTCAATAATTATTCAAACGACTTGATTTGCACACTCCTAGAATAGACAAGCCACCTATAATAACATCTCAAATTACGACATCATCATCGTCTTGTGTCTGAGTGCAATCAGGAGCGTTGTCATTGATGGCACCTTTTTCGCTACCATGTTCATATTCTCCATCGCTACCATGTTCATATTCTCCATCGCTACCATCCGTTGTGTAAAAGCCCTTGACTTTAGAATTCTCAATTTAAAGCTCCACGATTGTTTTATTGTTGCAACGTGAGCGTTTAATCTTCTTCTGTCAATATGCTTCAGAATCCTCTATGTCAGGATTTATAACTAAACCCATGTTAGAACAAAGAATTTGACTTAAAAAACTAACGCCCAGTGCGTTAATGAAGTACGTAATGGGACTTACGTGTCCACAAACGATTGTATTACTACGTTTGAATCCCGTGCTCCTATTCCAAGGAGGGGACATATAGGAGGCCTTGAAGATGATGCTATGCCGTTGTTTCTTCTTCCATGGCCTTACAACCCTCCACGGCCATTAGTCCTTCCACTACCTTGTTAATATTGACCTACTTGGTGAATTGGAGGCGGCCTATGGGCCGTAGGAGGTCTTCCACCAATAGCAATAGTAGTGAAATTGTTTAGGGGTGCCACTTCAAAGCCTAAACTATGTTGAGAAGGTCCATACATGGCTTTTGCGGTTGTTGAAGATGAGGGATTTCGGGAAGGTGGTGTCGATGTATCCAGTAAAGAATAACACTACGCACCACAATTGCTAATGGACTATAGACAAGGTTGTTTTTGAAGGCAAAAACATCGGAGGGGTCTACACGATCTCGGTTAAAATGCCTTCCTACATTAGCAACCCTTTCATTTCTTGCAACTGGTTGTACAATTGTTGCATTTCCAACATTTGCGTTGGCGTATCCTTAACCAACTCCACTACTACAAACTGATGCATCCTCTTCTATAGGCCCCCTATTGCCATTATAGTTCGCAACAGATCCTTCACAATTTGGAGTTGTAGTATTTACAATGTCTTCTCCACCTCCATTGTTGTTGACATCTCTATTTCAACATCCATTACCCGAAGTGGGATGGTCATCTTTTTTAACGTTCTCGTCATTTAGTTGGGTTTCAAGGTTGTCAAGGTTAGCCACATCTTGATTATCGATCTTTAAAAAAGAAGATAAAGGTTGCACTTCATGAATGCCTTTGCTTTGGGGAAAAAAGGCAAAGGACTACAACAAGGACTTCAATTCCAAGGACCTTAATGGCCTTCGACCAAATCTTGTTTTAAGTTGTCGTCATCTCTATAATAGTTATTTGTTTCCTTAACGTGATCGGCACCCTCCATCCAAAGATTTGGTTCCGCCGGTATTCTTAAGGTGATTCGTTTGCTTCTACATCATCCTCCTCCTCTTCTTCTGCCATCAACGCATCAAATTCACAATTACGTTCATCCACCGACATCGAGCCAAGGGCATCTGGTCAAAATCCTTGGACTGAGTATTTGCATCATTCTAATGTAGCGGATCGATTCGAGGTCTTTGTTGAAGGAATTGGCTATTAATATAAATATGCACCAACCACGTTGCATTCTTTGGGGCAAATCAATTTTCGCTACTATTGTAGATAAATGAGTACAAACTCCAATTCCGTTCAAAAAAAGCTAGCCAAACAAGCAAGGGCTAGAATATAGACATCTATTTCAGATAGAGTCCGATCTACAATTCTGGCCTACCATTGGTGAAGCTTAGTTTGGCGGATGTTAGGTGCCTTAGTTGGGCCATATGATCAAGTTCCCCCCTCATATTGTATTAACTCAAATTGGATATTATTATAAGATACTAGTGGGGTACCCATGTCCTCTGGACACAACATTTTTTTGTGTTGAGTCCCCACCTCCCCGTCTCCTAGCCCTTTCTCTCCAATCCATCGTCCCCCCGTCCCCGTCCTCTTCATCCTGAATTCTTTTATAATAAGAGATGACACAATTCCATTAAGATTATAGTCCTACAACTCAGTGTAAAAATCTCCGATATACATCCACATCATACGACAATGTGCTCTCATCCTCACATGATCACCAAGCAACCAAACTCTAAGTTTCCCCTAAGTTTCCAAACTCACAAATCGGTTTGCTCACGGCATGCACACATACTTAAAACCTACTCGTGCATCCGCACTCACAAACATCGAGGCTGCAGGGTTTGCACTGGCAAAACTCTCACTCTCGGAGTCGCTCTCCAAGTCAATTATAGTTGACTTCTTCACAAACTGTTTTCTTATATTCAGAATCGATTTCTTTGGACTCTTTTCAGGTTGCTTCTCCTTCAAACTGATCTGATCGAGAACCGAGCTTAGATCTTCCACCACTGATTCCACCTACTCCAAAGAAGCCCAAATTAAGACCGATTAATCTCGATGGAGCAACCGAAGTCTTCCATTCCAGTCACCATCTCTTCTCTACATCTGCATGTCCTCTGAGTATGGAATCATGAGGCAGAGCAATGCAGACGTCAACCTTCATAAATAGACGGAGGCTCCAGTGTTGTCAAAGCCTGACCTTGGGCGTAGCCATTGGATACTCCTGTGGCAAAAACAGCTCTAGCTTAAACACTCCACCTAAACAAATCACACTCGCTCTTCACACAGGAGCCAATCACAATTCAAGAATGCGGGCTTCACATTTGAATTCTCACGAAAAAATATTGAGTTTTCTGTGACATGAGCAAAATATGTGGTGTCATCTCAAAAAATGAAATAAAAATATTTCAGCTTATATTTGATGAAGAATTAGAGCTCATATTAGAATGAAAATTGAGATTCATGCCTCGATCATAGCTCCGTCCTCTAAGGGTTAAATAGTTTGTACGATACAATATCAAAAAAATAGAGATTGTGATTCAATGTGTACGACCTAAACAAATAACCAAATATAATCTAATATCCAAATAATAAAAGGCTGGATTGAAGGCAAATTTGGCCGGCCATCCATCTGACCCTAGGCCTAATGTAAACCATCCCATATTGTACTACTTAGACCACAATCAATTGTCAATTTGCCAATTCTCACTTTTATTTTTTGTAACCTAAATAAGTTTTCGACCGATTATCCATATGGTCGATAAGAAAGTTTACACCAAATGTTGTTGTGAGTAAATAAAAAGAGAAATATATAAAAATATCTAGGTTTTATGTGGAAAAGCATAAGTTTTTTTGGTACCTTGCTTGACAATGAGTGACAATGTGTGAAATTGTTTGACTTGGGTTGGTATGATATTTTTCACTAAAGACAATAATATTCTTACGATACAAAAGGAAACAATATAACTTGCGAGTATCAAAAATCTCACATTCATTAGAGTGTCCTAGAATTAGTTTTTGGAGGTGCCCATGGTGCCCGCTCTCTCCATTTGAAATTCCAAATCCTATGACTTTTTAATCAAATGTCGGATTTAGGAATAAATTATTCTTCCACTAAGGTCTTTGTAATGTACTTCTACAATCAAAATTTCAAAGAGGAATGTTGAAAATTGACATCATAGGAACCTGTCGAAACTTTCAAAAAGCCCATTCTTGACAATTGGTTCTTTAGAGGTTAAATAAGTCTAAACTAAGATCGTACGATTAAGTTTGGAAAGTAAAAGCTTTTGTTTCCCTTTTTACTCATTCAACTACAGCGTGCTGTTCTGAAGTGTTATTGGTGTAGAAATGTCTTGTTATCTTAGGGTTTAATACAAAAATCCACAAAATGAAGATGAAATACTTGCAACAAAGGACAATATTGTTTAATATAGGTCATTCATGATGTCCAATAAACCACTAATATTCTATGCTCTTCATTCAATGAAGAATTATCTAATGCCACTCTCACAAATGTTGATTTCCATCAATGAAAGTTGTATACGTGTTGATTCTTGAAGATGATGTTTTACAATACCAAAAAGACAACATTAAATAAGTTCGGTTTCATTCCAACTTTCTTTCTAACACATTTGAATTTTGCCCACTTAAGCTCACCCTATATTATTTTCAACGAAAGTGACTTGAAATTAGACATAATTTTCTTAGTCACAATACATAGAATCTAACTAGTCTCAAAGATGCCATAAATAAAAATTCCTCTATTTTGTGAAAAATAGCACGTCAACCCAAGTCACACAGTTTCACATATTGTTGGTCAACGTACGTATACCGAACCATGTTCTTCACCTCATAGAACTTAGAGATCTTTTTATTTTTCACATTATATTTTTTAAACTACAAAATTAGGAGTGACCATTCTTATTTATCGTAGGGTTTTCATCCCAAGACATACCTAGTTCTAAAAAACAAACAGAAGTTGAGCCGGCAATTTTTGAACCTCCAATCCTTCCTAAATTGTTTTGAAGGTGCTACCCCCCTTGGTTTACGTCTAGAAAGTGGTGTACAACACTACAAGGACATAACATTATGATTAGCATGGTGGTAATAATCATAGATCTCGTGTAAAGCAAAAACTTTAGAGCAAGTGAAGTCAAACTCTGCAAATTTGCTAAACGCCGAGATGAAAAAGGATCTTATTTTCTACTTCAAACATTGTAATCTTTCACTCTCTATTGGTAAAAGTTAGTGAAATCTTTTGATGAAATCAGAAAATAGGTCTTTATTAACGTCACACAGCTATCTTTAGAGTTAGTAAGTTTTTGTTTCCCTCCTTAGTTATGCCAAACCGTGTAAAGGATAATGCCATAAAATATACAATCATTGAAATATCACTCCCATGCAATAAAGACTTGAAAGCTTGTGAGAGTTCAAATTATGGAAGGTGATAAAGTAGTTGTTGAAATTTTTTATTTTTTTCCTACATTGGATGTAAAGTGATAACCAAAAACTCCAATGTTTTTATACACATCAACTTCAAGGCCATGTTATTTTAGATGTTTGGACTTATAAATAATGATTCTCACACAGGGTTTTAAAAATGATGATAGTTTCATCATTACCCAAAAAATGCAAGGTGATATTAAATGAATATAAATAGTTGAATTCTTATGAAATTTGTAAAGTATTCTGTACACTACAATTTACACACGGTAGTGCTAATGTTCATTGTCATGGATGTGTATGTCCTTGCACCAAATCTACCTACCAAGATTTCTTCGTATCCATTCCAACAAATACCTATGCACAAACCAAAACAAACTCAAAGCTCCACATTATTCTATATATTTGGCCCATGTCCATTTATGATTTCTACATGCACCTTTATAATGAGGAATTCTAAATTCTCATCATGTTTCCAAAATTAATATATATTTAGAATGCAATAGTTTTGCGACCCACCTATTTTGCATTGCGTAATAGACATATTATGTTTGACCCTCACATTTCTATCCCTTGATTTTAGAAGTTTCCTTATTTTTTTACCAACACCTATTAGAAAATACAATTGACAATAAAAAATATACGTTTCATTCAAAATTTCTATATGCGTTCTAATATACATATAGACACATAAAAATTAACGTATATAGTTATAATTACTGTTTCCAAATCCTCGTAATGTTTTCTTCGAGAATTGAAAGGATGCAAGACCATCGTATCTATTACTGTAAAATAGACATGCATACATATTTTTTTGTGTGATTTTATAAATCTTCATTTCTTATGTACGCAATAGAATATAATATTTCATTTTATTTTTAAATTATGTTTGAAATTATTATTTGGAAATAGAAAATGCAAGATTTGAAAAAATCACATGTCCATAATTATCAGCATTAGGTCATGAAATGTGCAATTATGGGTTGCTCTACTTTAATCAAGCACTCATTGGTGACATCGCCTTGTAAGTCGAACAAAATCGATCGGCATTGGATACCCTCCATGAGTTGGTCATCCATGGCATGTCATCTCTCTTTTACTCACTCTCACTTGAATACATTGGACAAAGGAGGGCACTCAATCTCACCTACTCTACGATTTGATTTTGGGCTTCCGTGGTTTTTGCGCTTTGAAATTCTATATCAATTCCAAATCTTTGAGATTATATTTGAAAAAAATATTTGTTGAGTTTCATTGCTAACTCTGCATCTTTCTACATAAATGTTTGTGACATACAATGTCATTTGAGTCCCAAACTAGCTTAAGTGATCGAAATTGGGTGCCTCTAACTAACCTTCCTAGAAATGGAATGTCCACCTAGGCGATATACCTCCCCCCTCACAATGAAGACATGCGGACGTGGAATTGACGGCCTTGTAGACGGCCAAGAGCGACCGCAAGTTTTACAAGCACTCCCTGATCGCAATGCGGTCGACTACAACCGACTGATCAATCGGGGCTGTTCGATCGTGCGGTCCGCCCGAGGCATACAATTGGACGGCCTCCAACACATCCTATCAGCCAACGGCATGCGTCTAAACCATAGCCACTCTAAACTTCCACGTGCACCCTATTCAACAAACTAAGATTTTGCACATTTTTATTTGTTCAGTAACTTGTCATTTCAGTGAATTCTCAAGTAGGCAACATGCCTAGATGTCCAAATGTACTAAAGGGAAAGCCCCCGAGATTAACTGGGAAGAAATGAAAGATCATGATTGTGTAGTTGAAAGAGTGCAAGATGAAGAACAACCACCTTGGACGTGCAGTATCTGCAAAAAATATGTAAAAATGACGCACCTGATGAAATTGTGGCGGAGAGCCCAAGCAAGAATATCAGGATCGTGGCGGGAAGGTCTTGCCAGCAGTTGCCTAAGTTCTCATTTCACACATCGCCATCATGAAGTCACAATTTGCGGTTGGTGTACACAATGCAAGGCCCGAGATAATGTTATATTCAAACATGGCTATGGTTTGGGCTGAAATTGTATTGTACAAAGATGTGGATTGGCACATTGTGGCCGATTGTGACGTTGACCTCTTGGATTGTAGCCAACATTTTATTTACACAACTTCGAATCAACCAAGTGATTGTTGGCCTCCTTGGTCAAACCAACACTCTGGCGGGAACTTGGATGGAATACAACCACAGCATGCACAAGCGGAAGAGTTTCATGCCCATAACTATAGAGACTATTCTTATGGCAACAATCCAGATGCATTCCCCTTTTAATTTGGTAATCCAAGCGAAGGCCATTACTACGAGAGCGGTTAATATAATACGGGAAGCTACACCCCTCCTACTTATATAGATGCACATACGAGGAATATGTATGAGACGTACCAAAATCCCCGGAGGAAGGAGCCGCCACAAATCATACCAGATAATGTTCCTGCTACCTTCCATGAATATTGAAGAAGCATGCATGGAAATTATCATATCCCACCACCGTCCTGTCAAAGTTCTCATGACCAAGAGGAGGATGATTTTGAGAGGCAAATGCGTGAAGCCACCATCCAAAGCCAAGAAGATTACATCCGCAAACTTAAAGAAAATTCCCGCTTCATGGAAATGCTATATAATTCAATGCGTGACATGTATTCGGGTGGGCCATACTCGAGTGGTGTAGGGCCAAGTCGTAGATACGATGCGGCTCTAGTGATGATTGAGTATGCATTAGCATACTTTAGGTATAGTCTAGATAAGTGATGCCATAGTAGTTGGTCACAATTTTCTACATAATTAAAAATATTTCAATGATTTTTTCTAGTAGAATATATGTCAATATTGCAGCCATGACTATATGTACGGAATGTATGTTACCTTATTAGAAATTAAATGTTTTGATTTATTGTGAATTTTATATAAGATGTAAGAGTGTCCACGAAGTGTGTTTGGTGTGAAATTGCCTTAAGCTCTTACGGATTATACATCATGTTGTCCTCAAAACAATTGCTCTTGAAAGACCTTTTCAACACCATTATTTGAGGAATTGGCCTCCACAACTTGCACTCTTCCCCAAGTTTTAATTTCCCTATACCCATCAATGACATAAGAGGGATTCCTTTCAAGCTTTACATTTTAGAGTTTGGTAGGGAATAACATTCAATTTGCACATTTTGTAACCAATATAAATGTCCGTTTCCATGGCATGAGTAAGAGAAAAACATAACCTTTTGTTTTATATAATTTTCCATAGGATCCTTATAAATTTGTAGTACAAAGTTTCACAAAGTTTGACCAGACAGATTGTATGAGTATGTTTTAGGATGACAGTTCAAACAGTCAAGAAGAAGGGACACACCATATGTTGTAGTAGAAAAAATAAAATGTAAAAAGTAATATGGATTGAAAGATTGTAGTCCCTAAACATTGAGAAAATCGTTTTTTTCCTTCCTTGCGCTGAGTGGATCAACAGCACTTGACTTCACTTGGTGTCAATTTTTTGCACTATACAAGGTCTGTAAACATTACCAACATTATCAACATTATCAACATGTTAATATGATGAAATACACATGTGCGTACAAACAGAAATGAATATACAAACACAATAAAACACACAAAAACATGTTTACATAGACATGTGTGCATTTACATGAAAGCACATACAAATTCTAAAAATCAAAACAGACAAGAATGGAAACAAACACATATATATATATATATAAGCAGCCACACAAATACATGCATAGAAAACTTTCAAATACGCCATGTCAAAATTGAATCATTAGTTTACGATTGCAACATTTTACCTTTCCAATATTGATGCAAAGCACTCCTTCTAGAATCTGCCCTTAGTCTTAAGAGAAACCTAGGCCGCAAGTTCTCTTATTTAGACATTAATGAACTCCTGAACACCATCTTCTTTACGCTAATTTCACACCTCAACACCTCTTCACGCAACTTCTTCCCTTCCATGCACTTACTCTCAGTGTTGCTATAAAACAAAAGAATCAAGGAAGTAAAACCTCTTCTTCTTCAGAACCCTTCATGAGCTATACAACTCAACCCCTCTATAAGCAAAAGAGCAACGACACTCACCCTACACACAAAAGAGCAACAACACTTAAACCCTAACACGCGACTCTCTCGGTTGAAAGGAAGAAGAGAAAAGAGGAAAAAATGGATTTGCGTCGGACGTGTATACGAACCCTACAATTGAGACCACAACTTCATTCCCAAAGTCATATGCACGTGGCAACCACCGGCTGATACCCGATTTGGGAATACCCGGTGATACCCTTGCACATTCGCAATCTTCCCTCTAGTGGTTTCATCATAAATGATGCAATACCGGGGTGATACCCTCTTAGACTAATTTTATTTTTAAAACTACCTTGTTTTAATATCATAAAAACTGTATAGAAGACTTGCTTCCTTCAATAGAATTGAGGATTACCTCAAATTTATGATTTGAAGATTCTTTAGTTAATATATAAAATCTGAAGACTCTTTAGTTAACATCTAATATCTAAAGATTCTTTAGCTAATATCTAAAATTTGAAGATTCTATAGCAAACATCTAGATATTTTAGTTTACTAATATAGAAAAATACACAAGGGTAATTGAATATTTTTGGTATTGAATAGATTTAGATCCGTAAATATAATAATTTTTTACATTTTATACAAATATATTTGCCTTGTAAAAAAATCATGAAAGCATTTTTGGAATTATCTTCAATTATAGAGACTCTAAACAATAAAATTTGTATACTCAAGCAAAACACAAACCTCCCACATAACAATTGGTTTTCAATATAGTGAATTATTGAATCTTTAGAGAATTAGAGAATGACATTGTTTCCAAATAGATAATATTGCAAGAATCATACAAATTGAAATGAGAGTAATTGTTAGTAACCAGAGGAAATGCTATAACTTTTTATTTTTTAAGATATTTTAAAGAATAAGCACATCTATTTGAAAACTTTAAAATAGAATCACTAGATATATAGTATGTAAAAATACCTATAAAGAGGAAAAACTTATAGCACTTATAAACAAGTTAGTGTGGTTAACGCTAAATACCATTTTAATGTAATGTACATTGAAAATTTGTAAAATATTTTAATAACAAATATCTGGAAACCAATAGCAATATAGAAAGTGATTAAATGTAAACAAATATCAAACCAAAACTCATGAGATATCTTATGCTTTATGAAAGAAAATGCTAAAGGAATCATATAGATTATCGCTTGGTTAGATTGTAAATTCAAAATTTCAATGGTTGCATTAAGTTTACACTTTCTTTTTTGTGTTGGATAGTTTTGGATACATTTTTTTGAATGCTTATTTACCATTTCTCAAATTTTGTTCCAATTCTGGTTTAACCCATTTAATCTAGGTCCAATTTTTGAGTTTTCCATCTAAACGGGTTTCACCATTAACGTTGATCAATAAATACTGACTGCAACAATTCTTACATTCAATACCTCATATACACAAATAACAAATAAAACTAGCTTATGGCTCTTATGTAGAAGTGTTGATAATATAGTTTTAATCCACCATGCGTATAGTTTTGTACCTATGTCCATAAATCCTATCACTGCCTTGTTATTTAAACATAATAAAAATTATTGTACACATTAAATAAATGTTATATTATTGTTTAGTCTTATAAAGTTATTTTTTGTGATTTGTTAATACACACTAACATTCTAATTGATTCTTTTAAGTGAAAAATAAATAAAGTATACAATGTTTTTAAAAAGACCCTTAATCTTTGCAATTTTACCATTATAATATAGTATAATAGATGCACAGTTGCTATTTAAAAATATATATAGTACGGATTAAAGAAAGATATATTTATAAATTTAAAATATTGTATACTCAAGCATAAAAGAATTCATTGCAACTATTCTTTAATTTCATAAGTATTAGATAATAGAGTACTTGTGCTATTCAAATCATTTGAAATCCATAAAATGTGACATTGTAAAAAAAATACTACAAAACAAAGACACTGTAAAATGTAATAATATACATTATAAAATGCCATGTACATATGATAATTATTAACTTCCTATATACCACAAACAATGTTGCAATACAACATAATAAAGTTCATAAAATCTAGATTGGTTTCAAATTTGTAAATACACTATAAAATTGTTAAGTAATTCAACATATTTCACTGCAAGTTGCTTAACAACATTACAAACCATAAGCCCTATTCATATTTTAATACAAAAAATGTGCGTAATTTCTCAGTATTTTGAATTGCACTTTTGAACAATTCTATTGTATTGTTATGATCCTAATAATATCTTGTGAAAAATCATCAGAAAAATGAACACGTTACCTTGGACCCTAAATCCAATTTTTAGCCATAAGCCATAAATCCTTAACCCTAAATTCTAAACCTAACCCTAAATTCTAAACCTAACTCTAAACCATCATTCTAAATCCTAAATCCTAAACCTAAACCTAGCACTTACCATGAATAGAACAACCTTATGGTGTATAATCATTTACTAGATTTATCCTAGAGTATTTTCCAGGGATCACTGATTGACAAATTTGGCCTAAAAGTTGTTGAAGGATTTCCCACCAGAAAGCTCAAAACCAATAATTACAGAGAACCTCCAAATATTATGATCTCGCCCATTTTTTAATCCTACCTCAAGCTGAGATCGATCAAGCATGTGTTCCTAAACTTCATGACCTTTGCTATTTTGCACCTTTTTTTTCGTCTGCGGTTTGGTTTGTGTATACCCGCGGCTGGTGGGAAGCTGACAAGAGATTGTACCCCGCAAGGTTGGGCATAGCAAGGTTGAGCTTGAGTTAAGGCTGACCAAGGTGCATGTGTTTACAAAAATTTCAACCTTTCTGTTAACATTGAGGGTACAGGAAATTTAGTTCTCCTAATCTTGTAGCTTTTGTGAATTCTCTCAATAGGGCTTGATTTCATGCTTCTGTGCAAAATTTTAGTTCCTACTTCACTTATGTAATAGTAGTAATCGTTGGTCAATTCAATTCTACAAGGCTTCGAATTTTAGTTAAATGTAAAGCAGTAGAAAACTCATATCATTTGTATCTAATTGAATGTTGGGAGGACGATAACCACCGTAAATGTTGCCGATATTTACAAACATATAGTTTAGCTCATGTTGAGTTAAATTGTTGGTATGTTCATGGCTAACAATTTTGCTCGACTCGAGCTAGATTGATAGCATACTCATGGATGACACTAACATGTTGGTGATTACTAGTCCTGGTAAACTGTCATGTTCCAAATTTGCTGATACACTTTAGCTCAAGTCGAGGTAAATTATCAACCGCAAAATCAATTTGAGGATATAACTTGGGATGTGGTAAACTACCCTCTTTAAATTGAAGTTCAATTTAAAGTCAAAAGAGTTACGTTTTATGCTAACCATTATGTAACAAATCCAACTTAGCTCGACTTGAGATAAATTATTTGGTTGAAAATGATGATATATCATATCTCCTTTTCTAATCTTGTTTCATACGTGAGTTGTAATAGACGTGAATTTTTCACTTTGCTCTTAGGTCACTAGACATTGTTTTTGCCATCCTAATCATTCTGAAATATTTTTTTATTCTTCTTCTTATTGCAAGTCAAGATGTCTACAGTAGAAGAGGACGATGTTCACATTTATGCTTCCCTAAACCATTACAGAAAAAGTTGGGCTTGTGAAGGGCTGCTTTAGAAGTGTGCAAGGAGGGTCGTAATTAATTTATTTTTTGTAACACTGAAGAGGAAAGGTGGATTTTCCCTGTTCCCGCTCACCTTCACTGAGACTGTGCTGTCAGCGCGCAGCGATCTCATTGGAGCATGCAACTGGAAGTACTTAGCATCACGAAATTTTTTAATGTTGAAAAGTCCTATTGTTGGTAACACTATTCCGAATGACTAGTGATTAATATGGAACGATAATCATGCGGATAAAATTGTTCAAGCACAACAACAAAGGACAGGTTAAGCTTGCTCCGGGTACATGCTTCAGGAAGGTGCTTTTCGATATGGATTAGTTCATGTCGAAAAGCCCAACTAATCCATATCGAAAATTTGGGCAAATAGCAGGTAGGTTTTGCTTTTACCTTATAAATTTCAAGTCCTTGAAGGTACATGAAGGGGAAGGTATAGATTTCATGAAGGTACATGAAGGTACACATTCACTGCACAAAAGCTCGTCAAATGTTGAAGTCTTGTAATAAGGGTTTAAGATCTTAAAAAATATCCATAACTTGCTTCGATAATACATGCAACACTCTAATCAAACATATGACTAATTCTACTCAAATCAAATTAGGCAGAGTGTGACTCATGGATCATTAGAAGTCGCTGGAGCCTGATTCTCTATGAAGGATGCTCCTTGCACGTATCGCGAACCATTCTGATATCAACCGTTTTGCCATTCTGCAAGTCGTTCAGTTGTTGAAGATGATAGAGACGCTTCATGCCTACTTGCTGCAAAATCACGAGCAGCAATATCCGTTGGATTGCTCGCCAATGCCCTAGCCCTAGCTCTCTTCTACTTCCTGTGCAGAATTGTTCTGTACCACCACTAAAAAATCTACACAATAGCTGAATGATCTTTTGTCCTACCATGTTGTGAATGTTTCTTATAAGCCACTTTGGTTGCATAGTGGGACTTCTCCATGCCTTGTGTAGACCATAACGAGAAACTGCCGTACTTCATGACAAACCAAGAGCTGAGCTTGACAATAACGTGCTGATTGCAAGCGGAAAGAGGATTAAATTGTAATTTGTATACAAGGCAAAAACTTATAATCAAACATGCAATTACAACAATCATTATGCAAGGAAAAGCTAAGAATTTTGCATTGATTCTTACCACATAATGGGTTATAGAGCCTTCGCCAAATGCTGTCACGTAAGCTCTACCTCACCGCTCCACAACACCTTTGTACGCCTTTGCGCTGTGCAGGACTCAAGTAGAACCCTGATGTTTTCCTTTGACTAGGCTTTGTCATGCATTGGAAATACGGCAAGAACTCCTCAAACGCAGCCTACCCCTCATATCACTGTAGTATAGATTGTCCCCTGTTTGCATTATTGTGCTCAACCTCGCAAACATCTTTCCAAACAACATCAAAATTTGACCGGGGAGACGGCTTCAACATCTTACAACACTTAGCTCCATTGAAAGATAATTTGTTGGGTAGATCAGGATGTTCTCCAGATAGTTTAGTGTCACGCGTGAGCACAACAACACCTGAGCAGAGGCCGACCTTTGACAGAGCATGCTCCATGACAGCAACTGCAAGCTTTTGCTCCTTTCCATCTTTAATCAGCTAGACGTAGGAAATCCGGAGCTGGAGAATCTTCTCAACTACACAACACATTGCATGGAGTGTATAAAACTGGACTCGAGTCATTGGAATGTCCAAGATCGGGGCCCATATCCATGTTCCATCTGGCCCTCCGCCAGGACCACGCGTGGGCTTTGCCTCAACTCATCTTGCAAACAATCCCTCAGACCATGGCTGTCGAAATTTCTAGGGTTCCTGAGCTTCTACAGCTGACAACGGTCATTTCTCCGCCTTCCTTTGCCAACAATACATGCAAAAGTGCTCGGCATTTGCTTCGTGGGCAAACCCATACAAACATTTCACGGACTTCATATCGCATGCAAGGTGCCACTCTATTAAAAACTCTCCTACACCTTCTCCCGTGAGTTTCTGACCAGCTGATTGTGCATGGACTGTTGCAAGGATTGGTGATTGGTTGAGAACCCACTTCAAACATTCATGTGTTCCTTGTGACACGGAAAGTGCCAAT
Source organism: Bryoerythrophyllum caledonicum (assembly GCA_963971425.1). Lineage (NCBI taxonomy): Eukaryota > Viridiplantae > Streptophyta > Bryopsida > Pottiales > Pottiaceae > Bryoerythrophyllum > Bryoerythrophyllum caledonicum. Next base: position 40,057,311 of record OZ020514.1, read on the forward strand.
TGGCCAGATATCACGGTCTGATTTAACAGAGAAAAAAAGAGGATTCTTTGTCGATAGCTCTGGCTCATCTAGGGCTTGATTCATCAATGTTAAGAACATTCTCTCCATTTTTTTTGCTTCACTATCTCTGCCTTGTCAAGCTTGATAACAAAATAAGCGGTTTATTGCCCACCTTTGTAAAACATGAGCCTTGGGAGTTGCAGTTAGTTCAACTTCAATTGATCAAATGCACAAGTGAAAGCGGTCCACCCGTGGACTTCTCACTTGGTGTCAAATCTTAAAAGATATACCTCCCGCGGCTGGGTCTAAGCTCATTGCATAAAAAATCTTTCAGAAGCAGGATCTGTAACATGCAAGACTTTCTGCTGATAGATTTGTAATTTTTAGTTTCATTTTCAACTGATGATTAATGATATGTTTGGAGTAGGGGTTTAGAAGCAATCAAGTAAACAATAAGGACAACAAAATTACACTGCACAATCCAATGAATACATGAAGTTGAGAAGGGTGGGAATTTAAAATTGCGGCAACATACCCTCTGCAGTTATCTCATAGTCAGAAATCATATATCGTTTCACGGTCACCAAGTCCACAAACAAATTGTTAGACTCATCGAAGTGAAGATATGTTGGGCGAGTTTGTTTTTTTGGATCTTCGTTGGCCTCCAAGGGAATCTCATACGAGTTGCTGATATGGAATTACTCGCCCACAAATTCCTGCAATTTAGAATTCATTTATGTTTGAAGGAGACCCATCTGCTCAAATTACATTTGCAATTCATTTTAGGCAAAGGGAAAACACATATGAGTGTTTAATACGAAGAGCAAACAAAAGGAGGAAGGACAAGAGTGACCCATAGAAGGTGAAATTAGAAGAGTCTCCAAACATGAGAGTGAACAATAGAAGGAGAGATAAGTATGTTTGCTAGCGGTGGAGCATAAGATTTGGCAGGAGAATGGCTTACACGTAATGCGGAAGGCATCGACTTGAAATTCAGATCTAGCGCACTCCGTTCTTAATAATCTGTGCCATTTTGTTGTTAGCACTGTGTAGAATGCCTTTGTCGTCCATCGTTCCTAGAATTGCATACTCCTCCACCACAACCCCGATAGCCTCCATGTCTTTGTTAGTTATTCCGGACGCAACTTTGGCAAATTTGGGGTCTTCCATAAGCTCATCCGCCTTGCCTTGCAATAAAAGTTCACCCATTGCCGCTCCTGTGGTGCTTTGGTGGGGTTGATCAGCACAATGCCTTTCGTGACTACTAGTTGTGATGTTTAAATTGCGGATGGTTTGGGCAACCTCTGGTGCGATCAACTCTCTATAGGTAATCATACAAGTGCTATTAGAGAGAAGAATAATACCTATGTTAGAGAAGAAACCCAAATTCCCAAAGTTATTGATCCTCTCCCCACCCCCTCCCGTCCCATACCCCCTCTCAACACACAAAAATTGCCAAGAAGAATGAACATCGAACAGTTCTTTCTAACTTACCAAAATTGTAACCAGAATTGTGTTGCACACCCTCCTTTCTTAGCTAATTTAGAGGAATCCTTTCTTTTTCGCCCATGATTGCGTCGAGTAGACAATCTACTATAACGTATCTAACAAAGTGAAAGGTCATTCTTCACGGTGAGTAGCTGAAGATTTAGGTCTTGAATCTGCGTTCCATAACCAATAGTCATCCTTTCGACTTGAGCAACGTTGTGCTCTTGAATAAACTCTATGTTGGCCGCTGATTCCGCAAGATGCCTAATTTTATCTTGAAGATGCGCAACAATGTCTACATTTAGCTGTGCAGCACGTCTCTGGTATGCGACCATGGCCTCATGCGCTCGTTTCTCCAATGTTAAGACGTGACTTGTGAAGAGAAGTTTATTTTGCACACAAGTTGCCTTCTCTACAAGCAATTGGGCTTCTAATTCTTGACGCCTTGCATCAATTGAACTCACAGCGCCCGTCAAGTTGGTATAGTCCTGCACATACTCCGAACTATTCTCCGATGAATTCACATACCCAAACAATCCATTTTTTTCCATCACCCACGGAGCAGAGAAGGCTCTTGAGATCTCGGAATGGAGGTGTCTGTTAGATTTTTGGATATTTTGGATAAATGCCACCATCTAGACAAAGGTCAAGGTTGATATCACATGCCCACCGTTTTGCTGGGAATTTGGATCTGGTGGTTTGTTGAGAAAGCGGTACTCCACGTAAAACAGCTAGGCAATACTTTGCAGGCAACACGGCACTGGGAATGTAGCTTCCATCCGCCTTGTATGAATCTGTGATGTCACCCAATACCATTTTCTAGCCCTTTCGAGTTATGTTCTAGGGTTATAAACAAAGTTAAGGCTGCAACCATTGCAAAGGAACTACCTGCAATTAAGAGTGATACAAAACGTTGGGGAAACGATTGAGAAATAGCTTGACATTACCTCGACCCCTAACACTAATGGTGTCGCTATCCATTGTCAGTGAACCTTGAACAATTTGCGAGGCCACTCTACACGCCAGACATGTTGGGTTAGATTGGAATTCAATGCTGCGATCCAGAGATTCCACTCAAGGTATGAAGACAAAGTGCTATCAAGTCTGAAGAAGAGCGTGCCGTTGAGTTCAATGTACATTGTATCTGCTCAATTCAGTATGTTCACGATCACAATGGATGAATAGTGGTCTTAGATTATCTACGTCCATCTAAGAATTGGTGGCTGAATTCATAGAACAACCGTAGATTTGTCCTTCCCATGTGTCATACTGTCAAACTGTTATCAAAGTATGTTGTCAACACAATTTAATATCAAGCTTGTTATTGCACCTTTATGACATAACCATCCAATACAAGCTGGAGCAAATTAAACTTCTTTACACATTGCATTTTCCTTAACCCCTAAAGGACCACCTTCGCTCTAAAACCAGTCCAAAACTGCCACTGCCAAAAAGAGACATGAAAATCACATTTTAAAGTGAATTTCGGATTTTCAACCGTAAAATCTTAAAATAGACTTCTATATAAACATGCCTTAAAATTTTGGTTGCAATCCACTACACGGATTGATAGATTTTTGTGTTTAAAGTCAAAACAATGGTTCATTTTCTTCCCTGCGTTAAGTAGATCAGCAGACTTTGACTTCACTTTGTATCAAATTTTTTCATTGTACAAGGTCTAAATCTCTTACCATTGTCTTAAGCATGATGTTATTTCCCAACACACCAATTTTTAGAGGTAAAAAAGGGGTGTAGCATATTCAAAACAAGTGTGCAAGGAGAGGTTCAAAAATTGCCATTTTACGTTTTATTTTTTTGTGAACTACATATGTATTCAAATGATAATCCAAACGGGCAATAAGAAGGTTTTCACCGCATATTGTTGTTGAAAAAATAAAAAGTGAAAAATATGAAGATCTCTAGGTTTTATGTAGAAAAGATGAAGTATTTTTCCCTCGTTGCTCCACAATGTGTGAAAATGTTTGACTTGGAATAAAATGCCTTTTTACACTAAAGACAAGATTTCTTTTTGAAAATTTCCATTAAAGAAAATATTCTTTACATGTGTGAAAAATCTCAATGTCAATAGAAACTTTTGTCAAAAAATTAGGAGGTGCCCGGTGTCCCCACTTTTGGCTTTAAGTGGTACTAACTTTCAAACCACAAATCCAAAAAATAAAATAAAAATATATCCACAAAGCTCTTATCAGAGGCAATCTAGAATAAAAATTTCAGAAGAAAAGGATTTTTATCCGAATTTTAGGAACCTACCCAAAATCAGAAATCCCCTCGAAGGAGACTCTGGTCCTTTAGGGGTTAATATCATTAGCTCAGAACTAAAGCAATCCACTATTAGATGTCTCCATTAACCCCAAAGGTACCGTGATAGTCTCACACCAAAAACACTTCAAAATTGTTAGATTCTAGTGCAATGAATAAAGAAGGAAACAAAAACTTTCATTTCTAGTTTTGACCGTAGGATCTCAATTATGATTTATTAACCTCTAAAGGCCCAAGGCAATTTCACACCAGAAACACTTCAAAACTGCTTGTTCTAGTGCAATGAATAATAAAAGAATTAAAAACTTTTATTTCTACATCTAACTATAGGATCTCAATGAATACTTGTTTAGTAATGTCCTTATGGAGTTTCATAAACTTTGACCGCATAGATTGAAAGATTATAGTATTTGTAGTAGGGATACAATTATTTTCTTCCTTACGTTGAGTGGATCAACAGACTTTGACTGCACTTGGTGTCAAGTTTTTGCGCTGCACAAGGTCTAAAAACATTACCATCATGTTAACCTTGATGTTATTACCTTGATCACCAATTTTTAGAAGTCGAGAAGGGGTGTAGCATATTGAAAACAATTGTGCAAGGAGTGGAGGAAGAAGAATTGATGGTATACGTTATAATTACTTGTGGACAAAATATGATTGAGAATGAAAATCCAAATGGTTAATAAGAAGGTTTATACTACATCTTATATCAAAAAAAATAAAGTTAAAAAATACAAAGATCCATAAGTTTTATGCGGAAAAGAAGAAGTTTTTTTGGTACCTTGCCAAACAAAGTGTGACAATGTATGAAAATGTTTGACTTGGGTCAATGTGCTATTTTTCACTAAAGACAATAAATGTTTTTTGACAATATGAAAGAAAATATATTTCTTCTTAATATTGGAAATCTCGCATTTGATACGGTGTTCTAACCAAAGTTTTTAGAGTTGCCTAATGTGCGCACTTTCTCCATTTGAGATTCAAAACCCTATAACTTTTTCATTGAATGTCGGATTTAGGAAAAACATTGTACTCACATGAAGCTATTAGTAATGTCCAACTACAGTAAGAATTTTAATGAAGAATGTTTTGAATTGACACCATAGGAACGTGCCCAAACCTTCAAGAGTCTCCCGAGGAGACTTTTGAGCCTTAAGGGGTTAATTAAACCACTCACAAAATTTTATAAACTTTGACTGCACGGATTATAGTGTTGGAAGTCAAACAACTGGTTCATTTTCTTCCTTGTGTTCAATGGATCAACAAACTTTGACTTCACTTAGAGTCAAATATTTTGCACTACACAAAGTTTTAATTATTACCATCTTGTTAAGCATGACATAAGCTCCATATATACCGATTTTCAGTGGTAGAGGAGGAGTGAAGCATATTCAAAACAAATATGCAAGGAATGGATGTTTAAATTTTGACTATTCACGCTTTAATTTTTAGTAAATTTAATATGTTTTAGATTGATAATTCAAATGGCAAGTAAGAAAGTTTACACTACATATTGTTGTGGAAAAATAAAAAGTCAAAAATATGAAGATCTCCAAGTTTTATGTGGAAAAGATGAAGATCTCCAAGTTTTATGTGGAAAAGATGAAGTTCTTTTGGCACCTTGCCCGACAATGTGTGACGATGTGTGAAAATGTTTGACTTGGGTTAATATGCTATTCTTCACTAAAGACAAGAATTTTTGTTTGACAATATGAAGGGAAAGGATATTACTTGCGAGTATTGAAAATCTCACATTGAATGTAGTGTCCTAGCAAAAGTTTTTGGAGGTGCCCGAGGTGCCTGCTCTTTCCATTTGAAATTCAAAACCCTGTAACTTTTTCATCAAATGCCTAATTAAGGAAAAAAAATTGATCTCCTACTATGGTCTTAGTAATGTCCTTCTACTATAAAAATTTCAAAGAGGAATGTTGGAAATTGATACCATAGGAACCTAACCAAACTTTTAAAAAGCCCATTTTTTACACTTGATCCAGTAGGAGTTAAGAAGATCCTGCAAGGAAAGACCAATTGGAAACCAAAAAGGAATTTTGGGCGCTTTAATCCTTGAAGGACGGAGCTATAACCGTGAAATCAATCCCAGTTTTCATTCTTATATGTGCTATAATTCTTCATTGAATATACCCGGAATCATTTTGATTTAAATTTTCAGAGATAATACCACATGTTTTGTTCGTGTCACAAAAGACACAATTTTTTTTTGTGAAAATTCAAATTATTGTGGTTTAAAAAACATTATAGAATATTCATATCATATACAAATTTTGCGTAAAAAATATAATAATTTCACTGAAGGTGTATATTATTATGCTGAAACTTGTGGTGTAGATGAAACTTCTGTGTTCAGCTGAAATAATAAAATTGTTCATCCATGGTGATAGGTCCAAAATTCAAATTGCAATAACTTACTTATTTTCATGCAATTTCAAATTTTCAAATTGGATTGGAAACTAGAATTGATAAACTTTATTTCATTAGTTGGACTCAATTTCAAAGAATATCATATTAATGACTCAAATCCAAATTTAGAGCTAAAACTAGAAGTTTCTAAAATATACTACGTTGAGTTCCATGTCACAAAGATTTTCTTGTTTAAAAAAAAAGTTACACATTCTATGAATGATAGCTACAATGCTTATGGAAATACATGCATTCATTGACAACACCTTCAGAATAACTTGGATGAAAGTAATGTCTTATCATCACGTGGGAGCATTTTACATTCTTCCATCAACGAGATCTTGGTCGCCCCAACGTTTAAGGGTTAATTCTCCCGCTTCCTGTCCCATATTCTCTCTCTTTCCCTCTCCCAAGTCCTTGTTTGACTCCCTCTTCCACTCCCTGAAACTTCCTTGATGATTTCTCACCAAAAATACATCAAAAACTACTTATTCAAATGCAAAGAGAAGAAATGAAAAATAAAAGTTCAATTTTTATTTCCAAAAAAATAATCTTTATTGTGACTATAAAAAATATAGGCTCTCCAAGAATATAGGATGCTCCAATAAATATGTACACGTACAATAAAAAGTAAGGTCAACCACATGAATTACATTTAATTATCAGAAGATCCCTTGGTCTCAAATTATTCATGGGTGGAGGTGAGTTGGTTCGCACCCAAACTCATGGCGAGAGTGATGCCTACTGGCCAATCTTCCTTAGTCCTTGTCAATATATATCTCTCTAGCCTCTACACTCTCTACACTCTCTGCTGAATGCGACAATGGTCATGTCACACCTTTATTCATCATGAGCCGTCGACATAGTAAATGACACCTTAAAAACAAGCGAGATGAATGAAACGTCTGGTTTGCTCTTTGGTCTACACAATTGACGAGTTGTATGCCTTACACAACATTTACTAATTACAAAACATGTGCTTCAGATTACAAAACTATGAACAGCTGGCATTCACTATTATTTGGCACTTGTTGTACACTTTAGAAGATGCTCTGCTTTGGTTCTTGATTGTACATGAAGGCACTACACTAATTATCCCATGTTTGCGGGATGCACACTAATTTTGATTTCCACAAAAGTTTCAACATCCACTAATTATTCCCTAAATTTTCAAGAATCCCCTCAGAGGAGTCTTGAAGGTTTGGGCAGGTTTCTATTGTGTCAATTTATAACATTTTTTAATGAAATTTTACTGTAGATGGACACTACTAAAAGCTTTGTGTCGTACAAATTTTTCCTCAATCCGACATTGAATGAAAAAGTTATAGGTTTTTTCATTTTAAATGGGGAGAGCAGACACGTCGAGCAACTCCAATTTTTTTGCTACGACACTCTATTGAATGTGAGATTTTCAATAATGGCAATTAATATTATTTCCTTTCATATTGTTAAAAATATCTCTTGTCTTTTGTGAAAAATAGCATATAAACCCAAGTCAAACATTTTCACACATTGTCACACATTGGTGGGCAAGGTATAAGAAAACTTCTTTTCCACATAAAACTTAGAGATCTTTACAGTTTTTACATTTTATGTTTCCTACAACAATATGTGGCATAAACCTTTGTATTGAGAATTTGGATTCTGATTCTAAAACATGTATGTTCACCAAAAAATTAGCAATTCTTGAACCTCTACTTCTTGCACAATTTTTTTGAATATACTAGACTCGGTACTCTACCTCTAAAAATTGGTGTACAAGAAATTCAACAATATTATGCTTAACATGGTGGTAATGCAATGAAATATTATGCTTAACATGGTGGTAATACACGTGTAGTGCAAAAATCTACCGCCAAGTCAAGTCAAAGTTTGTTGTTCCATAAAACGCAAAGAAGAAAAAAAACCCTTCTCTCTAGTACAAACACTATAATCACTCAATCTCTGCTGTCAAAGTTTGTGAAATTTTGTGAGTATGTTATTTAATAATTCTTAATTGAGATCTTACGGTCAAAATTGGAACTAAAAGTTTATATTTTCTTCCTTCCTTATTGCACTAAAACGAGCAGTTTCAAATTATCTTTCATGTGAATTGTCAAAGAAATTTAGGGGTTCACCCCTAGGAGTCGAGGGCATTTTCCCTCATGGAATACTCTAAAATTGCCACTATCAATAAGTGGGGAAAAAAACACATTGTAGGTCTAATTTTGGACTTTCAAACTAACTTATTTTAAAACATAATTCTATTTGAACTCACCATGGTTTTAAACGCACAGATTAAAAGATTATAGAGTTTGAAGTCAAGAATATGGTTCATTTGTTGCGTTTCATTCGTAATTCCGCATCTTTCTACATAAATATTTTTGACATACAATGTCATTTGAGTCATGAATTGGCTTAAGTGACCGAAATTGGATGCCTCTACCTTAATCTTTCAATCTTTGATGTCAAAGTATAAGAAATTTTGTGAGTATGATATAAAATCCCTAAGAGCCCATCGAATTCTTGTGGATGTTTTTTGAGTTTGGGCAAGTATCTAAAATTTGAATAAATTTTTTTTCCATAAGTCTCGTGTTCTCCCTTATTTAGTGGAAGGATCAAATTCCTCTACTTGATAAACACCTTGCTGATTGTGGGTTGCCTCCAATCTCAACCTCAAATCTGAATGAGATACAATAGGTGTGCTTTCGTGAGTTCTTTGTGAAGAAGAGAGGAGATAATTTTGCCGGGTATTCTACTTGGAATAAATATCAGGATCAAAAGCAGTTGACTAAACCTAGAACACAAACATCATTGTTGTGGCAAAAGAAGATGAAAGTTTATATCAATTTTGCTTTTGCACATCAAGATTTATATCATTTAAACCGTTTTTGATCAAAATTGTTTGAGAAGTTATGGAACGCTTGCTTGACCGTTCCCAGCTTGACGTAGAATCCGGAAATGGGCAGGATCGCAAAATTTGGAGGTCTCTAATATAGTTGGATTTGAACATTCTGGCGAGAAAATTCTACAACTACTTAAAGGACAAATCTGCTTATCAACGTTCCTGGCAAAATACTCAAAGTTAGGTTGAGTGAATGATTATTCATCATAAAGACGTTCTACTGATGGTAAGAGGTGGGACTTAGCTCCTGGGGAGAGACTACAAGCATCGAGAAGTGGCTGAACTCGGTGGGAGCTCTTGTTTGTCTTAGATCTAAGACGGTAATTTTTCTAAGGAGCAGTGTGTTCTTGGAATAGGCTCAAACGCCGGGATTTGGAAGGTGCAAGCTGCTGAACGAGAGCATCGAGTCAAGATCTATCTAGAAGTGCGTTCTGGAAGCGAGCTACTTTGTGTTGGCATATAGATCTTGCTCACCGCATCACTCACAACTTTATCCGACCAAATCTAGACTAGGAAGCTTAGATCTGCATAAAACCTCCATTAGTCCTCCTCTCGCACAACCCACACGCTCAACAAGTAAAAATTGCTGCCAAGAACATTACAACAGTGCCGCCCAGCACTAACCAGCCACTCTTATAGGCTACATCTAAACCTTCCTCTCTACTCATTTGTTCTTTCATTTTAGTGCTTACATGGCTTTTTATCATCAAGTGTGCTTGCAATACTTGTTTAGATAGTGATATCAAAACTATACACAAGAAGGGAAAGATCGAATCACATCAAACAAGGAAGATCATGCAAGACAAGCCAAGAACAACACAAGGCAAACATTGCACACATAATCAGGTCAGTCCTCACTTAGTCCAATATTGCACAATATTCCTTCCACTTCTTATTAACTTTGCAGTATCCCAAGATTTACAATTACGAAGTGGCAACCCAAGTTCCATACAAGACAACACCATAATACATGTTACATCCTCACACGCTCCCATCATTCTCTCTCTCCATATTGCATGTAGTAGTTCCCTATCTATGGCAAGAGATGCCACCTCAAGCCTGAAAATTGAAGGCCATAGAAAAAAGTCAGATCCAGCCCCACCTGCACAAGTAGAAATGCACATTGTAAAAGACAAACAAGAAAGCGGACGAACCTCAAGCAGGGACTACAACGGCCAACACAAGAGATCAAAGGAAGGCACAAGTAGTTCTTACTACTCGCTAAAATATTGCCAACCTCAAAGGGTGCAGTTGTAGATTTAATATAGGCGGAGACATTTCAAGAAAGCATCTACAACAATCAAACAAGACACTGCAACAACATTCGACCTAGACACAACAACGATAGCACAGAAGACACAACCAGTGCACCACAGAAGGCAAAGACACATACAAGTCTTGCAGGCATCAACCCCAACCCCAAAGAGATCACAACAGCAACTTCTCTGAGACCGTACGAGCCTCGTCTACACACGTTGAGACTCCACCCAAACGTCAACAACATACAATCTAAATTCCAAGTACGTGGACACCAAGCCCCGCATATGATCCACACAACCTCAAGATCTACACACTAGCGACCCAAAGATACGACATAACAACACACACTCAACTCAACACTCCAAGAACCACTCTCTTGAATCCATGCAGAAACTCGACCACACGATCGAAGGCCTGCTTTCTCGACGATAGACACTTCACCGGTTCTGCCCCCTCAACACTCAGCATGACACCAACGATTAGACAGAGGATCAACCCCGTAAACTCACAGAGATCTGCTCCCTCGACGCATTGTGCAACATCGACATCAAGACTGTACTACAGGTACGTAACTTTACCAAAGACATCTCGTGTAGGACACGACACCCGCCATCAAAACATCAAGACTAGACAACAAAAGACAACACCAAACCCTGGCAACGTAAATAAGACACAACATATACATCAACTGTCTTCGCAAACGGTGAAGCACAACGTTAGCTTCCACGCCCCCACCAAAGGCATCATATATGGAGGAAAACTCTCCATCGACCAACACAAGGTGGAGCACCAGCAGACAACATCGCCGCGCGACTCAATCAGAGTAACCAAGACCGTAGAGGTAAGTTTACGCTCCACATTGCAACTAATCAGACGCCGGCAAGATCGAGAGAGGTGCTCTCCCAAATTACAATAGACTAGAAGCCCTTAGGTGAGGGTTATAGAAAGCAACGCTTTCGAGAAACAGGAATCCAGGTATCCACAAGGAAGAGCAGGAATAACTCTTGCGCAGAGCTGCTGAACAAGAGCACAAGCTCTCGAAGACGACTACTGAACAAGGCTCCGAGACCTAATAGTAAGCTTTAGGCTAGGAGCCGCCTGGCAAAACTCCCGAGAGTTGCTGGCCGGAAGGCTATATGTGCGGAGGAGGCTCTTGCTAGAAGAGCAGTGAGTGAACAAGACACCCAAGTTCTCCATTGTATACTCACAGCCTCTCCACTCACTAGGAGAAGACATACCAAACCACCATTTAAGGCCGCCAAAGGTGAGCAGCCTACATGTGCTATAGTCTACATCAAACCTCCACGAGTCCACATGGACTCTCCTTCCCGGGTCTAGGTAAGTCCCCTCAAACTTCTCATTCAAATTTTTTCACACCAAAAAGACAACCTAGTCATGAGTAGCAGAATAGGTATCGTATTTGATGAAGAGATGGACGTTGACGATGTGGTCGTACAAAAAGTAACACCGTCAAAAGCGAAAGATTCAAGATAAACGCAGAGGAAACTGGAAGCAGTAAGAAGAACAAATACGCCCAAGAAGACAGAGGTAAGTCTACTAAACCATTGCCACTAACCACAAACCTAAAATTTTGGTTAGGTTCTAAAACTATGGGGCGCATTGCAATAGAAAGAGTGGAGGCACCTACAAGTGATGAAACGACATAAGAAATTATGTCTAGAAGATTTAAAGTCAACGAAGCTGAAGAAGCAATGGAAGCAAGAGTGGCATTTCCACGGATCCTCCAACTCCTATACCCATGCAAGACGAAAGGAGCACAATAACAACACTACAACATCACCCAAATCCTACTAGACATCAAGATCAACAAGTTTGGCCTTGGACTTCAATGTTGTAATTTTTTTGAACCTCCCATCAATTTTATGTTGCATGATAATGTATACAACATGATAACTTGAAGACTAGAATCAATGGACATTAAACTAGGCACGAGTCTAATTGACCCAATCTACATTCAATGTCATAGTGTTAAAAGAGGAGGTAAAAAAGGAGTATGGACATGGATGTTTAAACTACATCTACTTAACCTCGACACAGATGGTCTCATGTTGCTCAAAGGCCCTAGGCCTTTCATACTTGTTCTAAACAACCACAAGGTCATTGGTAAAGTATGCAAGACCTATCACCATACGACTAAGTCTACTAACCTCTCCGTGCGTATTAGAAGTGACTCATTGATAGGTATCCCGGCTCACCAACTATTCATGGATATCCTCCACAATAGCTTCAACCGTGGCCAAGACTTCGATAGCATTGGAGTGCAAAAGGTTGTGAGTAATCCCCATGCCTTCATCTCCACTTTTACCGCGCAACAAGCCTTGAAGATTCAACTCCACCACGTTACAACTCAACACAACGTCCTTCAAGCGAAGAAAACCTTCACCGGGGGCCGTATGAAACCTGAAGCAAAGGCAAGAAAGGATGCCCTCACTCTCATCCTATCTCCTTTGCCCATTTTTATGAGTGTTGTTGACACCACTAATGCCATATACATAGTTCTAGGTGATGAGAACACTAAAAACATATGGTTTCATAAAGAAAATGGTGAAAGGCATTACGGGAGTGCAAACGTGAAATGTGCTAACCCTATCGTGTATAGGAAGTTTGTGAAGAAGAGAATCAAAATTGTAGGAAACCACGTGGGCTTTGCCCCACACAGGAGGAGTTTGGAAGGAGTAGAACCACCAACTCAAGAACAAGTCGAAAGTTTTGGGTTCAATGACATCAACACCGCCATGGTTAACATTGTTGCAACATTCAAAATTCAAGACACCCCCACCTCCACCAACACCAACGTCACGAAGAAAGACCTAGAAGATGCATTTGAAGAAAACAACAAGAAGATGAGTAGAGAAAATAGAGAATACACAGACAACCTACATGACGAAGTTGTTGCACAAATGGAAAGCATACAAAATTCCATACAAGCCACCATTGAAGCCATGAGAGCCATCAAAGGAAGAGCCAAACCAAGTCAAATTGAAGATACACCGTCAAACATCTAAAGATCAAAGACCACACAGTAAAATATACTTACCATGACACTAGTCATAGTAATTTACACCCTAAGTTACCAGTACTATACAATACAATAGTATGTTACACCAATACTGTACTTCAAAATGTACTCAATACAATTACAGTATACTACATATTTGGACTATGACACACACAAATACAAATACCTATACATACGTATACATATAAATATATATATAAAGTCATACATACACTTATATATATAGACATACATACATACATACGAACTTACATACAAATATACATACAAACTCACATACATACATTCACATAAATACAAAAACAAAAATACAAAAACAAAAATACACACACATACATATATAGACACACCCACAATCACACACAAACGAACATACAAATACACACCCATACAAACACATACTTCACCCTCACATATACACTCACATAAACAATAAAAAACAATTACATATACACTCACATACATACACACATACAAACACATCAAGACAAACACACAAACATCCACAGACTCGCAAACATATATAAACACACAAAATAAATCCACAAATACATATGAACACACAACTACACCAACACATCCACACAATCAAACACACACACAAGCACAAACACTCACATACTAATCCATATCCATATTTAAACACTCAACCACTTACACACTAAAAAAAACACAAAAACAAAACTCCAATAACAAAACCCCATAACCACCCACTTTTAAATTCCAACACACCTCCATACAATTTGTCACGAGACGTGGCGTCGATGGCCTATCCGTATCGTAGTTTTAGCGTAGATTAGTTTGTTACTAATCTACGTGTGTTTAGGGACAAACAGTGGCGCACCACATTCACCCGTGGATGATTGTCATCCACGTAGGGTTGTAATCGTGTGCGTATAGCGCTGCACGCATCCTTGACTTGACGTCTTTGTCAAGTCAAGCTTTGTGAGTGAGTTTAGAGAGTGTTAGTGATTGTCCTTGCTTGTAAGTGATGTTTATCATTAGTGAAGACTTTGCATTCTCTATTACTGCTTGCACTCGTTGATTCTTCCTTTGTGAAATACGTGACGCTTGACCACTAGTGAGATTCACTACATTCTCACTTGACAAAGACCCTCCTAGGTTTCCTGCAATAGTTCTCAAATTTGACATTGAGTGATTTAAAAAAATTGGAGGTAATTTAGATTTTATTATAGAGCGCGCAAAGACGGAGCCAACGCCACCAACGGCGCCCAAATCGGATGGTTTTTGGAGAAGTTGTGGAGATTGGAAGTTATGGAGCAAGAAGTTCTGAGTTTCTGGAGTTTCAGCAGTTTCATCCAATAGCGATTCATCTGATGTGCACGGCTTCATCCATTGCAATTTCATCCGAGATGGTTTTCATCTGGGTACGCATTTGCACTAATGTTGTAATTCCATTAGTGACCCTTTTTCCGTGCCAAATCCAAAGGCGTCATTTTGGGGAGTATCAAAACTTAGAGAGTTGTTGGAATTGAAATTTGCATAAGCTAACTTTTGCAAAAATGATTATTTTTCAACTCTAGGTGCATTTTTGGACTCCAAAGGGTAAACAAGTCTTGGAGAGAAGAAAAATTAAATTTTTTACAACTTTCAAAAAACCACATTTTTAGGTGGATTGGTTTTTAAGATTATAAAAAAAAAACAAGGTTTATTGTCAAACTTTGGAGGTAGTTTGCGAGGGCATTTTGACTCGGATGTGAGTTAAAATTTGCGCCCATAATTGGGAACTTTTTCATTTTAGTCCAATTTTTGTATTGGATTAGCTTGTTGACGCGTTAAATCACCTATTGTGGCAATTCATTGGGGGGATTTCTGTTTCTAAACATTGCAGTCAACGTCCCTCTACTTCTTTAGTTTTAGACATTGGGGGGAACACTTGCAATTGTTTTCTCTTTCTATTGCAGGTTTGCGACTCGAGCCACCGACTGCAAGCGTGTGCCAGTGGCTCTGACCCTTGGCCATTCTGCTTTTATGTTGTTGGAGGAGAGGATCCGGTTCTGATTTCTGGATTCTTGTGCGGTACCTCCCACGTGTTGCACGCTTGTTGCCGGTGTTTTCCGGTGGCCTCATTTCTTGTTGTATTAGATTGTGATAGGGTACCGTAGAGGTGAAGTCAGGTTCATGGCCGGCAAGACCTTTCTATGCGGGCGGATGTAATTGGACCTATACTAGCCGGAGGTCATGACCGGTGAACCACAAAGTTTCGTAGTTTTGCACGTGCAAGTTGCCCGTTCGTACCCTTGTCCTTTAGATAATACCCGTAGATAGGTCCCGAGTTGGTTGTTTTTTATGGTGAGTACACGAAGTTGGTATTATTGCTCCCCCTTACTAGATCACTCTGAGAGTGCTTCCACAACAGACTTTGGGCAAGGGTCAAATACCGATGAGGCTTTTGAGCTAAATTTGGCCTTGGATACCGACCGTAGGCTTTGAGTTTGGGACGTGGGCACGTTAGACGACATGGAGGACGATCTCCGTTATGTCGTGCAAGACATATTCTCAGGACGGACTGAGGGTATTTCCTTGCTCGATTGTCGACTCCGATTCCCGATGTGGATGAAGGAGAAGCGCTAGCGGACGCCGTCGTTTAACGATTGATATGCGTTCGATCTCTTGCCTCAACATTTGGAGTTGGAGGCCCTTCAGTCATACGGGCGGTGGACCATGCGGCACGATGCTCAATTGCGTCCCGTTGAGGAGTACTGGCGCGAGCGTGTGGAGTTGGTAATTGCGCTCAAGGAGAGTGCAGTTGCCCAACTCTCGACTTCTACTGAGGAGCCCAAGGTGGAAGAGGGTTTCTTCAGTGAAGACTCCACAAGCAAGGGCATTGCCGTTGTGGCCGAACGGTCTGGCATGGGGGCCATGCCACGTTTGGCCGAAGCTACATGCGCGGCATTGATGGCCGGTGGCGATCCGCTAGCCTTCGATCCTTTGGAGCAATTCATGGCACACTTGGAGGTGGAGTACGAGGGGTTCAAGCGTGATGAGATGCAGCGCATCTAGGATTTCCGCCGAGAGAAGGACAATACCCCACGCACCATGTATATCCGATTGGCATGATTGTCAACGAAGGCCGGTGATGTGTTCACGGAGCGCCAATTGGTGAAGATCTTCATCTTCAAGCTGGACAAGCGGATGGTGGAGTTCATTAGTCCACATCTTTTTTTCTGATATCGCAACAACGCCACTTTGGCGCAAGCATTTGTAGAGGTGGAAGCGCTTGATGGAGCGTTGGACGTGAGCAAAGCCACGAATTTGGTCACGTCACTGCTGGAGGCTGCCAAGCCGAAAAAACTTGCTACTACTATTGGTAGCTCAGTAGAGGCACAACCTGAGAAGATTGTGCATTGTTGGGCTTGTGGAGTAGTCGGTCACACCAGAGGGGACCCCAATTGCTCCAAGAAGAAGGGGGCAAGCACGGTGAAAGAAGGGCCCAAGATTGAGGCAACCAAGCCTACATAGAAGACTGGGAGCAGGGGAAGAAGCCGGTCACTTGTTCCCTCTATGGCAGGTCCGGCCATAGTGAGAAAAATTGTTTTATTCTTCACCTAGAGAAGCGTTCTAGGTCTTTAGGCGCTGGATCAGATGCGATGAGACTCTTCAAGTTGAGATCGCCGAGCTGTAGAAGCAGATGAGCACAATGGTCTCATTGGGGCAAGTGACAGATACTAGGACGCCAGTGCGGCGTTCAAGCTCTTTTTCAACCATGGATGTCTATTTGTATGGCGCTTCGGCGAAGGTTGTGGCTGCAATTGCCACTCGTGCGCAGACCACCGCACACGCGGTGTTACCTTCATCCAGTGTACCGAGTATCAGTGGTCGTCCACGCCACGTGGGGATACCGGACCACATTGGTCAGTTGTGGCTACCATTGTCGTTTGGCATTGCGGATGCAGCTGCTACTGGTGCCGCTTTCCTTTTGCCTAGCATACCACCAACTTCTTTGACTCATGTGGATGCCGCTCATTCCTTGGCGTACAAGGTGTTGCGGTTGCCAGTGTTTGTTCGTGTAGACTTTTTGACACCGGATTTTCAACCATCCGGTGTATTTCACTTGGCAAGTAGCATGTTAGAGGGCAAGGTGCCCATGCCATCATTGGAGGTATCGCAGGTAGTGATGGCTCCACCCACCGAGGAGGATTTGGTGGCAATTCAGGCCAAGTTGGCAGCGGAGGCTATTTCCGAGTTTGAGGCCAATGCTACTTTGACATTTATGGAGCAGCCTTCCAGGGATCAACCCTTGATCTCTGGAGAGGCTTATTTGTCTCACGTTGTAGCCCTTTCGGCACAAGATCAACGTAGTGTGCATCCAAGGGTGGTACGTTTGGTAAACGATCACGGAGTCATGGTGGTTGGTCGTATAGACAACAATCCCATTCGAGCTACCCCCTTACGTGTTATAATGGACTGTAGGGCTCAGCGAGTGATGATTGGCAAACAACTAGCCCAGGATTTGGGTGTAGGTGCTTCGGACCTCGAGCCTTGCCTCTTTACGATTGTTACATTGGTTAGGGGCACGGAGAAGGCCATGGGCTACACCTGACATCTGTTGCAGTTGATGTTCGGCATGGGATCTGGTCCTTTGTTCTCCCACGTATCTCTCTAGTGCATTGTGACACGCCTCACCAACTACGACATTTTGGTGGGTGAGCAGACGCTTTATCCCCTTGGTTTCGGGGTGGATAACTAAACGGAGGAGGCTTGGATAAGCCAAGGTGGTCTGCCGGTGATGGCAGAAAGGAGCTTATTCTGATTGTCTTTGCAACTAGTGCGGTGACTTCCATGGCGGATGCAATATTCGGGTGCGGTGCTTTGGCATCCGATTTGCCATGTGGTTCTACGCTTTTGGAGGAGACATTTGCTTTATGTCATGGGTAGTGGAATCACGTGAGCACAAATCAGTGGAGATCCCTACATGTCATTGCAAGGATCCTCTTCCTCCATGAGGAATTTAGTTGGAGCTCACACGCCGCAGTCGAGAGATTGTGGAGGCTATTGATACCAATATTAGCACCTTTCACTGGACTCTTCCACTTTGTTGTTGGCTCGCACTATTCAGTGGCGACCACCGGATGAGGGTACTATCCTTGTGGAGTTATATGCCAATATTGGTACGGGGTTTGCGGCTGTGTTAGAAGTCGGGCTCAAGGTACAACGGTATATCCACGTGGATAGTGGCTTTGCAGCAAACCGTGCTGTTCACCATCACATTTAGCGTCTTCTGGCATTAAAACCAGAGCAGTTACCACCTTCTGCGATTCGAGGGTGTTTTGGCAAGTTGCCACGTGATGTAACGTTGATCAGTGACGATGATCTTTACCGGTTAGGTCACGTAGACTAGGTGATTGCCGGATGGTCTTGCCAAGGCCATTTACGGGCGGGCAGTGGACATGGCTTGGATGATCCACCGTCAGGTCTCTTTGCGGATTTGCTCAGGCTCATCCAATGGTGGACTGCCCACCAATCGACGCCACCGGGGTACAATTTTGAGAATGTACCCCCATTGAGGGATACACGAATGAAGGTGCGTGAGGATGGGGCATACATCCATCACCTTCTTGGTCCCCCCACATCTGTTGATGCCGCGGCGTTGGGCTCGTACACCCATCGGCCATGTTGGATTTGTACCAACATGGCACCATCGGCAACACTTACCTCTGCACTTGCTCAAGAGCAACGGCCCATGCGCCGTGAGGTCGATGACATCTTCGACGACCACCGTCTTTCCACGGAGGTTACCCAGGATGATGAGCCACCATTGGCAGTGGTCAACCACGTTGGTTCTACTTGGGGGGCATTTTCAGCCTTGATGTGCTATCCACGCTTTTTGCCTTTAGGGCACGTGGTCCAGGCATGGTTTGGGTTTCTTCTTCCCAAACTTACGAGGAGCCTTGTGCCGATGAGAGGGAGCAAGCGATGGGATTTTTGACAGGCATTACCGCTGCACTAGATCTCTCTGAGGATTAGGGTCGTTATTTGTTGGATCAAGCCATTGACCTCAAGACCCTTGTTTAGGTTTGTAGCCTCAGTTTCGCCGTTCAGCGTCGTTTGAGTGACCATCCACGTGTGCTGGGGGCAGACTTTGATGGTCAGGGGACAATGGTGCCACATCTCACAGAGATCAAGGAAGCGGATTTGCTTTTTCGTTTGAAGAGGCATGCAGCTGAGGAGCTTCGTGCTCAGCGTGCCTTCGCAACCTTGGTCGAGGACTTTCATGGCGAAGATGCTCGGGATACCTTTTTCCGGTTTTATCTTCACGACCCGGGATTTTTTGGGGGCAGCAATGCCCTTTCTGCTACCAAGTAGCAATCACCGGCCGTGCCGGTTCGCGGTGAGTCTTCTACCGTGGAGAAGGAGACTACGGAGTTTGATGATTGGCCTTTAGATTCGGGGCCACATCTTATCAGTGCCGAGGCACGGAGGATAAGAGCATTTATTCGTTCGTATCGTAGTTGTATTGCCTTTAGTCTCCATGATTTGTAGTGCAGATGAAGCGTGGATGGGAAGCAAATGGGAGGCCGATGGAGCGCGTACAATTTACAAAAGGTCGCATACAATTTGGGATGGGCCGCGGATGGGCCGTGGACTGGTGCGGACAGAGCTCGGATGAAGTAGCTACTGGTGTGTAAAAGGGAGAGTCAGGTAAAATTCTCTCACTTTGAGAGGCGCTCTAACGCACTTGCATCGTCGTTGTGAGAGTTGGTGGTTTTAAACCATCCATGTGATATACTTGGCATTCCCAACAGTGATGCAATGGATGTGTGTCGAACGTGTCAATCAGCGATGGAAGTGGAGGTCATGGGACTAGACAAAACAAAGTAATGGAGCTTTGAATGGCGGGTGTTAATATCAGAGATGGCATTGCGCAACATTACCAATAATTAGATGCAGAATCTGTTGGGTACAAGGTATAGATGGATGAGCGTAAAGGCAAAGCGGTGAAGAATACACCAAACTTGGAAAAATAAGAATGAATTGGTTGCCAACGTGGCCCATTTGTGCATCAAGTTACAAGAAGCAAACATTCAAAATTTGAAATACGAGGCGGATGTTGCTACCTTGCAACACAATATAGGCAAACTCCACAACAAGCGCAAAACCGTGATGTTGGGCACAATGATAGCTTCGGCAAGGGCGAAGCAGTTTGAGGCAGAGTTTGCACAAATTTTTGCTGAGTGGATAGCCAACCGTAGGCTAAGAGCCTTGTTACTAACATCTTGGCCGACGGCAGAAGATATGTATCGAAGCAGTAGAGAAGACATAGATCCACCAGTGTTTGAGGCCGACAGCAGCATTGATTGGGCAAGTATTGCGGAAGAAGATCACCGATGGAATTTTCACGAGAAGTTTGGCGGCACTAGAGATATTCAAAGAATATCGTGACATGCGGATAAAAAGACCTTCAATGGATTGCGTTGTGCCATTTGCCAAAGTCTGTGGAGCGTAGAGGAGTGCT
Source organism: Bryoerythrophyllum caledonicum (assembly GCA_963971425.1). NCBI lineage: Eukaryota > Viridiplantae > Streptophyta > Bryopsida > Pottiales > Pottiaceae > Bryoerythrophyllum > Bryoerythrophyllum caledonicum. Next base: position 40,078,161 of record OZ020514.1, read on the forward strand.
TTACCCTTGGATCATGTAGTCATTTGTACCATCCATAATGTCTAATCAAGGATATGATCGGAAAGCGATCAAGCACTATTTGTGGATTGCCGTATCATGCCCACCTTTATCTTCAATTTGGCCTCCGGGATTTCATGCCAAGCCATTGGATGTATTGCCAAGATCATCTAGATCTTGACGTTAGCACCGGTGTTGAATAACCAGTCGAGTGGAATTAGGAATACAACGTCTCCAATGCACAACTTATTGCAACCAACAAGGAAGCCGGCACATTAAAAAATCAAAATAATTTTTTAAAGGAAACAGAGAGGTTATATTCGAATCAACTGCCAAAATCCGGCTTAAAGATGTTTCCCTACAACGTCATGGGGTGGCATTTCAATTGTGAGAGAAAGATGTTATTGTTGGGTGTGGTAGACGGACCACATTACAACTCATCCGGAGAGTTGGCGCTCACCACCGCACAATTCAACCAATCATATTGTCATTTGGATGGTATCCAAGAAGCTTCTAGTGCAGCAAAGGACTTGATTGCCGATAGAATGTACCACCAGGCACGACTAAGGTCCGCCGCACTTGACTTTATATTGAACAATCATTATTATAGAAGTCAAAGCTTGGTTAAAACATGAACGCTCACTATGGAAACGGAAAACGGAGGTGCCTTGTGCTTCTCATGGATACCAAACACGCGGCAATGATGGTGCATTCTTGTTGCACGCAACCCAACCAAGTTATGCCTAGAGATGCGGCGTATGTGAATCTGCGAACGAAAGAAGCACCTAGAGCCTCAACATCAATCAAATATTTAGAAAATATGGTATATGTTATTTTCTAAGTTTTTATTTTTGTGTACAACGTTGTAATGAATATATCTTCTAATCAAATTTTGTAGAAAAAAAGGTGTCATTTTAAGTGTTGAAGGTATAAATCCAAAGGCTTCTTTTGGTGCATTAATCTCATGCCTACGTATTGCAAACAAATGTATGTCATGTGCAAAACTAAATCTACCTTCGATAGTTTCAACAAAGCAAAAGTATTTTTGTTTTCTCCAAGACAAATCATTCCTTCTATTCTTCTACATTTGTAATTTTATGATTTTGATTCCTTCTCCCTCTAATCTAATGAAACTTTTATATTTTTAAGATCATTTTATTTAATTTCACTCCTTCTCGCTCTCCCTCTCCATTGTCATTGGGTCTCCTTGTCAATGCCAATGGAATTCCATGTCCTCGTCATTGGGACAAAAAAAATTTATATAGAAAAGAAGAGTTTTTTAGATTCCTTGCCCAACAATGTGTGGCAATGTGTGAAGATCTTTGATTAAGGATAAAATGCAAATTTCCACTAAAGACAAAAAAAAATTGACAATGTGCAAGGAAGTAATATTACTTGTTAGTGTTGAGACTCCCAAATCTACTAGAGTGTCATAGAAAAACTATTAGGAGTTACCCACCATTCCCTCACGCATTAGTTTTTTCTTTAAGATTGCCTAACTTTATGTCTAGAAGTCTGATGAGAAAAAAATATACTCCCAAGTACCTCTTCTCTTCTTGCATCTCCTATCAAAATTTCAATATATTGCAAATATTAATTTCATTCATGGAAATGTGCACATGATATTCAATAGCCCACCTTGCGATTCTTTTTATTTTTGGGTTAATTAAAATCTTCATTTATAATTGTCCCTTCTTCCTTCCTAATTCTTCCTCCTTCCACTTTCGTTGGGAGCTCATTTTTTGAATTATGCCCCTCTTCCTATTGTCCCCCTAATTCATTGTTTTAAAAACTATACTTTTTTGAATTCCTCTCCTTGTAGAATAGAAAATGAAATCCTTTTTGCTTGAGATTCTTCTTCTCCTAATTTAAATAAATTCTATATTTATGATTGCCCCCCTTCGTCTCTTTGTAATTTGGTCAAGATCTTTATTTTTTATGAAACATTATATCTCATTCCCACTCCTTCTAAAGTATCTAAGATCTTTATTTAATCATGATTGTCTCTCTTTCTCTCTTTCTTTGTCCCCCTCTCCAACCATTTCAGTCAAGGATAAAAAATTGGTCCTTATTCCTCTCTCTTCTTTTTGTCCTTCTTATTTGATTTTAATTTTTAAGCATGATTCTTTGAAACAATTAAAAAAAATTCAGGTTGGATTCCTCCTAGGATGCCTTGTCTAGTTTAATGACTAGCAAATAACGATTCGTAAGAAAATATGGTTTCCTCCTTGCCAAAGTCCATGCACATGTGGTACTCAAAGATGACATTGTGAAAGACATGGGAATTTATGATTTGTGGTTGATGAGGATTTTGGATGGGCTTGGGCTGGGCTTTGGTTAAGTGTTATCTTCCCTCTTGAAATTTATCATGGACAATATTTTTTGTGCTAATGAGGATGAGGATGGGGCGGACAGTTCTGGCAACAAAATTGACGTGATAATAATATTAGAAGTCGCAAAGTAGAAACATACTTTAAATTCAAATTTTGATAAATTTAAAATAGGCACAAACATGTCTTCATAACTATACCTATATGGCTATGTCCATAATGGCAACATGGACAAGAAATTTCCATTATACTAATTGAAGAGAATAATTGTTGCCGATCACATTACTTGGTTTCCTTTCTTTTACTTTGGCAAATTGCTGTTGTGGTCTTGAAGGATTGGAGGAGGCACCGCCTTGTGCACAAACATTTCTACGTGTCCAATATTGACGGCGCTCATGGAGAATCACAAAATGTGAACATCAAGGTATGTCCTCTTCCCAAGACAAGTACGGTGGTTCCGGTTTACTCAACTACTCGAGTTCCACGATAGGCTCTGCGTAGTTCTAGGGTCTACACCCCTCACTCTCCAGATAAGTTGTAATATGATTTTGTTCCTAAACCATGCACTAACTTTTTTTTATGAGGATTCTAGTGCCACCCCATGGTTTTATAAGAAAACGTCTTTAGGCCGTACTCAAGTGTGTTGTCGGGATACATCTCGTTTGCAGCTTGAATTTGTTTCTCTACATCATCTTCCAAGTTTCCCTTTCCAAACTTGTGCCTTTGACATATTGTGCCTCCAACTCTACTCAAAAGAGTGCCTTTTGAAGTCGCCAAGCTCAAAATCATAATCGTCTTGACGATACACCCAATGGCTTGGCATGAAATCCTTGATGCCAAATTGTAGATACAAACGTGAATGTAATGGTTCTCTATAGATATTATATGTACATGAACAATTCAACTCTTGATTAGACATTGTGGATGATACAAATGGCCACATGATCCAAACATAAAACACCCTTCTAGGCCCCAAGCATTTCTACAAATAGGACATGTCGATCAGTCGGATGTCAATGGATGTGGTTTTAGTCACAACGGCTTTCCAATCAAATCTAGCGGATGGTCATGCACATCCTTGATGTTCGAATGTTGAGCATCTTCTGTAACGCGCATCTAATCAATGCTATTGTTGTTTGTCTTTATCGATAAATCTTTGTTGACTTAACTTTTCAAACACATAGTTTCATCCAGAAGCCACTATGTGAGCAAGAGGGTCCTCAATTTATTTTCTGACGTCCATATGGCTAAGGTACTCTAGAATTCTACTTCAAACTGTCGTACTTGTGCCACTACAAACACCGTTGCAAGCATTATTTCTTCGTGCTTGGCAATGGTTTCAAAAACTAAGGCTTTCAGTTAATTTCTCCCTGATTCCTCATTTGCACTATTTGACTTTAATTCATCGACCTCACCTTGGGAATTTGCACGTGTTGCCTTGCTTGTAATATGTTGTGCTTTGACTTCTCCTAGCTTCTTTTTGAAGGCTGCAATTTTGACCCTCTAATTTCCATTACTGTTCTTTACTTGGTTGAGTTCATTGAGTAACTAGGCCATTTCAACAAGCAAGGTGTCTTTCTCTGTCTACAGCACACGTGCTTTCAATGCAACTTCTACTGCCGCTTCCTCATCGCATTGCAACCTTGTAATTCCTTAGTGAGCACTTGTAATTGCGCCTTTAACTGAACACGCATATCCCAAATGTTGGAATCTCCATGAGCTTGCAAATCACCAATACTAACCATTGTTCTTGTACCTTCAACTGGCTCTCCTAGTTGTTTGTATTCATGCTCACATTTGGTTTTGCAAACGACCCCCCATGGTCACTAAGACTACAATGCGACATGCATGTTGTTAATATTTGAATGGCTATGCTTTGAGTAGCATTGATCACCTCCATAATTAATGATAATAGCATTGACTTTGCATTACTGACATGGATGCGCAACTCTCTCGCATAAGCGACTTCAAGCTCATGCTTTGATTGTTCAAAGGCATCCACTGCTTTTGTCCTTTAAAATGCTCTACTCTTTTGTTTAGAAGGTGCTTCTTGAACCACAACTAATGGTTCATCAGGGTCTTCAAACAAGCTTGAGTTATTGTGGTACCATTGTGGAACGCATTTTCTTGGAATCACTATCGATTTCTTTGTGAAAAGGAGGCGTCAAAGAATCTTCCCACCACAATAAGATTTGTGTTGCGTTGACCCAATCCACCTTCTTCTCTAGTTGATATTCCGCATACATCAATGTTGTGATACTTCTAGGAATATTAATTTTGGGCCATTGCTCCAAGTTTGAAATGGCACTTGGAATCTCAAGGAACCTCGACTTCACATCCAGGTCTTTGATATTGCAATACGTGACGGCCTTTGCTCAACAATGTTTCTTATGGAGTTCTTCACGCCACCATCTATCAAGATGCACATACTTAATATAGTCCAATGCATTTGTGGCAGCCCATGGCTCGCGCGCACATCCCCATCTTGGTTCTCCTAGAAAGTCACGATTTTTGTATACTTCAAGATCCATGTTGGTAGGATTCCTCTTCGAATTCTTTGCAGAATTAACGACCCCACCTCCACTATGCATTGTGAAAAATCATTGGAAACCTCTATGGACTCTTATAGCACAAAATGATATTATGTTTGAATATGTTATCTTAGCATTATTATCTATTGTGATTTGAGAGTTCCAAATGACTGTTCACTATAACAATCCTAAGACTACTTGCACTTAAAAATAGTGTTGAAATAACGTCCCAAGCATGCACTTCATAATAGTATTGCCTAGAAGTGTTAAAAAGCTGGACTTTGAGGAATATTTTATGTCTTTTGTACCTATTTAGTTGCCTTTGAGGACAAAAATTCCCCCCTTGAAAGAATCTTCATCCTCAAAAGGACCACTTTCCCACCTAAAAACCGTGCACACACGCCGTCAACGTAAAAGCAAGTGCGTTTGGGTGTCGTGATGAGTAACAAAGAATGAAGCCACCTCAAATTCTTTTGCCTTCTTTAATGCGTCGGCCTTGTCTGCGCCCCAACGCCTCCTCGTTAACAATCCCTACCCGCTGCCATCCGCTCCAACCGCAGTTATCATTTGCAGCTCTCATCCGTAGAACTCGTCCGTTCCTCATCCACACTTCATCCGCGCCACATCTGCTCCACATCCGCACCACATCAGCTCCCCATCTACGCCCCGCCCGCTCCCCTACCGCACGGTTCTCGATATTCATGACCTGTCGGAGCATATATAAAGGCAACATAGCCATTGTCAATGTTATTTTTTTTCCTCTATTCCTTTCTCAATAGGAACCTAAGACCTTTCGCATGAGTTGCACTACACGGGTTTTGACAGTATAGGAATTTGGAATGACAAATTATGGAAGAAACATTAGCAACTTTTTTCCATACTCACTCACGTAGATGTTGTTCACCGGATAACCGGTTAATATATTTTTTCAACCATGGCTAACGAGACGGTGCATCATCAAAATGCTGACATCCAACTCCACGAAGCTTATCACGTGAAATTGACATATGCTAATGTAGCTACTCATAGTGTTAGCGGTGGTCCCTTGGCGGGAGGCTAATGTAGCAGAGGTGGACCAAGCAAGAGAAGTGGTGGACGAGGCACTGGAATGAACCAAGAATTTTTTATACTCGAACAAAGTAATTCTGGTGGATCACAATCACATTCACAAGGTACACGAGGATCTCTAGGGGGGTCACGAGGATCTATGGAAAGGCTTGTCGAGCTAGGCGGTCTTGAGGATCATAGAGTTTAGTTGAGGATCAAAATAAAAGAGGTCGTGGTTCTTGTGGCTTCAAAGTCTATCCTGAGTGTGGAGTCCCTTTTATACTATTGTTTTCACATCATAGGGTACCAATGGTATCGGATTTTGTAGTTCCCAGCAAACCTTCAAATGCAATACGAAGTGGATTGGGCAAACGACCACTGTTTTGGAGGACTTAGGACGTGAGAAGAAAAGGCTAGGGACCTCTCATATGAATCTTATGAGAAAACCTCTCAAGACCAAGGTTGTAGCCGAGTTATTATCATGGTATAAAGATCGTAATCTAGGTCATTTGGAGAGACGATACTTGAATCGAGGTGCTGGTGGATTGGAATTGTTGGGAGAGAGACTAAAAACGGTTGTTGAGGACGTTGCTAATGAAAAAACATTTGCCAAAGATAGACGTTGTTTTACGTACGAGGAGAAGGTAAACGAATACCTCCTAAATGCCATTTATAACTTTGTGGTAACACTTTGGGAGGTACATCCTAAGATACTAAATAAGGAAGGTCTTGTGATTCTTGGTGGAAAGAATTGAAGGTGAAGTTAGAGAAATTCAAAAATGGGGTTTTGAAAGTCAAGCTTTGCGAGAGATCTTGCCAAAATGTCCCTTGGATTGAGCATGATTTGTGCGTGCGGATTGCAACTAAAATTTGCAAAGGGGTGGTGTGACTTTCATTAGAGGCAGAAATAAAGGCACTTGATGGGAGGAACTATGAAGGTGGGTTTGAAATTGTGCGACGCGTAAGCATTGAAGGTGTGAGCCGCTTTCTACCAAATAAAGAGTTTGTAGGGAAGACAATGAAGGAGGATTCGAGGACGAAGAACTGGGAGAAACAATCAATCAAGGCGCTAGCCTGTCCGCTGGACCATGCGAGGATTATCAAAATATAATTCCTCGATAGAAGAACGTATGAGTCATATACTCTATGGTGGAACAATGGCTTTCTTGCGTTCGTTTCAAAAATTGATTCAAAATACAATGAAGAACATGAGGATGACATTCTAAGAAGTGCTGGAATTAACCTCAATGCACGTCCAAAATTGTGCATTTATCGCAAAAATTGGGCATCTTGAGACGGCAAAGACAGGATGTCGAACTATGGTCGACGATTTAGTAAGGAGGTGCAAGCTTACAGAGGTAAATACCTACATGCGGCCCCCGAGCTATTCCATGTGTATGGCAAGCCCAAAACGCCAATATCACCAAGGAGAAAGGAAATAATTTAGCATAAGCACAACTATAGATCTGAGGCGTATGCAGTGGATTACTTAGCAAGGAGGGTTTACAACCGGATTGCTCTTCAAGCTTGTTGAAGAAGAACAAAAATCCAAATTCATTGTTGCATCAGTTTGAGCAAAGTATAGATGCTTTGTTGAAACCTGATTCAATAGAGCAATCCACCGTCACGCATGTAGTGAACCGCCATACAACCTAGAGACCCCATCGAACTTCTTCAGCAATAGTAGTATATTGTGATTTTATAAACCTTATATTTTGCTTGATATGTTGGATCTTGTTCATGGTGTGAAGTGTATTCTTCTTTTGTAATGTCTTTTGGTAACAAGAAAAACCATATTTGGACTTTGTTGTTGTTTTGAATAAAGGAAAAAAGTTTAGGAAACGATGTTTTTGTCTCCCCATCCTGCCCTTGAAAACCTCACAAATAAAATACATTATAACTCAATCCAATATCACACAACCGACCCTTCCCCCCCCAATATGCGGCCCATACACGGTAGTCTGCGCCCAGTCCGCGGCCCATTGGCGCCCCATCCGCAATCCCCATCCGTTCTCCATTTGGACCGAATCCGCACCCCATTTGCTATTCCCATCCGTAGTCCCCGTTTGCTTTCCATCTGCGCCCCATCCGCAGTTCCTATTTGCGCCCCATTTGCAATCCCTGTCCGCTTTCTATCTATTGGAGTTAGGAGTTGCTTGTAGTTATCACTATAAGAAAACCGCATTTTAGGTGGCATCAATGCTACAATGTGTCGTGTTTTCTGAGACGTCTGACATTTGTCGAACACCGGCCGCAATACTTGAAATTTTTTTGACGTTGCATGAAACGTGTTCCTGTTAAAGACAAAATGCGTAGATGTCACCGTGGACAGACACGTTTTTTAGGACGTCAGCAACAACGTGGTCACGTCTGAGTGCAACATCATAGAAAATGCGGAAGGTCCACATCAGCCACTGCATTCATTTTCACTCTGGAATGACTGCTGACCGCTGCCCGGAAGCAAAAAATTGAGCAAAATGGGAGCTCCTCTGCATAGATAGGCAATACTTGTTTGTATGAAAACATTGCCTTTGCTTACATCGGATTCATTTTTCTCATGGACTTACAAAAACACATAAAACTAAAAATTTATTAGTGGCTCAACTTAAATGCACATGTTACATATATTTTGTATACATAATATTTTTAAGTTGATTAAATATGGGATTTTTTGCTCATTCATTTAAATTGGATCACACTTCATGCTTGTTAATATTGCAATTCTGATACTCATTCTTTAAATTCATTTTTTAAGAAGAATGAGTTCCAAAAAATGGCTAATGTTTGAGTGGTCTTGGGTTGTTAAATAATTATGAAATTGGACAAAAAAAATGGGGAAGATGTGAGTGGTTTTGGGGTGTTTCAAACTCTAAGAGTGATTAACCAAAATTGGGATTATTTGCTCATTAATTTAAATAATGTCACCAAGCATTCTTGCTAATATAATAGCTCCCGAAATTCATTTTTTAAATTCATGAACTTAGTGGCAAATATTTGAGTGGTTGTTAAAGAATAGCAAAATTGGAGAAAAAAATGAGGAAGATGAATGTGGTCTTTAAGTTCAGGAAAACTAGAAAGAGTGTTTTTAAAAAAAATGTAAAAGCTTCGTGGAATAATTCGTCTTGGGCTTCTATGAAAATTGCAAGAGTGACTGAAATGAAAATGGATAATGAATAAGTGGTCTTTGGTTAAGGAAAAACTTAAAAGACTCAATAAGAAACATTAGAAATGCTTGAATTGGTATTCAAGTGTTTCTTACATCTTAAGATGGTAAAATCAATTAAAATGTGTGAGTGCCTATTAGATGTTAATTAAATTGAAACCCATTGAAGAAATATTTGGGAAACATTGAAGTTCTTTTCATATGTTTGGAAAATTGAAAGGTTATTGAAAGTAAAGTGGGAATCCATGAGTGCTCTTGGGCTGTCAGAGAAATTATAAGAGTAATAAGAAAACAATTGGAAAATTAAACAGTGGTCTTCTGTTTAGTCAATAGTAAAAATAGTAAATATTTCAATATTTTTGAATCTTTTAAAATTTCCCCAGGTCTTAAGAAAAAAAATGTAAAAGCTTGAAGTTGTCTTTGGGTGTTGTGGGACTGAATGTAAAAATATGAAATGTTGAAGTAATCTTGGGGTGTTTTAAAACCTTGAAAAAAAATTGGGAATAAGGGAATTTCAACATCTTTGGTTGTTTTCAAGGTTGACATCAACTAGTGCTATTCAGTTGCAGCTGAACTGAAAGGACCGAATAAAGAACATGGTAAATGGTTAAAGTAGTCTGAAGATGTTTTAGAAATCTTGAGATTGAATATAAAAAAAATTGGAAATTGTGTCAGTGCTTATTAGTTGTTTCATAAGTGAAAAGACAATTATTTTTTTGTAAAGTTTGAAATGTTTTTGGGTGTTTGGAAACTTAGAAGGTTTAAAACTACAAATTGCAAAATTTGGATGAAGTAGTCTTCGGTTGTTATCAAATTTGCAAGACCGAGTGAAAAAAATTGGTAAATTGTGAAGTAGTTGACCAGTTATGCAGAAATTAAAACACTAAATACAACTTTAAAAACATCCCATTTTACCAATTACAAATTCAATTCCCAGCCAAGGATGCAACAACTTGAAGATAATAGATAACCACACATCTTGCAATAATGGCTTCCTTGTATTGCAAAATACAACATAGTTGATAATATTCAAATCATTCACTTACAACTTAAAGTTTGTCACTTCAGTTAAAGTTACAATTGCCATCATTTAAGACTAGACATCACTGAAGACGTCATCTAATGAACATGGGCACCTCAAATTCATGAATAGGCTACACTTATTTCTATGGAGATATTGGCTTAACATACATGGGATGAACAATTTAATGGACTTATAGGAACACGTGAAACTATTTGAAATTTGTTAATGTATGAACTTAAATTCACATGTTACATATATTTGTCAACATAATATTATATTTAAATTGGATACATATGAATATTCAAAGCACAATTTTAAAAATATGAGAGATAGTTCAATTGCAAATAGATTTCTGCATACATCTAGATGTAAAAAAATAAATCTACGTGCTCCGTGTGAGTACTAATTCAAATTATTTATATAAAAATATTAACCCCTAAATGCAAAAAGTCTTGTGGTGGTCTTTTATTGATTTTGGGTAGCTTACATTGGTGTCAATTAATTAGATCATGAATCAAGATATTTTGTTTTATATATGTCTATAAGTAATACCTTAGTTGGGAAAAAATATTATTGAATTGTAAAAAAAAAACTAAAGTTATTGAGGTTTAAAGTTTGAAACAGGGAGTGGGCAATGCAGTCATGGTACTATAGAGCTCATCAATACTACTACTATGGAGATTAAATAGTACCACTCAAGAATTTAATTGTGCACTATTTTGTGGAAGGTTGCAATGACAGAAACTTATTTGCAACCTTCATTATATTTACTTAAGAATTCATAGAATTTAAAGATTTTGTTTTTTTCAAAAAAAAATTCCTTCCTAGACGAATACATGATAGTTCTATCCACCATTTAGATTTTAGATCAAAGCATTCTTCTATTATTCAAATAATAGAATCGCTTTCATTACTAAAGGGCTACTTTCCATACCCTTTGTGATTGCCATAATTTTTTTCCTTATCGAAAACACCTGCATTACTTGTGTTTTTTTCCTGCAATTTACTTACAAAAGGTAGAACCTAGATATATTAAATTTGTACAATGTTTAGTAGAAATATATGCCAATGTCGTGAACCAAAGTATGTTGACGCTGTCCAAATGTGGTAAAAAAAACTATATTGCACTTTCAAAATGCATGAACCTTAGAATCCGTGTAGTAAAAGTTTATGAAATTATTTGAGTGTCACCTCGTAATATTTAACTTGAAGATCCTGTGGTTTGAAATAATAAAAACTTACTATATAAGAAGAATTTTTTTGTGAACTATAGGTGCCACTAAAATTGCCATCATCTACGACTACTCATCTGTACAGACGTCACCAAATATGTGTTTGAAAACATCACCTATAAACACGCAGAAATGTTCATTGACGTCTAGCATGACATTACAATTTGCATTAGTGACTACTTCATCCTCTATGAAATTCCAGCTGATGACCCCGATGCACATATCTACTGCTCGGCTTCTGTTTCCTATTGCATAGGAGCCTCTTCTGCTAGTGGAATATTCATTTCATCGTTTGCGATTGCCTCTCTCACTGGCTCCATCACCAACATTTGTGGTTGTAAACCAACCAAGTGCTCGTCATGTCTTACATACGTCACAGACGAGATGGGTTGGTTGATTTGAAGTTCACCGCGTCATCCCCTCACATCTGTCCGACATACAATCTTCCATCCAGGCCGGTGTGGGTCGTCCGAATAGAACACTTGCTGACAATGCAATGGAAATGCACATGAATTAGCATCAACACAACCATTCAAGTGGTTGAAATTTGCCCTGGCAAATCCATATTGATCCCTCTGCACATTTGAAAATCTAGTATTTTGGTTTGATTGCACCCAATTGCATACTAGTATAGTGGTGCAACGGCTCCGGTAGTCGAGCTCTAGAATCTCTTCAATGTATCCAACATAGTCATTGGTTCTTTCTATAGCTCAGCCGTTACAAAGCCCCCATCGTAGTTGTCGAGTGAATGAGGCAACCATACAAAAATCTCGTGTGACAAGGCCTCTTTCTGCACTACGGACACGAAAGAGCATGCCAAAAGCATGCATTTGTCGATGTGATACAACATACCGCTCTAGAGGTTGCCCATACTGTATGACATCCTCAGGCACATGTTCACCGGCATCCCGAAGAGCACTCACACGGGCAGTCACCCACGATGCAAAAGTAGGGAAGTCATAAAGATGAACATGGTATCGTACGGCAATTGCCGGATGTCGACGGCGAAATTGTCTTCGGTATGCCTCTTTATCTGTCCACCTTTGCCCCCTTGCTATGGCATATTCCTTGCAAAACAAATTCAAGAAGGTGTAATCATTAAACAATGTACAGCTATTATTTAAATACATCGTGCAATATAGCGTATACTATGTCTACTATGACATCCATTACAACATAGTTTGTCCACGTTGACAGATGGACAAACGCATTTGCAAGAGAGATGTAGAGGGATATGTCAAATCAAACATGAGAATGTAGGACATTCTAAGGTCAGGCACTTAGTGACGCCACTCCTCCAAGCATAGTGCATTGTCTAGTACAAATGCATGCGCATTGTTCCTAAAATCATCCGGCATCTTCCGCTTCCGTTTTGAGTTTGAACAAAGAATCTCATCTGTCATTGTAGGTTCTTCTGTCAGATCCCATATGCGATGTACCGTTCCTTTATACTGCCGCATGTACTCAGTACAAAATCCAAGGGTATCATCCATTTGATACCTTTGGCCATGCTACCTTCTGGATGTGACAATGTTCTGACATAAGCCTTAAGGATTTTCATGTATCATTCTATAGGATACATTCATCAACAATGCATTGGACCGCATATGAACAATTGCTCCACCAAATGCACAAGCAAATGCGTCATGGTGTTCAGAAATGTAGTTGGAAATTTCTTCTCTTCCACGCATGTTGCCATGACGACATCGCGCATTATGTCATCTTGGTCTGCCACCTGCACCTCCTTTGCACAAAGTCTCTAGAATACTCTACTCATTTTGATGATAGCGATGCAGACATGTTCATCCAAAACATTTCAAACTGCCACTGGGAGAATCTGTTAAACATGAGGCACCAAGAACCAAACAGTTATTCATATAGAAGGGGTGCACTGAAAAGGCCTCATGAATGAAAAGGAAGATCATACAAGGCTGATTTCAACCGTAAGGACGGACGCATGCAAAAAATGGTCGAAAAAGATAGATGTCAGATATAACATAAACATGAACATCAAATCTAACGTCTAGTGGGACCGGTTTCCTTAATTCAGACATTGAAACTGACCTAATTATACCAATTCCTTTGTATAAGGTACTGCGAACACTATGTCAAAATCCGGAAAAAAATTGTTAGAAGTTTGTTACAATGCGTGGATAGATCTTACAGTACCTGTTGCATGAGGACATGATAGTCATGTGTCTTCATACATTGCAGCTTCCCAGCTTCTAAGCGCTTGTGGATGCTGCCAATGTAATTTGAAGGGGTGCAAATATTTGAAATAATTTGGACGACCTCATTGCGTTCATGTGGCTTAAACAAAAAAGGGGCATGTGGCATGTAGTACTCGTCTTGGCGCCGTCGTGGAAGTTGAAGCCATATCTCTTCCCGAATGCCCAATTCTTCAGCGTCCACTCAACTTCCGGGAGTGTCCGTCATTCCCAACAATGTCTTTAATATATTTTCACACAAATTTTTCTCACAATGTATGGAATCCAAGGTATGTCTCTCCAACAAGTGCTGCATAAGGACATGAACAAACAACTTCGAAAAAGGTTGGAATCATAAGATTACACATGCAATCATTGTCATGAGAATACGCTTCCTTCATTGTACGCGTGCACTTTGACGTCGTGTAGGACGTCAGAGTATACGCTACATACATCAAACTTTACGTGTAATCTAATTACGCATGTTTACAAAGACGCAGTCACAAGAGAATGTTACAAACACATGGAGTACATGTTCTTACTTCCCAATATGGCAGCTCGTATAATGCAGACAACCGTTTAACTCCAGTTATGTGGGCTAGATCATCTGGACCATTCTTCTTTCTACCTAAATCTAGGTACGATTGCCGCCATGCAGCATGACGAATGATATCTTTTCCACTCTATGTAGTAGATCTATCACGGTTCTCCACTTTGCCATTGAATCTCAAGTTCCAACAGTATGAGTGGTGCCTAGGCAAGTAACGACGTATGCCTCCGTACACCATTTTGGAGCCCCTCGTTTTTTTGTTCGGAAGAACATCGCCTGTCTTGGCCATTCTCGCATCAGTATTTGGTCCATATATAGGGCAATCCTTATAACCCTTGCAGCAAAGGCCTGAAATGAGACCATAAGCTGAAAAATTTGATATGGTCCACATGAGTATGGCACGTAAGGTGAAACTGCGATTCTGTTCAAGTTTAGAGAAGTCATGTGCAAGAACACCATGCCGTGACATCTCCTAGAGCTCCCTCAACAACGGGCGCATAAAAACATCAAGACTGGCAGAAGTTGGTGACTGCTTACCTGAAATCAGGATACTCAGAGACATGAAAGACTTCCTTGTGACAAACCATGGCTCAAGGTTGTATATCAAGATTAAGATTGGCCACGTGGACCAATTAGTGTTGTTTGACCTGAATGGGTTCACACCATCTAAAGCAAGAGCAAGCTTCATGTTACGAACTTCCGATCAAAAGTTGTTGAACGCGACATCAGTGTTAATGTGATCCCATGCCGGACTATCCACCACCGAACGCATGACATCGTCGTTGCTGACGTGTTTGGTGTATCCATTAAGCATGAGCGCTATCTCTGACGACCTCCACATTCGTTTGAACTTAGGAATCAAGGGAAAGTGTCGAATGACCTTTAATGGGAGGTAGTTAGTGCCATCCATCCATCGAGAGGTGCTGCATTTAGGGCAAGAGTCCATGGCTTTGTATTCTTCTTCGTATAAAACACATCCATTCAAGCATGCGTGGATGTTGTTGTAGTTCAATCCCAATTTTCTAATGTTCTTGCGGGCTTCGAAATGGGTACGAGGCAATTTATTACTTGCTGGGAGTAAGTCAACAGACAAAAATTGTAACAACTCATCAGTGAATTTGTTGCTCACTTGGAATACCGTACACATGTTCATAATGATGATAGTCGCGGACACGATGGTAGTTTTTGAACCTGGATACACTACAATGGTGGCCTGTGTGTACAACTCTTCCAACCCGTCCATACTATCATTTGCACCATTATATGGATCGCCTACTTCATGTAAAGCGTGAGCCTCCTCATGCAATGCATCTCCTCTGTTTAAAGCCTCCAAGATCTGCCGATGCACTTCATGGAACTCATATGAAGGTCATCAGGAGGTTCTGTACTTCTGATGTCTGGATTGACGTCTGCAGGAATGTCAAAATTGTGGACGCCGTCATCAAAAACATCTCTTACGACAACGTCATCGTCAAATGCTATTTC
This sequence comes from Bryoerythrophyllum caledonicum, assembly GCA_963971425.1. Lineage (NCBI taxonomy): Eukaryota > Viridiplantae > Streptophyta > Bryopsida > Pottiales > Pottiaceae > Bryoerythrophyllum > Bryoerythrophyllum caledonicum. Next base: position 40,093,727 of record OZ020514.1, read on the forward strand.
CTCAACCCAAATACCAGTAGATGGATAGCCTTCAAGGGGGTCCTCCACTATAAGTGATTTTTTTTAAAAAGGATCTCAACCCACCGTTGTATGGTGCTCGTATATGACTTGGATGGTTTTGCGACAGCCACCCTTGCAATCGCGGCATGGGCGCCTGAAAGAACGCACATTCTTCTTTGTGGCCACTCGCAATTCTAGGTGCAAAATCAAGTCAGCGAGAGGGATGTGCCATAGGATTCGTCCATCACTTCCAATACGGACCGTACTGCTCCGCCGCTGGGAATTTGAATTCATATGTGTTGCCATGGTTTCGTTCCAGAAACTATACAAACTTCTCTTTGGAGGACCTCATCACAAGGGTCTTTTGAAATCCTATGACATAACGAATGTATTTACACGTGTTAGAAGTAGAAGTAAATGGAAAATATAAAAATTAAGAAAGACATATGTCAAAGATACTGGAAACATAATCATGTTTTGTTTGACGTCTCATTGGACGTCTCAAGGAACATCATTCCGTACTTATCGCGTTCTTCAGCAGTAGATATTCCTACGTGTGTCACACTTGCTAGAGAAGAGGGACCGTTGTAGTAGAAGTTGTTCATGTGCGTGCAAGGAAATTTGTTAGTTGGTTCAATTTGATCACCCAAATGGCAGTGTTATGTAGAATATCAAAGCAGTCTAGGGTTTGTAGTACTGAAAATGTAAATCAAATGCACATGCTGAACTTAGACGACTCAGAGGCGGTAGAGACTCTTAGCAGTCTGATTTTGTCTCTACTCGTTTGAAGAGTGCGATGACACCCACAACAAGAATTTTGGAGATGCTAGTCCTTTGGCGGAGCTCCTACATGCATAGAGGTTTTCCAAATGCAAGCCTCTCGCAACCAACTACGGATCAGAGTGATGGAAGAAACCCTAATCCGGCAAAGCATGTAAATTTCTCCTCTTCATTCCAAGAAGTTTGGTTGCCTTAATAGCAGCTTCCTGCCTGTATATAAGTATTGTACGCGTATCAATAATGTACATCCACTACAAGAAAACAGGGCGGTTTGCAACGCCTGCGGTGTTGCTAAATACACTAGAATTGAGGAATTCGAAATGCCAAAAACGTTGTTTAATAAATGGTTGTGGCGTTGTTGTCAATGAATAACGCCGGGGGTGGTGTTCTTTTAGGTCAGATGGGAACATCCATTCAGCCCTGCCTCCCAGCTCAATTGCCCCACGGTGTCATTCACACGTAGGCACTTCCGATGTGCACGGTGGCGCATCTGTTTTGGGGCATTGCAGATGGCAATTCCAAATGGCATTTTGAGAGGTGGCACTCAAGCTCGGCACTTATATTTGGGCATTGCCACCGTGGCACACAGAAGTTCACGTGCCTTTTTTGTTCCAATTACACTTTGTTACAATTACTAGACAAAAATTACAATGTGATTTTCTACCCCTATTGCAAGTTCAAATCTCATGCACGTTCCCACGGTTGCAATTTATATTTGCAATTCTTGAAATTTTGTACAAAGATGCAAGAAGACAAGAGGTACGTGGGAGCATAATTTTTATTCTCAATGGACGCATGAAAAAAAGTTATGCCATCATAAAGGAAACATTTTGAGTGTAGATACGTCGGGCAACTCCAAAAACTTTTGCTAGGATAGTCTAGTAAATTTGAGATTTTCAACACTAGCAAGTAATATTATTTCCTTTCATATTGTAAAAAACATATCTTGTCTTTAGTGAAAAATTGCATTTTATGCCAAGTCAAAGATCTTCACATTGCCACATATTGTCAAGCAAGGAACCAAAAATACTTCTTATTATCCCCATAAAACTTTGGGATCTTCAAAAAAAAAAAAAAAAAAAAAATTCTATTACAAGACTTGGTGTAAGCCTTCTTATTGACTGTTTGGATTGTCATTCAAAAATATATTGTGTTTACAAAGAATTAAAACGTGAATTGACACTTTTTGAACCTCTAGTCCTTGCACAAGTTTTTTGAATATGCTACACCCTTTTTCTACCTCTAAAAGTTGGTGTACAAGGAGTTAATCCCTAAAGGCCCAAGAGTCCCTTTAGGGAACTCTAAGAATTTGGGCAAGTTCCTATAGTGTCAATTTATAACGTTCCATTTTGAAAAGTTTATTGTAAATGGACATTACTAAAAGCTATGTGTGCATACAAATTTTTCATAAATTTGACATTCAATGCAAAAGTTATAGGATTTTGAAGTTTTAATGGAGAGAGCGGGCACGTCATGCAACTCACAAAACTTTTGCTATAATACTCAATAAAATGTGAGAGTTTTAATAATGGCAAGTTATTACATTTTCTTTCACGTTGTCAAAAAAAAATTCTTGCCTTTAGTGAAAAATAGCACATTAAACTAAATCAAACATTCTCATACATTCTCACAAAATGTCGGGCAAGGTACTAAAAAAAATTCTTCTTGTTCACATAAAATTTAGAGATCTTTATATTTTATTAAAAAAAAATCCACTAAAAGATGTGTTGTAAACCTTCTTATCAACAGTTGCGATTTTCATTCTAAAACATATTAGTTAATTAATAAATAAAATGCAAATTGGTGATTTTTGAACCTTCACTCCTAAGATAGTAAGGAATCTAGACCTTGTGTAGTGAAAATTTTCAAACCAAGTGAAGTCAAAGTTTGTTGATCCACTCAAGGCAGGGAAGAAAATGAACTATTTTTCTACTTTACACACTATAATATTTCAATCTATGCGGTCTAAGTTTATGGAATTTTGTGAGAACGTTACTTTGTGAGCTTTAATTTAGATATTACGGTTAGATGTAGAAATAAAAGTCTTTATTTCCCTCTTTACTCATTGAACTTGAACGAGTAATTTTGATGTGTTTTTGGTGTCAAAATGCCTTGGGCCTTTATGGGTTAAAACCATGATCAACATGATGATGTAAAATTTAGACCTTATATAGTGCAAAAAATTTATACAAAGTGAAGTCCAAGTCTGTTGTTCCACTGAGAACATGGATAAATATAAACCGTTTCTTCTACTTCAAACACTATAATCTTTTAATCCATGCGATCAAAGTTTATAAAATTTTTGTTTGTAAGTTACTTAACCCCTAAATTACCAAGAGTCCTCTTGGGGGACTCTTTAAGGTTTGGGCAGGTTCCTACTATGTCAATAATAACATTCTTTTTTTAAACATCTTTTGTAGATGGACACTACTAAAATCTTTGTATAAATCCAATTTTTTCCTTGATCCAACATTAAATGAAAAAATTATAGGGTTTTGAAGTTCAAATGGGGAGAGCATGCATGTGAGGCAGCTCTAAAAACTTGTGATAGGACACTCTATCAAATGAGAGATTTTAAATACTAGTAAGTAATATTATCACCTTTGATGTTTTCAAAGAAAAATACTTGTCTTTAGTGAAATAGCATATTAATCCAAGTCAAATATTTTCATGCTTTATTGCACATTGTCGGGCAAGGTACCTTAAATCTACTTCCTTTCCACATAAAACTTAGAGATCTTCATACTTTCTACTTTTTATTTTCCTCATGGCATTATTTGGTGTAAACCTTCGTATTGGCCATATGGATTCTCATTCTAATACATGTTATGTTCACAATAAAATTTAAAATGAATTGTCATTTTTTTAACCTTCATTCCTTGCACAGTTTTGTTTGAATATGCTACACCCAATTTTTTCCTCTAAAAATTGGTGTACAAGGAACTAATATCATGCTTAAGATGATGGTAATGAATTTAGACCTTGTGTAGTGCAAACATTTGACACCAAGTGAAGTCAAAGTCAACCGCTCCACTAAACGCAGGAAGAAAATGAATCCTTTTTTCTACTTTAAACACTATAATCTTTCAAAACCCTGCCGTCAAGGTTTAAGAAATTCCCTTACTGTATCACTTAATAAGTCTTCATTGTTATCCTACGGTTTAAAATAGAAATAGAAGTTCTATTTTTTTTCATACTCCTTGCACTAAAACAAGTAGTTTTGAGGTGTTTTGGGCGTGAAATTGTCATGGTCATCTACGGGTTAATCCCTAAGGTACCGTGACGATTTCACACCAAAAACACTTCAAAATTGTTGGATTCCAATGCAATGAATAAAGAAGGAAACAAAAACTTTGATTTCTAGTTTTGACCGTAGGATCTCAAATAAGACTTATTCAGTAACATACTCACACAATTTCATAAACTTTGAACTCACGGATTGAAAGATTATAGTATTTGAAGTCAAGAAAATGGTTTATTTACTTCCCTATGTTTTGTGAATTAGACTTTTACTTCACTTGGTGTCAAGTTTTTGCACTACACAAGGTCTAAATCCATTACCATCTTGTTAAACATGATATTAGTTCCTTATACACAAATTTTTAGAGGTAGAGGAGCGGTGTAGCATATTCAAAACAAGTGTGCAAGGAGTGGAGGTTCAAAATTTGCCAATTCACCCTTTAATTTTTTGTGAACTTAATATGTTTTAGATTGATAATCCGAATGGTCAATACAAAGTTTTACACCACAAATAGTTGTGGAAAATTAAAAAGTAAAAAATATAAAGATATCTAGGTTTTATGTGGAAAAGAAGAAGTTTTTTTGGTACCTTGCCCGAGAATGAGTGACAATGTGTGAAAATGTTTGACTTGGGTTAATATGCTATTTCTCACTAAAGACAAGAATTTTTTTGACCGTATGAAGGAAAACGACATTACTTGCGACCATAGAAAATCTCACATTCAATAGACTGTCCTATTAAAAGTTTTTGGAGATGTCCGAGGTGCCTGCTCTTCCCATTTGAAATTCAAAACCCTATAACTTTTTCACCAAATGTCTGATTTAGGGAAATCTCCCACTAAACTCTTAGTAATGCCCTTTTACAATAAAAATTTCAAAGTGGAATGTTGGAAATTGACACCATAGGAACTTGACCAAACTTTCAAAGAGCCCATTTTTTAGACTTGGCCCTTTAAGGGTTATTATATCTTGATTGAGATTCTACGGTTAAATGTAGAAATAGAACCTTTTGTTTCCTTTCATACTCATTGCACTAGAACAAGCAATCTTGAAGTGTTTTTGGTGCAATAATGCCTTGGGACTTTTGAGATTGACTAAATTTTTTTGGTGAACTGCACCTTGACAAAGCTTTTGTTGCAACTTTAGGTATCCCGTCGTACGTGGCAGCGGGCGCCACCATCGCCCATGAGCTCGCCCATGAACTTATTTAATCATACTTAACATGATGGTAATGAATTTAGACCTTGTATAGTGCAAAATTGGACACCAAGTGAAGTCAAAGTATGTTGATCTAGTAATGGCATGGAAAAAGATGAACCCTTTCCTCTACTTCAAACACTATAATCTTTCAATTGGCAAGGGTTGAGTTCATGAAATTTTGCAAGTATGTTGCTGTATAAGTCTTAATTAAGATCATACGGTCAAAAACTAAAAATAAAAGTTTGTTTTTTCTTCCTTACTCATTGCACTGAAATGGACAATTTTGAAGTGTTTTTGGTGTAAAATTGTCAAAGTACTTTAGGGGTTAAGTAGGATGCTAGTTCCTTACACACCAATTTTTAGAGGTAGAGAAGGGGTGTAGCATATTCAAAACAAGTGTGCAAGAAGTGGAGGTTGAAAATTTGCTAATTCACATCGTATTTTATTGTGAACTTAATATGTATAAAATTGATAATCCAAACAATCAATAACAAAGGTTCTCACCACATGTTGTCAAAAAAAATAAAAGTGAAAAATATGAAGATCTTTAGGTTTTATGTAGAGAAGGAGAAGTTTTTTTTGGTACCTTGCCCGACAATATGTGAAAATGTTTGACTTGGATTAAAAAAAGTTATACTAAAGGCAAGGATTTTTATTATAGGTAATATTCTTTAAACGTATTCAAAATCTCAATCGTCAATAGAAACTTCTAGCAAAAAAATTGTACCTCCTCGAAGTTGTCAATTTCATTTTGAAGGCTAATGACTTCTATATCATGATTCCAAAAAAATCCTTTTTTCTTACAAAGATCTAATCAACAACAATCTAATATAAAGTTTTCAAAAATAAAGATTGAATTTCGGATTTTAGGAACTTGCCCCAAATGAAAAACATCCTCTAGGGTTAAATGGGCCTTTAGAAGTTAATCCTTAACCCCTAAAGGACCGTGACAATTTCACACCAAAAACACTTCAAATTAGTTGGCTCTAGTGCAATGAGTAAGGAAGAAAACAAAACCTTAGATATATAGGTTTGACCGTAGGATCTCAATTAAAACTTACTAAGTATCATACTCAAGAAATTTCATAAACTTTGACTGCACGGATTGAAAGACTGTAGTGTTTTGAAGTCAAGAAAATGGTTCATTTTCTTCCCAGCCTTCATTGGATCAACAGACTTTGACTTCACTTGGTATCAATTTTTTGCACTACACAAGGTCTAAATCCATTACCATTGTGTTAAACATGATTTTAGTTTTTAATGCACCAGTTTTAGAGGTAAAAAAGGAGTGTAGCATGTTCAAAACAAGTGTCCAAGGAGTGGAGGTTCAAAAATTGTCAATTCACGTTTTTTTTATGGGAACTGAATATGTCATAGAATGATAATCCAAGCGGTCAATAAGTAGGCTCTCATCACATGATTTTGTTGAAAAAATAAAAAGTGAAAACTATGAAGATCTCTAGGTTTTTAGTAGAAAAGATGAAGGTTTTTGCCGCTCGCCCGAAACATGTAAAAATGTTTGACTTGAGTTAAAATGTTTTTTACACTAAAGATAATAAATATTTGTTGACATCTTCAAAGAAGGTAATATCCTCTACATTTATAAAATCTTAATGTCAATAGAAACTTCTAGCAAAATTTTGGAGTTGCTCAGAGTCTCCATTTCTAACTTTAAGTGGTACTAACTTTCAAACCATGAATCCAAAAAAAATAACAAAAATACCTCCACAAAGCTCTTATCAGGGACAATCTAGTTTGAAAATTTCAAAAGAAAGAGATATTTTTTTCCGAATTTTAGGAACCTGCCCAAAATCAAAATCGTCCACCCCTATGTTAAATGGTCCTTTAGGGATTAAACGTCAATCGGGAACCATATGCACAGGACCATACTTTACTCTGTAGAATACAAAAAAATGTATTAAAGTTTCGCAAAGACTAACACCTTTGGATTGAAGAATCTTCAACTAACATCTTTCATTCCGAAGTCATTTCAAACAATTTGAACCTGATCATGTTCAAATATGACACCGTATATGTAGAATATGGTGGGCACCAGCGGCACCATCTGACGTCTAAGGGTTAACCTGTTTAAACTGGACAATCGTAATCGGAACGTGATGTAAAGCTTTCTAACATGAATGCTCGCCTAGAATTTTCTTGTGAAACCACTTGATTCGATAAAAAATTTCTTGTCAAAACCACCTCATTCATATTCTTATTCCGATCCTACAACACCATATTCATTAAAATGAGACAAATCATGAGATTTGAGACTAAAAGCCTATTACTTCGGACACAAATATCGTGAAAGGTTGTTGCAAACGGAGGCATACATCATGTAACATACGAGAAACATCTCAAATCCAACAATAAAACAACATGATCATTGCGATGCTCCATAATTGCATTACACAAGACATACTATTAATAGATCGTCATAGAAAATATAATTCTACCATAGTCAAAGAAGAGGGAGTACAATGGAGAATAATAATACTAAAGTTTTATTTTCACGACATTGTTTACCAAAATAGATAATCACAAGCAAATTTCTATTTATAGCAGTCTAGGATCTATGCTATTGTCTCTACAACAAAACAACAAAGGACTCCTAAAGCATATACAACTAGTCCTACTTAGGAGTTTTCCCCTCACTAGAAGGAGTGGTTGAACCACCTCCTCGTGTCTGCAGAAGCAAGGACTCCTGCGCTTTCACTTTCGCATACCCAATTGTGAGCCCTAAAATTGGCTCACGGTGACAAAGGGTCACACAACTCACATATTGAGGTTAGGAAGTAGTAAAATGGGTTAACCAATTGAATTAACTCATGATTTTTTGCTAGAATGGCCAATTGGCCTTTTAGCCTACCAATTCTCGATTTAGAAGCCATATTATTGCAATCAAGATTTTTATATGGTTAACCAAAAAATAAATAGAGTGGAAAAAAATAAAAGCTAAAAAAAAAACAATAGAAATGTTAAAAAAGAAAAAAAAATGGAAGAAGGAATTACCTCCTACCAATTCGGAGACCACGAGTAGCCCCGGTGTTTTAACCACAATTAAAAGGGGGTAGATGAGGAGGAAATTGAAGAATTATGGTGAGGGGGAAGAAAAAAGAATGGGGCTTAAAAAGCCTATTAAAAATTAGTCAAGGAAAGCCAAAATGGCTTGAGGTAAAACTCTCTACTTATCATTAATTAATTATACATAGTCCCATTCAAGGGCGGTTTAAGGTTAGGTAGATTTAGGTGGAATTAGAACCCTTGAATTATTTAAAGGGCCTCAATTATTGTTGACCATGTGCACATCATGCGACATGGAGGTAAAATTATTAGTGGAAGTATTCTTAGGTTAGTGGAGGCACCTCCCTTGTTGTTGCAAGGGTGGCTAGGGATTAATTAGCTTTTAGTTACTATTTTTTTAGTATGGCCATTAATGTGGCAACCAAAGTGGTGGATATGAACTACACGGGAACAACGAGGGAAAGTGAGGAGCCAGTAGGGAGCGAAGGGCTCTGGAGAAGGGACTCCCAACGAGGCTTTCATTCAAAGGGAAAGGACTGAGATTCGAGGTGAGAGGACTCGACGAAGGAGAGAGAGGGAGGAAGGAGCCGGAAGCCCCGCCTGGTAGGAGATGTAATTAGGTTAGAACCGAGAGTACCGCGAAGGGGAGCTGCTGCCGAGAAGATCACAAGTTGTAGAAGAGAAGAGAAGGTCACGAGCTGCAAGAAGAGGAGAGATGATCACCAAGACACAAACACGAAGATCACAGCTGTTGGAGAGAAGAACACGAAGATCACGAGCTGCGAAGAAAAGAAGAGAAGAACACCAACACGAAGGATAGAGGGATGAATTGCGATTTTGGACTTAGAAGCCCCTTCCTCAACTTGTCTATTCTCCTAATTGTTATGTGATCGTGTTGCATTTGTGCATGCCGTAGGGAAGGAACCATTAATTTACTGTCTTCAACAATTGTGCGGAAGTGCTGTTGAATTTAGAGCAGACTTAGGGTTTCCTAAACCTAAAAACATTTTTAAAAAATTCAAAGAACTTAAGAAAACGGTGAAGGTGTTTGCATGATAGTGTGCATGAGTAACAAGTCACGTATGAGAGTATGCGTTGATGTGTGCATGTGATTGTATGGTTCATAATTTATGTAAGTGGATGTGTTGAGTAATGGTACTGCAGGTCGCATGCCTGTGAGTCCGTGTTTAAGTCGGGTGATTGATTGGGTGATTCCGTTGTGTTAAACACAAAAAACTAGTCAGGGTAGAAGAAAAAAACGTTAAAATCGGAGTTGTGAACAAGGAGATAAGTGAAACAAAGTTCTGGAGTCTGGAAAGGCGCCTGTCTGCTGTCGACTGCTGTGGGGGTTGTATCTTGGTCTAAATTTGGTCCTGAGTGATTCGATCAAGTTAACAAGGACGTGTTGAACCCTTTTAAGCCAAAAAACATTGAAAACGAAGTCATATGGCAAAAGTTATGAATGTTAAAAGTCTGGTCACAAGGTAAGGCATAATTCATTCCTAAAATCACTTGTGATAATCAAATTCTACTTAGCCACATCACAACCCACTATACCCTAGCATGTGGTGTGCATGAATGGTCTTAATTGTTGATTGTACAAGGAGCTGAATCCCTAAAGTAGGGTCTTGTGTTCAAGATAAGCTTCGTACTAGGGGGGGTTTATTTGGCTCAGACCAATCATAATTTCCTTCCTCCGAGAATGGGGTTTATAGTAATCATCCACTTCCGAATAATTCACGGATTTTAGCAGAGATGAATGACGTGATTGATGGCACATACCACTATCAGCCCTAGAACCTCCACCTCCACCCAAGAATAGTGAATTCCGACGAAACTGTGAAGATGCGGATCTCAAAGATCTAGGCTTAAAACCGAGAGATTCACTATGCAATCCTGTTGAACGAGAGGGATGATTACTAACTCCAACAATACCTTCAGATCTTGAACTAGGAAGGCGCCTCCGGTTAGCAAGGGTAGGAGAAGGCTGGACATGAATAAACAAAGGCGGAATAATCAAATTGGAAGAGATAGGCTCAAACTCCTTCACCTCGTTTACACCAACTGCACCATTAACATAGAGCTACCGTTTAGGAATGCAATCGCCAACAGGCTCTACAGAAGCACACATCCGCTTGAGTGGCGAAGGAGATGCCACACAAGGAATTCCGACCTTCCGTTCGGGAGGGCTATCAACAACACCATCATTGACCTTCTGTGTAGAAAAATCCATGATAGCAGAGGCAACATCGATTGCAGTGTACATAAGAAACGGCTTTGAATGGTGGGATTGGAAAAAACCTCCTGGAAGAGACCCAAAGTACTCAGAAAATGAGCCACAATTGGAGGGCGGTTTACTACAATCACTCCTACATAGAAGAGGGATGGTAGCCTTGACAATTTGCAAAAGACACGAGATAAAAGAAGCGATGAGTCAACATAACAACAGTCACAACAATCCAACGCATGCTCGACCCGAGGATAAATATGAAAGCCCAAAGGAATACAGTATACATTGAATCCATAATAAAAACAATAAGCTCGACCAGAGGATAAACAATAATAGTGAAAACAATGATAAATCCTAGAATCAACCGAAAGATGAATAGCAGCACATAGAAAACAAAAAACACGAGACAATGCCAATAATTTACAAAAAAACTTGTTCAAGTTGTAAAATATTTATATATTTAAAATGTAAAAGGGTGTTTACAATGTCGATACTAAATGCCTACAATATTACAAAAAAAAAGCCTTTGAAACTATGAAGTCGATGAAGTAGAACCATGTGGAATTTCATACACAAAACCAACGTTCTTATTTGAGAGCACTCTCCCATCTACAATATATTTCATGAAAGGACTATTAGTCGCCAACGGTGGAACCCCTATGCCATTGTTATTAACATAATCATGTAATTGCCCAACAGGGCATTTGGAAACTAAACATCGCAGCCAAGGTACAAGTTCCTAAGTAAAGAATTGGTCATCACAAGCCGCATGTCTCCACGGACGAAGAAAAATGGCATTTCCCATATGATTACAAACGCTCTTCTCCGGGTTGTCATCAATGAGAAGGGTGTTGTCCGAATCTAAGATCATCGACTCAAGTTGGCGCCTAAATAAAATTGATGACAGGGTTTTCAAAAAGATCATCTTATTCGAATTATTCTGATCCATCAAGAACTTATTGGGCGAGGTTTCAATTCTCTCACAGCTCTCTTGACCAAGAACCAAAGCTGGAGAAGGCATGTCCGAAAAAAGATACTTCACAATTTCAACAACAGTGGACTTCTTCATGGAGCTCCAGACGACAATAGAGTTCGTAATGTTTTGGATGTCCGCTAGAAACACACGAACTCCAGGGCAAGTACATACAACTTTCGGACCTATGTACGCAGGGACGGTGCAAGAATACGCTGCCCGACTCCCTGAGCCTCTAGACAACCCAGGGGCATGCTCTGTCTCGCACAAGATGCTATTAATATTCAGAACAATATTAAGCCACTTGTGTGGCCGCCGATTGAGGACAAGGGACAAACTCCTCCGCAAACAGTTCTGGGACAGGACGAACAGACACTAAAGTCAATGGAAATTACCTGATGAAATGCACATTGAGCAATATTCAAAGGAAGTGTCACAGATTGCATCAATTCTCCCCCACATAGCGACTTCTGTAAATCATTCCCAATCCGAGGCTTCAATGTAAGAGGCTGATGAACAATATCATCAATTCTCATTTGAGAAAACAATTGAAGAAAACTGAATCGTTAAACAATTCGATAAATTATAAGCAAATGCTTTTACAAGTATGTACACTCCGCCTAATGTACATCAAAACTCATATGGATTCGATGCCTGCAGTCCAACACACCCATATAAGACCTACTAGAGACTAGGAGTAGTCATTCAAAAAATACACGGCTGCAGCTCGTAAAATAGCCTGAAAAATTTGGACAAAAAAGAGCTAGCCAACCTGGTCAGAATCAGACGCTTTGTTTCCAGGTCCATCAGGTGACGGCTCGTAATCCACTCGATCCTCCTCCGCTGTACTGACATCCTCAGCCACCACAAGAACGTCGACAACGCGGGCCTCTACGTTGCACTCCTCAGACTGTTGAAGGGGAGCAAGGAGACGAAGCGGGCTCTGATGAAGGCAGACACCCGGAGTATCCTCAGGTAGAGGATACTCCATAGGAGGGCATCTTCTTGGAGAAGGCACCTCAGAGGGAGCGAACGCAGGTATTTCCCTAGGAAGTGATTTTGGTGATCAGCAGAGGAAGGTTCGGCAACAGGAACAAACTACGAACTCTGACGTAATCCAACCGAAGGCTGCAAAGGAGTAGAGAGCCCTAAACCACAGTTATCTTCGACGCGAGGATAACTCGTGTTCAAAGGCACCTCAGAGATAGAAGGACCAGATGATGTTGCCCTTAAATTCACAGGGCTCCTCAGGTACATTCGGGCCAAGTCTACCTTCATTTGAAGCTGAAGCTCAGCCCAGATAGTCACCTTGATCCGTGCCTTCTCCAAAGCAAACTCCTGCCTCTACTTTTCAAGAGCGGCCTCCATCTCTGCCTGCCTACGCTTGGACTCTTCCAAGCGGTCCAGCATATCTTGCTTATCATTCTCCTCCATTAGACATTTGTATGCCAGATGCTGATAAAAATCACCACAAGGTTCTTACTTCACAACCTTTTCACGGGGCGGGGCTTCTCCAGCTGCGTTGATAAAGAAGTCGGAAGCCTCAATAATAGTCGGTCGCAAAGGACGTACTTCTCTAGGAGTAACAACATTAGATGGGCCAACCATTGGAGGACTGGGGCCTTCGTCGTCACTGGAATCTGAAAGCAGGATGATGGCAACATCCTGCTTCGTGCCCCCTTCAGCTTGTGGCGCCCCCTCAGATGGAGGTGCTAAAATAGCAGAGGCGTTCCCTTGAGGACTGGGAATATCAGAGGAAGGAACCCCACTGGGGAGCACCTCAACGTCGACTCCAGAGGATGATGGCACCGGTAATTCACCTTCATCATCAGCATGATGAGAAAATGGCCCAGCCGAATCGGGTCCAAGAGACAAGAGGTTCACACCAATATTATTTCCTTAAGTATCCAATTTCGGGGTATCCTCGTCGTTATCTTCTGGGGGATTTGGCAGAGAAGGAGATCTGCGCGAGAGTGGAGCATCGACATCCTTCGTCGATGCGGGCTGAATCTAGACGGATTCTAGGATGAACACCAGAAGCTGCAATGGCTCGAGGTCGATGAATAGGAGATCAGTTCTAGAGGTTGAGGCTGTTACAGGTGCAGTCTCCAAAGTCCTCTGTGCAGAGCTTGTGCAAGCGACAACGGTCCTTGAGGGCCTGCGATCTTAAGTGTTGAGTGTTGGTGCGGATTTGGGAACATCGAAATCCGGCGGCAGGGGACAAACATACGCACAAACCTTATAAAAGAAGTCGTTTCTGTCATACTTTTCAATTTTTTTGCATTGTGTTTGTATAACATGCGATAGTCCTTGTCCACCAGACCGTAAAATGACGTTCCGAACATCTGGGAAAGACAAGACAAAAGTAATGAGGTAACACGAGACCTACAGAAAACAGAAATGGAGAGGCAAGCATGAGAGTTATCCTCGACACGAGGATAAACAGATACTAAGAAATACATAAAGAGGCATGATTCAGACCAACCGAAAATAGAAAAATGTGAATAGGTGATTTATCGGGTTTATCCTCGACCCAAGGATAAGCTTAGTAATGAAGGTGATCAATTACCTTACTCGCCAGCATGAGCTTGGAGCCACAATAGACTCCAAAAACTCTACTCCCAGGGTTGTTGAAGGCTAATAGGAGCTCAAGGTAGAACTCCATCCGCAACTCGTAGCCGTGAACTACAAAGCATGCGTCCAAATACTTGTTTTTTTCCGTGTAGTATGGAGTATCCACGGTAGAGTAATTCAAATCAACCTTCTGCAGCAGCGCAGGAGAATCGGGATGGTCGTCCCTTATGAGGAACAACAGATATACCTCAGTACACTTCGACCTCGATGTCCCCAAATTGAGCCGCTCGTATGCGGATGGCATGTACCTCCACTCAAGGCACACATATTTTGATATCCTTCTCTCCTCATACTTTTGAGCTTGCATCGCTCGATGCTTCAAAGAGGTTATCCACACCCAAATAGTCGGAGAGTTTAGGGTGGGTTTGCTTCTCTGTATCTTCAAGGTCTTAAGAAACTCCAAGGAGTATGGCTCTTCAGATGAGTCCTCCTTGGAAGACCACCCAGGGACCTGTCGAAGGTCAAGGAGACCAAGGGACTACTCTCTGTCCTCCGCAGGCGGATCAAAATATTTAGTGAACTACATTTTTTCCCCATCAAAATTGTGAAGCTTCGCTCGTCCAACAACCGGGTCGATGTGGCTCTTCACGTACAAAAACTTCCGAAAGAATAGAAACACGTTTGGAAACTTCTCAACCAATTGAGATGCTCGCTTAAGTTTCCCAGCATTTGTGAGCCTCATGGAGAAGAACTCCTTGTCGGGCCGAACAAGGAGCAAATTGTACGTTGCAGAAGACACGTAGTGTTTTTCCTTCCACACCTCGTCGTTTGTGGACCCGTCTGGCATCAAAAACTTCAAGGAAGGATCAATTGCGATCAATTCCTGAAGGACAATGTGCTTCCTCTTCTGATAGTCTGCCCACTCCTTGTAGTGATAGCAGGACCCGTGAACAACGCTTGTTCGCTGGAGCGTGACTTTTGGGTACCCATTTGGGCCTTCACTGTCAACCAGATAGGTGAACAGGTCCCGTAAGTGCTTATCGGAGAGGTGGCCCAACCTCTTGAAAAATTCACAATGGATGAAAGATGCTCTGAAATTTCTAGCCTCATTATACATGACCATTGTGTCCGGGTTGATGATCTCGCCTTTCGTGTGCTTTTGGAGAAAATCTTCCCACAGCTTGAAAATGTCATCAGGCAATGTGATCAGCTTGATCACATTCGTGATATCTGACGACTTGTTCACCTGCTTCCCTTCCTTCGTGGGGTCGATGTTTTGGAAGCGGTTCACGATAAGTTTGGAGAACAACTGCAATTCAAGAAACCCATGCATGTCAAATGTTTTACCAAAAACAATGAAAATGAAGAAGACATACAAGAGCATTAAAATGGAAGTTGTTTAGTATCAAGTATTATCCTCGACTCAAGGATACTTCCAGAGACGGAAGCTTACCGAGTATTTCTCCTGGTCAAAAACTGCAGCATTGCTGCGAGTTGCGCCCTCTCCTTGTTGGTAACTCGGTCGACCCGAGTCGAGCTAAATTCTTCGGCAACTTAAGATATGGTTTTCCCATGTCGGTTGAGCATGGCCCAGGTAGTTGGTGTCGTTGTAGAATTTGGAAATCCTTTGCAACTTCAGGGGATCTGTTGACCAAACTACATATGCATCCCATTGCTGCAAAACATTCTTTTGATTCTCCCCGCACTTTTCGACGTTTTGCAAACGCGTAGAGGCCTCCACGCTATGCAGTCCATTGATTAGCATGAATTTGCCAATTTTGATATCGTCCCAAGATGTAGGCTTCCGTTGAAGAGGCTCACCATCCTCATCGACTAGGCACACACAGATCTTCCGGCGTTGACCAATTTTGCCAAGTTGCACGAGGAAGTCCACAGTGCTTAACACAATGCCCTCCTCCATTCCCCAAATGACGTACTAGGCTTTTGCAACAACGCACTGCTCGATTCAATCCTCATAAGTTGAACTGTCGAACGGGAAGCATCCCTTGCATTCCTCCCAAAACAAGCCCTGCAATTCGGTGATCACCTCAAAATCCACCTACGGATCGTTTTGGGTTTTGTTTGGAGTCGCAGCCCGTGTTATGGTCGAGGTGGAGCTTCCACCAGTAGTGGACTTCATCTTCTTTGAGGAAGGCTCTCATGCCGTTGCAGTCGTTGTCGACGGCCTTCTTGGCGGAGCACAACTTGAAGTTCCAGGTGCAGATGAATCCGATGGATTGGTTGCATCAACACCAAGTTGGCGAGGTTGACGACGTGCAGTCGCTTCAACAGGAACCGGCCGAGCTTCAAATGCTGAAAGGAGTTGATGGATTCGAACTAATCGCCTATTCCCCTTCACTGCATCATCGTTTGTCCAAGGCAAGTACTTCTCGAATGCTTCTTTTTGCGATCCTTGCCCATTTCAAACAACACATTTGAGCAACTCCAAGAAGTCGAATTGACCGTGATATAAATCCACTTTGACGACAATGGAGTGGCAGTGGGGAAGATCAGCTCCTACATCATGGAAAGCTTGAACTCCGAGCACAATATACTCCCTCTATTGTTGCTCGACAAAGGTCACTCTCTCCTTTTGGTTCAGAAGCACATACGGGACTTCATCAATAACTTTCATCGTTATCTGCACAAACTTCTCGGATTTTGATAACGACCATGTCCGCACTGTATCCCGAAACGCCCATAGTGTACCATAGTTTTCCACCACGTCGTCGATGAAGGGGGACTATTCAAACAGATTTTTGAACCTCTCATTAAAGAACTCCTCCGCTGAATAGTCGTAGTCGTCCACAATATCCATTGGGTCATTTTCCATCTACTCAATGCATGACCACGCAGTAATTAGAAATCAATTTGTGGCTTATCCTCGAGTCGAGGATATAAATTCTTTTTCATGACAAACCACATTCGATTGTGCGTCCTAGTATCCTCGAGTTGAGGATAACCTGACATATAAATGCTCAAAAGTCATGGACTCATGAATTCTTCATCCTCGAGTCAAAGATAAATGTTTCTTTGGTCATTGATTGTATCGTAATTTGGAAGCCAGTTATCCTCGACTCGAGGATAAACAAGGAATCATTTTTTACAGTTATGGTTTTATTCCTGATGCCATAAATCGATGTGTAATGGTCAAATATATTTTTCACATTAATTTTCTGTAACTGCTAAACAACAAGCATGATTTCGGGTCTTTAGTCTTTTTATCATTGAATTTCAACCAATTTATCCTCGGCTCGAGGATACTTTACTTCTTGTCATGGTATTTTCTTGTATTTATTCTCCGCTCGATGATAAATTGGTTGAAATTCAAACAATTATTAGTGAATCAGATGTTGTTTACTTTACCAGTGAACCATGACAACAAGTTTATCCTCGGCTCGAGAATAAACAGTTCCCAATTATGACTGTTTTTTTACCAACTATAGTTCATTGCAATAAAAACGCAGACAAATTAGCAGACAAACAAACAAATTAGCAATACAAACTCACAAACGATGGTGTCAGGCACTTCTCCACTCACGCACACATACAATGTTATAAATACAAAATCAGATGCAGCTTGAAACGCGGAATGCAGGATTGAGAATGTTATCATTAACTTATTTGGAGTGTTTGCAAATAAAACCAACAGTAAGCTCTAAATCTGATTGAAGTTGCCGTGCACAATCGATGTGTGGGGAAGCTTAATTAAATTAGGGTTTCGTTCACGACAAAGCCTTAGAAAACCCTTGCACACCGACTATCGAAACCCTAGCTGAGACAGTCTAAACCTCCAAAACCTTAAGAGTTGAAAATCTTTGCAAATCACTACCAATCACGAATCTTTGCAAATCACTACCGAAACCCTTGCAGAAGTGAAACTTAATCCAGAAACTTTGAAATCGTAAGTGCTGACAATCACGAACTCATGCGCACATAGACACACACCTAATGCTCACACACTCAACTATACTCACATACACACACCTCAAGCACCTCACACAAACCCTCACACAGACACACGTCACACACACACGCGCTCACACACACACCTCACACACAAACTCACACTCACACACACCTCACCTCACCTCACACACACTCGCACCCACTCGCACACACTCGCGTACACACGCTCTCACACTCTGCACACACAACCAGGGCTTTTTTTTTCGTTTGCCAGATTCTCTTTCGGCCAGTGAGATATCTTCCTTCCAAAATTTAACCCAACCCACATCTCACAGCAAAGCCAATCTGTCAGACTGTCGCCAAAAAAAAAGCCCTGCACACAACCTCACGCGCACATACACACATCTAAGGCTCACCTATTCACACTTGAAACTCACCTACACACACATAATACTACACAAACACCTCACGTGCACATACTCGCGCACTCACACGCACACACAATGCACATACAACTCACACGTGCACACATAGAGAGAGAGAGTAGACACAAACCCTAGTGAGCTGAGAGAGAAAAAGAGAGAGAGAGAGAGAGGTGTCACGCCCTTTTTCACTCTTAAGAGTGAAGGGATTGGTGGCTCATCAACTTTTTCGCCTACTTTCGAGACCAAACCAAACCTAATTTTAAAGCGATGCGATAGATGAATGTCCAATTATTTTTAATTTAGAAGCTATATCGAAATGACGCGATGCTTTAGCTTACTTTTCGGTTAATGAATGTTCGTGAATTGGAATGAATATGGGACGTTTTCATCCATCAATTTGATTGTACTTATAATGATTTGAAAACTACCAACTTTGGCATACTCTTGCATGATGAAAAATGTTTTCTAAATTATTTTCTTTGGGAAGTTCATAAAAAATTTACTTGACATAAACGTATTTAGAATTTTTTAATTTTTGAAATCAACGTTAATAATATTAAATTTTTCATTCCTATTGTATTGTAAATTTCAAATCCAAATAATTTTTAAATTGTAACTTTGTAAACATTTATTAGTCATTGTTCATCAAATTAGGACTCTTTGAGTGGATCTATATAAAACTACATTTATATGTCTTTTTTTGTTTCGATATGTGTTAATTTCATGTTGTAAATTGTAAGTTTGTAATCAGTTATGATTATAAAGACATTGCACTTGATTTTTCAAAGTGGTCCACAAGTTGCATTTCAGATTTAAAGTTGCAATTGTCAATTAACAATTTCTTACAACTTATGATACACAATACAAACATACCAAACCAATGAAATTTTTTTTTAGTCGTTCTTAAAGAAAACTACATGTATTTGATTTATTGTAGTTTTATATAAGCAATCCTAAGAAACACAGTAAGACTTAAGTCACAAGATAAAAAGACATAAACAATTACACACACCATGATCCATGAATATTTTTCAAATTCATATCATATTACACTACAATTTAGTGATTATAACAATTTTATACCATTTTCTAATTTTCTATACATTGCAATTGACTACTTGTTATGATTGGTAAATTTATCCTCAAATGAAGGATAACCTTTAATTAGAAAGTCATCAAATTGCATGAATTAGCTCAAACATACCAAAATAATGAAATTTTATTTTAGTCGTTTTTAAAGAAAACTACATGTATTTGATTTACTATAGTTTTATACTGGCAATCTGAAGAAACACAATAAGACTTAAGTCACAAGACAAAAAAGACATAAAGAATTACAGAGACCATGCTCCATAAATAGTTTTTAATTTACAACATATTTTAAATTTATGATATTTATTTAAGTCTAATCTTTTTAATCCAGGTTAAGTTTGTTTGCGTTATATACTTTAGAAGAGGTTTACATTTCCTTAAATTTTTTCTATTTTAGGCCTCTTTGAAATGAATATTCTATGTTTTAAAGTTTAAATGAATGGAAAGTTAAAGAACTATAAATTAAGTTCAAAGACTTCGAGATAATTTTCATGTAGTCTCTTCAAAAACTGTTACTTAACGCAAACTTGTTAAGATTTTACCGTGTCTCCATTGTTTGAGATTGATTAAGCATTTAGCATATGTACTTTGATGACTCTCATTTACTTCAAGTAAGTTTTAATGTCAACTATCTCCTGGCTTATCTACCTTTGTGGAACCACTTAACGTGTTCAAAATACTTCAATATTACTTAACCCCAATAAAAGTTCCTCGTCAATTTCACACCAAAATTGCTTCTAAACTGTTGATTATAGTGCAATGAGTAACGAAGAAAACAAATACTTGTGTTTCCAAATTTTACCATAGGATTTAAAAAAATCGTTACCAAATACTCTACTTATAGAACTTCATTGACATTGACCGCATGGATTGAAAGGTTTCTTCTCTGTATTCACTGCAATCCTTTTTTTTTGTTTTAGTGGGATTGCCACAGTGGCTGCAGAGGTCAGGGAGCTATAGCACTTCTAGCTTTCTCCTCAATCCAAACGAAACTAAATTTTCTCCATAAATATTCATTTCGAAGATTTCATCTCTATAAGCATAGATTTGTACATCCTTTTTGGCGAAAAGATGGAGTCTCTGTTGTTCATTAGTGGCAATATGGCCACATAGCAACGACCATTGATGGAATTCTGGCAATGTGAAATCACAAATTTTCCTTTTTATGGGAATATTCTATTTTTAGATATTTTTTCCCCCTATTGGCTATTTTACGCCAAAAAAAAGGGGTTGATTTAGTGGATCAACAAAGTTCATTGACTTCACTTGTTGTTAAATACTTGCACTATTCATGGAATTCTAAATGCATTACCATCATGTTTAGCATGATTCTAGTTCCTTATTATGTGTGAATAATCTAAATGTCAATAGAAACTTCGATGAAGAATTTGGAGTTGCGTCGAGTCCATATTTTTTACTTTAAGTGGGACTAACTTTTGAACCACAAATCCAAGAAACATAATAAAAACACCTCCACAAACCTTTGACCAAGGAAAATGGAGTATAAAAGTTTAAGACATAAATATAGATTTTTTGAATCACAGGTATTCGCCCAAACTCAAGAAATCTCCTCCAAGGAGATTTTGGTCTTTAGAGGTTAAGTATAGATTTCCTACAAGAGCTAGAATAAGCTACAAAGTTTAATTTCATCTAATATTTTATAAAAACATTTCATTATAGTTTTTATAAAAGTATTATGAAATATACATTTTTAAAAACATGGAATGATTTAACAACAATTGGTTGTTTTTAAAATCAAGTTTATAACAATATGATATTTAGGATTATTGATATCAAATAATAGTTTTCTTTCTTGGTATAGAAAAGAGTACAATGTAAGTTTGTGTTTGTAATAACTTTATTTGTTTTAAAAATTTGCATGTGATATTTTGCTTCTCTATAATTTCTCTTTGTCTTACATTTAATTTTTCCATTGATTGGTAATTTGATTTATCAAATGTTTGGTGTTCTTTTATACCATTGTTCTGAAGATATATTGTAGAGCCTACTTGGTTTAGATTCTACAACAATTTCAACCTTGAACGTTTAAAAAATATTTTAGGTTGTATTCAAGATTTTTTTTGTTTAAAAATAAATAAATATTATTTTGAGTTTTCCTTATTACCTAATTTATGGTTCAACTTATTTTTAAAGATTGTGAATAAAATTAATCTTTTTTCCTCTTCTTCGTCAACTTTGAAGAACAAATATGTGTGTGACATAAGTCCAGTGGACATGGACTTAGTGGTGGATCAAATTCATACTTTATTCACGTCGGCCCTTTGAACACGAGTTCTTCTTCTTGTGTGTGACATAAACATTTATCATCCTACTTAAAAACCTCATGTATGACTCGATAAATTGAATTATAATATACTTAACTTATACAATTTTTTTAAAATGTACATATTATACGACAAATGTTTTTCTTGAACTTGACATTGCACTTGATTTTTCAAAGTGGTCCACAAGTTGCTTTTCAAATTTAAAGTTGCAATTGTCAATTAACAATTTCTTACAACTTATAATACACAATACAAACATACCAAACCAATGAAATTTTATTTTAGTCGTTTTTAAAGAAAACAACATGTATTTGATTTGCTGTAGTTTTATGTAGGCAATCCTAAGAAACACAGTAAGACTTAAGTCACAAGATAAAAAGACATAAAGAATTACAGAGAGTGCCATGATCCATGAATAGTTTTCAAATTCACATCATACTACACTATACAATTTAGTGATTTCAATTAATAATTTTATATCATTTTCTAATTTTCATTACATTGCAATTGACTACTAATAATAATTGGAATATTTATCCTCAAATCAAGGATAACCTTTAATTAGAAAGTCATCAAATTGCATGAATTAGCTAAAATAGGTTCGACTTATTTTTAAAGATTGTGAACATAATTAATCTTTTTTTCCCTTCTTCGTCAACTTTGAAGAACAAATATGTGTGTGACATAAGTGCGGTGGACATGAACTTAGCGGTGGATCAAATAAACACTTTATTCACGTTGCCTTTCGAACTAGAGTTCTTCTTCTTCTTGTGTGTGACAAAAAACATTTATCAACTTACTTAAGTATAATCAAAAGTTGATAAAAATTTGATTTTTTATCAATGAAACGAAGAAAGCTTTAATAGAAATAGAAATTTTTTTAAGACAAAATTCAAATTTCTTCAAATCTTATTTGAAAACAATACTAAAACAAAATATAGAGGTCAAAACTTTTAATATTCTAAGAGTTATTTTCTTTTAATTGATTCTGATTTTATAAGGCTAATTTTTTTTTTAAAATCAATTTTTTCAAAAACTAATATAGCATATTTTTGTTAATTTTTATTACTTTTTTACATATGAAACCAAATATGACTTTCAGATTTTCATTCATTAGAAAATCCGATTTTGTCAAAACAAATCTCATTTTGTCTTATTCGGGTTGGATGCGTTCCTAAATTGAAGTGACTCGACAACCTAAAAAGGTCACCATAAAAGTTGTGACAAAAATACATTGTTTTCCCGCCCAAAAATGCACCTGTTGGAAAAAATCTTTCAAGTTTCCCGCCCACCTCCGTTTTTGGTGCACCGAAGTCCATCACGACATCGTGACTTCCCCCTAGAAATACTCATTTCGAACTCTTTCCTCTCTGAAGCTCTCTGTGCCTCGCCTCCGCTTCCACTTCTGTGCTTCAGCTCTTGCCTCTGCTCAGTAAGATACTGAACCGCTTTTTATTGTTCTAGGTCCTTTTTTGGAACACAAATGTTTTGGATAGTTTTTTAGGGCACGAGTGTAAGTGTGGCTGTATTTCTTATGTCGTTGTATTTCTTGCTCGTTGGTTGAAATCACTTTCATTTTCTATTTGCATGTGTCATACAGGTCATTTTAATGTTTTCTCCTCTACTTCCCGTACAAGAGTATAGGTCTCCCCATCGCACGTTATTCAGTGATATTGACCATTGAGCATTGCAGCAGTTCTTGTTCGCACATAAACTAAATCTCTATCTGTGATACTCCCCATATTACGGAATCACTGTAGCACTATTATCCTCGGGTCGAAGATAACCTGAACTCACATAATCGAATCAAATCCATCACTTATGGGACATAACTTATGAAGTTTATCCTCGACTCGAGAATAGAACTATTGAATCTTAGTTCATTCGAAATCACCAACTCCAAAGTGTAAAGTACTGTAAGGAAAAGGCGAATGAAATTGAAAAAACAATTATCCTCGACTCGAGGATAACGGATGTTGATTCGTTGGAATTCGATGAAATTACATTAAGTAAATCATGAATTTATCAGTTGAATCAGAGTTCGATTTCACGTCAGACTTTGCACAATATGAGTGGTATATCCTACCTGTGTGTTATCCTCGAGTCGCGGATGATATATGATAACTGGATTACTTGATTTATGATGGTTATTCTCGAGCCGAGGATGAGTGACTTCGAGTTAAATGTCATCTGAGATGCATGTATAGTGTGGACTGTGAGGTGGTGAATGCCTATGTCATACATGCACTTATGTGATTTAGATATTATTCGCAGGTCTATTCTCGGGTCGAGGATAACACACTAAGGCTTCGTGCTGTCTGTTTTATTATCATAAAAAGAGATTGGTTCTTCGCTATTTCATATTGATGGAGATAATTTAACAAATCCGGATTTTGATAAATAATTATTTGAATGTTGATCTTCGTTTGAAGTTTTGTGTATATTTGGTGCGTTCACTCCGGGTTTAAATCATTGTGATATCTTGAAGATGGAAGAACGCTCATATGATGGTGTAGTCCGAGTTCCTGGTGTTGTTGTTCACGTGTTGCTGCATGTGAGGGAATTCCTTGCGCATCGTGGTTCTCAAAGCACGTTATCCTCCGAAACACATTTCGGGCTGATGTTGCAATTGGACTTTGCGAGAGTGTTGATTCTGGATTTGTACCTGAAATTGGTGGTCGGCCACTTGGAAATGATCATGTTGCTATTCTAATCGCTGAATGCTTAGACGAGAATGAAATTCCACTGAATTGGATATTTGCCCTCCGAGCATGGCCAACTCAATAGGTCTTTCTTTGTAATGTGAGTTTGTATGACCAAGAGCAAAATAGCATTTACAATGCAGCTCTTAAAGTATCTCGTCGCGGACCTAGAGTAGGCGTTCGACAGTACGAAACCACTCGTCAGAGGATAGAGGGTCCTTCCCCACCAAAGAAGGAAGTACTTCTTACTTCACAATCGATCAACTCTGTTGCAAGCACAGTCTGTTGTCCAAGAAATTGTACTCAACGATTTTCACGGTGTTCAATTTTTGTACTTCGCTCCCAAGTTTACCGTGACATTGGAGGTGTTTTCTTTCATATACATGTTTGGCTCGATGTACACACGCAGATCCACATGGATTCCAATGGCAACCATGTGGTGACGCTTGATGGAATTGATGTATGCCACAATGCATGGTGTACTATCATGGAGGTTAGCCGAGCGACATTCTACCAGTACGAACAAGAGACAAAGGATGGGATGCGGGTAGGGGCACACGACAATACTGGTTCAAAGAAGCCTCGGACTCATACCCTACAGGCAATTGCTACTCTGCATGATATACTTGATGATGCTGTTGATCACAGTCCTAATAAGACTACTACACTTGGCTCTGGGGAGAAGGTCGTCTCCAAACACCTTCCTGCCTCTTTTCAATAGAGTGCAGTGTTGCCCAAAGTGAATGAGGTGAATTCAAGATTTGGCCTCAAACCAATATCTTTGTTTGGTCTTAGTCGAATTCGGAGCTCTGAATTTGAACAATACTCTACGAAGAAGCCTGGTGACAACTTTGCTCGCTGCGGAAGATGCGACCAACTCAAGCAATTAAAGAAGGCTTGTACACGGGGGACCTCCTCATACAAAATGTGGGAAGTCAAATTGCAGTTACATCAGGCCTCTGAACTGACTCATCGTATTTTATATTATGGGAACCGGAAGAACTCGAAAGAGAAACCTAACGAGGTTGTGTGCATCATCCATGATAAAATGGATCATAGCAAAACCGCATCTCCTCATTTTTCTCACAAGATTAAAGCGACGGAGTCCTTCATGAAACTGCCTGTGGCCGTAACTGGAATGATTGCGCATGGACATGGAGATGTTTGTTATGCCCATTATAGTCTTGACATCTTCTCCACCGACTCGAACCACATTGTTGGATCCATGGCAAAGTTACTTGGGGACTTAGAGAGACCACCGGTGTATTCTTCTTATGGGAGGAAGAGCTTCTCCTCTCTCTGAGGCTGTGCTTGTGGATGCTAACGTGTGTCTTGGATCCTTTGCTGCTCCACCGGTTGAACCTGTTCTTGCGAAATAGTTACCACCAGTTCTCCAAATGCAGTTGGATAATGCCACACGGGACAATAAAAATAGATTTGTATTTGTTTTTTTTCCCTCCTCGTTCATATGGGTATTTTTCGTGAAGTGTATGTCAACTTCTTACTTGTTGGTCATACTCACGAGGATATTGACACAATGTTTTAGAGATGGAGTTCCAAACTCAAATCAAATAGCTATCCAATGATTCCAGTCTTGATGAAATCATTCATGGATGCAGAGAAAATGCCAGTTATTCCACACCCCATAGAAGAGGTACCCGATTTCAAGGGCTTTTTATAAGGATATTTGTGTATTGTCAAAGAGGCCCTTACGGGTCACACGAAGGGCCAACAATTCAAGTTCTACAAGGCTCAGATGGATTGCCAAAGATGCAGTACAAAATTCTTTGTATAGATAGGGATTGGTTGCCTCAGGAGGATGAAGGAATCCAGCTGTGAAAACTGACGGGGAATGGTAGGCCAATTTTGCCTCGTGGACAGCCGCTTCCTCTCATTCCACGACGTTATGAGAATTATGATGAGGTTCTGAAGGGTATCTCTGGGTTTCTAAGTCTAAGGTATGCATTCTAGGTGGAATTTAAATGAGTGTGTATTTGTATTTTAGTCCAATTTTAAACCCTACTTAAAGGAGTTATCAAATTTATTGCCCCTTTTGTTTTCACGCAGTAATTTTATTCTCGCAATAATTTTTTTTTGGATGTATTAGTTTTTCTTAGGTAATATGTGCCATATCTTGGTACATTTTTGATACTCTATTACCTTTACCCACACAATTGAATGTGATATTCAATTTCATACAAAATGAATTCAACAATCCATGATACGGCTAGATTATTTAGCATTTTCAATCGAGATTGAGTCTCAATTTAATACATAGTCTCAAATTAATGAAATTATAAATTGACTAAAAAAAGACACCATGATAAATTGAGACTCCAAAATGTCTCATTTTAATGAATATGGTGTTCTACCAAGCGTGTTGATGAGCTAATTCCATGGCAATTGATGTGGTTGGAAGGATAATATTTCCTCTACAATAAAGGCTTGAAAGATCAACCTGCACACACAATTTTCAGTTCGTTTCTCGTGCTATTGCAAACGTGTAGGAGGAATTTGGATGCCCATAGTTTGGACCAACGAGCATTTTTTGAGGGTGGCCCCTCGTCCTTTGCGGCTCATTTCTTTGGATGTCTTAATTTGAGGGATGTACAGTAAATGCGCAGAATCACCACTCCGACCGCGGAAATGTTGTTGCCAGACCTGCATGTAGAAGCTCTCAAAACAGCAAGTACTTGTGCCGCTGAAATAATAACCAGGCGGCAATAGTACTACAACGTGAACGAACCTTCATTGGTTGCATGTCTAAAAACCTAGAATATCGTTGGTGTGCCAATGAATGTGTACCTGTTGTTTCGGTGCGCCAGCGAGCGTGTACCTACACGCCACTCCAGGATTCTAGTGGTGCACCAGTTTAATGTGGAATGCATGGTTTTTACCGCGGTAATGTTATTGCAGCTACAAAATTTTGGTGTGGGTAGCGAGAGTTGTCACTTCGTGGGTCTAGTTGTGTGGAAGGAAAATGCTGCTCGGCAACAGTAGATGACCATTCCCATGGTTCTGAATATACTCTGGCAACGAGGCGAGGTTGATGAGCGAGAGCTCTGGAGCCGAGTGTAATGTATGCTGAGGTTGCCGGCGTTCGTGGACGTGGGCACGCTGAAAGCGCTGTTGGTGGAGCGCTCGGAGATCCCCGCGAACGAGCAGTGGCTGATCTACAAGGGCCGTGTGCTCGAGGACAACCAGACGCTGAGCGGCTACGGTGAGCGCGCGGATTGACCTACGGATTGGCATAGTTAGGGTTTTCGTGAAATCGATGTCGCTTTCGGATTTGTGGCAAATTTTGGGTCTGATCTGGGGGGCTTTTTAGGGCAGTGTATGCCGAGTTGCTGGTGTTGGATTGTAATTAGTGGTGAAGTGTGATTAATCGGTTCAGTGGTGGTTAGGTCACGTCTTGGACAATTTTTGCGGACACAGAATTAACATCGTGCTCGTAGTTCTTTGAATTGATTAGGTTTGTATTTTGTCAAAGACATGCTTGTTGTAGAATTGGTCCTAGGAGATGGACATGTATGGTATGGGGAGGAAATCGAGTCTGTAGGTTTTATTTGAGCAATTGTTCTTATTTGAGTTCTTTCCTGTTGAATTGTTTGTTTTGATCGGTTTAGCTGGTTATGTGTCGTCTGAGTTTCATTTCGGCTGTATTTGGGATGGAGACGGTTGAGTTCTGTGTTTGATTCGCTATAATCATGCTTGATCTGATTCATTGATGTGCTTCATATGGTGATTATGTTCATTTTGCTGCCATAGGAAATTATGAGAGTCTCATTCTGATGTGTGGTTCTGTGTGGTTTGGATTAGGTTTGTCCAAATTGTGGTTATGATTGAACTGCTCTCCTTGACTTGTTGTGTTCGGCTGGTCATGCATTGTATAAGTTTTTTTTCTAATGTGAGTTTGTGCCCGTGGCGTGGTTGAATAGGTAATGGCCAGGGTGAATAGGCATCAGCAATCGGAATGAGGCGGCCTGTACGGTAGTGTCATTGTAAGAGAACCGTTGTTGGTTGAGTGCGCAATTTAGAAAGTATTGAAATTCCGTGTCGAAGGTGTCGTTGTTTAGGCGTTGAGAGCAACGGTCAACTTGTTGTGATGTCGAGGGAGAGATCCACCTGCATTGCTCTTTAGTTAAGTCAGTGGCAACAATTCATTAGTGGTAGTTAGGAACTCTCAGGTTTTCTTAGGGACAGAGCTGGACTTGGAGTAGAGGGAGCATGGCAACAAGACGAAGGCAAGCAGGTATCAGTTGAGAAGAAGATCAGTTATCAATTCAGAAGAAGATCATACGATTTCATTCTGAAAGGCAATTTTTACTCAATGGAGTAGAGATTCCTTTTAAATGCTTGAGAGCAGGTAGTCAAGCTTGATAGCGTCCTTGCTTATAGCTAAACATTCATGTTAAACTTCTGCGCTCCTTTTCCGCTAAAATCTCCCTGTCTTTGCAGCAACCTTCTAGAGTAGTGGATAATGGTGGTGCATTTGTGGCGCTATATGATGTCATCGCTGAAGAGGTGGGTCTGTTAACTTCAAAAATCATTTAACACTTCAATTTCTAATTGGCAGGCATGAAGCTGATTGATCAAATATGGCGGTAGTAGTATCATGCGGTCATTGTTGTTTTTAGCTCGTCTTCCTCCACAGTATATGGCGGTGCCATGGAAGGATTGCTGACCATCTTTTTATGTCTTTTCCAAGCTAGTACATGTGATGTTGAGGTGTTTGACGACTCCGAATTCTACCAACAATTACTAATTGAATTTTTGGAGTCCTCGAATTTAGGCGGACTTGGTAAGTAATTGTGACGTCCTATTCCTTTCCGGTTGTTAGAGCACATATTCAAAAGATCATGTCAATCAACAATGCTCCCATGTCCATGAATTAGTGAAGCTTACTCAGATCTGGGCCCCTCTTATTGATATACGATTGTTCTCGTTGAGAATTTTTTGGAGATATCTATTCTTGGTAGCACATTTCTGTGATTTTGTATAATGCTCCTAATATATCTTCAAAAAACCTGAAATTTCTTCAAAAGTGTTTTTGCCTTAAGACCTTTGTTCTATAAGGCGGCTATTTTTGAGATAACTATTGGAGTTATTCTAAATCTTTTATTTTTAGGTGACGTGATTGACATGTTCGGGCTAGAAACTTTGGTTCACGATCAAACTGAACAACCTCAGGTACAAATTTTCTCCTACGCTCATATCGAACAAGTGATTAGATGTGTCATCATCAATTGTTGAATTGCTATAGATGCTGAGTATTCTTTGACATCTTTTATTTTAAGTAGCGTCAAATCTAAATCAATTGTTGCAAGGTGAGTCTTGAAATTTTGCAATGAACCCAAGTTTCTCTCTGAATTTAATTTATCGCTAGCGACATGAAGGTATAAGCTGAATGTTGCGATAGTTGGGTTTGCTGTCATGATAATGATGATTCGTTTGAATTGCCCAGATATTTCTCTACGATGCGCTTGGTGGGAGAATCGGCATAGCTGAACATGTTTCATCAAAACTTTATGGCTAATCTGAAGTAATTCGTCAAAATATAGCAATTTGCCATTCATTCACTTTCGTTCCGACAATGGCGGTTTTATATTTTCTGTAAATCTCTGTAGACATATAATGACGTTGAATACGCATGGAGACAAGCGTTGAATGTGTTATGAAGATGTGACTGCAGATTCGGATGTCCTACCTGCACTCCAGTAAGATCCTTAAAGACCATGTGCAACTTCTTTGATGCAAATCTTCTTCTCTTCTCATCCGGAGAATCATGTTCTGAAGGATTTCACATTATATTCTTTTTGACCGAGTGCCAGCAACAACATTAATAGCGAAGCTCATAGCAGCAAGCATGCAGCAATTCTACTACTTGTTACCTGCTGGATTTCTTTTACCATGCCTTTTATCGATCATTTAATTGTTTGAATTGTAGTTTCTGCCACTCATGGTGACATTTGAAGCATATATTCTTCATGTTTGGGAACCCTAGTTTGTTACTTATATGTTCCTAGTTCACATGAGAAATTTAAGAGGTCCAAATCAATGCATGCGGAAATACGGCTGGCTAACAACAAGCTTATGGATCACATCCAGTACCTCGAGCAGCAGTCGCTACGCTACGTGGAGCCCATTCGAGAGTTGGCTATTCAATACACTAGTTGCTTGTAATATGAGAGCCCCTACGTGGCTTTGCATCTCAGATACGAAAATGGAATTCAATTTAGAGGTTTGATACAACCAATTTACTAAAACCAAATACAACGAAGGTGGTACATTTATGAATGTATTTTAAATGATTTTGGTCATGACATTCTAAATTGAGATGAAGTGTACTTCCATGTATATATGAATTTAACCGTTCATTATAATTTTTTTGTTTTTTTGGCTTATAAATGAAAGTTTTGATAAATTCTCTAGAAAGATATTTGCCTGCTGAAATAAACTTTGGGCAATATCTTTCATGACTTATCTTAACATTCATTTCAAAGATTTAAAGAAATAATTGATTTGATTCTTAAAATTACTATATTTTATACGAACTCTATGTTCTTACTTATTATCTCTTAAATATTTTTGTTTATTTTGTAGATTTCTTAAAAATGGTCATAATGATGATGATCACTCAATCATTCATTTTCCTGGTTACTCTCACTACCAGTAAAGAAAAAAATAAAAAAGGCTCAAAGGCCTATACGAGAAAAAAAAATAAAAGAGCAATTTCAAAATTTCTCAAAAACATTCCAAGTTTGTTTTTTTCTTCATTTTTTTTCAAAAAAAATATATTATTTTCTTAATCTTATATATAACACAATTTTTTTTGTTTTGATGTAGAAAAACCATATTTGGTTGTGAAAAAGCGGGATGATAAGAACTTCGAAGGAGATTTTATGGAAATTGTTCCTAAAGATTACACTTCACCCAATCAGAATAAAGTTCTAGTTTTTGATAAAGAGAATGATGATATTATACTTGTAGCCAAGTTTAATTCATTCAATTCTATGATGGAAGAACTTAAGCATGAATTTAATGAATTAACAGAAAAAATATTGGATTTAAAAGATGGAGCTAATGAAATTAAAATTAATTCTGCAAAATTATATGGACAGATGTTTTCTGTCGGATGGAGAGGAGGTGAATATTTCTATTTCATTGTATTTTAATAGTTTTGAACAACATTCAATATTTTTTAATTTTAATTTGCAAAAGATTTTTTTTGTTTTTTAATTTTTTACAGGAATGTAGAAAGGTAAATCATTGGGAAGGTACAGTCCTAGTACCTTTATACAATAAATACCATCACGAATTGAAAAATGGGAAGAAGACCAAAAAAGACAATACTAAAATGGATTTCGTCTTTTTATTTATGGAGATTTAATTCACTTACACCCTGTTTTCTGAAGTAATGCTAAAGGAGGCCAAAGAAAATAACACCTCAAATTTTTCTGATAGAGAGTTTCATGATTTAAAATCAGAGTCACCATTTGTGGTTTTTACCGTTGATAGCTTTGATAATCAAATGCACAAAGATAATGACATAAGCTCATATGCATTTGGGATTTTTGCCACTATATTTAAAATTAATGGAAAGTTAGTCACTATTCAAGATGGTTTTTCTTAGTAGGGGGTCAATTTTTATTACCAACTTATAAAATTAGTATAGACTTTGGTTGTTGCGCTAGAGTAATAGAATTAATTTGGAGGGCTAATATGGATTTTCATGGAAAAGTGCCATTGAAATTTTTAGATGATTTTAGTAGAATTGGGAGCACTATCCAAATTAATAAAAATTTAGTAGGGAGGATTTGAAATTTAATGCTGGAAAAAAAAGAGGGTAAAAACATTAATGGGAGAGTTAAAGGTTTAAAAGAGATTGTAATTGAAAAACTACAAAAATTTGAAACCGGTTCGCAAGCACCAACAAAAATACCAATTATGGGACCAGTTTGCGAAGACCGGTGAAGAGCACAAAGACCACCTAGGTATATAATTCTCTTACAATATCCATGTGAAAACCTTAGTTCCGTAAACTCTCCATTTAAGTAGACATACTTGAACTTGGGCTGAGCTCTGTGTCTCTCATCTATGATTAAAGTTTACATAATCAATGTATAGTAAATAAAAGAGCTACTAGAGGACCTTTAATAACGTTGTTCTCGTACTATTTTGTGTATATGCAGGTGACCGGGAATGTGAAGGAATCTGTTGAAAACTAAATTTGTAGAATATGGAGATAAAGCACAGGTCAATAATATTGTGACTCTTATTTATCTCACAAATGTTTGTAAGCTTAATTCTCTTTGTTGTAGGGATGAGATGTATTGCATTCGTTAGATGATGTTATGTGTCTTCTAAGGTTTTGCTATTTTGTAAATGTGATTGACACATGGAACTTTAACTAAATAGGTGCAATTGATGGCCACAGTATTCTACATGTATAATGTTGTATTTCAAAATTGTAACGTTCAGATATTGAAATGACCTCCAAATGAAATATGTTAGTTAAAGAATCTTTAATATTGTGTTGAAAATCACAAATTTACTAAAGTGTTGTATGTAATGTTCTAGGAGGTCCTCGAGCCGCACTTGACAGTTTTTTCTTTAATCCCTAAATTTCTATGACAAGTTCCCACAGAAACACATCAAACTTGTTGATTTTGGTGCAATGCGCTAGGAAAGAAACAAAAACTATAATTTTTAGTTTTGACCGTTGAATCTTAGTTTAGACTTCTTAAAAGACATATTTAGAAAATTTCATACTCTTTGAGCCCATGGATTGAAAGATTATAGTATTCGAAGTAGAGAAAATGATTCATTTTCTTCCTTGCGTTGAGTGGATCAGCTATCTTTAATTTCACTTCGTGTGAAGTTTTTGAACTACACATGGTCTAAATTCTCTACCATCATGTTGAGCATGAAAGTAGTTCCTTGTACACCGATTTTTAGTAGTAGAGAACGAGTGTGGCATATTCAAAACAATTGTGCAATGAGTGGAGGCTCAAGAATTGCTAATTCACATTATATTAGTTTGTGAACTCAATATGTTTTGGAATGAGAATCTAAATAATCAATAAGAAATTGTGCACAACATCTTACAGTAGAGAAATTTAAATAGTAAAATAATTAAGATCTCTAATTCATATGTAGAAAATAAGAAGTTTTTTGGTACCTTGTCCAGCAATGTCTGATATTATTTGAAATATATTTGACTTGGATTAGCATGCTTTTTCCGACAAAAGACAAGAATTAGTTTTTGACAATATGAAAGGAAATAATATTATTTGCTAGTATTGAAAATCACACATTAAATAGAGTGTCTTACCAATTTTTTTGGGAGATGCATGATGTGCCTAAGCTCGCCAAATTTTGCTTAAAGATCGCATAACTTTTGCTTTGAATGTCTGATTTAGAAAAAAATTGTATTGGCAAAAAGCTTTTGGTGATGTCCATATATATTAAAAATTTCAAAACATAATTTTCTAAATTGACATCGTAGGAACCTGTCCAAACCTTCAAGAGTTCCCCAAGGGGACTTTTAGAAATTTAGCGATTTGAATGGCATAATCTTTTATTTCCAAAGGTCAAATGAGAACAAAAAATATATTCCACGTACTTTTTATGTTCTTGCATCTCTACACAGAATTGCAAAAATTGCAAATATGAATTGCAATTATGAAAACGTGGCCAAGATTTGCAAAAGCCTACATCGGAACTTTTCCATGTAGGGGTTAAATAGATTGATGTTTATGCATGAATATTAGAACATGTAAATCATAGTACGTAAGCATGTTTAGTCAACCATGATATGTGTTGACATTGTCCACACATTCATTTTTTTGATAAATAATGTAAACATCTAAACACTCATTAGCCCCTAAAAGCCCGTGACAATTTCATACCAAAAAACACTTTAAAATTGTTGATTCTAGTGCAATGAGTAAGGAAGGAAACAAACCTTACCTTAATCCTTTTGACTGTAGAATCTCCATAAAGACTTACTAAGTAACATACTCACAAAATTTTATACACTTTGACCGCACGGATTGAAAGATTATAGTGTTTGAAGTCAAGAAAATGGTTCATTTTCATCCCTGTGTGAGTATCAGTAGACTTTGACTTCACTTGGTATTGAATTTTTGCTCTACACAAGGTCTAAATCATTTACCATTGTGTTGAGCATGATGTTAGTTTCGTATAGAACAATTTTTAGAGGTAGAGAATGGGTGTAGCATATTCAAAACAAGCATGCAAGGAGTGAAGGTTCAAAAATTGTTACTTCAAAATTTATTTTTTTGAGAATTTAATATGTTTTAGAATGATAGTCTAAACAATCAATAAGAAGGTTTACACCACATATCGTTGTAGAAAAAATATGAAGATCTTTAGATTTTATGTAGAAAAGATGAAGTTTTTTTCACTGCTTGCCGAAAATGTGTAAAAATGTTTGACTTGAGTTGAAGTATTTTTTTTACATCAAAGACAAGAATTTTTTTTACATCAAAGACAAGAATTTTTTTTGACATCTTCAAAGAAGGTAATATTCTTTTCATGTATCTCAATGTCAATAGAAACTTCTAGCAAAATTTTGGAGCTACCCAAAGTCCTTATTTTTGACTTTGAGTGGTACTAACTTTCAAACGATGAATCCAAAAATAATTATAAAAATATCTGCATAGAGCTCTTATCAAGGAAAATCTAGTATATGAGGTTAAAAAAATATATACTTTTGAATTTTAGGAACTTGCCAAAAATCCAAAATGTACGCCCTGCATATATTCGGGCTCTTAGGGGTTTCAAGACGCAACATCTAATGTAACTATGAATGATATGGTTAAATAATAATGTATAATAGTTATATTGGTTGAATTATCATGGTGTTTGGATCAGCTCAAAGTAAAATTGGAGAGAACATTGACCAATATTACAAGTTTGTATGTAGTTTAAACGAAAAATTGTTGAAATAGGTGGAATATCATAATGGTTTTCATCCTTTTATGAATCGTGCAATAAAGGCCGCATGGATTGTCGTTTAATTCCAATCTAAGGCGGCTCTCATTAGTATACACATGGCTGACAATGTATGTTTCGTAGCAAATTTAGAAAATTTGGAATCTAAAAAACTTAAGATAAGTGGGAGTGGGCCGCATGACAGTTGTAGTGGTGAACTCGAGGCTAAGTGATAAGAACGGCAGCTGAAACTTCAAATTTATAAACTTACAAGTTAGAAAAAAAAATGGATGAACGAGGACATACAGATGAGCGCCGTGGATTATGTGCAATCACTAACCGACGACATCGCTACTTGTAAATGTTGCCTTCTAGTCGCATGCGTGAGAGACGTCGACCATGGAGATCGAGTACGGTAGAGGAGAGGAGCTCCATTCCGTTTTCATGAACTGATTAGCTACCATAGATTACGATTGGAAAGACGAGGAATTATTTCCCATGTGCGAAGTATTTCGTAAGATATAATCAGTTGACGCCGTGAGTGTTAAGTTTTTAGTAGACTGGTGGCGGAGAGAGTGGGCAAATGCGGTGCAAGGGAGGAGATCAGCAACAAGCATGCTCTTTTGTCACTTAGCCATGTTTCCCAAGGTCGGCCTTCTCTTCAACAACTCGGAACATATTAGCGCATGAAAGGCTGTGTAGTCAAAGTTTGAAGAGCTACTAGCTAGGAAAATGGAGTACAATAGAGGTGAGGAGGTGCA
Organism: Bryoerythrophyllum caledonicum; assembly: GCA_963971425.1. NCBI lineage: Eukaryota > Viridiplantae > Streptophyta > Bryopsida > Pottiales > Pottiaceae > Bryoerythrophyllum > Bryoerythrophyllum caledonicum. The sequence continues at coordinate 40,129,881 of OZ020514.1, forward strand.
CAATGTTTTGGTGAATCGGCTTGGCGGGCTCGCGGATTATGACTATGATTGGTATGACAACAAACAGGTGCTACTTTGCAAAGTTTTTTGGAGACTTTGCTCGATCGATGCAAAGGGCGTGCATTTCTTGGAGGATTGGTTTACGGCGGAGTGGGCGAAGTCACAGGAGGGGAAGAGATGCGAGATGAGTATGCTTAATTGTCACATTACTCTATTTCCTAGTGGATGAGTCCGTTCTAATGTACGCGCGCTTAGGCATGTAGAGTAGAGTGGACTTGGTGTTTGTATAATATATGTGCAATATTATGTTTTTCTAAGCAAAATCATTGCAATGGAAATGGAACATGTAGCTCATTCATATCTTCTCTCATATGTGTACACGTTCATTGTTAACTACATGCATATGATGTTTGTCTTTGCATGTTTTGGTATGGATGTGGTGTATCGATTATTCATGGTGCACTTCTTAATTCTTGACATTGAACACAGAAGTGTAGTGCACGTTACTGTAAATGAATGCTAAAAGCGTGTCCACGAGCAATGTTGATGATCATTAGTCTAGGTCGAGAAACCCATAGTCACAAGAGGGATATAAAGAAACTGAATCCAACTTTGAAGACACCACATTTTTCTCATTTTGAATGTGTGTCCTAGGCTGGTGATTGTAAACTCTCAAACTTTTATGAAATACAAGCCTAGTTTTATGATTTTTGATTTGTTGGTGTAATTTCTGCATTACCACTGGTCTATAGTACATCAGAGTTGTAGATTGGAGGTTAGAGGATGACGAAGTCAGAATCCTTGGGATTTTGATGGCTGATTGCAGAAGACCAGTAGTCGTTGATTGAGTCTATTTTCACAAAACGCTGATTTGTGATAATGGTGCACAATTAATGGCTCAAGAATGAATGGATGTATCTTGGATACAAATAATCGATGCTGCAGCCCTTTCTCAGTCACCACATTCAGAATGCTATAATATACAAATCGTCTTGAATACTACCAGTATCTATAACTAAATTGAATATCATAAATGGAGAATCTATGAAGCAATGTAGTAATTGAGACCTTTTATTATATTACCATTTGTCAAATCCTTTTCGATGGTAAACATCAAGTGATGTGACGAATTATAAAAACCATAAAGTGATCATTACAAATAGTCATGTATGACTGTTGTAATTCCCCCAAGTCTAAATCTAAGATGACTGGATAGCGGATGAGGTAATATGCATAACAATTATACTATTTGTCTGATAGAATTACTGAGTGAAATTACATCCATAATGTGTGAAATAAGGATTGATCACCTTTAGTCATTAAATTATAAGACAATAATAATATTCCTAAAAGCAATTTATGTCATTGTAGTATGAATTGAAGCATCCAAAGATCATGTGGGTGAAGCATGACAAGTAGTGAAGGTAAATTGAGAAGAAAAGAATTGGTAAAAGAGAGAGCAATAGAGAAGATGGAAGAGTAAGACCAAAGAGCCAAGAGTGGGCCGAGAGAGTCTTGAGAATGACCATGTTGTCATAAGTTGGGCTAGATGCCTTTTATATTAAAGTTTGACCAAGTGTACATTAAGTCAAGCTAAAGAAAAAGAGATTGTTTGTATGTGTCATGAGATTGACGACATAAAACAAGACCATTTGCCATGAGGAAGTATTAATGAGAGAACACATAGATTTGATAGCAAAGGCTTATCAATAACAACAATTATACCGAGAATGAGATATAATTGTTGTCTGGTGTTTCTTTGAATGGAAAGTTTTGCGGGTATGATGAAATGATTAACTAAAGGCGGACTAGTGGAGCGAAAGTGGGAAGCCATGATAGAATTCTGCACCCAAAAGCTTATGGCAAAATATAATAGCTAGCATAGTTGTCAATTCTAATAAAAAGGAATTAGCAATAAGAGTTGGCAATGGAATTGGTTATGATGCATTGATTATGAACAAGACAAATTGTATCACTCACTAAAACACTTAAAGACAATTTGTGTCCTTTAGTGAGAGGATCCTACACAATCACAAATGCATGTTTAACCACTAATTGACTGTCAGAGTGTAGAGTGCACTCACGGGAAAAGCACAAGGGTTAATTAACACACCTATAATGAATAATTCGTTCTCTTAAACAATTTGTTCAACAAAAGACATTCCTATCTAACATGTGACCTTAGTTATTCAAACGATAGACTGAATTAAGCCTCCCTAAGACCCCCCACTAGGAAATTATCTTGGATTTATTTATATTTACAAGACAAATTTTCCCTTACAATGATTGTGGGAAGTTATTAGCATTGTTAGATATTCTGGAAATTGTTAGCATAGTTTCACCTTGAGTTTGCTTTAATGTTGTTGCACATGAAACCAACGTCGTTGACTTGTCCTTGCTGTGTGTCATGTGTTGCAGAGGGAAAGAGGTTTTGTTTGTAAAGTGGAGAGACCCAATATCCAACATGCCTCGACCTCAGTCTCACAGCGGGAAGCGAAAAGAAGTGTGGTGTGTGCTTGTAGAAGTCCCAATGAGGAAGACGATGATTTGCTCCCGGGAATACACACGCTCGCAGCGGGAGAGCGTAGATCAAAGGTTGGGGAGGACCTCAAGCGATTGGCTATAGTCAAAGGTAAGGCTCCAACGCATCAAAAGTCATCTCAGCAGAAGATGAGAAGGACAATGGAGCTTGTCTTAGAGGACGAGGACAACGAGATCAATTGCTCAGAGGAAGGCAAATATAGCGAAGACCTTAGGGAACAATCGTGGAGGTAAGTTTCCAATGTCCATCTCTGTGAATATTTTGTTTGAAAGATATGCATGTTGATGTTGGTTAGTTTAGGACTTGTTGTAATTAGCATATGTGCGTTATATTTGACGACAGTAGGATGTCTAAAGTGACGTCTGTTGTGAGATGTTGTCGTTCACCATGACGGCAAGGGGCAGATGACTTTTTCATTCAAATAGGTCTACGTAACATTAGATGTCAAAGGCGTTTGTATTCTGTTGGGGTTGACGTCTACAGTAAAAAAAATTGTTTTCCTTGATGTCAACAAGTTAATATATTAGAAATATGTATATGTTTTGCAAGTGTTAGGATTTGATATGTAGTGTATGCCGTGAGCAGCTGTAGAACTTCAGTTACTCTTCAGTACCTCAAATCCTTTGCCCACCTTGCAATAGCCGTGGTCTGACGTTTGTACTGACATTTTCTCTAATGGTGGTACTGACATTGGTTTTGACATCTAGCCTAACATCTATTTGACGTATATTCTGACATAGTCCATCAAAAGCCGAGGATATCAGACGTTTTTTGAAGGTGAAAGTGAAGACTTTAATGGCAACACTGATGGTGCTATTGAAGTTGTACGTTCCATATATAAAAGAGGCGGTTCAGGTGTTATGAGGAAATCAATTGAAGTCGACGGCGAGGGGCAGCCATTTGGATCCATGAAGTTGGCCTTTGCCAACGATGTGAAGAAATATGCAAAGGACCTTGACCCTAGGGTTGGCTGGGAGAAACAACCAAGGCATTTGAGGAGAAATTTATTTAAAAGACTATACACATGTATGCAAAAAACTGAGCCCCTTGCTTTTTTCAATAGTCCGGTTTGATGATTATTGACTATGGCAAATGTATTGATAAAAGAGGACATAATCAGAGTGTTATGAACCTCATGTATGTGATTTGTTTCAAATTGGGAGGTGTGCGGCGATCGTGACAGAGTGACCGAGAAATTTTTGGGCCCAATTATAACGAAAGGCCTCATTACTTTGCGGTTCAGGATCAATCAGTTGATTGATGGAAAGAAGCCGAAACCGGAAGATGTGAATAAGGAGTATTAGGACGGTATGGTGGCTGAGCGCAACACTGAAGGTGCTCAAGCAAAATCAGCTCACATGCGTTGAATTTCAAAAGGTAAGGCGTCAACAACGGCACAGCTGCGGGCCATCGAGAGGGAGGTCGTTTCACGATTGGTAAGCATGAGAATGTATTGTTGTGTAAACCGTTTCCTTCATGTTTATTTTATGAGTATGTTAGAGGATATGTTCTTGCATGTGTTATACAGAACATGTGTTGTCTACCGACCACGTTGATACGTACATAAACTTATAGGTGTTTCTTGTTTACTACAGTAGAAAAGGTTACACGTAATTAGGTCATTGTCACATGTTTTATTTTATATTAACAAACGAGGTAGTGGCATCCTTCCTTTTTGCGAATGTTTGTGCTTTGTCACGCAGACCATGGTGTTAGGCAGGGCAACGTTGATGCCGAGGTAGATGCGGAAGAGGCAAAGGAATTCCAGCGGTAGCAAGAAGAGAAGCGTAAGGTCAGTCCTGATTATGGAAAAGATATTGAGGAGGTACGCAGTCGTATACTTCACTCGGCATGACTCCGCATGACTCCGCAAAAGACCTATCCAAGTGTCAGAATGACTGCTTGAAGAGGCAGATGGAATTGGAGGACGTCTACTCCATGGAATTTAAGGATATATATCAAGTTGTGAGTACGGGCAATGAAGTGGTGGTTGAAGAGAACATGAAGGAGCAAGAGGGGATTGAACGACTTTCTAGCAATCAGGAAGACCTCCAGGTACGCACAAAGTCCATTTATCCTTCTTTGGAAATTCCTTGAGTCCTCTTGCCGTTGAAGATGATGTACTTCGCGACGTCAACACGTTAGCCAGGACATCTTCATGTCAATTGTGACGTCTTGGTTGACATCACAAATAACATAGTGTCATGTCATTCAAGACGAGGGCAGTTCCTTTAATTTACATGAAGCATTGTAGATGAATTGTAGATTGTCATTTGCAGTTTAATATGTCATCCCTATGAGCTTTTGTAGGAAGCGGCTGAAGCACAAGGTGAGCCATCAACCCGCCCACGACGTGCTACGAAGACAACGAAACAGAGGGCTTCTTCGGGCGGAAGCAATGGCTCAACACCAAAGCGAGCAAATCTACCGAAGCCTCCACAGGTTTTGTTAAAGCTAACAAGTCTCCTTATTTTTGAATGGGGGGGTTTCTTTTATTTTCAATACAAATGTAAGCAAGCTTGTCAATGTCAAATGTGCTAAAGTTTAGATTCACATACATAGTGCTCTTCTGGAATATAATAGCGCATTCTATGAAACTAACCCTGTGAGAATGGCTACATAATCGTGTAGGCTCCGAGCGGCACAAAAACGTAGGCCATTAAAAAGAAGTGATGCGGCGTTGCTTCCATGACTTCATTGATGTTACAACGTACAGGCTATATTTTTTGGGATGTTTGGAAAAACATCTCCCATTTTCTTTTGCGTTAGATGAGACATGCTTAATATGTCATAGTTGGATTTACTAGAACATGAGGATGTAAAACTTCTTGTTGTTATAGACGACAAATACAACAACGGTGTTGTCGGGTTCACCACCGTACATGTTATTAGAAATGTCAAAGCCAACAACCGATGTTGATGACATGTTCATCTTTCACATCCATGCTAACATCATGCCTTGTCTGTACTCATGTTTAGTCTTCACCAAAGCGAACACCACATATTTAGCCATACTTATTGTGCATGTTACAATAAACATTGAAATAAACAAAGAGAATGTGCAAGTGAACATGGACTCCAGCATGGCAAATGTAAATGTGAACATTTTTCTAGATGGGTTCTTGACATTCAGCAGCAGCTCTCAATGTTTGATGTTGTGTCGTAAGAAACGCGCCATCATTAAGGTAAACGTATTCCATAATATGGACATGTTCGACTTAACGTCAATTCTAACAACCCTAGGTGGAGATAAAATGCCCAAAAATTGATGATGTCAGTTGACGTGGACTGTGCATGTCATGCCAAAGGGATCCAAGTCAGAAAAGTACAAAATTTTACGCCATTGCCCGGTCAAATTGATGTTGGATGAAAAAAAGTCCCACGCGGTAACACCTAACTAAATCATTGTTTATGTGGACATGTACATCCGTCCACGTGGAGCCTTTCTCAAAGCAATTTAGACCTCGTTCTTTTGGACGTCATGATGATGACAACCCCAAATCACCCCTGTCACGTAAAATTTGGCATGTTTTCTGCTTGTCTAGGTAGACGGATTTTAGGTGACATCAACATCAACGTTAGAGCATATTTTTTTTGACATTCATACATATTTGATGACGCCTTACATAAAATGCGGGTTTCTTATAGTGTATTATGGCATTGAAAATTATTACTAAGGTAATTTTAGAGGAAAAAATAAATGGGCTGAATAGGAGGAGAGGTGAAAGAAACTTGAGAGGTATATGTATGGCACAAGGTCAAAGAAATAGGACCAACCCACATGTCTTGCATGGAAATAACAAGGACAAGAAGGTGGCCATGAGTTGGCATAGAGGGACTTACAAGATATTTTAGACACCACTAGGTAGTTATATATGTAAAGGCCTTTAAAAGAAGGCAACATCTCACTCCAAGCATTGTTTGTACTACCTTGTATGTCTTTCACCTACATGTGCAACCATCTCTCTAATTCTTTTAACATCGATACCATCCGCGCTTTATTTGAGCCTCATCGGCGCACCATGCGCAGTTCTCATCCGCAATCTCCGTCCGCTCTTCATCGCAGTCCGCGTCCACTTCTCATTGGCATTCTGCGTCCATTCCTAATCGGCAATCTGAGTCCGCGGCCCATTTGCGGCCCAGCTGCGACTCATCCGCGCCTGTCTGAACTTTGTTAGCCTGAAAATGCAAGTTCACAAAACTTTCACTCAAGGGTTAACATTACACACCTAAAGGTAAGAGAGATGATATACTCGTTGGATGTCATTGCCACCTAGGACGCCCACGTCAACGCCAAGGTATCTAAGTTATCCTTCTTAGAAATAAAGCGCAACTTTGATCCTACGTTGATCCTATTGTGCCATGACAAGAGGGTCCGTCACGTATCAACGCGTCACTATCACAATGTCACGATAGACAACCATGTGTCTGGAGTTGCTTACCTCCACATCAAATTTTTTCTTACTCGAGTTGCAGTGTACATACATGCAGCGATTGAAGCCACAAGCATGATCAATGCAGCCCGAAAGAGTAAAGCCACCTTAACAAGTAGCCAAGACGAGATGTTGCTTGTTCTGAACAATGATGAGTCACGTACCTTTCCTATTGCACTTGTATTTCTTATATTTTTTAATCCACAACCAATCCTATTTACATCACATCTAAATGATAACCACTATTTAGTGGTCCCGAGACCAAAACGCAAGTTGACACAACCACCGCATGTCCGTAGTTTTGCCCTGTAGGGATACACCTCCACATAAGTCACAGAGAAGCCATCAATACACCACACAGAAACCAAGATCCAACATTGCCACTACAACAAAGACGAATGCAAATGTCTAAGATTAATACTCATTCATTGCACATTAAACAATGCAAATAACTAATAACATGCTTGGCCATTATGATACAAAATTAAAAATGGTAGACACAATTTTTAGACTCAGAGTAGCATACAGTTTCTATGCAGTCCTATACTCTATGCCAGCTATTAAAAAATTAGAAAAAAAACCATAGCCATATAGAAATCCATTTGCGGCCTCTCCAAATGTATGTTGAATGTCATTATCTAACTTCCAAATAACTTATTTGGACTAGAAGCTTTCTCCAATGTATAATCAAACAACTACAAAACGCACTCAACGGCAAAGACAGACTTGGAAAGGTTTTTGAAGGGCTCACCTACTCTATCCTTGCCAAATATAGTGGTGCGAAAAACATTCCTAGATAAAAAAAATTTATTGCAATAGATCTCTATTCACCCAAACATTTTTCTTACAAAAAATGAAGCAAAAATCTAATTAAAAAGCACACTTGCAAACTTTATCTTAGAACCCTCATCTTAGGAACAAATATGGCTATACAAAATCGAGAATGACACAAAAATTAACCACTTCTGTCCCAAAAACTCTTACAAAAACTCTCCTCGGTGAATATTACTATCTTAAAACAAATTATATTACAAAATGAAACATACATCATGAACCACAGTGACTTCAAACATTCCATGCTACACCATCCAAATTAGTAAAAGGCGCTCTTAATATTGGCTAGCAACTATTTTGTCACCCTCCATGTCCTAATACATGCGCCACATCATGTCCTACACACCTTAGCTCCTACACACTCAAGGACGCATATTTTATCACCAACAATAACATCCATCTCTGAAACAACCCCCCGCACATTCACCACCCACTCGCCGTATCCTTTCTTTCCTCCTCCCCCAAGATACATCCTTAAAAATCCATTTATATATCCCATAGATCTTATTCTCAACCACAAATATAGAAAACATATGGACTTAAACAAAATTATAAAGAATGATACCAAATACTTATGCCAATGGCAACACAATAACAATACCTACAACAAATAAATATTTTCAACAAAACTTCTTCCCATTGCATTACCAAAACGCTTCCATCCAAAACTCCACACAATTAACACAATACTATCAAAACATTCAAAACAAATTCTACTTAGAAATCATTCAAGTACACCATCATTTAAAGCAATCCCGTGACTCAAGATTTGTTACCCCACCCATAATCATTCCCCTCCTCGATATATACACTAAAAAAAACAACTCTGATAAAGACATTTTCACATCAAAAAATATAATCAAAATTAATGAAGACCACGCACATCTATACAAAGACAATGGGAGGCACCTAATCACCTTTCCCACCACTAGACTCCAATGGCTATGGAACCAATACCATAACAAATTACATATTCCCACAAATATAAAACCAACAACCCAAACATTCGAAAGTAAAATGGTCAGGCTATACCAAAGATATAAATACCGCATCCCAAAAAATTACCCCCTTAAACTTGCACAATACACAATATCCACATCCATCCAAGCCTCACTAATCTCATCCTTCAACATCCAACACTAGTACTTCTCATCTCCCGTTACATGTTCCATCCAACTCACTAAATTCCATTCACCCTTCGAAAGAGACAAAATCTTTGGATCACTAGGAAGCGTCTTTGACCACAAATGGTTTAGAAATGGAATACCACACTCCCACAACCCAAAGGAAATACAACAAGGAATCCATTGGGCAAGACTTGCAGCCGAAAATGACCGTGAAGCACCTACACAATTATCATCACACAAGATAAAAATTGGTATCAAAACTTTAATCCACGCTTAGGTCCATTCCTTGATTCTCACATCATTGCACTATTTAGGCACACTCATTACCATACAAAGAACCCACTATCCCATCCAAACTGAAAAACAAACCTAGGATCGAGTCATCCACCATACAAATACTATGGATACACCACCAAAATAATAATATCGGCTCCATGGAACAACTTGCTACACTTACCTCGATAGCAAATAAGCTTAACATATGTCTACTATACACAAAAATAGCCTCACCTACACCCCGCAAACCTCAATGAACCGCAACAAAAAAATGGTCTCAACTTAAATATGTTAAAACAACACAAACCCACCTTACTACACCAACCGTTTCCCACATATTGCGACTACATCCCTGTAAAATTTGAACCTGCACATAGCTACAACACAGATGGCTCCTTTCAAAAAACCAACAAAAGCAAGTCTTGGGCAATGCCATAGAGAAAAAGTTGGATATGGCATATACAACCAAACCATAGAAACAAAAATCTCTAATAGATTACATGGACTTCAAATATCCTCAGAGCAGAAATGATGGCCCTCCATAAAACCCTCCAAATTATCAATACACAATACATTGATGAATCTGCACACATCTTTACACATTGTATAAACGTGTTGTATCTATTAAGCACACAAATAACACATCCTAGCCTCCTTTATAGCCACCTCAACCAAGCCATCCTAGCATCTATGGTTCAAAATGCTTCAAGATTGCACACAAATTGCTACTCTACATAAATTCAAAGCACATGTCAATATAGAAGGAAACGAACAAGCAGACAAATTAGCTAAAAAAGGACTAGGTAAATTCCATAGAAATGCCAAACACCCATACGAACACGCCCACACTATCCTATAGTACCTCCAAAGAGAAAGTTGGTCTTCTATGGAAGATACCCCGGACAAAGGCCCCATTAGATTTTTGGATAAATATCTCAAAAAACAAGATGCAATGAACAACCTTGATCTAGTCTCAGAAAGGCTCTCGTACATAGACAAATGGACTAGCAACAACAACATTGATAATGAACTTTCCACAAACTTTTGGAAAAATCCCACAATTATAGACTTACGGAAAACATGCCTTATCAAACTCCGCACTAGACAATACATGGGTAATGCCCGCAAATAACTCTTCTTTGGATTAGAACGATTTTCATTGCTAACATGCCCAATATGCACATCCATGGACCCAGACACATGGTTACACATACTTCTCAAATGCCAAAACCATCATATATACTCCCTAATTGTCAAAAGACATAATAAAGCAGTATGAAAAATCCAAAAACTAAGAATATCCTCAAAAAATACTTCAGTGCTTTATATTTATGAACGCTGGAACCTTCAACAATAACCCACAAGAAAACACCATCCCGCCATGGTTACTTCCATGCACATGTGGAGCCCAAAGATGTCATTGTAATGCCAGATTCAAACCATATATACTATGCATCAAAGGACTACCTTGTAAAGACCCCCCACCAGACCACATAAATATAAACCTTACTATCCAACTTATCAAATTCAAATATTGTAATGATAGATTATCCCCAGAAGCAATTGTAGACTAAATCAATAAATTATAACCTCTAATTAATGACATTGTTGCCCTAGGATGGAAAGTTGACCTTCTTGTTGTCATCACCGTTGGAGCTAGAGTCACTACCTTTAATTCCTCTATGAATAGTCTCAAAAAAACATTCAATAACCGCAACAACCTAGTAAAAAGACATTCACAAAAATTAACACCATTGCTATTCAACATATTTTCAATATATTTTCAATTTTCTGTTTGGATTCAGTGATGGAATGAACAGACATTGTATTCACTCCAGGTCCCTTTAGGAACCGGAGTTCTTCTTCATCTTCTTAAAATGCACTCATCTTTGTTTGGGTGCTTGTCTTCTCTACCTAGATCTGAAGGCTTTTATTTAGGCATTTTCTCCACTTTCTTAGGTTCTACTACCTTTCACTTTAGATTCTTTATTGTAGGATTGTCTTTTGGTGGTTGCTTGGCATTGTATGTTGTGTGCGTATAAGCTTTGTCGTATTTTTAATGTCTCGTTTGTAAAATTCTCTAGTCTATAATTTCTAGTTTTAAGTCTAATAATGTTTTAGATTCTAGTCCCATTAATTATTTTGTAACTTATGGTGTTTTCATTAGAGTGTAAATAATATATGTAAAGAAAACCATGTTGAAATTGAAGATAGCTTACATGATTGTTTAAAGATTTTGATTAGATTAGGATGGATGTTACTCATTTGTACAATAGTCTTATATTTTCAAAGTCCTCAAATGCATGACAATTTTTTTGGTAGACAGTTGTAGTGATTACCCATCTGTGGTGTTTGTTATTGGACTTACATACATTTTGCTATTGTTAAATTTGAAATTCTAAAGATCAATATGTGATCTACTTGATGATTGTTGATTTTAATAGTGGCAATTAGATCTTGGATAATTTTGTTTGATTGTCTAGCATGATACTAGTATTTAAGTAATTTGTATAAGCTTAAGCTACAACATTAGCAAAAAAAGAATACCAATAAAGTGCTAGATGTGTTTCTAATGGACATAGGAAGTTCTTATTTGAACTTAGTCTTATGTAATGAGTATGCTTCTACTTCCATTTGAAGCCACTCTCATGTCTTAGTTATTTTTGAATTTGTGACTGTTGTGATGTGGCAATGATGTGCTTGAATAGTATGCATTTTTTCAATGGCATGTAGTAGTTGGTGTCAAATATTGTTGATTTTGAACCATTGAATTTTTATGTACTTTGATTCGAATCATTTGATGCTATAAAAAATGAATCTTAAGTTAGAAAGCAAGAAGGGGCAAGGAAGCTAGGTTCTGTTTGCATTATATGACCATATTGTTCTTTAATATTGCTTTGTGACAACGAGTCATTTAAATCTCAATTTGTAACTATCAGCTAACTCCTAAGCCATGAATCAACTTGCAATTGATTACTTGGATGCTTAACTATCTTCGAATATAGTTTTAAGCTAGATCAATCCAATATATGTATTTCTACCTCACCACGTGCTTGAAAACAATGTACAATCAAAATTTACAATGATGCCCAACAACTCTTTTAACCTTAAATACATTATAACAATACACTACTCCCTTTTCATAAAATATTTTTACCATCCTAAGAACTACTAGTGTTTAGGTAAGCAAAGTGATACTTATTATTTATTCAATTTTGACTTACAGGCCTTGGATTGTTCCAGAATTATTCTATGAACCATATTCAAAATATTTCATTATTTTCCAGTTCTTGTCATCTTTTCTCACCAATGTTTTGTTGATACAAATAACAAAGATGTATTCATTCTAAATTCATCAGAATGGATGCTACTATCTTATATTAAATGAAATTGTGCAACAGTTATCAATGTTTAATCAAAACTACATTCTTGTGAATCACTTGTAAACGCATAAATACACAAATCTTATGGAATGAATATTTGTACAATCTTATGAAAAATTCCTTGCATGTATTTAAACTTCATGGATTTTTTTTAAAATGATCTATTTTGTAAGATAGTAGGCCAACTTTAAAAAATCAATTGCCATGGACATGACACACACAAACTCAAAAGTCGCTAACAACTTTAGTTTTCAAGGAAATTTTCCTTATACATATTCACATTTTTTTTAGATATAAACTAGTTATTTTATAAAACCATGGCCAAGCTTGAAGGCACTAGCACACATGTCCAACCAAGTTGATAGCAATACCTTTTAAAGATGGATTTGCATTTCTTGCATAGAAATTTCTTGTATGTTTTTATATTTCTTGCATGTAAAAGTAAATTATATATTTTGCAGACCTTGTGATTAGTCCTCAAACAAGCCCTCAATGGCCATAGTATTCTACATATATTATATCATATTCAAATATGATAAGTCTAAATATTGAAATGACCTCCAAATGAAAGATGTTTGTTGAAAAATTTGAGAATAAAATATGTGCCAGTATAAACAATTCTCAATTGATGTTTAGGGGTTAGCTTAAGCGAGATGGAGGTCAAGGCCTTAAAAATGTCAACCATGGTACTCAAAGAATAAGGATTCCACTAAAAACCTCGGTTGAGCATTGCACCAAGCCTCAAGCTCGGGAGGTAGGGGGAGGGTAGGGACAAAATCCGCCCTTATTTTCATGTTAGAGGGGACCAAACTTGATCTAAGACTAGGCGAACAAGGGTGGTTAGAGGCTGGAGGTTCCAAACTTGGCAAAAGAATTTCCAAAAAAGGCCTCTAGAGCCCCAGTACACTAAAATTTATGTTTAGTGTAGTGGTATGAATAGTACACTATTTATTAAGAAGTTGACAATTGGTATTAGCTACCAATGTCATTAATATAATCTTCACTCAAACCCCAATCAATCCCCCAATCATTCTAGCCCATGCTTCTCTTCATTTGCAACTATCAAATGGTCATAACTCATTCAAAATTTGTCCAAATTGGGCGAATGAGGTGTTTTTTAGCATCTACATTTTTTGTAGATGCCAAAAAACACCTCATATGTCCAATTCGGATTTATATTGAATGAGTTGTGGCCAATTGAAAGCTGCTGATAAGATACTCTGACAGCCCTCAACTGTTGGACCTTTTTTTACACTTCTACTATCGATACACTAAATGTGCACAAGTGAAAGAAATTATGTTGAAATCTTTACTAAAATTGACAAATAGTGTGGTGGTTGGCATTCAGTGTAGGGTTTTGTCATTGCACTATATGCCTCATTTGCAATTGGTGTATGGGTTCGCATTTAGAGTATACTACACTAAAACATAAATTTTAGTGTAGTGAAAAGCCAAAAAAATTGACCCACCCGAGGTCGAGGCTTGGTGGAACGCTTGACCGTGGGTAAATAAATGAATAAGAACAACCACTATTCCATACCAATTTTAGTAAAACAGTTGTTTTGATATCCTTCAACATACTTCATCCAATTCGTCATTCTCTCTGTGGCACTGAACGGACACGAAGGCTTAGTTTCGGTGTTCTAGGGCTAAGTTTGAGTTGGGTGCTGTTTGTGTACTCCCGCTCATATTTTCCCGCTTGTGTTCAAGGTAGTTCAGCATCATCTTCGTCAGTAGGATTTGCTTGTGTACTGCGCTTGTCCACTAAGATATGAAGCTCTTGTCTGTCCTCTCGTCCTAATGCGCAGTTTCCTTACACCTGTTGGTAGACCAGGGGTGTGTTCCGGCAGTTGTATTTTCATTATTGACCGCGTCATTCTTGTGGTAGTTTCACGTACTTCTGTTCAGAGACTCAGTCGTAAGCTAGTTTGAGGTTTGTAGTTCGAATTTGGTTACGGTACAAGGATTCCGTTGTGTCTTGGCGATGTAGAATTCGATTGAGTGCCAAACTATCGTCTTTGGTTGTGAAGTTCTGCAATAATCAGTGGGCTTTTGTTCTATTGTTAGGTCAACTCAAGTCTACAGTGGTGGCTATTCTTCATCGACAGTGGACTCAAGACGATACCTGGAGAGCACACTTTCTTGCGAATTTGAAGTTGGAGTTGAAGTTGAAGTGGAAGGTCATTATCTGAAAGTAAAGAAGTTGTTATTGCGTTCGAAGCATGAAAGGAGCGACTGTGCAAATTGCATGGCATGGCTCAGAGCCAGTCTTATCTCTTGACTTCCACAGCCAATCAGGTCTACTCGCTACTGCGGGTGCTGATCATAGCATCAAGGTATCACGGTGCTCGTTAGATTTAGAATTTTAGAACAAATGTAACGCATTGGAATTCGGTGCAGGTTGACTGTTGATTTTAGTTTTTTGTGGTACATTAATCGTCGTAATTTAGTGAGATATGCGAAAACAATCCTAAACAAGGCAAGGCGGGCCGATTGGCTTTTAAAGTGTCCCGTATAGCAATTTCGAGTTGTCCTTCCCTGTTGAATGTTGGCTTATTGGGATGCAATTTGGAAATTGAACGATAGTCGCAAGCAACCTTTAGTAAACTGTACGATCGTTTATACGATGATAATTTTCTTATAAATATTTGCTGTACATCACATGGTTGGCATGTCATATTGCAGCTGTGGTCTGTACATCAAAAGGTCAATGGTGCGCCAACCGTGAGATTTGAGGCTGAACTTTGCTATCACTCTAAGGCAGTGAATGTCATACGTTTTGCTGCTTCAGGTTCGGATCCTATTCTGTGGCGTGTTTGTTGTTCACCGAGGTGGTGGTTTTCGGAAATTGATTGCTCAACAACTCCACAACCTTACTAGCTGGAAAATGCACTCAATATTTCAAGAGATATAATCTAGTGCTGACCACTTTCATATGAATAAATGCAGGTCAATTTCTTGCATCAGGTGGTGATGGTAAGTACGACGTGTCCGACAGGTTGTAGCATATTCTCAAACGCTGGAAAGGGTTTGTTGCGATAGTTCACAGATGTTTTTCAAGTCTTTTTTGGTACTAGATAGCTTTAGCTTTTCTTCAATTTTCAGTCCGAAATTCCTCACGAGTATGAAATTCTTCTTGAGTCTGATTGCACTAGTTTATTGTCATCACTTTTGGATGATATCAATTTCAAGAGATCTATTGAAAACTAGGTCATAACCCAGCAGGTGGCGAAATTCTCATATGGAGACGAATCGAAATTGCTGACGATAGGCCCTGCTGGAAGATTCTGAAGACATTCCAGTTACAAACCATCTGAACTTTTAACCTTTTCTTCATTCATTAAATGGAACGGACCTTCTTGCAATATTCGCATGTAACCACAATAGTCATATGTATTCTGAGCTGGAATTACTGAATACGTCACTTTGTTCAGCTTCTTGTTGAAATAATCCTGCTGCCTGATCTTGTGATCTCGTGGCTCCTCTCTATTGTGCAGGATGCATGTGAGAGATGTGTTGGATCTCGCATGGTCACCAGATAGTGCATTATTGATGTCTGGATCTGTGGACAATCAATGCATGATCTGGGATGTAGCAGCAGGTACAAGAGCTTTTCACGGGTTACTATAGAGTGGCAGATTACTCCATGACATCGTTTTACATGCGCTTGAATCGCCTACGGGTTTTTGATGTCGATTTAAATATTGCTTCAGGCTAGCTTACAGAACTCAATTTCTAAGTGTAGGAGGAACAGAGAGCATTGTACTTATCGTTGTGTGAAGGGTTTACATTCCTACTCTTCAGTGATGCCTTTCTTTTCGTCGAACCTGATGTATTTGTCTTACGACATTAGCTGATATGCTTTTTAGAATGAAGTGGAGGTTTGAAAGTTTTTGCTGTCAATGAAGTAGTTTGCCAAGTGCGCCGTTCGTGGCTCTTGGTGACCATGGGTTATGTAATGATTTCTAATATTGATATGTTTAGTTTAGCTGACATGAGGTTTCACGCAGGTAAGCCGCTGCAAATTTTAAATGATCATCAGCATTTTATCCAAGGCGTTGCCTGGGATCCAACTGGGGAATTTTTAGCATCCATCAGCTCGGATCGTACTTGTCGGATTTACACCCGCAAGTCTGCTCATACGAAGAGCAAGAAAAGGAAAATAGCGGCAAATGAGAGTGTGTTCACATGTCAACAAATAATAGCAAAGACAGAAGTTGCAATTTCCAACGCCACAACCTCAACAGATTCAAATGGGAAGGCCATCAAGGTTAGCTTCCTACTGTTCGTTTATAATGAATGGTTTGCTGCTGCTGAAGTACGCCATGATTAGAATTGTATTTTACACATACGCATGCATGTACGTAGTTACCGTATATGGTTTACATAGAAAATTACCTTACGTATGTGCTTTTGCTTTTTGAATGTCCTTGAAACTATCCTTCAACGTTTAAGCAGCAGAATGTTTTTTGGTAGAACTAATGCATGTCTCTCTGTTGCTTTTGTGGGTGTTACAGGCCCAGCATTTGTTTCATGACGAAAATCTGCCTTCATTTTTCAGAAGGCTTGCATGGTCACCCGATGCGTCCTTTTTGATTGTGCCCGCTGGTAATGCCCTTTGCAAGCTTTCAGGGCGAAGTTTCCAAGAAATGTAGAATAGTTCATCTTCTGGTATGTAAGAAGTTCTTTCGCCGCCGTAATGCTACTAAATATTCATTTCTGCTTGGGACAGGCTGCTACAAAATATCGCATGACGCTCCCTGTAACAACATGTCGTACATATTCTCCAGGAAGGATCTATCAAGGTATATATACTTCCTATACTTAGAAAATGATCAATATTCCGTTGAACTTTGGAGTTCAATGATGACAACTCGTCATCGTGATTCGCTAGCGATTAGATTTCAGGACCAGAGTAATCTATGAAATATGTCTAGAATTGTCAACTTGTCATCAATTTCATAGATTACTCTGGTCCAGTCAAGGTTGTTCTTTTCCTTTACATCTGAATTCTTTGCGACAAACTTAATTTTCTGACTGTAAAACTTGCTTTCTTGATCTGCAATGTCGCAGACCATGTATCTGTCTGCCAGCGCCAAGGAAGCCAGTAGTGGCTGTTCGCTTCTGTCCTGCTGTATTCTCTTTTGTGGGGAATGTGGCCGAAAAAGACACTATTTCCGGTATTCTTCAAGTCTGCTGCAGTTTGTTCTCATCCCTTGTATGTTTCATTGTGACGGGTGTTTAGGTTAAGCAAGCATCCACAGCAGGTTTTGAAGTTTGTCTCAAAATTTTGTCATAGTAGTTGCGGTACTTCTACAAAATTCATTGTGCTCGTCTATGATGTCAATGTCTGTTATAACACTTTGCTTATTGATATGACCTCTAGGTTTTTCGCTTCCGTATCGACTGATTTTCGCAGTCGCAACGCTTGATTCCCTTTTGATTTATGATACGCAACGCAATGCCCCAATTGTTGTATTCGCTGGGATTCACTATGCTGCTATAACGGATATTGCATGGTATTTGTTCTCCTTTCATCGTTAAATTCACGGGTATGATGGAAGATTTGTCAGAACGTAGCCTTCTTGTTAAAATTACTCTATAGGGATTTATTACAGTTGCACCATTGACGGTCCAACTCATAGACATACGAGAATTTCTGCCTAGTCCTGGTTGGAGCCCTAGTGTTAGGTAGTTTTGTTTGGAGCTATGCCTGCAACTGGTGTGATCCCATTTGGAGATTCAGTTTCCAAATTTCTTGCTGAAGTCCTTGCAATGTTGTCCTTTCAGGTCAGCAGATGCGCGGTATGTCGCAGTGTCGTCACAAGACGGCTACTGCAGCTTGCTGGCTTTCAGCGAAGATGAGCTGGGGACGAGACTTTCTCCTAGTGGTAATTCCCTTCCAATTCAACTTGTTAATGTCTTCTTGTCTAGGTTCTTATGAAGCTTTGATATGTTTGTGGGAATGCTGAGCCTGCTTGTGGACCTTGTTTGTTTAGTTTTTGTTGCAAATTGTTGTGGTAATTCTATTTACTCGAATTTTGTAGTGCTGGTACTTAACAATCTAGTCAGTTTCGTATGGGTAACGAAGCTTTGATATATCTGTGTGCAGAGGTGCCTGCCAACGTCGCAAATTATCTCCCTGAAACTTTATTAGCTAAATGTCAACAATCGTTGGCAACTCTTTCAACTGAATTGTCTACAGTTTCCGGACCTAGTGTTCTTGTGAGCCCAGATCAAAGTTCCGCTGATGCTTTTTTCCGACCTCTGAAGTATCGCCGTATCACACCAGCTGCTGTCTCAGATAGCTTCCCGTCAAGTAGTCTGGACCAACCCGGTCTTCCGATCTTAATTAGTGTTCCTTCTAGTCCTGAAATTACTCGCAAGATTGCTCCTGCGGCAATGACTGAGGAAAGTCTGTAGAGCTCTGCAAACTGCGTACGAACTCAAGAATAGATGATGAATCTTCACGTTTGCAGGGGTGGCTCATGTATATGATTTTCGACGGTGGCCCTTGAGCGGCTACGCATGAAGGAATGCGGAATATTGATTCGCGATGGAATTTATTTTTAAAGGAGGTAGTTTGCTTCAGTTTGGCTCGTTCTGGTCACGATGGTTACAAATCGAGAGCAGGTCCTTTTTCGTCTGGTTCTTGGGGTATCGTCTTATTGTGATGAATACGGTGGACTTCCAGTGGTATAGCAATGGCGAATATGACTTTTATCCCCACTTTTTGAAGCATACTAATTTTCACCTAACCTCTGGCCTACTACCGTGTACAGCTTACGCATATCATGTGGCACTTGTACAACTCGACTCAGAAAAATTCGTCGAGAAGCTTTTTTCTAAGGAACATGAAGCACGTTACCAGTATATGATTAAGAGTGAGAATTGACTGGGAGTGATTAATTCCCATTCATTGTTGGTTTTGGCCCTTCTTTTTTCAAGCATTCTGCTACTGGATTGCATCAATTCAATTTAGGCTATAAAATGTAGTCAAATTGACATCTTTATGAGTAATTAGATTATTCAGACCGATTGAACATACTTTTATTGTGACTCAGACTTCTTTTTGGTTGATGAATACTTATATTTCCATAAAATTTTATCTTCAACAGCTTCTTTTGATATATCATGCAAGAGATTGAACTGAAGATTTGGCTGTAGTTATAATCAAAACCACTGAGACTACAGACTTAACATCAAAAGCTAGAAATATAATTTCTTCATATACAATTTATATTTGCAATCGACATATTGTGTCTAGATGATAGAGGTTTTCACTAGTCATTATATAATAAGGACAAGCTGGAAATAAGTAATGAACAACATATGTTATTGATGACAATTCTTAGAATAATACATGAATCCTAGTTTAACATCACTAATTTCTATTTTTGCTTTGTTTATTTTATCTATAATTTGTGTCTACAAATCTTATTAATATTTCATTTTATCATGCAATTGCAATTATTAGCTTTCAAGTACATATGAATTATATACATGGAAATATGGAATGACATGTTTTATAACTTTTTAAATATTGTGTTTATAAAACATCAAAGTAAATTTTCTTCATATATCTATTCAATGCTGATTTAATATTAAATTGTGTATTTCTTATACTATCAAATCAATATATAGTCAGACCTTGATAAGTGTTAGGGGTTGGGAGCATACTTTTAGTTAACACTTAGACACTAGTAACACATAACACTTATAGAGGGTGATGCCAATGATTTGTAACACTTATAAAAAATAACACTTAGAAGAATTAAAAAGGTAAAAACATAACATTTACAGAAAAAATGGATGAAATTACAAAATATTAATTCAATATTCATCTAAGTCCGTCGAAAGAATGAATCAATAGTACTTTGGCGAGTTTCTGCTACATGCCAAGATTCTACTTCCTTTTCTAGTGCTGCAATATTCCTAATAGATAACATGGTGTCATTAATTCTTTGCTCCAAAAACTTCTTGAAAGTTTGAAAAGCACTACCTACATCTTTAAAGCCTACAACTTCTTCTACTATATCATGAGGATTAGCTTCATCAGGATCACTATCTTTGTGTTCACTACCTTGTTGTTGAGATGGAAGCATTTCAATAATTTCTTCATCAGTGGGCTGATAAGGGTTATTCAAATCAAACTCGAGCTCATAATTTAAATACTCTTGAACATTCATGTTAGAGGTCTCAGTCTTAGAGGATATCAAACTTAGTTGTTCCAATACATCAGCAACCTCCTCTACCTCTTTCCTTTGTTGCTCTTGAAGGACTTCATTTTCTACAAGAACTGAAAGAATTCTTGTTTGTTTCCAACAATTTTGAATTGTTGTTGGAGCCACTCCGTTACGCCAAGCCTTCTCAAGCATGGTCACAGCTTGGTACACATCAATCACAAAACTCTTGCGAGTTAAAATACAATCTATTTGATGTTGAATTAATCACTTCATGTATTAAGCTTTGAATAATGCAATGATCCCTGCATCCATAGGCTGGAAACAACTAGTTGTATTTGGAGGCAAAAACTCTAATTGTAACACCCTCAATCTTGAACCTACATTAGGCTTCAAAGATAAGTGTACTTTTAAGTTTATAAACCCTAAACTTGTATTAGTTTATGAACTTAAAAATACATCTACCTATTAGTTTGTTTCTAGAATAAACATCTAGAGTCACTTTGCAACTAGAAACTATTTCTTTACGTCAAAATTATCTCCTCTAAGCGATGGCTATTACGAAAAGCCTTTTTTTGGAAACTTATCACTTACGGAGGTAAAATTAACAAAGTCAGGAGCGCGACATTGCGTACCACTTCACACATAACACTTACTAGTCTTAATTTTAAGGGAGCGGAAATCTCCATAACACATATAGAGTTTTAACACTTATCGAGGTAACACTTATCGAGGTCTGACTGTATTTTAGTCTCTTTGATTATAGTTTCATTTTATTTATCAACATAATATTTTTATCAATATTTACTATTTTTATCCCTATAAACTTCATCTTAACTACTACTAGAAGATACTAATTTTTTTTGTAGACTTTGACTGCATGAATTGTAAGATATTTGCATTCCAAGAGTGCCTTATGGTATTTTTCACCTCGCATAGACATGGCCAACATATTTTGACTCTATATATTGGCATATTATCCACTAAAAATTGCGTTGATTTTATGTATCTATGTCCTACCTTGTATTAGGTTATTACATGCCAAAAATCACAAGTAATGGAGATGTTAGGTTGCAAAAAATTTACTAGAAATCACTATGGGTATAGAAAGTAGCTATTTTCATGGAAGAGAAAACTAAAATTTTAAATAGAACGATAAATTGTGGATCTAAAATCCAATAAGAGATTTCAATGGACAGAACCATTATGGCTTTCATCGTTGGGAGGAAAACATAATTTTTTAAGTAAAAAAATTCCTTAATTTCTACTCCATTTTGAAATTAAAAAATCAAAAAGGTTGCCAAGAACTTTCTATATTAAAGTAAATTCGGACTTTGGGATAAATTTTGGACCCTGGCTCATTTATTTGTAACGGTAGTTGGACCGGGGGATCTGTCAATTGATTGTAACGGATCCGTGATAATTCATATATTTAAAGAACTCCCGTCTCCAAGCTTCAAAGGCAGCCGAAGTGAATAAAATGTTTGATTGTTCCACCACTAAATCAATGTCCATCAGACATAGGTTTAGTAGTATGGAACTACTCCCTTTTCTTAGGGGTAGACACTATATAATCTGTAACCATTACCAGTAACAAGTAATCAAGGACCAAGGACCAAACAAAGCCACAAGGCTCAATTTGATGAGGTGATGTGTAAAGGCTAAACCTGTGCTTTTGAAAGGTTTTAAGGAGTATCATTTAATTTTGAGAGAGGTGGTTATTTTCAATTTTCCATTTGTATAGGAGTATGGACATTGCATATTGGGTAGCAATGGTGTTAATTTTTGTGAATGTCTATTTAATTGGATAAATGAGGATATTGAATGTTTTTTCAAGATTTTTCATAGAAGGAATAAAGGTAGTAGCTCTAGCTCTGGCGGTATTGACATAAAAGGGGTCAACTTTCCATCCAAGAGCTGCAATGTTATAAATAAGTTGGTATTTATTAATTTTGTTTTTGATTGCTTATGGAAAAAATCTATCATTATAATATTTGAATTCGATAAATTGGATAGTAAGGTTTTTATTTAGGGGTTTTGATGGGGGGTCTTTATATAGTAGTCCTTTAACGCATAGTATGTCTAGTTTAAATTTGGCATTACAATGACATCTGTAGGTTCCACATGTGCATAGAAGTAGCCATGAAGGACCGTAATTTCTTGTGGTTTGTTGAAGGTTGTTGAAGGTTATAAGTACACAGCATTGTAATTTATTGGAGGGTATTATTGGTTTACGGATTTTCCAGACCACTTTATTGTGCCTTTTGATAATTAGGGAGTGTATGATGGTTTTGGCATTTAAGGAGTACGTGTAACCATGTGTCCGGGTCCGTGGAAGTGCATATTGGGCATGTTATGGATGGAAATCGTTCTATTCCAAAGAATACAGTGTCTAGCAAAACTGAGTCAAGTTCTAGTAATTCGAAATTCAATTACCAATGTAGGAAAATTGACAATAGATTTGCACAAACCATAAATTGTACGAGATAGCAATTTTAGTGGGCTACAATTTGATGCAAAAGAAAGTTCTTCTAACATTCATATGTACAAGAAAATCACATTCGAAGGAAACTGTGTCTCTTGACTCAGTTTTGCATCATCAACCAAAAAACAACTTAATATTTTGTCCACTTGCCTTTGGCAGCTAAAACAGCTTGGACTCGTCGTGGCATGCTTTCGTACAACCTCCTACACTCCTCTGGTTTTATAGAAGCCCAATACTCCTCATTACGTTCTGACAACTCTAAAATTCCTTTTGGAGCACTTTCATTCTAGTTAAGACGACGTTTCAACCTTACCCAAAGATGTTCAATTGGATTTAGGTCAGGAGATTGCGCAGGCCACTTAAGAACATCAAAGTTTTGTGATTTTAGCCATTGGCGAACACTTTTTGCTGTATGTTTGGGATCATTGTCATGTTGAAATATCAAATTCGAAGGATTAAGATCATATGCCATCACCGTGTACATTAAATCTCTTTGCAAAATTTCTTTGTACTGATGTTGATCCATTCTTCCTTCAATTCTACAAAACATGCCTGAGCCTTTAAATGTCATACAACCCCACAACATGACAAAACCACCACCAAACTTTACAGTTTTTTCACTTCTTTTGAATCAGAAGACCGTTCATTGCGAATCCAACACCAACTGTGACCATCGGAGCAAAATCGATTTACCTTTGTCTCATCAGAGAAGATGATGTGCTCCCAATCATGAATGGTCCATTGTTCATGGCGCCTAGCAAATTCAAGTCAATCCTTGATGTGTCTCTGGTTCACTTTCGGTTTCTTCTGCTTCACTTTTGATCTCAGTCCTCCTGCACGTTAGACCCTTCTCACCGTATCAACACTTACAGTAACTTGGCATTCCTCACGTACATGCTGGGTAGCATATGTTGCAGTTTCAAATCCTCCTGATGTGACAACTCTAATGCCTGCACTCTTTTGAGCATCTGTTAATACTTGTGGTCTACCACCACTACTAGTAGGAATATCAGACAATCTCTTCCTTCTAAGTCTTGCAACATGACTTTGAGACACCTGCAACTCACTTGCTACATCCCTTGTCAATCTACCAGCTTGCAACTTCACCAAAATAGAGTTATCAAGGTCTGTACGAGCGCTTGCAGAAAGCTCCTTTAAGTACACCATGTTGAGTAATAAAAGTGCATGGAGTATTGCAACATTGTAGTTTAACATGCCCAAGCCAATTTGAGCTCATACATCCTCAATGCATTTGTGGCATGCAAAACACATGTCTTGGCCCCTGAGTCCTCAATGGCATGCAAAACTGAGTCAAGAGACACAGTTTCCTTCGAATGTGATTTTCTTGTACACATGAATGTAAGAAGAACTTTCTTTTGCATCAAATTGTAGCCCACCAAAATTGCTATCTTGTACAATTTATGATTTGTACAAATCTATTGCCAGTTTTCCTACATTGATAATTGAATTTCGAATTACCAAAACTTGACTCAGTTTTGCAAGTCACTGTATTTGTTTGCGAGCATTTCCCATGCATTGGCAGTATGAAATTTGATAAGACATGTTTCTTGTGAATCTATAATTGTAGGATTTTTTTCAAAAGTTTGTAGAGAGTTTGTTATCAATGTCATTACTACCAATCCACTTGTCTCTGTTAAAGAAACATTTTGAGATTAGGTTGAGGTTGTTAAATAAATCTTATTTTTTAAGGTATTAATCCAAAAATCTAAACGGGTCTTGGTTTGGGGTGTTTTCCATAGAAGACCGACTTTCTCTTTGAAGGTAGTATGGGGTAGCGTGGATGTGTTCATGTGGATGTTTGACATTTCTATGGAATTTACCTAGTCCTTCTTTGGCTAGTTTATCCGCTTCTTTGTTTCCTTCTATACTAACATGTGCTCTAACTTTATAGAGGGTTGTAGTTTGTGTTTGATATTGAAGCATTTGAACCATAGATGATAGTATGGCTTAGTCGGGTTGGCCATCGTGGAGGGTAGCGTGTGTTATTTGGGTGTTTAGAGATACAAGACATTTATACAGTCTGTAAAGATGTGTGCGGGTTTATTAGCATATTGTGTACTGATAATTTGGAGGGTTTTATGGAGGGCCATCATTTCTGCTTTTGAGATAGTTTGAAGTCCATGTATTCTTTTGGATATTTTTATTTCTTTGATTGAGTTGTATATACCATATCAAATTTTTTCTCTATGCCGATGTCCCGAGCTGACTTCTATTGGCTCTTTGAAAGAACCATCTGTACAGTTGTTGTATGCAAGAGCAAATTTTAAGGAGATATGTTCATGATATTTGGAGAGGGAGGTGGTGTAGTGATGTGGGTTTGTGTTGTATTGGCATATCTAAGTTGGGACCATTTTTTCTTACAATTCACTGGGTTTTGGGGAGGTGTTGGTGGAGCTATATTTGTATATAGTCGGCTTATGTTGAGGTTATTTGTTATAGAGGTAAGTATAGCAAGTTGTTCCGCGGTACCAATGTTATTATCTTGATGGTGTATGCATAGTATTTGTATGGTAGATGGTTTGAGCTTAGATTTATTTAATAATTTAGGTGATAAGGTGGGTTCTTCATATGGTATCGAGTCTGCCTCAGAGAGAACTATGATGTGGAAGTCTAGGAATGGGCCTAAATGTGGGTTAAAGCTTTGGTACCAGTTATTGTCTGGTGTGATAATAATAGTGGAGGTGGAGTTTGGATCATTTTTGGGCCCAAGTCTTGCCTAATGTATTTACTGTTGTGTTTCTTCTATACTGTGGGGGTGTGCAATACCTTTTACAAGCCATTTGTGGACAAAGGCGTTTTCTATTGAGCCAAAATTTTTGTCTCTTTGAAAAGGTGAATAAAACTTATTAAGTAGGATGGAGCATGTGACGAGGATGAAAAGTATGAGTGTTGGATGTTGAAAGATGAGATTAGTGAGTCTAGGATAGACGTGGATAATGTGTAATGTGCAAATCTAAAGGGGTCATTTTTTGGAATGCGGTATTTATATCTTTGGTATATCCAAACTATTTCAATTTCAAATAGTTGGATTATTGGTTCCATATTTGTAGAAGTTTGTAATTTGTTATGGTATTGATTCCATAACCATTGGAGTCTAGTTGCGAGAGTAGTGATTAGATGCCTCGTGTTGTCTTTGTATATATGTGCGTGCTCTTTGTTAATTTTAATTGTATCGCATGATGTGAGAATGTCTTTTTTTGGATTGCATTTGGTTGTGTGTATATTTAGAAAAAGAGTGATTGTGGGTGGGATAACGGATCTTGAGTCTCAAAATTGCTTTTGAGGATGGTGTGCTTGAATGATTTCTATGTAGAATTTGTTTTGGGTGTATTTATAATATTGCGTTAGTTTTGTGGAGATAGCGATGGAGGTATTTTGGTCATGCCATGGAAAGAGGTTCTGTTGGGATAATTACTAGTTGTAGGTATTGTTATTGAGTTGCCATTGGCAAAAATATTTAGTATTATTCTCTATAACATTGTTGGGTCAATATGCTTTCCATGTTTATGGTCAATAATGAGATTTATGGGGTATGTGGATCAGTTTTTGAGGATGTGTATTGAAAGGGGAGAAATGAGTGGATGTGTTGGATTGAGTGGCTATAGTGGCAAGGTCATTAACATATGCAGCTGAGTTTATGGAGACTTGTGATGTTCCAAAGCTGTAGCCGTTATTTCCTCTTTACATCCATCTTAGTAGTGGTTTAAAAAAAAAATAATCAAATATGGGCTTGAGGTGGTGCCTTGTAGAGTTTTGTGTTATATAGAGATGGGACTAGTTATTCCGTAATATTCTCCAACGTATAAGGTGGACGAGTGAAAGTAAATGTTTTAAACTAGTGCAATTGCATCAAAGGGGTATCCGAGGTCAGACATTTTCTTTTGTTTGTAGTAGTAAGAGAAGATAAGGGAGAGAAGTTCATGAAATCTCAGGGGCATTAGTTTTAGTGTTGAATTTGGAATGCGGGCTGGACTTGGGGTTTTACTGTTTCCTAGCTTTTTGAGGCATGTATTGTATGTGGCTTGGTTAAAGTAAGTGTGTAGCAGGATTTGTGGTTCACTACGTGTATCTATAGTGAAGCCATCAAGTTCATGCCATGGATATTGTCTTACCGCACATTTATATGTGTAGGTGGTTTGATAAATAGTTGCATGCACGTATGGTAGGTCTATTGTTTTTTGCTTGCTAGTTATATATTTCATTTGCAATGCCTATTGGGCTAGTTCAAATATTATTGTATTGGTCGCTGATACAATCTAGTAGTGGAGATTCAATGTTTCTAATGAATTTTTGACTAATTCTCTTTGGGCTAGTTTTGTACTATAGTTTGTATTTTGATATGGTTTTTTTTATATTTTCTTTGATGTATTTTGTAGTTATTTTTTGAGCTTGTATGTTGGCATTTTTTGCAATTAACTCATTGTCATTTATCCATGTATCATGTGGTATATGACGATGGAGTGGTGCCAAGATTTGAGTGTGTTGGGTATTAAGTATTTCATTATAGATGAGGTGATTACGCCTTTGAAGGTTGTTTTTTACAATTCGGATGGTTTTTTGTATTATGTAGTATGTGGCTTGGCATTGTTTTCATTTTTTTGAGAATTTTCGAGATACAAAACTGCCTTTTTGAGATGTCTAGTTTGTCATTTGAAATATGGATGTGGCTTTGCAAGTTTGTTCAAGTGTATTAGAAATGTTGTAGATAAGTAGGTCAAGAGTGTGGCATGCTTTGTGCCATTGTGACTGAGAGAGTTGGGCGTTGTTTATTAGAGTGTAAATCATGGAGTCAATTTGTGTGGAATTTCCTCCAAAGAACTTTGAATTAAATTTTTCTTTGTTGTTTTTTTGGGATGGGGTTAAATATACATATGTTGTCATTATTTGTAGTGATAAGTGTTTTGTTGATTAGTATGTTATTGGAGATGTGTTAATTAAGTGGTGAATGATTTTGTATTGAGAATAATGTTTTTGTTTGTTGTAAAAGTGTATCGTGTATGGTTGGGTGTATGATTATAGAAACCATCAATTAGACTCCAATCACTCTAGCTATAACCACCTTGTCTAGAGTATTCAATATTTGTATGAATGTATTGTAGTTTAAGTTATCTATAAATATGTGCCATTGGTAGTCTACTGTATTTTGGAGTGGTGTGGTTTCCATTTTGTTGGCCAATTAATGCTATGTCTCTATTTAAGTCTCCACATAATATGTATGTGTAGTTAGAATTACTATTGATTTAATAAGTAATTGTATTTTATATCTCTGGTGAATCTAATGTCTTTGAAATGGGATGGTATGTAAGTATGAAAGATTAACCGTGGTTGTAGCGGTTGATTAACAATCTTTTTGATTTGCAGGTAAGGGGATATTCGTGTTGGTGCAAGGATTTCTGCGATATTGCCTAGGAAAGCGTATTTTTTATGTACTAGTGTGAGAAGGCCACTACGTCCTGGCGTGTAAGGTCTACATTGTTGAATGCACCGTGTTAGTGCATGTGTGTTGATAAAAATAAGTTTGTAGTTAAGAAAAAAATTTGTATGTATTTTATTGATTTTGTGGCAGAGATTTTAGTTTCTTGCATGACTATGAGGGTTGGTGATATGATTGTATGAGTAGCAAGACTTTGTAGGCTAGGGAGGCCGTAGTGAGGAATGAGGTGTTCGATGTAACTATACTTGTGTATCTGTTGTTTATGTATAGATTTTGATTTTGTGGAGGATGATAAAGAGGTGGAGGAGGTGGGCGTGTGTATTCTGGTATAGGGTCAAAGCATTTTAATGACTTATTAATTAGATTATTCAAAAGGTAGCGGATTTTTTTTTATTGTGTCATTATTAGGAGGTGGGTTTTTACTATATATAAAGTCAATTTTTTTTCTTGTGGATTGATTTTTTGTGAGATATTATTTTTTGGTTTTTCTCTAGGAATGTTGTATAAGGGTGTAGGATGTTGATGTGTCTTTTGGGCAGGTTGTAAAGATCGGCTGGGATGTTTAGAAAGGTATTAGTCCATTGGTAATATTTGGGTTGTGTGGGGCTAAAAGATAGTTACATTTTTCTATGGATGGATGGATAGTGGTTGCAATGGTGTATGGTGTGATGGTGGATGTACGTTGTTTGTGGATGTATTGAGCGATGTGTGGATGTATTGAGCGATGTGTGGATGTATTGAGCGATGTGTGGATATGTGGTGCTGTGGAAGTGGAATAGTGTGTGATTGACTTTAGTAGAGATAAAAAGGTATTGGAAATGTGTTGATATTTGAGGTGTAGTTTGATGGTGTTGAAGATAAAATATGTTTTAGCCTTTTTCTTATGTATTGGTATTTTGTGTGCTTATTGGTTCGTACATATGTAGATTTTTTTTGGGTGTCTTTTGTAGTTGTATGTGTTTTTTAGGGTGTAGTTGTATTTTTTATTTTTATATTTATATGAGTGCTAATATTGATTTTGGATTTGTTCATGCTTGTGTTGGTATATATGAATTTTTAAAGACACAAAGGATTATCTTTTTGAGTATTGGAAGACTAGTGGTATGAAGAAAAAATGAGACAGTGAGTAGAGAGAGGGGGGCGTACCTTAAGTTTTGAACTTACTTGACCGTTGGATAGGTTTGGGGTAGGATGTGGGCATGTTGATGCGGGGCTTAGGCTGCAAGTTCTTCCTCTGCCCGTGGAAGTTGAAGCTCAACGTTGAGAATTGTCGGGATTGGGTTGCACAACGTGGTCTTTAGTCCAACGCACATTAGCATGTACCGCCGGCTGCAGCCGCGGTACCGGTATTAATGCGGTGGGGGCCAATGACGGTAAACAATGTAACCGTTGGAGGACTGCTGGACACAACTGTGCTCCCAGCACGTCCAGAACTTGGCAGCGGCTGCTGGCCAGCTGCAGCCGAGTAACAATTTCTAGTAATAAAAAATTTGGCCCCTGATAATAGGCCGCGTGGACTTTCATCCCACACGGCTGCTGGCAGCCGTCTGCCAGCAAACTGGCATGTGTAAGGGCCTTTTGTAGGTTGGGTCTTCCATGACACTTAAACTCCCACTCGAGTCTACAAGCTCCCTTACTTATCCCCTTAAGTCCGCGATCATGCATGCTTTGCTTCCCATATCTATGGGCTCTCGTCTGCCTCTCGGAAAATACTCTTCTCTTCTATTGTCCGCGGATTCTCGTTTGTGAGGCACGGTTTGTATTCTATAGGTGGGTGCAATTCTCACGCTGTGGCGAGGCCTTTTTTTTTCTGTTGTAGAGACTTGTTTGAAAGAATGTGAGTTTTGTTGTGGGCGAAGCTGCCAGTGTTGACCTTTCTTCGTCTTGAGCTAGTATGTGAGCATTTCTTGTGTGCAACTTCCACTTCGTTTCGGTGTTGTGCTATTAGACTTGTGGCTTGTCATGTGAGTGGAGTAGATCTAAGGTGCAAAGGCGAGGCTGCTCTTGGGCGCACTGTTGAGGCTGCTTCAATGTTGAGATGTATCTTCAAGATTTTTTGCCCGTTATGATCAGTATCATGTTTTATGTGAATACAACACTTACACGTTTTCTTTTAAATTATTTATTTTATTGTGTGTTATGTTCTTAGGATTAGTTCTATCTACTTTGTTATCTGTGCAATAATTGTTAAATGGGATGAAGAGGGTGCATACCTTTTGACATCCTTTGGTCCAAGCGTTGGGCTTCAGGTGTCCTTTTGATTGGCAGGGTGCTGACACGGTTGTTTTTGGTTACTGCGCTACGTTGATTCTTTGGCTAGAGTTGGAGGACACCAGCTCTGAATCTGCTTGCAAGTTGGAGTTAAGCTGCGAAAAACAACTTGTGTTTGTCTGTATATTGTTAGAATTTTTTTTCTACTTCAGATTGTTTTAGTAGTTCGGATTTACTGCCTAGTTTTGTTTTAGGGGTGTAAGAGGGTCTACTTATGTAGCTAGTGTCTATATAAGGTATAAATTCTAGAATAACGGAATAAACATGGTTTTGTGCGTAGTTTAATTGATTGGTGAGTGCTTTAAGCTTGGTGGAAGGGGGACTTAAAATATGGTCATGTGTGTACCTACCATTGAATTTGGATTTGTGCAATTTGAGTTTGGCAAGGGAGATAAGCACATGAAGAATAAAATATAAGATCTGCAAGGAGGAAGTTGAGAAGTAGCCTATGAGTGATTTATAATGTTGTTTCCGAGCTACTTCCACGTTTGGGGCATTGAATCATGGCTCACGCTCCTCTTTGTAGTTGACTGTATCTAGGGCAAGCGATGAACTATGATTGATAAATTTGGATTGCAAATGGCCAACACACTATAGTGCTCTGTATCTTCTGTGCCTAATTTGCTGTTGGCTAATGCCGCAGATTGTGATGACTAGTGTGCTTTGTGTTGTGCCGAGGCAAAGTACCTGATTGACGCAGTGTCTACAGATCTAGATGAGTGGTTGTTGTTTGCAAGTGTAGTATGATTTTCAAAATCATACTACACTTGAGATGAATTGTAGTTGTCGCCTTGCGGCGTCGTCATGGGGCCTGTGTTCTCAATCTTGTATGCTAGGCGCTCCGATTGGGAAGGAGGAGGGACTCGTTGGTATGTTGCACATCCAATCCAACTTGCTCCTGATTTGGGGCAGCGTATCGTTAAGCAGACTCCGTGAACAAGATTCATGCTTCAACACTAGTGTTCCTTGCTTTCTTCACAAATTCGTTCACAAAACCCTCCAACTCCCATATCCAATGCTGAGCCTAACCAACACATATGTTCTGCTTACCAATGCCTCAGCTCTATGCTTACGTCGATTTAGCCACCCCTTGTTACTCGTAAACTAAAATCTTGCGGCTTAGTCCCTCTCCTATCCTCACCACGAAATGCGGAGCACTATTCAGTCATCATTCCTTTCCGGAAATCCACAAGCTAATTCTAGTGACAATGCACATAGTAAGCATGAAACAAAAAAGAGTCAAGATAGGACGAAAGAACAAAAGTATTGGTCATTGAGAACTTTATTCATAGGATAAGCTGAATGAAACCAATGGCTAAAGTAAATGCTATGAGGAACCATGCAATGTGGAGAAACAACTGCTAACTCCAAAGAATCCGATTAATGTACCATGGTTGAAATAGTCTTTGTCTAAATTTTCCATCCATCTAAGATAAGCTCCCCTAAAATCGACAAGTTAAAGAATGTTCGTATATGGAAAGAGGAGATAATTATACTATTATTTTTTTGTGATAGCCAATAGAATTGCAATTCCAACTCAAGTGATTTTATATTTTTTTGATGAAAACTGAATTAGTTATGAATTTTCAAATTGTGCACCCTTGTTAGTGGGTGGCCAGCAGTAGGTACCCTCCATAACCAACGACCAAAAATAAGGCTCTTGACTAATAGGAAACCTCCATTTGGAGCTAAGTTGGTGGTAATGGGATGGAAGAGGGTTGGATATACCCCAATTTAATAAGCGTTGGCTATGGGAAGGCTTACCTTAATGTCCATGCAAATACTTCTTCACTGAGGCATAGGATTGTAGCGGAAGGATAAATAGAAGCAATGTTGTTGCAATGTTAGCTATAAAGTTAGATGCATTAGGTAAGGCCATTTCACCATGGGATGTCTTTTGAAAGTAACAAGCCAAGTCTTTGTTGAAGACATGCCGCATTGGCCGTCATCAACCATGAAGACTTTGTCTGGAAGGCAAAACTGCTTTGTCTTTAGGTCCGTCAAGAGTCTAGAGAGAACCTTCTTGCAGATAGGGTAATGTTGTGAACTTGAGAACATGTTCCGTTCATAAACAAAAAGAAGTTGTGATCTGATACATTAAAGGAGGAGAACGTGAAGTACCTTCATTAGGCGCGAGAGATACATGTACAACCATATACCCACATAGAAGGACCCAAGCAGGATTTTGAAGAACTCTAAGAGACCAAACCAAACAATGATGTTGTTTCGATCAAAGCATTGTAAGGTGCACTTATCGTATTGCTAAAAACAAAGCGATTCATTCACTAAAAATACAATAACTTTTGTTGATTTGTCGCTTGGCTATGAACATAGCAGAAGATAAAAGTTATAAATAACATCAAAAGATTAAAGGATTGATGGATTGTGCCATTTCTACCACAAATATAAAACAATATTATAAAAACTATGACCTTGCCGATCAAAGGAGCTTGCCACCTTGAGGATGTTTGAAGATGACCATTCTAGCCGGAAATAGCGATAAAAAAACAAAGAAAAAATTGGTCACCACGGCTACACATTGGAGAAGGTTACAAGTGGTAGAGATAACTACTACAAATTTATATTTAAACAAAATATACAAAATATACACATCACTGATGAGAGTGAGTAGTTGATTGAATTGATGGCGCTTGAAATCCTGCATTTGAGAACACCATGTTATTATATTGGAATTGATCCAAATTTACCATCATCTATACATCTGTCAAGGGGATGCTCCCAAAACATTTCTCCTACAAGTTGACCTAAAGGAAACATTTACTACAGCCATGGAAGCATGGTGTTCAAGAGGAACTCGTCTTTCTTTTCACGAGTTCACGTTGAAGGATCAATAGCATTGAACTCTTCATTAAAGAGGTTATTCTCTAGGTTATTGTCAATGGGCAATGCCAGATCAAGGTCCACATGCAAAAGACAATGTTTGACTTTACAGAGGTTTTTAAGTATGTGCTTCTTTGCTAAGTTGCACAAAGCTCTAAGAAAGGTAGGCTCCGTAATATCTGATTGTGACATAACTATAAGGTCTTTTGGTTCATAGTACAGTACCCACCAATAAGTATACGTTCATTTTGCATATGTACGTTTCCACTCTACACTGCTACCAACTTTGACACCCTTTTAAAGGCTGAAAAATTGTCATTTCACCATGAAATTTTTGGCACAAGATTGTTTCTACGTTGACAACATGTGAGCAAAATTTCAAGTTCGGAAGTTGAATTAAAAAAAAGATATTCAAGATCTACCAACATGGGTAGCACTAAGAAAAGTTTCATAGCTACAAACTTTGACACCCTCCCAAGGATTGAATTTTTTTGTTTTTGCCCATGTAATTTTTGGCATGGGACGGCCTCTGTGTTTATTAAATGTTTAAAGTCTAAAACATCCACACAAAGAGACATATTTAAAATCTAGCAACATGTGTAGTTGTGAGTGTAGTTGTAAGAAACATTTCACTCCTGGCCAACTTTGACACACTCCCAAGGATTAAATCTTTTGTTTTTGCGCATGAAATTTTTGGCATGAAACCATTTCTATATTGAATACATGTGTGCCAAGTTTTAAGGCCAGAATACCTACATAGCAAAAAAAAATTGAAATCTACCAACATGTGTAGTTGTGAGAAACATTTCACTCTTGCCAAATTTGACACCCTCCCATGGATTGAGTTCTATATTTTTTCCCATGAGATTTTGGACATGAGACCATCTCTATGTTGATTACATGTGTGCTTAATTTCAAGTCTAAAATATCCACGATAGAAAAGAAAAAATTCAAAATCTACCAACGTGCTAATTATGACAAACAACCAAGGGTACCATTTCAACTTTGGCACCTTCCCTAGGTTTGAAAAATTGTTATTTTACTATGAAATTTTTAACACATGATCACTTCTATGAAGATAACATGTGCGCCAATTTTCAAAGCCAGAAGATGAATAAAGAAACCCATATTCAAAATCTACCAACATGTGTAACTATGAGAAACAATCTTGTGTATCTATTATTGTATTCATCACATGGCTTTGAAATTTAACACACATGTTATGAGCATAGAGATGATCTTTTGATAAAACTTTCATGGTAAAATATCAAATTTTCAGCCCTCAAGAGGGTGTCAAAATTGGCAGTAGTGAATGGCTTACAACTACACATGTTGGTAAATTTGGTATATCTTTTTCTATATTCATCTTCTGGCCTTGAAATTTGGCACACATGTTGTCAACATAGAAATGATCTTGTGCCAAAAATTTCATGGTAAAATGACATTTTTTTAGCCCTCAGGAGGGTGTCAAAGTTGGCAGCAATGTAGTGTGGAAACGTTCATGAACGTATACTTATTGGTGGGTACTGTACAACCAACCGTAGCATCTCTTAACATGCTATCAACATTTCTCTCAATGGCGCGGCTCCATATCACAACATTAGCCTCATTTGACGACCACATCATAGAGCGAGTGGAATTAGGGCTAACAATAGTTTTCCGTGCATTGTCTATTCTGTAAATAGGAAATCTATGGGGACTGCTATTTTGTGAGCTCTGAGCCATGAGCCATGAGCCGTAAGCTCTGAATAGAAAAAATGGGTTTATGCAAAAAAATGTAGGCCTTTTAAGTAATTTTTAGCAATTTTTGGCTTATTTTAGGGGCCTATGGCCATGGATTCTTTTACTCTAGGGAGATGTAAGACTTATAAGGAAGGGATGATTTGATTATAAAATGAATGGATCAATTGTTATAATATTATAAAATACTCTAGTATTGTAGATAAATGGCCTTGCACAATATTAAATTAGTATGGAAGTATGATATACATTGTATTTAGACGATGTTTCAACAAAAAATACATATTTTGAGTAGCACTCTTTTGGAAGGCAAGTACCAGCTAATAAAATGTCTTAGTAATGGGGCTCAATTTTTTCTCCCAAAATTTATAAAATGTATGAAGTGAACAAGATGTCCAGGTTTAAGGTTTTTTGATTCATGATTATTATTACTATATTGAGTATAGAACAACAACCTTAATCTAGTTGTAGCTCCACAAATCAATGTTCATAAACTTTTAGCTTCCTTGCAAAATCCTCTCCTGACCAATTGAGATCGCATTGAGCTTTACAAAGTAACTTGGAGACACCGCAACCAAAATTGGCAAGGCTTCCGTGTTGATGAGGTTCACCTATGACTTGCTGATTACAACTTTTCCATTTGAAGAACACAACACATATTTTCTCCCTCAAAGAATATCCACCACGACTGGTTGTATTGGAATGCACTTTGACCAAAACATAAAAGACAATGCAACCACTCTAAGAGGTTAGCCTTAGGCGATGCACAACATATTGGTGATTGCACATGCATTAGGCGACTACAAAGGTGAGCAGAGTGGTCGTGATACAACAAATCCGGCCCAAAAATCATGAGACCAACAATTAACAAAGAGTTGCATGTCAAATCTGATTACAATGACGATAGGATCCAATAGACTTCCAAATTTTTAATAGCACTTCCCCTCACACGATATCGAGGTCAACAAAACAAGAACATCACTCGATCACCACAAGAGGGTAAAGAATTTCAACGATCAACTCCACTACCGCCTTTTGTAGCTCTACCTCAAGGCACTAAACAATAACAGCTTAAACTAAGTGCAAAGTGAAATCAAACCAAAATTGAAATGAAAATGAACACACCAAAAAAAAAATCCATGTCATCTAAACTGCCTTTGCTTCCAACACCTATATTTGCCTCTACATCTAGAAATCATAAAATGCCTTTGAAATATTTTTTCCGTTGACGTTTTGGAAGTGGAGATTTTGTGGTTGATTGAATTTCCGCAACTTTTTTAGCCCAGATAGGTAGAGAAAAGGTAGAAGTTGGAGATAAGGCTGGTATGCATATTGGCAGAACTTTGCAAAGGAACACAAAGACAATGAAATCTCCTTAAATAATGATGACGTACATATTATTGATAACAACTACAAAATCAATAAATAGAGTTTAACCTACTCACAAGAATGTATACATGTCTACTGAGGCGGTTCTCCTTGCAAACGTCGCACGTTCTTCCTCTTCTCCAATACCAATACCGTAGTTGACTTTGGAATTAGCAGTGCCAGTAGTGATCGAAAAATCTCCGAGTCTTCTTTGAAGGCCAATATATGTTGTCCAATTTACTGGCACATCCAAGTAGTTGAACCTATGATAGTTCATTGCAATGGTAAGGATAAATTATAAGAGTGGAAAATGAAAAATAGAAGTGTAGAATAAAATAAAAGAAATTGTTAGCTGTGGATGCATTCCAATCAAAAACACTATCCCTAACTTCTGTGAGGGATTCAAGAACAATCTTTATAAGATCAACCGCATTATCTTGAACCCCTCGCCAAGGTGAACCGCCATGCATAAGCTGTGATACAATATTCACCGGATTAAACAAGATGTCAAGCTCTCCAAGTGGAGAACCAACTAAGAACTTGAAGACAACTAGAGTATCACGAACAAAAAGTTGGACACAAAAACGCGTCTCTCAGGAAAAAACCAAAGAGATTACGGTTGATTAGAGAAGACAAGAAGATGTTGATTCAAGAAGACTATAGTCTACAATAATAAATTGAATATTAAAAAAACTTACCATTGTAAAAGGATCTCAAGGCAATGCTAAAGGAAGCTCATTCAAAGCCCACCAATTGATCAATAGGTTGAAGTCATATATAGAAGCACAATCATCAATCTCAAGTTGAAGCTCTCTATCATTTGCATGAAGAAGAAGCAATGCAACGTTGTCATGAAAATAGTTGTCAGCAAACTCAAAGCTATATCAGCATATTTCTCTAGCCTAATATTCCACGGAAGGATGCTTTTGCTAGTGAGCTCTCAGAGAAATTTCAATGCACCGAAGCTTTGATGAAAATTTGCATTTTGCAAATTGCAAAGTGGATAAGTCCTATTTGTACTGTATTTCTCTGTTGGTGGATTCCTGTTGTCTTCTTTTGTAAACCCAAATTCAACCCCCATAAATGCATTCCATAGTCAGGGTTTGAATTCGAAGATTTCACTACATCATTACCCTACAACCTGATTTTGTAATCCTGGATGATATGTCTTGTAGCAACCTCATGTTTACCCCATCCTTGTACCAATTCATTCCTTCCACCACTATCTCCTTTATTTCTCCTTCTTTTGGTTTTATTATTATTATTTTATTTTTAATTTTATAATTTTTCATTTTCTTTTCTTTACTCTCCTCCCGTCCTTACTCTTCCTTTGGACGCCCTTGTGTTTGGGGTGATTAATTCGTAGCTGTTCCCATCATCACATACCACATCACATCGGGACTGGACACACAAGTGTATGACTGGGGAGAATTAGTTCTTTTTAATTAGCTTTACAAGTGTGCACGAGGCACTACCCAATACCCCAAATTCCACAACAAATTAAAGGTTTATAATTGCTAACTAAGCCTCCCAGCCCTCTCCTTCGTAGCAGGACTACCCAGCCACTTGCAGCCGATAACAACACCCTCGGCGCGGCACCTCCAGCACCGACACCCTCCTCTGCGGACACACTCCGACGTCACGTTCGTGCTCATGTCTTTGTTCTTACCACCGCACTCGAACAAGACCCCGGAGCTGCCCCAAAAACCTCTTGCGCCGCTACAACGCCTCTCAATCCGCAACCGAGAGTCCAGGCCGCAACTCGCGATTCTAGACTCTCGGCCTCAAACCGCAATATTCACACCTCGCGATCAGATCGCGTAGCGCAACCTCCGTGCCTCACACTAGAGTCCAAAACACGAACACCGAATCACAATCAGTCACTAGATTAGGACTTCAGCGCACAATCAACTCTCTCCCATAGCCGAGATTTCAAAAACACTCTCCTCACCAAGTCCACCGTAAGTCCTAGATCTCGTTGTCTGAAGGCAACACACACCAACTCCTCAAAACTCACTATCTGGTGGCAGATATGCTTCTGTCCACAGACAGCTAGCCCAACTCCACAACTAGAAAGCAAGATGACCACAACAAGCTGGAGACGCACAAAAGCACAAATCAAGACAACGCCTCGCTCACACACACAGCAAAGAGAGCCGACCGACACAAAGAGAGCACGAAAGAGAGCTCCATCGAAACCCTAGTCACAAGATTCCTCACGTCTCACTCCACACGAACACCCAGGCTCACCCCTCGCTCCAAACACTCAAGCTCTCCACTATGATGCCGCAAACCCTCTCCAACGAGTGAGCTCTCAAAAACAGCAAGCGCGCGCACTTACACCCAACAGAGAAGGCGCACTGCCTCGCTTGTGTGCGCAGCCCACCTTGCACGCGCGCACTGAACTTCATTCTCCCCCGCGCACAGACAGACGATCGCCGCACATTGAACCGCTTCCTCTCGCCCGAACCCAAAAACCACCATCACACAGCTCGCTCGCAAGAGCGCCCCAGCACCTCCCTCGCGCCGCCCCCCGCCGTGCCACAGCACCAATCTCCTTACGCTGCAACCTTTGCCCACCTCCACAGTGAGCTGCACACCCACTCTTCGACGCACGACCGCTCGCCGCCTCTCTCTCTGAACCACTACGTCACCGCACCGCAGGCCGCTTGCCGCCCACTACACTCCTTTGATTGTGACTACTCCGTCGCAGTGCCACCATGGCCCTCGCGCTTCTCCGCGCGCGCTCTGCAGTCGCTCTGTCTCGCTTCACCCATAGTCACAACGTCACTCACCGCCCGAGCTTCTTTCTCAGCCCGGAACTCACCCACCACCAGACGCTTCTGCTCGCGCTGCCTCTCGCCCTGCCGGCTGATCGCCGCCTCCCAGCACTTGCTCACTCTCTACCACACACGCTCAATCTCTCTCTCCGCCAATACGCCGACCCACTCTTCTCTCACAATGCTCCCGCGTCTCTTCCTCGATACCTCCCTTGCACGAGCCGCCGCGCCTTCACCAGCCGCCGAGCCTTTCTTCCAACCGCCGCCCTCTTGCACACCTAAGCAAGCGACTCCTCTTCCAAAATCAACGTTCTTCCAAAAAGAATCGGCGCCGCACATATTTTGGTTGCGCGCGTACCTAGGCCCTTGCACATGCCAGTTCGCTGGCAGCCGGCTGCCAGCAGCCGCGTGGGATGAAAGTCCACGCGGCCTTTTATCAGAGGCCAAATTTATTTTTTTTTATAATTTTTTTTTTGAAGTGGCAGCCAGCTGCTGCCGCTGTCAACCCAACGCACATGATTTTGTGGCTGTGGGGCTACAGCTAAGTCAAAAAATATGGCCACTTAGTATTTATGCAAATAAGTTCACACTGAATTATTTTGATATGAGTTTTTTTATAAAGGTTATAAGTCTAGCGAGTTCTAGTCTCACTTATGTATTTTAGATGTTTTGTGAGAGAGGAAATTTGTTTCAATACTTTTGGTTAATATGGATCCCAATGAAAGTATGTTGCTTTTTCTTGCATATTTCATGATTTTTGTTGCATTTTCAACTTGTAGGAGACGATCTTCACCACCCATAGATTTATTGGAATTGTCTATAGGGGCTCGGTCTTTGCCAGTGGTGGTTACTTCAACATGGATGAGGAGATTCTCTGGATGTTTTTGGCATGTACAACCTCGATAGTATGTATACCATGATATTGTACAAGATGACGTATGGCACACTACTCCGAGAATGTTGGATAATGAATACTGGAAGGCATTTCGAATGACTTTTATGACATTTGAAAATCTTATTTTGGAGTTGACACCATTTTTGGCACCTACGCTACCGCATGCTGTTAGTAGTAGACCACCTATTTCAGTATGGAAGCAAGTTAAGTTAGTTATCTACTGGTTAGCAAACAGTATATCATGCGAAAAAATAGATGATCTTTATGGATGTGGTGCGTCTACAATTCGGAAGTATACCATGAGAATTTGCAGGGTATTAGCTAGTCGAAAAGGATTATTTTGCTACTTCATCCATACACCTCCTGGGGATAGATTACAGGATATTATAGAAAGATTTAGAGATATCACAGGAGTACCAAATATTTGTGGAGCAATTGATGGAACCCGTATTCCATTATCAAAATGGCGAGACTCTCGAATTACACCTACATCCGCAGATTTCTTTAATCGGAAGAAATTTCATAGCATTGTGCTTCAAGCGGTTTGTGATACTGATAGAATATCTTGGAATGTTTGTGTGGGACAACGAGGAGGAGTGCATGAATCTAGACAATTTAGGTGGTCTAGCCTTTATCAAGATTTACATCAACGTAGAATCTTACAAAATCCTTCAATTATGGTTCGTGGTATTCAAGTGCTACCTTTTCTAATTGGAGATTCAGCATAACCAAGTCCATTTTTATTAAGAAACGGCGATAGTGTGATTCTCAGGCGGTGTCCAAACAAGTTGAAGACAAAACGTTACATAGACTTTCTTTCGGGTACTATACACATGGACAGAAGAACATGCAACCACCTAAAGAGCAGAAATTCCAAAAAAAAGCCCCAAAAACTCTCTCAACAAAGAATTTCAAGCCAGGGTCAAATCCAGAGTTCCATGACCAAGTTAGATTTGATTCTTCAATCAATAGTGGTAGCGTTGCTATAGAAAATGCATTTGAAGCATTGAAAAATAGATGGAGGATATTAAGGTGCTTTGCTTCAAATG
The DNA here is from genome assembly GCA_963971425.1 of Bryoerythrophyllum caledonicum. Lineage (NCBI taxonomy): Eukaryota > Viridiplantae > Streptophyta > Bryopsida > Pottiales > Pottiaceae > Bryoerythrophyllum > Bryoerythrophyllum caledonicum. The sequence goes on from OZ020514.1 coordinate 40,171,543, forward strand.
TAGATAAATGTGCCACAATTACCATAGCTTGTTGTGTACTTCACAATTTTTGTGAGTTACATGGTAAAAGGCTTCCTCAACCAGCCGATATTAGATTGCGGGCAGATCCTTTAGCTGGCTTGCATCGAGGACCACAAAGACTGCTAGATTATGGAAATGCAAAAAAGATTGCTAGAGAAAATATGCGGCATTTACTTCATGGTTAGTGAGCAATTTTGACATATAAAATTGACTTTTTATTTTTTACTATCTAAATTATATACTTAATATTATACTAACGTCATCTTTATGGTGAAACATTCCCTTATTATTCATTGCAAACAATTGATCATTTTTGTATATTTTAAAAAATTCACTTCATCGAACAAATATATGTATAATTCTATGTACAAATTGTATTGAGTGCAAATTAATCCTTAAAGTTCCTTCCAAATTGTGGAAGGTGTAGAGGTTCCAAAATTGCCAATACACATTTTAATTTTTTGTGGGCTCATATTATCATTGAATGAGGATCCCAATGGTACCAAAGAAGGCATATATCACATCTTTCAATAGAAAAAATAAAAACTAAAAAATAAAAAAATCTCTAGTTTTTGTCTAGAGAAGAAGAAGTTTTTTTTGTACCCTGCCCGACATAGTGTGAAAATGTTTGACTTGCATTAGAATTGGATATTTCATATAAGACAAGATTTTTTTTGGTAATTCCTAGTAAAATTATATTATCTATTAGTATAAAAAATCTCAATGCTAATAGAAGCTTTTAGAAAAACTTTGGGGTCTAAGAATTTGCCTTTAGAATTATTCATTATTTATATATTGAATAGATTTTGTAAATTATATGTTTTTAAATGTAATACTATATACGGAAATGTTCGTCTCGATGTTGGAGAGAGCGGGTGAGATGAGAGAGGAGTAGCTCCGCAAATCCTGGTGAGGAGGGATTTTTGATGTTAGGCGCAAATACTCTACACACAACAATGAGGGCTGCTGGGCTCATTGTAAATCCCGGTGTGTATTATCTGTTGCTGATTGGTATGCGTTTGATGAGGAAAATGTTGAGAGGGATTGCAAATCTTAGATCGATTGGTACAAAGTTGTGTGAAGGTGCAACAAACTAGTACTAGTTTGGGAGAGTAGATCTGAAGCGGGGCTCTGTGTTGGCCCAGATCTAGATCTAGATGTTGCACTTATCATACCAACTCTAAGTCAATTAGTTCGAGATTTGGTTACCACTACACCATCGTGATACCACACATCAAATCCCTCCTCTACTAGGACTCTAGTGATTCTATGAAGACACAGTGTTTCTTGCAAGAAAGTGAAGTCAGCTGCCGAGACACAAGATTCTGCAACGGTCGACATTATGCGAAACCAGCTAAGTTACTCTGTGATGCCCTACATATTGCATATTGTCAAATTAATGTTTGTACTGAAAATTCACATACATTAGTATACATGATAGGAATAGACCCGTTGCTTAATCTTCCCGGCACAGGGGAAATTGGCACAAACAACCATAGGATCAAATGTACTCCACAGTCTGCAGAAAGAGTAGAACCACAGGTGAAGAAGAACGTCATTGATCAACATAAGATGGTACCGAAGTACGAGGGTCTACAAGAGAAGCACGCAATGGGAGAGGAGCTGAAACCGATAGGGCCACACGAACAAGAACAAGATCCGCCGCCAAGACAGCAGCTGCCGATGGCGAAAGACTCCAACAGCCCAGAAGACAAAGACCCAAGGAAACCACCGAAAAAACGACGACCCAGTCGAACAGCTAAGTTGTACACATTCTCCCAGTACCTTATTTCATCTCAATATTTCTCTCATAAAATCATAAGACAAACCGTTATTGCTGTTGGAGATACAATATTCAAATCTAATCCTTATCATAAAGAGCTACAAGACAGCTGCAATGTGAGAAAGGTGCAGAAGATCAAGCGAAGATGCATAGAGTGGCACCGCCCCTGGATAGAAGGCTGCACAGAGTACCACCCTGAATCGATGACGACATCAACATACCTACAACACCACAAGATCATTCAATCCGGTGTTAAGGGCAAGACACAAACCAACAAACGCAGCGACGCGCACCCCCCCCGGACCAAGGTACGTAATCTTACCTTACAACTAACCCCTTTGTGCTCCTTGTTTCTGATCTACAGGAACCACATATCCCCCAACCTAACAGCATTCAGAAAAGAGGGTAATCCACACAAGAACCAGCAGCTGAATGGAAACGAGGGAAAAAAAAATAAGAAGCCATCAGAAACGACTTCACACGAAGGGCATGTCCAACGACAAGCACGCCGACAGATCCAGCGACGACACATATGGCGGCATCGCCCGGGGACAACAGATCGAGCAGCGCATCATCCCGAACCGGCGGCGACACCAACACACCTGCATCGACACCAAAGATTTAATCCAACCAGCGCCAAGAACAAGAAACAAAACAAAAAACGAAGCATCGTGTCACCCCATGGGACCAAGGTGAGTACTCCTACCTTATATTTTACCAATTTGTGCGTCATGTTTTTGGCCAACAGGAACCACAAGTCCCCCAGCCAAGCAGCAACAAGAAGACAAAGAATTAGATACAGAATTCTGCAGCTGGATAGCGACACAACAACGGAACGTGAGAAGCCAACAACACTAACTACACATGGAGTGAAGGCCCAATGTCAAAAACGCCAACAACATGGAGGCAGAACCTCAAGACAGCAAACAAATAACAAGTACGCACGGAACCAGGTAAGCAATCTTACCAACGCTCTATCTCTTCTCCCCACTGATAGCATTACATCGCTAAAAACTCACAGAACACACAAAGGTGCGAAATATACAGGGACACACGGCCAGCCACAAAGTCACAGACGAAACCCTAGCCGCCACTACATAGACAGAAAATTCATGGAAAATCAAGATCGACTAGCCGCATTCAAACCGCTCCTTGTCGAAGCCAACCCTAGCGAATCAACAAACAGAATACGACGACGTTCGATGACCGCTACTACATCCATCAAGAACCAGCAAAAAACAAGGTATATAACTCGACTCCCTTTCACTCTCAAACCCTCTCAAACTCGCATACCTCACATACGTCCACTCCGCATGCTGTGGACACATTGCGCTCCCTACCAAGCCCATGAGGAGATCGTGTACCTGGAAGGTGACGAGAAGTACCGAAGGTGTCGAAAGCTGCATCCCGCGCGCGTAGATCGGAATCTCTCCAGCAGTGAAGATCATTCTACTCCTTGCTTTGCGAATTCATTGTATGCTGTGAGTTATACCTGTCCGTCGATTGTCACTAACTTAATCTATGCATGTTTCTCACAGAACGGTCAGCACCTGCAACAAACAAGGGAGAGATCAGCCAAACCAGGAAACGATCTCCACGAAGGTCACAGACAAGTGCAGAGCAGAGTCATCAAGACTCACAGCAGAATCAAGCCGCAGATCAACGCGAAGCAGTTGAAGAGCAGCTACCCTAACCAAGCAAGGAACAAGAAACACGAGCTCTGGTGCCAGTTCTTCGAGGCACACGTCCCGGCAACCCAGATCGCCGACACCCACCAGCAGAGGAGGAGCAAGAACCGCGAAATCACCAGGGAGATCGCCGCGGCCCACGCCCCAGTAGCCCAAACTTCCAACACCAAACAGCAGAAGAGTGCGAGGCAACAGGAGACCTAGTATACATTGCAAGACGTTCTCCGTCCCCACGCCGCACACAGCATAGGCACCCAGCGGCGACATCCTCACTATCGGCGTAGCCCGCAAGCAGGGCGAAGCGCCGCGAAACAGCGTTGCACAGCCGAGGAGATCCAATCTCAGAAACCCCAGCTGGGAGCCGAGAGGAGCGCGACTGCTCAAACTCCGATAACCCGAGTCTGCCAACCACCTCTCCCAAGGACGGCGTTAGGACACCTAGTTCAAGAATCAAACGCAGACGTAGAGGTGCACTCGAGTACTGCTCGGACACCAGCGGAGGTGAAGCCCCTACAAGCCAACACGCAACCTAAGCCTGCAGCCTATGCCATCACAGTAGGAGTGCAAGTCAAGGGACCCCAGCTAGAGTCCAGCGTGAGACATCCAATCGTAAGGTGTCTCTTTCCAGCCAAGACTAAACTCTCAGGTCATTCTCTTCTCTCACCATCTTTACAATCTACTGCTCTCTACTACTACTGGGATTATTATGCAATCCCACAGTCATGTAAACATAATGAGTTATTTAAGTGTGTTACTTGGAAGGGTGCCCAAATTTTTGGCACCCCCCGTGTGTGTGTCTGTGCAAAGGTCATTATGTACTACTATGTCAAATCCTCTCACCTCCAACCTTTGGGTCATGAGTCGGTAAGTAGTTGTCATGCATTCATTATTTCTGTCCACCCCTTCTTGACAATCTTAACTTCAATAAGCCCTCAACGTATGTTGGGGGGAGAAGTTAAGTACAAGAGGATAAGGGGTTATAGTGAGACAATACGATGCAAATCAATTAATACACTTTGTTTTGTATGCTACAGTATGTCTTCAGCTCAAGATGTTGCCACCTCCTCCAATCGCCTTTTTGTTGATGTGGTAGATGGGAACCCAGTCAATACGAGTCAAAACGTCTTGTTTATCACAAACACCACCCAGAAGAAAGTGAGGGCAACAAGTTTGCCCTTCACCGAATACTGGCTAGGTTTTCATGCAATGAATACAATTGCGAAGGAGAATGGGAATAATAAAATACCAATAGTAGGTATTGAAGACCTGGTCAAATGTGGTCTAAGTACGAAAGAGGCAAGCGAAAGTTATGTAGCAGTCCCTGCTTTCCCATTCACTCCCCAAATAGAGTGGCCATCCAAAAGAATGGATGGAAAAATGGGTAACCATTTTAACCTCACCCAACTTCCAAGTGAAGTTGAGGTGGATAAAAATGGTTATGCATTAGATTACCAAGTATCGATCCATTTCGAGCTTGGGGACCAAGTCTGGACAAAGGATATTGTCTTAAGTATGGTAAAAAATAGACTCAATGAAATGGAAATCCCTACTGGGACAGACATTGGTGAGCCTATAGCCATTTTTTACCACCAAACCAACAATTGGAATGGGGTCATCAAAATACACTTAAAAAACCCCGAGATAGACGGTAGAGGATTGTTGAAAGGACTGAGAACCTTCATTCTCATTCTAAATGAAGGGATTCCATATAAGGGGAAAGTATGCAAAACATACGACTCCCTTGCCTTTTCACACCTCCTATCAGTCAAAATTTCGGGTCCAAATCTTGCCAACAAAGAATCATATGAACTACATGAAGAGATTGTAAGGGAGAGCTTTGCGAGAGGGCAGGATTTTGAAATTACCGGGGTAGAAAAAAAGGCTTTTTCTGACTTCGCATGGGTGAAAACTCCCTCCCCGGAGCAAGCGGCCAAAGTAAAAGACTATAAAGTCACATTCTCCAATGAGATTTTTGTGCCATGCTTTGCAACTAGAAAAATGGATGAGGACGAAATAGCAAAAAAGAATTGTCTTATTCTCATTGCCAAAAACCTCAATAAAACAAAAAATGAAAAGGAACTTGCAAGTGGAATCAAGTCCGTAATCGGTGAAGAGAATGTGGTTGATATATTCTTCAAACTCGAGCACGGGCGACATGTGGGGACTTGTAACATTGAGTGTCTAAACGCTGCAGTATACAAAAAACATGTCAAACAAAGCAAGAAAATTCATGGAAAGTATGTCATGTTCACTCCCCACCCCAAAAGTTTAGATGGAAGTAATAAACCTAGTACGGATGAACTTGCGAGGTTAGGGTTCTCAGATGTAAACTCGGCAGTTGCCAATGCTGTGATTGCCATGGAGAATGGACGAAACAAGGGCAATGGCATTACCCTTGAACAACTCCGAAAGGAAATGAAGACTATGAAGGGGGAAATCGTTCAAGAGGCAAGACAATATGCGGATATGGTGCAAGCTAACACGGTCAAGTCCCTTAGAGGGGAAATGACAACTCTCCGATCTCAACTCATCCAAACAATCATGGCGGCCGAGTCACAAGCTTCGGAACGGGAGCAACGTGCTATAGATGGCAAAATGGACACGTCAAACTAATATTGACAAACAATGCTGCAATAAATCTAAATACAATAGTATACTTATATACTACAATAAATAATAATAAAAGCTGGAAAAAACATCACAAAAATTCACACAAAACTAAAACTAAAACCAAGACCTTAGTATATATATATACTACTAATCAAAACAAAAACAACAACAACAACAACAACAACAACAACAACAACAACAACAACAACAACAACAACAACAACAACAACAACAACAACAACAACAACAACAACAACAACAACAACAACAACAACAACAACAACAACAACAACAACAACAACAACAACAACAACAACAACAACAACAACAACAACAACAACAACAACAACAACAACAACAACAACAACAACAACAACAACAACAACAACAACAACAACAACAACAACAACAACAACAACAACAACAACAACAACAACAACAACAACAACAACAACAACAACAACAACAACATCAACAACAACAACAACAACATCAACAACAACATTAACAACAACATCAACAACAACAACAACAACAACATCAACAACAACATTAACAACAACATCAACAACAACAACTACAACAACAACAACAACATCAACAACAAAAAACCTCAAAGATATCAACAACAACAAAAACCCCAACAACTTCAACCACCCAAACAACTCCTACAAAACCTAAATCACCAACAACAACATTACCCTACCAAAATTTATCACTGTGAAATCTTAATACTTCTTAGTGGGGACATCGAAAAAAACCCGGGTCCCATGCCAAACATAATAAAAACACACCCCGCAGCCCATAAAAAACGCGCAAAAATGTATTTCATTCCAAGCACTATAAAACTACACCCCGAGTACCAACACCTTGCCAGCACATTTTCACCACTACTGAAAAATACACATGAATTACACAACACACATAACATGACCTATCCACATATAGCACACTACATTGAACAAATAATTACACATCCCCCATCACACATCCTATACGCTTTAATTATCATAGTACACCCCTCTCTAGAAGAGTGCAACCAAACATTAGCCCTACAAAATTCCAGCATCACACATTGGACTAATACTCTCCTAAACAAATTAATCACCTTACCCAACCCACCCGAAAGACATATTCATACAAAACACCCATATACAAGTTTTCTAGCAGAAAATCATAACATTATTTTACACAAAGACTCCATACACAAAGAAATTTTTGACTTTGTACACAGTCAAATCCCACCCCCCACACTAAACACAATCCAACTACGCTTCCCATTCCTTCCACATGAACTAACTAAGGAAATAACGAGATGTTTTGAACCAATCCCAGAATACACATTTCCATCTCTACCAACTCCATACATACCCCCTGCGAATCATAATGAAAACACCATAGATACAAATACATACATCCTAACATGGAACGCCGCATCCTTAAATACTGCTCTCCCATGCCTCCACAATCTATCCGCCCACAGCAACACACCACCGGCCATAATTGCCATACAAGAAACCAAACTAACTGCTACTAAATCCACTAAATACATCCAAAGAACATTCCCCGATTACAAACTCATATTTAATAATACTCATGCTCTCACAAGATGCATCCAGCAAAGAATGCCGTACACACCAGCAAGGGGAGGTCTCCTCATGCTCATACACCAATCATATGCCTTCCCCGGGAATATTACTAAAATCCCTACCCCGGTTAACATATCACCATATCTTCAAATTATTGAAATTACTAACCGACCCCTACAACCATGGCTTATTCTCCACCTATACATGCCCTCGCACATCGAAGACTCTAGGCTTATTCCGGAAATCCAAAACTCCATCACCTCACAAATAAATACACACACTAACCACACAATAATACTCTACGGAGACTTTAACCGAGATATCGCCCTTATTGGACGACAAAACGGAGAGGTTTTTACCCCCCCACTCGGTATAGATTATCAGTGGCGAAACTACACGGATGACTTAGAACTATATCTGATTCCAACAGATACACGATACTCTCGTCAAGGTGGAACTAATTACACACACACTAGCCTAATTGATGGATTCTACATTAAAACACCTAACCATACCCAATACACATCTATCACCAATACTACAACTAACTTAAACTCGGACCACTTCCCCATCCAGCTAAATATACCTCACAACACCCTTATAAGTAGACCTCCCACAAACAGAAACTCAAACGATATCAAAATACTAAACCCCATCCCAAAAGAAAACCTTGATAACTTCAATACAATATTCTTTGAAAAAAACTCACCACATATAGACTCCCTCATAGCAACTCTCTCTAACCACCAACACCTAACACACATACAATGGCAAGAAGCATGCACCTCTTTGGACAAAATTATTAATGAAATTTCCACTACACTAGAAAAAACATGTAAAACACCCTCTATCCCACAACTCACATCTAGAACCTCAAAACAAGGGGGGTTCCTTCCGAGAAAATTAGCAAATAAATGGAAACAACATCTGGTTACATACCACACTATTCGTAAAACAATCTATATTGCTAAAACTAACCAAAATTGGCGAACCCACCCCATATTTTCTGAACTACAAAACCTCCGTCACCCCCAAATCCCACAAGTACCACCGCCCAACAACCCTCACGAAGACTGGCTAAAAGACATTGCAGTCATTGCAAAAGATGCCAATAAACAAGCTCGGAAAATCACCACAAAATACACAAGAGAATGTGTCAAAAAAGCCATTTCTAAATATCGTCAACTATATGAAACTAACCCAAAAAAGATTAATAGAAAAGTCTTTAAAAACAATACAAACTTACCATTAGATTGCATTTTAGATCAAAACAATAACATTCTAACCAGCCCAGAAGACATTGCAAACGAAATACATTCTCAACAATCCATAAACAATAGACCATCCACCCCCTCATGTCACTACCAACCACAACATACATCTACATGCACATGCGGGGTCAGGCAATATCCGTGGCATGATCTTGATGGATTCACTATTGATAAAAGAGGCGAACCCTCAATCCCTCTCCACACATACTATAACAGAGATACATATAACATGTGCCTAAAAAATTTGGGATCCAACAAAGCTCCCGGACCGGACCACATACCTAACTCAATTCTAAAAAACATGCCCTCTAGATTCCATGACCTTCTATCATTATTTTTCCTCCATTGTTATAAACAAAAATCAATCCCCACATCTTGGAAAACAAGCTTAACAATCCTATTATACAAAAAAGGTAACCCATCCGAGCTACCTAACCACCGACCCATTGCCTTAGCTAATACCATCTACAAATTATACACTAGCACACTAACATCAATACTATCGGCATACGGGGAAAAACACCAAATATTACACGAAAGCCAAGAAGGGTTTAGAGCCGAAAGAAGTACCACACGACAACTCCAAACGATCATCGCCGCCCTTGAGGATGCAAAATTCACCAATAAAGACATCTACATACTCTATATTGACTTCAAAAACGCTTTCGGCTCCATTGACCACCCTCGTTTGTTAACCATTATGAGCGATCTTGGATATCCAAAAGACGCAGTCACACTTGTTGGCAATATATACTCCCACTCCACCACTACATACGTTGGGGAATTTTTTGGCAAAACACGCCCTATCCCCATCCAACGGGGTACCATCCAAGGCGACACACTGAGCCCATATCTCTTCATTATCTTTCTAGAACCTCTACTGAGATGGCTTCAAAGAGGTAATAATGGCTACACCTTTAGCACCTCAAAAGTCACCATAAACTCGGCCGCATATGCGGATGACCTAGCGGCCATCTCTGGACGCCTTAAATCACTACAAACTCAACTAGACAAAATAGACAAATTCTGTCTATGGTCCGGGATGGAACTTGGGGTTCAAAAATGTGCCGTAACTGGTTGTCCAAACAAATCTAAAATAAACCCAACCGCCTTCAAAGCCCTTATCCAAGCTACCAATATCCACTATCGTAACCAACCAATTCCGGTTCTAAACCAAAACCAACCCTATATATACCTTGGAATAAACCTAGTCCCATCGTTAAAATGGAAAATCCAAACTCACACTACTACTACAAAACTTATTAAACAATGCAATGAACTCACACTATGTCCGGCTACATTGCAACAAAAAATAAAAATGATAGATACCGTCATACGCCCGGGTATTTCATATAGTTTCTATGCGGTCCCTTATTCCATGCCCACCATAAACAAACTTGATAGAAAAATCATAGCCATACAAAAGAAAGTATGTGGACTCCCCAAATGTACGCCCAATGTCATAACACAACTCCCCCACGAACTATTTGGATTAGAAGCCTTTTCCCTTAAAAATGCCTATCTACGTTGCATTGGAGAACAACTCCAAAACGCACTTAACGACAAGGGACGACTAGGACAAATTTACAGTGGACTCCTTCAGCACATCCTTGCTATTTATGGAGGAGCACAATACCTCCAAAGGCTTAAAAAATCTGATTGCCTCCGGTCTCCCATTACCCGCACACTTTTTCTACTCAAAACAGTAGGCAAAACATTTCTCAAAAGCACTCTAGAAGATTTCTTACTAGACCCCGCACCGCTTGAACAAAATTGGGCAAATGAAATACATAACCTCCCTAGACTCGACCGACAATTATCCGCCAAACTCTTACAAAAACTTTTTTTCGCAAACATTACTGATCTAAAACAAATTACACTACCAAATGGAACACACCTTATGGACGATAAAAGCTACAAAATATATTACGGTACCCCTCACAAACTAATAAAAAGTGCACTAAATATTGCCAAACAATTATTTTGTCATCCCCCATGCCTCCCTACATGCCCCAACCCTTGCACCAGTCACGCCCCACCTTACACACTTAAAGACCCATACATCATTGGTCACAATAACACCCACCCCAACACCAACCTTCCATTAATCCCCCCAAACCCGCCAAATTCACGACCACATGCCCCCCCACCATATATATTAAAAAATCCTTCCATGCATCCAATAAACAACATAACCGCGCACAAACATAGAAAGTATATTGACTCTAACAACATAAGCAAACAATATACGTCATACCTATGTCATTGGCCCCACAATAACACCACCTACACCAAATGGCTCCCGCAAAGAAATCTTTTCCCTTGACACAACCCAAACGCTTCCTCACATAACACCGAAATCCTCACACAATACTACATTAGAACTCAAAATGCTCATTACCTGAATATCATACAAATATACCACCCCCAAGCACAACCTCGAGACAGAAGATTTGTCACGCCACCTCTTATTATCCCTCTCCTCAACATCTTTACAACCGAATGCAATCCCGAAACTGACATCCTTACACAAACAAACACAATCAAAATACAACAAGATAATGCCCACATATATGAAGATAATGGCAGACACCTAATAACCATACCACTCGCTAGACTACAATGGCTGTGGGTCCAATACCACAACGCACTACGCACACCCATTAACATTGAACCAATACCCCAAACATTTGAAACCGAAATTGTTTGGCTATACCAAAGATATAAATACCGAATTCCCAAAAATAACCCTCTAAAAAATGAACAATATTCACTACCCGATCCTATCCTAGACCACCTTATTACATCTCTGAATATTACACACTCATACTTTTCATCCCCAGTTACATGCTCTACAAAAATCTCAAAATTCTCCTCCCCATTCGAACGTGATAAGATTTTTGGTTCATTAGGAAAAGCCTTTGATTATAAGTGGAGCGGAATAGGCCTTGCACACCCTCACACCGAAGAAGATACACAACAAGCAGTACACTGGGCACGCCTAGCGGCAAATAATGACCCCTACCACAACATCACCATTATTATTACCCCCGACACTCATTGGTACCACAACTCCAAACCACAATTAGGTCCATTCCCGGACTCTCACATCATAGTACTATTTGAAGCAGACTCTATGACCTACAAAGAACCCACTATACCACCACAAATACAAACACCTCGCCTTGAACCTTCAACCTTACGAATCTTATGTATACATCACCAAACTCGTGAGATAGGTACTCTAGAAAACCTCACTCATCTCACTTTGATAGCAAAAAATCTAAACATTCACAAGGTATACACCGCAATTGCCCCTCCCACACCTACTTCAATCCGAGTAAACCGTAACAAAAAATGGTCTAAAATCCCCCACATAAACATCTCCGCACCACCTATTACCGAATTGAGCCTCCCACTCCCCAACTACCAAATTAATACCGACCTTAAATTCGACCCTAACTTTAGCTACTACACTGACGGCTCCTTTAAAGAACCAACCGAAGTAAGCCCCGGACATTGGCACCGAGAAAAAGCTGGTTATGGGATATACAATTCAACCAAACAAATCAAATTAGGTAAAAGACTACACGGACTCCAGAATATTCTAAGAGCCGAAATGATGGCTATACACAAAACCCTTAAAATAATCACCACGCAATACCCAAACGAACCAGCTCACATTTTCACAGATTGCATAAACATACTATATCTCCTTAATACACACATAAAACACCCCACTTTACACAACAGTCACCCGGATAAAACTATCCTTACATCTATGGTTGCAATGCTCCAAAATCGCACACAAATTACTACACTCCACAAAGTCCGAGCTCATGCTAACATCGCCGGCAATGAACAAGCCGACAAATTAGCAAAGGAAGGAAGAGAAAAAACCCACAAGAATGCCGAACATCCATACGAACACGCCCATGCCACCCCATATTACTTTCATAGATATGAATGGCCCTCTATGGGCGAAACTCCCGATAAAGGTCCCATACGATTCTTGGACAAATACCTCAAAAAACATGATCTCGTAAATAACCTAGAAATACTCACAGAAAATTTCCCCAATATTGATAAATGGACCGGCAACCCAAACATTCACAACGTATTGTCCAACAGTTTCTGGAAAAACCCCATAATTACGGATCCACAAATCACATGCCTAATCAAATTCCGCACCGGACAATACATGGGAAATGCCCGTAAACAACTTTTTTTTGGAATAGAAAGATTCCCTACAATAACATGCCCAATTTGCAATACCACGGACCCAGACACATGGCTACATGTCTTACTCAAGTGCCAAAACCCCCACATACACTCATTAATTGTCAAACGACACAACAAAGCCGTATGGGCTATCCGTAAACTACTTGTATCATCATCCAAATCCCGGTGCTTCATTCTCATGAATGCCGGAACCTTCAATGACAACCCACAAGAAAATACGGTCCCTCCTTGGCTATTACCATGCATATGTTGCACTCAAAGATGCCACTGTAATGCAAGATTCAAACCGGACCTACTATGTGTTAGAGGACTATCATACAAAGACCCCCCACCAAACCACATTGACCCCAGTCTCACTATTCAATTTATTGAATTCACATATTGCAATGATAGATTCTCCGTGGACACTATTACAAACAAAACAAATAAATACCAACCACTACTTGACGATATCCAAGCACTAGGATGGAAAGTAGACCCCCTCATTGTCATCACCGCGGGTGCTAGAGCCACCACCTTCATTCCCTCAATGACTATCCTTGAAGAAACATTTAAAATCCCCATCACTTCAATCAAAACCACCTCTTCAAATATTAACACTATTGCAATTCAACATGCTATGTCGATACTCCTGCATAAACGCAAACTTGAAAACAATCAACCCCTTCCCGAAGCTTAAAACCCCCCTTTTTCATTGACCGAACATGCATCCCACCGTACACGCCCTCCCTTTTAGTAGCTTTTTGGGACCTATGGTCCTTGCTCTTGGCCACTTGTTACTGGATACATAGTGTCCACCCTCGAAAGGGGGTAGTAGTTCCATACTACTAACCCATGCCCGGTGGGCATGGACTTAGTGGTGGAATGAACGGACATTTTATTCACGCCGGCCCTACGGGGACCGGCGTTCTTCTTCTACGGAAATGTTCATCACTTCTGTACTTTGTAAATGATTATTTATTTATTGTACATATTTAACAGGTTATATTTTTTTATATATAATTATGGTATATTGAAAAACTAAAAATAAAATATTGCATTATATATAAATTTTAGGGTTCTTAAACTGTAAATACCATATTAAATACATTTATACAGATGATTCTTTTTTTCTTCTGAAAATGCAACATCAACTAATTTAACAAGTAAAAATGAAGTGACTAATAAAATATATAGAATTTGTTTAAAGACCTCCAATATTGATTTTGTAATGTAAATTTAAGTAACCACTTAATATTAAATTTTAAAAAAAATATACAAAAATAATAATTTCATATATAATTGCGTGTTGTATGTAATTGTTTGTACGATGAATAATAATAATAAAAATAATAATAAAAATAATAATAACAATAATAATAATAATATTAATAATAATAATGATAATAATAATAGTAATAGTAGTAATAATATTAAAAAAAATCTACTACAAATACCTAAATTCAATGTATTATCTAGAGAGATGGTCCAAGTCTCTGACTACAAATGACATCAGCAAACAAAGCTGCAATTCGCTCTTGTGAGGCTTGTGTTGCTTTTAAAATCTCTAACTCCATTTTCTTGTTATCCTCATAGAGTTGTATTGCCGTTTCCATCTTCATTTTTTCAATGTGTTCTGACGACTCTACAAACTGGTGCAATGCACTACTCATATCTCCATTTGCAGTCTTTTGGCGCTTCATATTTACGCGCCCACGAACTCCAGGTAAGTTTGATGCCCGATTAGCTTGCCTTGACTCTGTCTTTGCATTTGGTGTAACTTCATCTTCCAAATCAATTGGAGCACCTACTGTGCCAAGTACGGGGGCCCCTTGATCAATGGCCCCTAGGACTCCATTCGCTTTTGCTGTTTCACTTAACATGGCATCCATAACATTATACCATATCCATTTTGACCCCCCATTATCACTAGAGACATTGTGTTTTTTTTTTGTCTTCATAATACTACTTCCGTAATTTTTCCCACTTATCCTTGACATGTTTAGGCTCTCGGTATGACTCAATTGGATAAAATGAAATAATTCTACTACAAAATCTCTCCCAATCTTTTGGGTGGAATGAAGCAGAACCTGAATCCACGATGTGCTCTGCAACAATTTCGATATGTTTTCTTGTTGTCTCCTAGCTCCATCTGCGATCGTCTCCAGTTGAAGGTGATGAAGTTTGAGGAATAGGTGGTACTTGTGCATGAGGCGCTCTTTGCCTTGGACCTACAGTTGTTCTCTCTGTACTGCCTCTACTTCCTCTATGCCTTGCACCTCCAGTCTTTGTGCTTTCAGCTCCTTCTCTTGCACCACCCTGGCTTGCTCCATGTTGTCTCCTCTCCGTTGCTTGAACTTCTGTACTTGATGTGGATTGTGTCTCCTCATAATCATTGCCGTCGTCATAATACTCATTAGGCTCTTCTTCCATGAGGGCTGCAAGATAACTAAAAGAATGAGTTTCTGCAATGAGGGTTTGATAAGAGATAGAGAAGAAGCTCTAAATTGAGAAGAAGCTATGAGTTGAGGAAGGTAGTGGATTGAGAAGGCTGTGAAGTTGTGAAGTTGTGAAGTTGTGAAGTTATTATATAGAAGGGCTCTATGTGTTTTGTGTGCTGTGGATGTTAGAAAAAAACTTGAAATTGTTATTCGGCTGCAGCTGGCCAGCAGCCGCTACCAAGTTCTGGACGTGCTGGAAGCACAACTGTGTACGACTGTGTCTAGCAGCCCCCCAACGGTAACATTGTTTACCCTCATCGGCCCCCACCGCGTTAATATTGGTACCGTGGCTATAGCCGGCGGTACCAGCTGATGTGCGTTGGACTCCTGTCTCCAGCTCCCTTGCCTCTTGCTCAACGGCCTCATTGAAGTTGATACCCTTCCTTAAAACCCCACTTGTCTATAACCGCCATAACCACCCAATCTCAAATCAGCCATGGCGGCTATGTCCATGGCTGGCCATGGCCAGCCATACCCGCCATAGCCAGCAATTATCAACCTTGTCCTCCCCTTCCTTTTCTTCTTCCTTGTCTTCTTTTCTCCTTCTTTTTTTCTTTCTCGTTCTTCTACTTCTACCTCTATTTCCTTTTACTTTTTCTAATCCTAACTTTCTCCTTCTTCTTCTAACTCTAATTTTTCTTTCTTTTCTTCTTTCTCTAATTTTTTATTTTTATTTTTATTTTTTTTCTTTTGGAGGTATAGTTTTCTACCTTACCTTCTAAAATTTAGTCGTCCACCTACTACTAATCACTAAGTCATCACATCAACTTTGGTAATTAAGAACCTAAATAAGTAGTAAAATACGACTAGAGGACCTCCTAAATTCTTGTCTCTTTTTTTCCTCGCATCTAAAGTTATCCATAATAACCCGAACTTCCTTCCACTAATTCGGTAAAGTGTTCGGAGTTTTTAACACTATTAACCGCCTGTTGTTGCTAGTTTCTAACTAGTGTACCAAAAATTCAACAGTTTAACCTAAAATTAAATGGGATACAAAAATTTGGCTCACATCCTTGTGTTGGAAAGAAACACTATTGGAGTATTTGTAGAAAGCTAGGTAGTTGTTATAAAAAATTGTATTGATTACAGCTAGTTCTCTCTATTCTATACAAAAAGTACCTTTGTGTACATGGTATTTACTACCTGTTCTATGGCAAGAGTACAACTGAAGACTCTATTACTTCGAGACTATACATTCTTGGAAATAATAGCGTGGTAAGTTGATCTTCTTTGTATCTTTGTATCTACAGCATTGTACATATGAAAGTACAAATGTCATTTACAGCATTGGTTAGAAGTGTTTGTATATGGTGAAAACAAGTGGAACATATACGAACTAGTCATGATATGTTTGTAATCGAAGTGATTATACTATTTGGATTGTTTGTTGCAGTTCGTAATTATTGTATTGTGGAAATCAAGTTGAACACATACAAAATGGGGTGTTTAAGGATTAGTACTGGAAGTCAATTTTATTCTTTGAATCGTTTGTACTAATTGCAATGGTTGTACTAGTCTTTGTCGGGTGATAAAAATTTTGTACTTGAAGTTATTTTTGTTCATATTGTTCGTACCAATTGTAATTATTGTATTGTGTTCCTACATGTTGAAAAGAATTACGTATTGTTTCATACTTAGGACATCTATTTTGACTATTTGAACTTTATTTGCCATAGTTTCGTACTGGTTTCTACTAATTCCTACTAGTGCGTACTAATTTGTACTTGTTTGTAATGATTAATATACTCAAATCTTGTTGTTTCTTCTATAATGTGATAGTTTGCTCTACAATTGGACTAGGTTTAGTGAAATCTTTTTAATGATTGGCAATAAACTAAATAGTTTACATGTAGCCCTACGTAATCAATTGAAACTATTGGCTAATTGTTGGTGGGTCGGTACCTAGGTGAAAGAAACTAAAATTTTGGGAGTACTAACTTCCACATTTTTGTGCACTAACTTCAATTTATTCATTACTAGGTTTTGTGTGCACATCTTCTGGACATGCTTGTTTGCTGATTATTCTCTTTCTTGCCTTGTAGAGGGCGGTCACCCCACTAGTCCTGACATGTGGATGGTTTAGAAGTATCGCGGTAGTGATGAGCGCATGCACATGGCTGCAATGTTATGGGAAAATTCTTTTGTAACATGGGTATCAGAGCTTGACAATCTTGAATCAAATGAGTGAATGATAGTTTATATAATATAAACCAATTCTTTGTGATACTAATCCTTTTGTATAGAAAGAAGTCTTACAAATGTAACTATGGATACTCTAAGTTACATGTTTGAATAGTTGGCATTAAAGTATGTATGTATTTGAGTTTCTAAATTGCCATTGAAACAAGCTCATACGTTTAAGTAAATTTTATAGTTCACAAATATTCTACATTTTTGTGTATATTCTATATGTTTGATATCAATTCCATAAAATGTGTACGACATGTCATGGTACAAATAATACCCATATTCTAATTAGAACAACATAAGAAGATAATAAAAACTACATGATTATCGAATTCCCAAATATTTGGTAAAGTCAAATAAAATAGAAATTGTTGAATTGTTTCGAAGGTCTAATAAAATAGAAATTGCGGGATTGTTTCTTTGATCTAGTTGAAATGAAGCTACATATTATGGCATTTGATCTTTCATGAAAATTTGAAGAATTATTTAACTCAAAATTGGAAATATCAACTACAGCTTCAATGGCTCCATTGTCAATTATTGTGTGCTGGCAGTGAGTGCTACCACACTTACAATGAAAAGGAAATACAACATCTATCTCATTATTCTCTGATCCATCAAAGCAACAGCCGTAATTCCAAGTCAACTCCTCTCAAGCCAGGAATAAAAGCCGGAATATTGACTCATGCGAGAAGGCCACGTGGTATAATCGCATGTCAATGTTGTCAATTTTAATTGGGACATCTATAAGATTTATGTCTTCACATCTATAGAAAATATAGATACACATAAATTCAGTACTAAAACCAAACTAAAAACCACAGTTTTGCAAAAAAAAATCAAAGACAGTCATCTATGTACATTTTGGGGTTTGTAGAAAACACCTATGGTTCAAAGAGCTTGTGGCATTGGAGAATTTTGTGGCATTAATGCAAAATGTAACATTGTCCAGATACCCTTCATTTTTCCAACCGGCATTAAAAATAATAAAATATGCCTCTGACTTCCTTAGTCTTTTGGAGGCCCTACGATGCTTCAACTCAACATCTATAATAATCTCCCCTACATTTGCAAACACAAAACTCCCCTTACAAATACAATTCGAAGATTCCTTCTATTTCTTCTTTGAATCTTCTACTCTTGTCTCCCTTTCCTTGTTCAATGTACACCTTTGTCTCTTTCTTCCCCTCAGCCCAGCAGATCCACCGGCGCTTTAATATCATAAGGGTCAGGATTTAACGCGACCACAAACTGCCCACATGGAGGCTTCACATCCGCAAGATGCTCCGCATGCTCTTCATACAGAGGCTCTACATCCGTAGCTTCATTCGAGGACGCTCCACATCTGTGTCCGGCTCCACCAACTCTACACACGGAGACTCTACATCTACAAGCCACTTCACCAGCTCCAAACACTAAGCCTCCGCAACCGCGGGCATTCTAGGCTCACTTTTAGGCTCTTCTTCCACTTGTTTATCTGACTCAAAAATGTCGGTTCTTACATTGCCGTACATGGACAATTAAGAACACCAAGGTTACATCACTTGATATAATAATTCAAAACTAGATAACATTCAAATCCAAACCCATCTGAACTCCGTTGGTAATACGGATTGTGAGATAGTACAGATCAGTACAAATTGGTACAACTTAGTACAAATAAGTATAATTTAGTACAATGTAGTACAATTTCGTACAATTTAGTACAATTAAGTAACAAAGTAAGTACAACTAATCCAACTAATACAAACAGTTAGAGTTCTCAATACCATAAGTCCAAACCATATAAGAAACATACAATTCCATCTGAATTTAAGTACGAACAAAATAAACCAATGTACAACTAAAATTGTAAGTCCTAGAGATACTTAGTTATGAAATTAACAAGTACAAACTAGCATACAAAAATACAAACGTTTAGAGCTTTCAGTAATGTCACGGCGTAGAATTAATTTCTTACTTTATTATGTAGTTTATGTGTAGTCCCTTTATGGACCACGGTCATGAGTGACCATGATCTTAGGTTGTGGATTCCTCATGGAACCCACACCCATGTCCAATTTCTCCCATGTGTACAATATCCCTCCTTTGGGATCAAATCCCCTTTATATGGAGGAATATCCTCCTCCATGAAACTACTTTCATCAAGAAAGTAGTTTGGCAAGAAAGAGGGACCTCACCCCTCTCCCCTCCTTTGGGTATAAAGGAGAGAGCAAGTGCACTCTCGTGGTCATCCCTTCAATCATCTCTTCTTTTCTCACTCCTCTCTTTCTCCTTCTTTCTTTCTCACCATCTCTCTTCACTCTCATAGTTTTTTTTATAGTAAAGGCTCATGAGTTGAGCATCTTGAGATCATTTGTGTCCTCTACTCAATGTTATAAATCCTATTTTATTTGTAGTTGTCTGAAATATTGCTCATGTGATGAGCTTTCTTTTATTGTTTTCTACATGAAATTCTTTGTTTATTCTTTTTTTTGAAACTTTAAATAATAATTTGAGGTTTACATTTTGGTTCTATTGCCGGGACACAAGATTTGTCATAAGGGTGAGAGCTAAAAGTCTAAAATGTTTATATAAATAAATAAATAAACAAAATTTAATAGTTTATTATATTATGTTGAAATGGATGGTGGTTCGCTGAAAGATTTGAAGAAAGTATTTAAAGGAGAAGAGAAGCTTGTAAGTAGAAAAATAATTCTACAAGATATTTTAACATTAAAAGCTCTATTTCAACAACAAGACTCAAGAAAAATTTATCTTAATAAAACGTTTTCTTTACTGATAAAAACTCTGGACACGAAAATGTGGGACAAGAGACACGGCCAACTTTATCTTCAACTGTACCAATACATAAATTAGAAGGAAAATGAATGAGTTACATTTGTTCGCAAGCTATTTTGCCGTTTTGTGTGATATAGCAGTGAGGCAAAGCAAGATAGTGAAGAGGGAAGGAAAGAAAACTCTCTCACAAAAAGATAAAGAGGTGATAGTTGATATATTCAAAACCGATTTTTTTACAAATAACAAATATTTAACTAAATATGGAGAAAACAAAGTCTAGAAATGAAAACAAGTCACAATCAAGTCACTGAGAACAAAATACACAGTCGGCGGGCACCAGAGGCCAAAGTAAAGTGAGCGCTAAGAACTCAATGGACAAACTTGATGTTCAAAAAAAAGAAATACGAGTTGCAAAAAATAGATGTATATTGATCGAAACAAATTACAATGTCGGTTGGCAGCCAATCATAAGTTGAGATCTCAAGAACTGATAAATACAACTGGCTCAAAAGAATAACATCCTAGAATGAAGTTGAGTAATCGGAAACTAATGAAACGTACATGGGCACTCTAAAACAAATTCTACAACACAAATGTTCACTTTCATGTACTTTACAAAATGTATCCTTTGAATAATGAACAAAAACTAATTTGATGACCATCGGTTGGCCGCCGAAGAAGAAGACCTAGTACCATTCGATTTTGTCCCATCAGACAACTGTGCGCCCATACTCACGCGCCTTTGAAACCGCCCAATGCGCCTGACCAGATCGATGTGCTTGCTTCAAATATTCAGGGATGCTTGAAAATCTGTGGAGCGGATAGATGAAGGGAAAGATGTCGGTCGCCACGTTTGGGATAACTTTGTCATCGTCTCGAAGGCTCAAATGACCCTTAAACGGCAAGGGAATATAACAAATGTTCTCGGGGTTTCTTTGGAGAGACCTTGGGTTCACATCCACAAACAGAACTTGATGAGGCAGACAGACAACACTCGAATGATTCTTCTTAGAAATAATAGACATCGTTTTGTAACTCCAAGGGAAATTTAAGCTCTGAGCTAAGTCACGTCTGCTATAGACAAATGACAGCCTATTGATAACACCAACCGGAAGAATATGCCGCAAGACTAGTTGTTACTGCTCCATCGGCAACGTTGCCCAAAGCGCGACGTTAAAGCACGGGAGCAACATATTAAAAAGCTTTTTCAGACCCGGCTGACAAACAATATTATCAGGAGTGCAAAAACCAGAAGTTAGCACACGTGGTTTTACAAAGCAAAGGAGCCCATTGACACAAAGGACAACACACTTTTGATACGGTGAAGAGGTTCCATCTATGCATTTGAAATAAAAGGATGACCCCTAGAAAATTAAAAAGAAGACAATCGTCATGATGCCGAATATTAAGGATGGATGAAAATACTATACCGTCAGCTGCCAGACCACGGTGCATAACTAGAAACATGACCATCATAAGAGATGAATCACAGACATGTGATAAAAAGAATACATATACACATGAAAACTAGTTCAATGAGAAAATAAATCTTAAGTTCGCAGAAATTAAGTAATTACAAGGTAATAAAGGTTCAATTTCTGATTGTCGATAGGAGTAAAGAAGAAGAGAAATTTTGAAAAGCCCACCAAAGAAACAAGGGATACTCAGTGGGAATAGGCAATTGTCAGCTTGGATTGCTCTTCATCAGGACAGTATGGTGCGTCAAAACCCAATGCATTCTGTGTACTTTCGATGGTGAAACGACCCTGGATACATTTGAGTCGTTCCAAATTTCCAATTTGATGAGTAGTACTCCCGGACATTGACTCCAGTCTTCAAAAGTCCTGAGAGCCAGGGAATTAAAGCACTCAAGAGATACGGCTGCATTCTTGGAACTGAGATCTCTGGTGGATTATATATAAAAAGAGAAGGATGGACAACATTATAGGGACTATTGAGGATATTTTGGACAGGGAAGGAATCAATAAGAAGCATGTTCAGCTCATTTGCATGTGGCCCGATTAAATAACGTTTATTAGTAAACAGACGGGCCAACCTCTTCAACAGCAACGCAACTAAAGTCGTGGGATTCTTGGCCGCAGAGGAATCACAATAGGTAGAGCTCAACACTTTTGTGTCCCTTTGCAAGTCGGGGAAAACATCAAACAAGTGATCAATGTGTCGACATATATCTTTTGACTTATCGGTTGACCAAAAGGCCAACGAATTGGACAACTAAAAGAAAGTAAGAAACTCTTGAAGCCGAGGCCTAGATTTTTGATGAAAGCTCTTCCTCTTAGCATTGCCACGACAAACAAAACTTTTGGCAAGAAGAAGCCTCTTTATTGCAAGGATGAGGTAGTAGCTTGAAGGACCGACTTGGATGTTCCTTGGAACCACATCAGAGCTGAGGTCGGCAGCAAGTACTGAAGTAGATGAAGGTGTCGGCAGGGAGCCGACCACATTGACACCGATAGGACAAGCAACATCCAACACTAAAGCGTCGACGTCAACCTCCTTAAGGTAACAGTGGGTAGAGCCGAAAATGACAGCGACATTTCGAGAACGCATCGGTAACGCGATCTCAACTGCAATAGCCGGTCCGATTACAACTGCAGGCTTCCCGCCACGGTGAAGTGAGCATTGGCCAAAATTGACATGAAATCCAAGACTGCAAGAGGCTCTAGGGATGCCTTGATGCTCCAATCTCTTGTAATCATCCAATAGGGACTGGAAGCCGTAGAAGCGCGGGGAGATGTCCGTCAGATCAATGTGTCCCAGATCAACCGCAACGGCAAGTTGGTGCAAAATTTCCCCAGGAACTCCGACCTCAAGGAGAGAATTTCGCTTCTGAAGTCAATAGAGCAGACATGCATCGGTTCAGTGAGGCACCAATCGTGTAAGATTGTATAAAAATGAAAGAGCTTTATCACCAAGCAAACTCTATTTATAGCAAGTCAATAATAGTCTGACAAAATGAATATTCGAGGGCATCGGCTGCCAGCCGATGCAGCTATCCTATGAGGAAGAAATGCTCCAACGCTCCAAGCTGGGGTAAGCTTCAACGTATTCTTCCCACTTTGGGTCATCGGGCCATAGACAAGGATATCCTATCAAATTGATGTTCTGACAAACATACTTAGGAACAGGCAATCCCAAAGAAAGCAAATCGGAAAAGAACTTAACGGCACCAGGAGAACAACATTCTTCTCAGTCTCCTTCAAAGTCCGATTGAATGTTAGTGGATGCATTACATTGAAGGGACTATTTCGAACATTATTAAAACAACAGTCGTCGAGAAGAACAGTGTTTAGGCTATCTTCTCCTGTGCCTAACAGGCCGGACGGATGCAAAAAATGGTAGAAAGCCTACGGTTAAAAAGTGTCCGACCATTGAACGATGTTGTTGCTTTGTCGCAGAAACTGTTGTGGAAACAATGTCTAATATGACTAACAATGCCACATTGTCCTTCAAGAGCTATCATTTGTAATTTCAGAAAGGAGTCGGATTGGTCACTCCAAACTGCCACAATGAAGTTCAAAACACAAAATTCGAGAAACTCTCTCAGCATCGGCCGGAAGATGGTATGCCATTTCTTGTCGGCTCCAACACCTTGCGCCATCAACACACCGTTCAAAGATAGAACAAGGAGGTACTTATTGACCTTCTCAGATGGTCCGGCGCAAATCGATAAAGACCACTCACTTGCGTCGCCGACTCCAGGGTTAACCTAGAGAAATGAATGGATGACGATGCATGAATTACTAAACCATCAAGTGCAGAAGAAGTTGAGATAATTACAAGCGATGTTTACTATGAGAAAACATTCACACAAAGAAATTATCACTGTGCAAACTCAAAACAAAATTCCATAATCATGACAAAAGTCATGAAAAGAAATGGGAACAATTTCAGCGTTGGCTGACAACCGACGGATTGAACTAACGTCTACTTGGAAGTGACCTTGGACGCTTCCCGCTTGGGAAGGTCCAAACAAAGTGCTCCCACTTCGGTTGAACTTGAAGCAGTCGAGGATTTTCCGGGATAGGGACCAGCACAATCTTCCAACGGTTGACGAGCTTCAGATGAACGAAGGTCTCCCGACGGCCGTGAGGTTTAGCAGCAACATCGGCCGCATCAGGCAAGACCTTTTAAACTCTGGAGAGCGCTCATTATCCAAATCCGGATTTGCACCTTCAAGGCGAAGACGACAAAGCTTTTCACTCCAAAAGGGCTCGGCGAACTTCTTCACCATGATAAGGTGGTCCATAGTTGAGGTATACTCGGGAACTATCCAACCCAACTCTTTCATCGCACTCAGAAAGGATACTACCACCGAGAGAGCTTGCCTACTCTCTTTGGCAATCTCAATTGAAATTAGAGTATAGGGCATCAGATGAATGGCGTTATATGAAGAATTCTTAACTTTTGAGTACGGATGAACGTCAATCAAGAGGGTGTTGGCGCTATTGGCTCCTTTCCCTATCAATTCCCCATAATTAAGAAATAGCGTTGATAGCCTCTTGAGGTAGAATTTCTTTCCATCGACAGATTACCAAGCTACATCAAAATGGATATTATCAAAGACATGTTTGATGCTGCTAAGATTATATTTGAACTGGTCTTGCAGGTCATTAAGAAGAGTCCCTACTCCTGCCGGACTTTCGGAACTCCAAATCACAACAATAAAGTTATCAATATAGTACTTGAGAAACTGTTGGGTGTGAGGCCGGAACTAAGTAACATGGTCATTGCCATGCGTGAGAACCAAACCATTCAATTTTAGTACAAGGTAGTAATCTTTGAGGGGTGTCAAACCCATTTGAACCATGTGTTCAAACGCTTCAGATTCTCGATCAAGAGCAACCTACTCCACAGTACTAGAAGCAACAACGACAGGAGTAGTAGTCCACTTATCAGGTGAATGGGAGAAAGACTATTTACAAGACATTAGATCCTTAGTCGGCTGCCAACCGACGAACCGACTCAAAAATTTAGACAAGGTCAGAGAATATTTTATAAAATCAAATGGAATATTATCAAAGCACTTGACCACAAAATCAAGAAGAGTTTTTAAATATTTGAGAAAATCAGTTGCGTGCTAGGTCACTAAATTCAAAAGCTACGGTAAGCTAACTAACAAACTTACCTCCGGATGAAACGCCTACGCGATCCTTGTGAGGAGACAAAAGCTCGTTGGGGAGATCTTTGCCATCAGGGATCATTGGCGTTCCCGATCTTGAAGAAGAACTGCCTCTTCCACCGCACTTTGCGACCAAACCCTTTGCCTTTGACGTTGGAGACTTCATCCGCTTCAAACTAGAAGTTTTGCTGCTAATCTTTGACCTCTTCGATTTAGAACTTCCATGTGGGATGGCAGTTCGAGTAGAAAACACTATGACTTCCTTTAGAGGTACCCGCTTGGCGTCGCCTAAATAAAGAGTGAGCGATCCCCAAGCAGTAGGGTCTGTCGAGAGATGAGGACGGTCTTTGACTTAGGAGCTACCAGAGAAGTACGGGCGACTCGGACGATTGTTTCAACTGGTGGTTGCTTGGCCAGATTGACGACAACAGAACTGGCGGGCATCGCCTCTTCCACTCCTTGATGCAACACTTTCGGCTCTGTAAACTGAAGTTCCTCGCCGATCGAGGTAACTAGATGATCGACGTTGGCCTTGTCATAGTACGCGTTGGCAAGTATTCACATCTTAACACAAAAGATACCCTAAGGTATTCGTTCCCACAGAGAATCCTCGTGAACTACAACGACTAACAACAAGCCTAATTCTATACAATACTCTACATACCACAATAATTACATAAGAAGACAGAGAAAGAAAGATAAAGTACAAGGGTTAGGCTTAGTTACACCAAATCTTCGTTCCCCATTGCCAAAAGGGAGGGGGGTATCCTCACTACGGTCCTCACTGCGGTCCTCGCTGCGGTCCTCAATATGGTCCTCACTGCGGTCCTCACTACGGTCCTCACTACGGTCCTCACTGCGGATCCTCCTTGGTTTCGGACGGGAATGACTTTACAACTATGAACACTATAGACATCCGAGTGCTTTAGTATCCAGAGAATAATTATCACCATAAACGATGGTTCATGGACTCAAAGAGATTTTAGTGTTTGCATGGGTAACGACAATTCTTCCTCACGGTCTCTCCAATCACTACTACTCGCTAACTTGGAATGGTTGTGGTTTTGCTGAGCTTTCCCCGTAAGGAAGAATAAGGCTTGGCCCTTAAGGACTAACACTACTCTTGTAGCAAGTACGTGGTTTATCTACCTACCCTCCGAGCTGTTAGTCCTTCCTTTACCTCAGAATCGGCTAATGGAGTATTATCCGGTGGATATCACAAAGCCATCCCCTAAAGGGACAACCAACTCTACTCCTTTTCTTTAGTGAACGAAGTCCTCCTCCTATTACTCCAATGGATCACAATGCAAAAGGGGTTAGTTGAAACTCCTTCCTTCTCTCAAGATAATACGAGCTGTAGAGTAGTTCTTGGTTAACGTCGCATAGCATTTGCACATGGGGGTCAAACCAGGTCCTACTCTGTCCTTAGCACGAAGGCTAAAGCAACGTCACACTCCTATGGATCAACTTATCCGACCAAAGGTTGATGCATCCGGGATCTAGAGTACATCCTCACAATCGGTGACATCCTACCGCCGATAGGTCACACAAGACATATCAAGACTCCTTCCTCACCTGTCACTCCCCCCTCGTCCTCCTCTAAACACTTATAATCTCACCTATTATTCCCATCCACCCGGACTACTCTACTTGATGGAACAAGGAAACAATTACAAATGTCAGAGTTAAAGTCACGCTCAACTAACAATCTAACCATCTCACCTGTTATTCCCATCCACCCGGACTAACTCTACTTGATGGAACAAGGAAACAATGACTTCGACGGTTAGTACGGACTAGAGGAGTGGACTACTTGAAATGGTACTCACAATCATATAGAATTCGAGCTTTCTAACCATAGAAGGTTTTCTGAGAGCGTAGGTTTAGAATTAAACTGAAAGCAAATAGACACAACAAGCAGTGAAGAGAGGTGCCAAGAGGCTCCTCACTTATACTGCAACAAACACACACAAACGTCCAAAGCAAAGGATGCCTTCTACTAAACCTGGCAACATTAACTACCCTTGACGGCGCAATCGCCGTCCCACCAACTCTACGTGCAAAGTCAAAGGCATCTAAACACAAATCCCAAGGAAAAACCAAGTCAAATCTACGTTTAACCTGGGGCCAAGTCCGAGAGTGAACAATGACCTACAAACTAAGATTCTGACCCTACTTCCGAGTCAACTCCTCAAGTCTTCTCTTCTCTTCCCTCCTCTTCCGCTTCTTCGCGCTCTTGCTCGAAGTCGGGTGGGCCGCAGCCTTCGCGAGCGTCCCAAGAGGGGATAATAAATCTGCAGATGAAGTGGGTGCCGATCCGGCCATGGATGACCAAGGCAAGGCCTCCATCGAAGTCAACGAGGCATTCGGGCCACCCAGAGTGAGTAGCACGGAAGTAGTGCCCGGGTGGGGCTCAGACCAGGCCGGAAGGACCGGTACCAAGCTCAGAGTCCCAATGAAGACCTCCTGAACGGAGGTGTGTCCCAACTTGCCCTCAGTCTGTACTGGAAGGTGCAAGTAAGCTGAACTCTCACTAGTGGTCTTTCCAAAAGGAGATATACCCTGCAAAGGAGAATGGTCGGTGTAGTGCGACCGGGGTCTCCAAGGGAAAACTGGCGAGGAAGAGTCGTGCGTAGAGGCTCCATTGGGGCACCCATGCGCTCCTTCCGCCCGCTCTGTACTTGTGGTGATATCTGAAGGGGAATGGCAAGCACTGACTCCCACAAGTGGAGTCCGTGAGGGCATAACTGGGCTATCTAGATCAATCACACCCTTCCCCGTTGGAAGATCTTGGTCACCCGAGTCTTGCCTCTCCAAATCAGCTTCCGAACAAGAATCGTCATCCTTGCCGGCGCCATCAGAATCCTCCACGATCTCAGGCAAGATGTGGGTGAGGTTACTCACCAACATCCTCATGTTAGCATAAGCTGTCTCTAGCTTCATCGTCTGCTCCACCATGAAAGAAATTACCCTCTTGTTGGAGATATGGCCATCTCTCTGCAACTTGGCATCGAACATCTTGGCCTTCAACATTGCATCCGCTGGAAAGTGCAATGCCTCCCCCACCTGTTGTAACGCTGATGCTGAGGCATTAGCTTGGAGACACGCCTCCTTCCAACCCTTCTCTACATCCAACGCCCAACTCTTCACCTTGGCCATGTCGAGGTTGAGCCGGTCCACCTACTCCATGAGGCGGGGTCACTAGCACCTCCCATCTTCTCCTTCACTGTTGCCACCAATCCATGGCTAAGTGGATTGCCCACCAAGCCACTCACCTGCCCCAAAGTCCTATCCATGTCGTCCACATACACCCGGAGAAATTTCACCAACTCGGAGGCCTTGTAAATCTTACCTCCGAGTAGAGCTGAACCGGTGGCTGCTGCTCAAATAGCCGTGCAGATCCGTGTGGAAGGAGCTCCACCTTGTTGTTGCCTCTGTCGCTTGGGGGGTGGTGGTGCCTCCTCCTCTGACTGGGACACATTGCTCCCTCCTTCCGATCCTGGCTCGTGCTCCGACTCCGTTCCCTCAAACTTCCTCAACATGAGTTGGGTCCCATACGCCACGTCCTCGTTTGGGGTGGTCTCCTTGAAGTGGTGATAGAGATGGATCAGGAATGGGCAGATGGGAGAACGCCTGGTGCTCTCCACACTCTTGGTCAACCTTAGCAGGACATCCTTCACGATGATGGCCTAGTTGACTACCCTCTCCCCCAAGTATGCTCCATACAACGTGTTAGCAAGGGTGATGGTGACCCGGTTGGGCCTCTCAGGCTGCAAGATAGGTAAAAGGAAAGAAAAGACCCGCTTGGCACGGGGGTCCAAGCAATCTTGCAATGTGTAGCCATTCTTGGCGTCCTTGGAACCAAACCTCCCCTTGGCATACTCCTCCTTCTTCAAACTCGTCCATCCCGCGCCCTGGCGTGGGAACCCGTACACCTCCTGCCACCTCCCCATGGTCCACCTTTCGGGGCAAGCGCGGATACCATCTCCCTCTGGCTCCGGTAAGGGCTCTTGACGCATCTCTTGCACCGTGGACTCAATACAAAATCCCCAACAGAAATCGAGGAGAGGGAGACATCTCATGCGGAGAAGATCCTCCTTGAGCTCCGTGAGTTCCAGAGGGCCCTTGGGAATAGTAGGAGAGATATCTCTTACCACCGAGAGAGCCATGCTAAGCCAAGCCTGGAAGATCGTTGCCGGCTCTACTTGTTCGTCTTGGTCGCCTTGGTCGTCTTGGTGAGGTTCGCGCTCCACCTGTGAGAGAGGTCCGCGCCCCTTGGACTTTGCTGTCTAGGAGAGAGCTCCCTCGCTGGCTTTGCTCGTCGTCAGTGAGGTCCTGTTCCTCTTCCTCGCTGGCCCTCTTCCTCGCGGCCTTGCTCGTCTTGTTCGTCTCGGTCGCCTTGGTGAGGTCCGCATACTACTCTGTGAGAGAGGTCCGCGCACAGCCTTCTCTGCTCATGGTTGGCGAGGTCTTGCTCCTCTTCCTCGCGGCCTTACTCCTCTTCCTAGCTGATCCTTCTCGTGGTCAGTGAGGTCGTGCTCCTCTTCCTTGCTGGCCCTCCTCTTCCTCGCAGCCTTGCTCGTCTTGTTCGTCTTGGTCGCCTTGGTGAAGTCCGCACACTACTCTGTGAGAGAGGTCCGCGCACAGCTTGTGAGTGGTCCGCGCACAACCTTCCCTGCTCGTGGTCGTTGAGGTCCTGCTCCTCTTCCTCGTTGGTCCTGCTCATGGTCAGTGAGGTCGTTCTCCTCTTCCTCGCTAGCCCTGCTCCTCTTCCTCGCGGCCTTGCTCGTCTTGTTTGTCTTGGTCGCCTTGGTGAGGTCCGCACACTACTCTATGAGAGAGGTCTGCGCACAGCTTGTGAGTGATCCACGCACAACCTTCCCTGCTAGGTCGGTGAGGTCCTGCTCCTCTTCCTCGCTGGTCTGCTCGTGGTCAGTGAGGTCGTGCTCCTCTTCCTCGCGGCCTTGCTCGTCTTGTTCGTCTTGGTCGCCTTGGTGAGGTCCGCACATTTCTCTCCCCGACCTTGTAGGTGTTGGTTCACGCGTTTCCACGTACAGCTTGTGAAGAAGGTCCGCGCACAGCCGTCCCTCGGCTGTCTAGGCGAGAGCTCCCTCCCCCAAGTCAACCCTATCCTCTGTGAGCTCCTTATTAGGGTATCACCCGGTCCTTGAGTTTAGTCGGGTTTGGTACGAATCTCGGCATGGGCCGGAGGCTTGGTGGGCCTTCCCACCCGTGAGCTAGTGTTTTACGAACTAGAATCCTTGGGATGGCCTAGTTTTAAGAGGTGGTCTCGGGTCACTACTTATCTATCTTAACGATTCCTATTTTTTCTTTATTTTTCCTATACTAATACTATCTAAAGATTAACACTTGGTAGATCCCTATCCTTCCAACCAACTGTTTGGTGTAAGCTAACCCCTCTAAATCAACTAACTAAAAAGTTTTGAAAATTCGTGGTACGGCAGGCCTCGTCAAGATTCAACCCAATATCACAATCCGACAACTCGTTGTCCGATAAATCAAGTATTTTTATCGAATGCCGTGAATTGGACGGCTAGATGGAATTAACCACGAAGTCTTCCACTATTGCCGCCGCGATACGAGAAACACCTCCGAGTTGCACAATTCTCGTTGACGCATGAAAATCAAAATTTAATGGAATGCTTCCTTGCAAATCAGCCGTCTAAGACACGCCCTCTAGTGCAGACAATAAATTGCCTCCAAGCTGAGTAGCCCCAACCGTAGAATCAGACTGGTGAGGCCAGGTAATTCGATTAGGTACACTAGGCCGCTGCGCAAGGAAGGACATATTCTTCACGCGCTCCTTTACGATAGCAACGTCTCCTTCCTTGCGCACAAACTCAATCACAGTAGCTTTTGCTCGCACAGCACAAATACGATAAGCTCAGTCAGAGTTCCGCTGAAAAGGTCTATTGGCAGAGAGCTGACAGGATGCAATGACAACAATCGGTAAAAGCAGGACTAAAAAGAATAGCAAGCACGACAAGGGATAAGAAAACCAACCAAGGCCAAAGCTGTGACATTCCCACCACCCTAGGCATTGAAGACGTTCAAGTTTTATTCCTTCACGGCCAAGGTGGGATCCGATACTGCTGTGAGCAAATCCATACAAGGATTGCACACATCTCCACACCAGCTCTTGGTCGAGGATGTAGCGGCGTCATCATAGACAAGATTAAGAGGCTTCCACAATCCCATCACCTTCTTGAACTCGCTGAATCTTTCACGCTCATTGCTCGTCTTGTTGTAGAAGACTCCAGCGTTAGCCAGAGGCCTATCGGGCATGGCCAATACCTTGAACTTCTTGCTATTGTCACGGAGGTAGCAAATAGTGTGGATGGCACAAACCCAAGTTGAACCGCGACATTCCGTCTCAATTTGAAAACTGGAGTTGTCGTCAGTTATAAGAATTGTAGGAGCAAAAAGCTCATATGGTCATCATCACTTCCCCGTAGCACCCTCTGCACAATTGCTTTGAGCTTGTCTCTGCCGATAAAGATCGATTTCCTTGCTTCATCAAATCCAAACACAACGAACATCTCGCGAGCCTCCTTCTCGAGTTGGATGTCTCCTTTGTCGTCAATCTTCTTCACCAGTTTGACAAGCTCCTTTGCAATACAAACCTCATAGCAAACAACAAACTCATCAACTAGATCCTCATCACATAGAACGGCGTACTTCTTCACGGTTGCCCAAAACTCTGATGGGGCCTCTGAAGTTGTTGGAGTTATACCGTTGTTTCTACCCTTCAACTATGTTGTGTGGGCATCGCACTACACCAACTCGCGTTTGCTGTTATCAATGGTTTCATTGTTGATATCCTTCTTAGCAACGAGCAACGTAAACTGCTCATACGACCACGGAACATAAGTGGCCTCTCCTGGCTTCTTCAGTGGATAATCGCAGTACCTGAGCATCAATTCATTTTTGATGATGTAGTTCATCTTCACATTTTTAACCCACGATTTCATCAAAACACCAACGGCCCCCTTCTCCTTTCCTGCGTTGACCTTAATATAAACCTTCTTATCCACGATCGCCCCACCCAGCTTCATGGAGTTGTCGTCACGTAGGTTGACGAGGTACAAAAGGTCCATGTGCGTGATGTCTTGCTGGGGATTTTGAGGACTCTGGAGAGGAGGTTGTCCGTTCTCCCTAATTAGTTGACCCATCTGCCAGGCGGTGAAAACCACTTGCCACTTGTTGTAGAGGTCATCTGGAACAAAAACCAAGGGCTGCTTCTCTGTCTCCACGTCTTTAGCCTTACTCATGATTACAGTGAGATGATTCTTGCAAAATTCCTGCAACAATCACAAAGAATACAATTAGGTGTCATGGGATGTCAAGACGTCGGCTGGCAGC
The DNA here is from genome assembly GCA_963971425.1 of Bryoerythrophyllum caledonicum. Classification (NCBI taxonomy): domain Eukaryota; kingdom Viridiplantae; phylum Streptophyta; class Bryopsida; order Pottiales; family Pottiaceae; genus Bryoerythrophyllum; species Bryoerythrophyllum caledonicum. The sequence goes on from OZ020514.1 coordinate 40,204,721, forward strand.
GGACGGTCAAAAATACTTGATCAACTATGCACAAAAAGCTTAACAAGCAAGTGAGCACTGATAATACCTTCCAGGCACCATGGTCTTTAAGCTTGTCAATGCAACTGAGCTCCACCCACCTCTTCTTCATTCTTCGAAGCTGGGGAACATAGGTCTCTTCCGCTTTCTTCTCAGCAACATCAACGTTGAGAAGGTTTGATATTTTCACCAGGTCGCCTTCAGTATTTGACCACAGAACGATAATGTCCCACTCCATAAAATACTTTGCTCAAGAAAATTTGGGGTCCTCCATCTCCCATAGCTCCTTACACACAGCGTACGTGTGTTGTCCACTAATGATAAACCAATGACAATTGGGATCGTCATACCACTTGTAGGTCTATCTTTCAAATTGCACCTTGTCGTCCATCACCTTTGGCGCGCTTCTGCAAAGAAGTTCCATATCTTTTAATTCCTTGCCATTCTGATCAGAACCAGCCGGTGCACGAAGAGGAACGCAATACAATGGCAATTTTGCCCCCCAAGGACCCACGGCCTTGTAGATGACCCAGAGTTGGTCCAGGCACCTGTCGATGAATTCACGGTAAATCATTCTGTGGGGAGCAAGGTGGATCTTAGACGAATGAATCTTAACTGGCAGAACTTGCTGCCCAAATGGATCACAACGCCCTAATTTCTTCTCGACCGTGTTGTACATCTCTTCTACCTTTGTATTGTTAATACTGGACAAGAGGTTGTGTAGACCTACCACTGCTTCGGCCACAATCTTCACCTTTGTAGTTTTCTTGAACGCTCGCTTCTTTAGAACCTTCTATGGCGACACCTTCGTATGAGGTGCTCCAGCAACAAGAGTCAGTGCAGAACTGCTTGCCTTCTTTGAGGCCCTTGGCTTCTTTACAGCTTTACATTTGCCACCCCCCCCAGATCCGCCATTTAGCTCCACTCTCTAGTCCCTTGCCTCGATGAAGTAGTCCACCAATTCCGCGCGGCTCTCTGGGTAGACGTCGCTAAACTGCATGTTCATCTCCTATGCCGAGGTGCATAGCTCTTGTGAGCAGAAGGTCCTACGGATTCTTACAGCATAAGACTCCAAGTGGTCATCGGCCACTCGAACCTTCACCTTCAGTAAGAGCCGAATGAAGTCGTCGTCCTCAACGTCTTCCGTAATATCCATCACGGTGACCAGGTTTCCACCAAGAAAGATCTTGCCCATGTGTTTTCCGTTAATATTTATTTCAGTCACCTCCTGCGGCCTCCAGGCAATGCCCCATTCTCTTCATTCCAGACGAGCCTCAAATGTGGCTTTCGGTACCTACTTATCGAGCCTGACCGCCTCGTTTCCTCTATTACACTGCCCAAACTGCCACTTGAGCTTACTCAATCTGCGCAACAAGATAGCACGCAATGTTGGTAAGATGCGTCATTGTAGTTTATAGTCGGCTGGCAACTGATGCAAGAATTATCCGTCGGTCGACAGGCGACACTAAAGAATACCATCAGCTGGCACCCGACGGCAGAGCACATGTGCTACTATATCTTACAATATGACATACGATTTAAACTTTCTGCACACAATTACCGAACTATGTCATCAACAACATATACAGTTTGTCGTCAGCTGGGAGTCGACGGTGAAAGAGAAACTTACCTATCGATTGAAGACATTCTCTTGGCTACTGCAAAATACTCGTTGGTTGGTGGCTTGAACTCTAGCACTGCAACTCCTCTGCCTAGTTTTGCCTGGTGGGTGCTGCTCCACTTCTTCCTTCAACTGCCGAAAATACTACATCGGTTGGCCGCGCACAGGTTTAGATCAAAACTAGGAAAAACTTATTTTGAAGTTCTTGTTATAGTTTCACATTTGATTCCGTTTCAATTTGAATTTGAAGTCTAAGAATAAGCGGGCGAAAAAATCTGGGCGCAAATCCCTGATGATAATTTTGGCACAAAATTTCAAAATCGAATTTCGCGCACATTATTAAGCTTAGTGAAGCATATCACCGCATCTACTGCAAATTCTCTCTTCAATGCACCTACCCTCACACGCTTCCTATCGCACTGTTTCTGTCTAAGCTATAATCATGCGGATTGCACTATTTTGCACGAGACCTTTTTGACATTCCTGCATTGTGTAGCACATTGACAATCATTTTCTGGAAGTAGGCGTTTGTTTATGGTGTAGTTGTATGTCCATTGCTTTATCCGATTAGACCTCAAATTCCATTTCATGGACAATTAGGCACGCAAAATTGCGAGCCTTGTTGGCAAAATTTGAGTTCTTAATTTATAAAAGGCATAAAAAAGTAAAAGTTTTAAGGTTTTTTTAGAATGACATTGATTAAATGCATTAAATCAATGGACCTATTACCGTGGAGGAGGGTGGAGAAATTGTATCTAGGAAGGATCTAAAAATGACAATATTGTTGATTTTCTTTTAAAAAAATGGACTTATGAGCGTGGAGTCTAGGGTTCTACAATAAAGGGAAGATAGGATTTCTGAGGTTATAAAGCTTTGGAGCATGATTTAGTATATAAAAATAGATAGTGAGAGGGAGAGAGGGGAGGGAGAGAGGACAAAGTGGGGGGAGGAAGGTCTTAGAATTTGCAGAGTGGTAGTAGTTCTAGGAATCTGGGGACCGGAGGGGGTGGGAATAGTGCGATTTAAGGAGATGGCAAGTACAGTTTGGAAGTTTTTAGAGACGAAACGTTGGGGATAGTGAGAGTGGGACATTTGAAAATATTGGTTGAATTTAGGGTACTGTAGAACAAAAGATTTAGAGTTAGGATTAGCGGCCTAGAGGGCTCAGGACAGTCCGATAGCAAGAGGCAAGATTTGGAGATAGACGATTCAATTTGGAGGATGATGACCCGGGACACGACAAATTTGGGAGATTTAAAAGGTGTATTGGCGGTAAAGCTAGTGCGAGGAAGAGCAAATGATTTAGAGTATGGAACTATTGGTAGAGGAGAAATAATAAGTATTTAGAACCAAAGATAAAGGAGAAAAGTGGGGAGATATGAAGGATAGTTTAGGGACAATTTGCGACCCCTGAATGAAGTTTTTGGAATTGGGAAAATTAGAAAGAGTCTTGGAGGGGGACATTGGAAGAGTGAGATATTAAACTCAACTTCTATATACTTGCAAGGTAAGTGTAAATCTCCAATCTCAGTCTCCCTTTGTCCCGTCATTTTCACGAAGTATAGACTCTAGACTGATGGACAAGAACTAGTATAAACGGTGGTAGTGGCCTTTTTAGTCTCACCACCTTTTATATAGAAGTTGGAGTGACACAATACAAGGTCAAAGTATTATGAATGACAGCTATACACTATAGTGTTTGAGGAGAAAAATCTATAAATTTTGCTTAATGTCATTCCAGCAAAAACTAGATGTGTGAATGAACACATATACCTCGAGATCTAAACCATAGACAATTTTGAAGATGTAATAGAAGTAGTAATAATAATAAGCCCATGTACTCCTTTTGCCAAGTGACTTCTTAGACATCTTCAACAATCTTGCCCACACACTACTTCCTTGTATCGGCCTATAGAGAAAATCATGCTTTAGTGGATGTCTTAGGAAGCCTTCCAATGTACCATTGCTTCTCATCACAGACAGTCTCTTGCACAACTTTGACTTGCTGAATCGGGAAATAAGTCCCCGGTGACACCAATGGAAGTACTTCAGTTACTTTAGGAGAGCAAGTGGAGTGCGGAGGCCACTCTTCAATTGTTAGGTCAACAATCATTGGATCAATATGACAAGCCTTCATCTTTAAGCGTGATGCCCTTATTTTGTTGGGGTGATGCTAGTCAAATTCTAATCCTGAAGATTGTTCACCTTTCAGATATTTGTAATAGGCAACAATCCGTATGCATACATAGACCATATCATCTATAGCCGCAACATACATATCATAATTTTTTGCCTGAGTGTTGGAACCACTTGATGTGCACCAATACCGTCAAAATATCTGACGACATCTTTACCAGTTTGAACAGCTTCCGATAGATCATTTGATGAATAATTATGGTTAGTACAACGTTTGGCATGGCAAACTGATAGAAGAACTTAGCATACAAAATATCGCTAGTAGCGGCATAAGGTAGTATGATTAGATAAGTATGACAACCGCCAAAAGAAAGTGCCGATGTCGACTGTCCTTCAAGAGTAACCTCTAGCAATGAATAATGTAGTACTAATAGCGGGATGCCCAAACCGACTCTACTCTATAGTAATATTGATGTCGGCATCCCGTTGTTGAATCTTGATGTCGGACATCAATTATTTGAGATTCGGATTTGAATTGTCATGCCTACTTGAAACTGCATTGCATCATCTCCAAAACACTTGCTAAAATACCACATTTTAGAGTACATATCAAAAATCGCAATTGCATTGTCGGACAATAAATAGAGTTGTACATATAGGCAGCCATAGTGGTCCAAGACTTGACACTTTTGACATGGTTAAACATCATCCGCACATCCTCTAAGTCATTTCCAAGTTGCATAGTCATAATTAAATCAACCTTGATCTTAAGTTCTATCTCCGCCATCTTGAAGATGAAAACATTATTGGCTTCATCGCTTGTCCTGGCAAACGCTTCTCCTAGATGAAGGCCCAATTATTAAAGCTTCTCAGTTTGATAATGTTGTCCATTACTCCAAAATAACGCAGATATCTAAAAGTGGTTATCTCATTTTAAATACTAGGGTAGAACATTTGCTTGAACTTGACGAAGACAAGGACAAGTTCCTCATAAGCAAGGGTCTTCTCAAGAATATTTTTTGGACATAAAAATAATTTCTGAGGTAATCCTTGCACGCTCCAACCACTATGGAGGTGCCGACATCGGCACCCTTCTACAAAACCTCTCCTATATTTAGAAATGAAACCTCCAAACAGGGTACAAACGTCGGCTCTCTACAAGAGAATCCATCCAATATATGAAAAAAAATCTTCTAAAGAGGATGTCGACATCGGCATCAAATAAGAGGGTCATTCGTATGTCTAGAAAAAAAAACCTAGAAATGGAATGCTAACAACAGCACCCTCTAAAATACCTTTTCTATGTTTACTAAAAAGAATCTTTAGGAAAGGTACGCACATCGGCACTCCTCAAAAAGATCCTTCTTATATTTAAAAATGGAACCTCCAAAGGGGACGCCACTATTGACGCTCCTCTAGAAGGCTCCTCTTATATTAAAAAAAAATACCTCTAAAGGTAGTGCCGACATCGGCACTCGTCTAAAGGAACTTTCTCATTTTCAAAAATCAATCTTTAGAGGGGTGTCGACAACGACACTCCTCTAGAGGGTCTTTTATATCTTTGAAAAGGAAAATTGAGACCTCTAAAGGAGGTGCCAACATCGGCACCCCTAGGACGCCCTTACATTATTATTAAAAGGAACCTTCAAAAAGAATTTTGACATTAAAATTTAACATCCCTCAAAAGGACCTTTTCTATTGTTAAAAAGAGAACCTCCAAAGGAAGTGCCGACATTGGCACTCCACTAGAGGACTCTTCCTTTGTTTAAAATGAGAACCTCTAAAGGGGGTGCCGACATTGGCACTCTACAAGAAGGCCTATCCAATCTTTTAAAATGGAACTTCCAAAAAGGAGTGCCGATATTGGCACCCTCTGGAATTTACATTCACGCTCTGTAAAACTTTGAGAGAATTTTAGAATGGTATCACACTTCATCATTCAACACTCAAAGAATAAGTTATCTACGGATGAAATCTTGGTATTCACTACTTCATCCGTGGATAACTTATTCTTAGAGTATTGGATGATGAAGTGTAATATCATTTTGGAATTATTTCAAAAATTTCCAGAGCGTGGATATAAATTCTAGGGTGTTGCCGATGTCGGCATACCCTTTAGAGGATCCTTTTTTAAAGATAAAAAGGGCCCTCTTGTGGATTGCCGATGTCCGCACTCCCTCTAAAGATTCCCTTTTTACATATAGGAAGGACCTTTTGGATGAGTGTCAATGTGTCTTGCTGTAGAGATTCCTCTCAAAGGGTATGGGAAGAGCGTCCTAGAAGGTGCTGATGTCGGCACCCTTTTTACAAGTATGATGATGATGATGAATATTGCATGATATTGTATTGAATCTTATCAAATTTTATCAATCAACCATGCCATTTAGCTAAATCCAAATCCTTATCTACTCAAATTTGATTCAAATATGGACTCGCAAATGCCTTGCTTGTATCTATTTCCTTTGTCCAAAATGAAAGGTGCAAGTGTTTGTGATTGACAAAGTATCACTTGTAGTCATCTTTTCCACTAGTATTGAAGGTCATGGTCATTGATCAACGCCAAATCACATGGCAGTTCTCTAATTTCAAATGATCGTTAATACCAAAGATTATCGTGGTCTTCAGCAACCTCACTCCATACTTAATGCATGCATCAAAGAGTTCATGAAAATGGTCATCAATATCTTCCTAAAAACTCCGTTGGCATTTTTTGCAACTCATCTAGTCCAATCGAAGTATATTCCATCAAGAATATACAACAACACAATGAACAACTTTAGATCGTCCATGGAAGCAATTCTTTCCTCCATCTTGTGCTTCACTATTGCTCTAAATACCACCAAATACATCGAGAGAACTTACTTGTATGCCTTCACTAATCCTACAATTGTATGAAATGTTCAAATGTTACATCTATATTATCTCCAATATCCAATTACATGAGGACCTTGTAATTTCACCAAAATGAAAGCTTTCAAATATTCTCCCTCCCTACGCTAATTAGCTCTGAGATGTCCAAATTTAGCACGGAGTTTTCTATCATGTCTGCTTCATCTTGAATCCTATCGTTTGACTATATCCAAATCTCAAGTGCCAACAATTACAATAGCTATAAGGAATTGAAACCACAACTCTCACAGCCTCCTCAACACTCTCGTCTACAGCCAATCTTAAGACCCTAAAATTCAGAAAGATAAAGATCTATTGAAAGAGACTAAGAAATCTGAGACTAACCATATGATCCAGTCTCCCTCAACTCTTCCCTTTTTTTATTGAAGCCCTCCAACTCTATAAGAATAGGACAACTGCGTTTGCAATTCATTTAAGAGTTTATTTCTCAACTTCCAATAGATCAACCTAACATCTGCAATTCACAAAGCTCATCAATTGGAATCATGCCGCTATCGGTGGCCCTATTGAGGTGCTTTTTGAATTGATCATTGATAATTGTTGATTTTCTGCATTTTCTTTGTCTGATGGGGGCCCTTGGGAGGCTTTGTTTCATTTAGATTTGACGTCTTCCGTGGTGTCTTCTTCACGATCAAACAATCGCTGCACTTCTTGATTCTTTCATGTTTATGTATTTTGTTGATTCTTTCATGTTTATGTATTTTGTTGATTCTTTCATGTTTATGTATTTTGTTGATTCTTTCATGTTTATGTATTTTGTTGATTCTTTCATATTTATGTATTTTGTTGATTCTTTCATGTTTATGGACTACCTGGCTCTTTTTCATGATCAAACAATCCGCAAAGTTACAAAGAAAATTGGATTGAATAAGTTAATTGGAGTTCTTGTTACTTCCTCAAACATCATTCTTTGTTTCTTTATTTCACAAATATTTGTATGACTTCATAAAGCTGATGGCAAAGCATATCTCTCCCGACTGAGACTTTGCCATGGCCGCGTAGCATGTTGCAATTGCATATTATATCAATTGCCCGCATTTTTAAACAAAACCCATATCCTCTCGGAGTTTGCTTAAAAACGCGGGTATAAAACCACCACTGTCCATTCCCTTTGTCGACCTTGACTAGTGGTGCTGAACGTAATGCTTGATGTAGCTCTTGCAAATCCGCATTCCATTTGCGTTCAGGGTCATTGTCGTACTCTCGCGCCAATACACATTGTAGTTTCTCGCGTTAAATGGTCTTTCATTCTGACAATGACTGTGGCCTCCAATGCCCACGTTCCATACTTTATGCATGCAACAAATAGCTCATCAAAGAGCATATCAACGGCTTCCTGAAACTCTGGCAACGTAATCAGCAATTCAACGGGTCCATCGAAGTAAATCCCTCCAAGAAATGTACAAGATCACCATAAATAACTTCAGTTCTTTAATTGAAATGTCCAGCACATCAACCTCCGAAGTGATTGCTTCCCTCATATTATTCTTGAACATTATTTCAAATACTTGAGACTACATCAAAAGGACACACTTGTATGCCTTCACCAAACTACCAACCGCATTGAAGGTGATGTCAGTGTTATCATCCACCTCTAATTGCATTAAAAGTCATAGTGTAGTAAAAAATGTAGCTTTGAATTTTAACCATTTCTTAAGCAAATGAGCTTTGTGATGTCCACATTCAGACTTGTCTGCTCCATTTGTGTCACCTCTACTTGATTTATAGCAAATCAAAATGATTCTATCAATCAAGCAGACCCATATCAATTAAACAAAACTTCTAAGACTCTATGATCCACTTGTGCAACTCTTAGAACTTCCGGAATAACGCTCATGAATACCTATTGCTCCCTCCACCCTTATAAACTCACTACTTCTAGCTGCATCAATTTAAAATACAATTTTTGAGTCCCACAATATGACTCTAAACCACAACATAACTCGAATTGTCAAGCCTCTCAAGAATTGCTCTATAGAGTTCAATACAAGGTAGCTTTGAATAATGAAGCCCACCATTCTACTTTAGAGTCGATTCTATGACAAACATGTGGAGAAACATCTACCGGAGGCTATCTATAAAATGTGTGTGAGGAAATCTTTATATTAAATCACTCTTCAATAATAATTTATGTGGAACGTGATATAATGATTATAAACCTATGGTGTATCCATAGCTTTACGAGTTTATTTTGAATCAAGGTTCAGACACCCACGGCCATAGGGTGCCTAAACCATTTTAGTAGTCAAGATCACCTCCATTTATAACCCGAAGCCCTAATAACAAAGGACTAGGTTAATATAAACGCCAACGGTTAATCAATTTCCACGGCTATAGGGCCCCTTCTCTTGAACTTTTACTTCTAACATCATTTTTTTTCTAACTTTTAAAAAAAATTATATATTTTCCTTAACTTTATGCTTCTCTTTTACTTTTACTTTTGTCAAACATACACAACTTTTTTATTTCTAGGCTCGCAATCCTAGGCTCGCGGCTCACGGCTCGCAAATTTGGGCACGCAAAATAGCAATCCCTCGTGCATAAGCATTAAATTCCATTGGCAGTTCACCCAAAAACCTAATCCTAAATCCTAAACCAAAACTCTATAGCATCGATTTCGACTCACAGGCGCTTGCATTCGCCTTTACCCTATTTGTGATCAATTCTCCAGGTGAGAAGTAGTCCATTGATTATTGTTCCTGACAAATTCAGTCGGCTCCCAGCCGACGAAGCCCAGTTGGCATTCCGAAACATGGATTGCAGACCCATTTTATTGTTCATGAAGAACAGAAAATCAGGTCAATGGAAGCCCCGAAAAGGTGTTCAAGTCGCCCTAACTCACTCGGGCCTCTACTTTGCTGGTCGCGCAATCGTTCAGAAAATCATTATGAGGGATCCATGAATTATTCGTGTTAAGGTGATCGAAGTATCCGATTTGTTGGAAATGTTGATTTTGTTCCCAAGTGATGGTTTAACCATGCTTCGGAAATGTTGTGGTCGGTCAATCGATTGGGAGGCAGCTGTCCTTCGGCCATTCGCTATCATCGACGAATTCACTGAGGATTTAGCCGAATCCACATTGCAGCTTGTTGAGGATATCAAACCAATTCAATTGTTCCTGATCCTTCGTGACGGCATGGAGGTTGCATCCTTGTTGATGTCATGGATCAAAACTGTTGTGCAGGCGTTGGAGTTATCAACGAGTGCTCACCAAAGGGTTCGTGGGAAGGGTTTTTGATTCCTCACAGTTTCTTTCCGGTTGTCTGAGTCCAGACAATAAATATCAAGTTCGTCACTCATACGGCATATGGCGAGCTCCTTGAGGTGAGCACTCTGGTTGACACAGTTGGTATCTTGTTCACTAGAGTGGCTATCGTGTTCATCCCATGCGGATCGATGACAACACTTCATATGCGTCAGATGATGAATGTCCAGAGAGAGATGTCAGACGCTTCGGATGACGACGACAGCGGCGACAAGATTTATGATGACAGTACTTTTTCAGTGTCCATGGGATTCGATGGGAGTTCTAGCAACGACACCAAAACAAGCCGAGAAGGATATGAGGGCATTGCTTTGGCTGGCAGCCAACGCTCGACTGACCAACCTCCAATCGACGCCACCTTGCCTTCAGGGGTCAATAGTGATCAATTCATGTATCCTGATCGACCACAATGGAGAAACAAGTACTGCCATTTGCTCGACAATAACTTTGCATTAGTTGGGCGGGCGATGATCTAATTTTGCCTTTCGCACAAGTCATGTGATGCAAATATATTGGGTGACACTGATGTCGGCGTACTCTTTGTCTCTAAGCAAAAGGATCTTTAGATGACCACGTTGCGCTGGAAGATATCGCACACGGGCCTAGAAGGTGGTCCACTGCTGTCTGAGTGCCTTATCTATTGCTCTGAGTATAATCAAGCCTCATGTAAAGATGACGGGCTCAAAGGGGTGGCGAAGGATCCCTACAGAGGTATGAAACGGAAGCTTAAGCTGAAGAGCGATGTTTTTGTCACCAAGTTTTGTCGCCTCCAAGACAAAGTTGTTTGCCAGCTTGTTAGTTCCAAAAAGTGTTGTGTGAGACAATGCTGCCAGATTTTTTTTTAGGCATACACTTGCAAAATCCTCCAGCACTTCTACTCATCAAGCTTTGAGCAATGGCGTGAAACTGCGTACACTGTTCAGGGCCAACTTCACTCAGTTCCGGGATTCCAAAAACCCTACATCACTCTACATGGGATCGATGTGTGCGAAGTTGTCTGGTTCCGTATTCATGGCGTATCCAAGTTTGCATACTACAAGTATAAATCCAATTCATTGAACGGACGTTGTCATAGTCTAGTGATTCGTTATTTTCAAAATTAACCAAAATTAACCTTAAGCAAGCCCACCTTACCAAATCGTCTCCAAGGATTTTTATCGTGCATCAAACTCTTTAAATCTTAACAAAAATTCACACATAATACCTCGGCACATCCCGGAGGATGGCTTCTTCGATACCTTAGTAACCGGTAACAAGTAACCACATGTGTTTCAGTTAAACTCTGTAGAGCGTCAGAGTAGATTTCCGATAAGTTTTTTTAGTGCCCGGAAAGTCACTGCCCTCCGTTCTCGCAGTCCAGAGGCCTAATATCCACAATCTAACCTTACACCTTGAAAGAGTTAAAAAGTTGCAGCCGGTTTACCGGTCTTCACAATCTACCGGGAACTTGTCCTGGTAAACCGGTCACACAAGCCCGGGTTCCAACTACAACCACACCCAATGAATCAAAGCAAGAAGATACAAGACTCACAACAAGTTAGTACTAAGCAAATCATATGAGCAAAACAACCTTCCACGGGGATCGTCGGAACTCATCCACTGCAAGGGTAATAATCCCGGTATTCTCCGGACTCAGACTTAGCCGGGATGTCTCCCGGTGTACCAAGAGAAGGGGGATGTCACCCCCTACTCGCCACCAATCCGAACATTTTCCACTTAAGGGAGGCTATCATGAATAGCCGTGGGCTTCCCGGATCCCATCCGGTAAAGCAACTCTTCCAGGTCCCACCGGTGAAAAGTCTAGAGCACAAGTCCCGAACCTCACTCTACCTATCTAACCCGGATATTCTAGCCCCTCGGGATGTCTGTACTGACACTCAATCACTTAACACACAACAAGTCACAACCTTGCACACCTAGCAAAGACACACTAGGAGGACTCAACTCTCTCCCGGTCCACTCACACAAGCTCAATAAAGACTCTAGACATAAGCAATGAAGGCAAGACACGAGGAGATCAACAAAGAGAAGAGTACTTAACACAAAAGCCCAAGGCCCTTAAGTACACAAAGGCCACTAGCTACCCTCCAAAACTAGATCCCCAAAAGGTGGAAATGACATCTAAAGAGTGCACTAAAGTCAATAGCTACACTCCAAAACTAGACCTCAAAAGGACAAAACGGCATCTAGGAGGTGCACTAAAGTCAATAGCTACCCTCCAAAAGTACTTCCACTAAAAGACAAAACGACATCTAGATCCTAAAATCAAGGGTAGCCTAGTCACCGGCGGATTACCGGTAGATTGGTAAATTGGTAGACTCCCGCTCCCGGGACCGGTGAACCTTTTCCTAACAAAAGTAAGTAGCCGGAGAAACCACTCAAGGGGTAGTGATCGGATGCGCAATGAGGCCCCATCGACATCACTACTCCCACCCTAGTGTTTAATTCTAGCAACTTAAAATAACATCCCACCAACCGGTGAGGTAAATCAACACATAACATATAACAAAAACTCAACCGGAAGACTCTTCCGATTGAAATGTATAGGGATTGGCACTACGTCTGGAAGTACCAACATGGTCAAGAGAATTCCCCGGGAGGTCGGATGTCTCAACCGGGAGGTCTGCCGGTGGATTGGGAATGTCCACCGGAAGGTCTACCGGTGGAGTGGCGGTATCCAACGGAAGGTTGGGTGTATCTATAGATACACGCGGAGTCTCCTTAAGCTCAATCAATATGGCCATAGAAGATTCCACCAAGGACTCTGGGGTTGAGGAAGGGAGGTCTACCGGTTCCTTCCCGGTAGGAGTTACCAGGAGGTTTCTTTTTCTCTCATAGACCTTCACACCCCTTTCCTTGGAGGGTGGAGAATCCGCCCAACTCACCGATGTTTGAGTGGGTGGACCATCCTCTTCTAAAGAAGAAGATTTGGTGTGGACCAATCTCCTCTTCTTCCGGGGTGAACTCCAATCTTGCAAAGGTGTGGTGGCACTTGGCCGCTTGGCAAGCTTCTTGTTCAATGATAGGATAGCCTCTTGGGATTGTGCCTTCGAGTTTCGAATCTCCTTCTGAGCGGCCCGGAGATCTTTCTTCAACTTGGTCACTAGTTCTAGCTTCTCCCGGGCTGCCAGTAAGATCTCCTGGTTGTCCTCCACTTCAAAGATCCTCCAAAGAGCCCTTTAGAAACTCTTTGCCTCTTTTACTTCTATCTCCATCTCTTGGATCTTCCGGGTCACCTCCCGGGAGAACTTGGAGATGTTCTCCACGAGAGTGAGTTGCTTGGATGCCTCGGGTGGTTACGGTGGTCTCTTCCGGTGAGACCGGGATGTCCTCTCCTTCCTTGGAATTGCTTGAGATGAAGAGGCTTCCCGGGGAGTCCCCGATAGTGTCGATCACGACTCCGGTTGTGAAGGATCTCCAGGATTCACCGGTAACACCAACCGGTTCTCCGGTTGCTGAGGAGGGCCCCGGGAAGGTTGATCTAAAGGACCCATCGCATCTCTCCACATCTTCTGCTCATCCGGGTCTAGACAACGGTGGTGCTCATACAACTACATGAGATAGGGAGTCAGAAAAGTCTTGGAGCCTCCACGTTGTCGAACCACCCGGATTAGAGGCAAGATTGCCTTTACCAACAAGGACCCCCAATCCGGGGAGGATTCTTCGAAAAATGCCTCGATGAAGGCAGTGGCCAACTGGGCCGTGACCCTTTCACGACGGTTGGGATGGAGGATTGGGTTTAGAAACTCAACCACCCTTCTCAACCGGTGATTCGTGAAGTGGTCGCTCCGGTAGCATTCTGAAGAGTTGTAGGGTTGCGATACGTGTTCCTCTAACAACCCCCGGTTGAGTGCGGCTGACCACTCACTCTCTTGACGAAGAGAGTACATTTTGCGCCACACGTGCATGGTCCAAGACCGGTGATTTGCCCGGTAGGCTCCCCGGGAGTTCCCGGGAGGTTGCAACTGTGACACCGCATGTCCCCTCTGGACTACCCATGGCTTCTCGTAAAGTCCCCGGCACCCCATTTGGATGAGGTCTTCCTCTAACTGTATGCCCTTTGGAGTCCCTTTCCACTTGTTTGGATCTATCTTCGAAAGGGTAATCGACACCGGTAGAGCCATGTTGTCCGGGGTGGACGAAATCCTCAAAGTGCCTGTACTTCCACCAATCTCCCTATTTACTTGTCACAAACTCTAGTCAGGCTCGGAAACACAAGTCTACCGGTCAACCGGTAGACAACTCCGGAACACTTTGCTAGACTATGTGGATATAGGTGTCCCACACATCTAGCAACATACCAACAACACAATGGCACATATAATCGTAACTAGGAGAAGACTTTGGAGACAAGGACTTAGAAAGAGGTTTTTCCCGGTTGACCGGGAAGACCGGGAAATAGATAGGGATCGTGGGCAAGACCTAAAATGATTGGAGGAGAGAGACAACTCAAAATAACAACTTGCCACAAGGCTAGGACAATCGACAACAACTACACATGTAAACAACACAACTAGATGAAGTCCCCCGGGGGACTTTTTCTCTAGACCGGAGAGGATGTTTACCGGGGAGTCACCCCGATAGAAAAGAGAGAGAAAGACTCACAAACAAGAATTCGCACAAGCAAAAGAAACCCAACATGGGCAAGAGTCACCTTTGTTGTTACACCCGCAACCTCCTTCCTTTGTCTCTTTTATCTTCTCGCTTTGGCTACAAATCTCTTCCACCTCCACAAACCCTAAAATTTTCCACCCTCTTCTTCAAGCCCTAGCTTGTACTACCTCCTCCAACAAATCTAGAGAGTGCGCGCCTCTTCCTTCAAACCCTAGCTTGTGCTATCTTCTCTTCAAAGCTCCTCTTCTTAAAATCCCAAATCCAAAAAGATGTAGAACTAAACTTGTTGAAGAAGAGGAGGAAGTAGGAAAGAAAAGGAAGAGAGAGAAAAAAAAAACTAAAAACAACAGGGCGGTGGGGTTTGGAGTCGGGGAGGACGTGCTGGCTGCGGCAGGGGCTGGCGGCGCTGGCGGGGGGATCGCCTCCCTCCCGACTAGCTGGCCGGGGCCCGGTCAGGATCCGAGTGGCCAAGCCTCGGCCCTGGTCGGGTGGCCAAGGCCCGGCCCGGCTGGTACCCGAGTAGGTATCCGGGGTGATGCCCGGTCCTGCCCGGGTATCAGCCCTACTTTTTTACTTTTTTAAAAAAAAAATTATTTTATTTAATTTTATTTTCTTCTATTTTTTTCTTTCTACCACTACTACTAACAATAATTAGCATCTCACTACTTCTAACTACCTCCTAAACTCAACTAGTTAATTTAGATTTAAGTGGTGATTTTAGACTTACGTCCCGAGATATCTCCCGAGACTCTTTTGAAATTTTTTCCCAGGACTTAAATTAGTGATTTTAAGGCCCGATTTTATCACCACTATAAACCTAATTAACTGCTTAAGCATTTTCCTATTTTCTCTATTCGCTATCTAATCTAATTTCACACAATACTAACTACTTTTCTAGTTAACCTATACTAAAAACCCTATTTTAACTAATTTTTTTGGTAGGGGCGACCAAGTAGGAGTTTTAGACTCCCGCAGACGCGTAAACGGTTGTCATGGAAAAGCTGGTATTTGGCGCCCCAAGTCTCAGACTGTTCAAGCTCATGGGACCATTTTTAGAATCATCAACGACAATGCAGACCACATGCCAAATGAGTTTTGAGTCATCAGCAACAAGAGGGTCATATCTGTGATGGTTCTACCTACGGCAATGAACTAGAATCATCTCCATGACATGTCCAACTTGGTAAGTATCTACATTCCTCCAACTTGCACATGCAATTTGTCTCTCTCTCCCCTCCCAAACCATTATCCCTATCTGTTGGCTCGCAGCCAATGCATCTCTATTTTTGCATCTCTCTTATTCAGCTTCATTAGTCTTGATCGCTTCATCTGTCGATACCAAGTGAACTCTGAATATTGTGTCAAGACGATTTCGCAATCTGCTCTTAGTGGATTGAAAATGATGTTTTTTTTTAAAGCTGAGATAAAGGCTGTTGGTAGCAACTTTTCAAGATTACCGAGTATGACTATCTAGTTGAGTTTCTTGCCAAATATCCTCGTGGGTCTGACGAATGGCAAGCACTTCATGATGATCGAGCGAGGCATCTCAACTACGAAAGTGCTTGCCGTAATGTGTACTCTGGCTGGACATCTCAGTCCATTCATTACCCATTCGAGTTCCTCTGCATTATTCACGACAAGATGGACACTTCTAAGTCAGCCATTCCAAGAATGCAGCGGATTATGAAGGCGACCGCAAGTCTTGAACAAATTCCTATTTCATATACTGGCATGCTAACTCACGGTCACGGCAACGGTGCGTATGCGCATTACTCGACGTCCTTATGACCTGGAGACTCCAATTTGACAATCTCGTGGATGTGCCGTGTTCTTCGAGCTTTAGAGCGTCCCCCTGTGCGATAGTCTAAGCAGCTTTTCACATGTCCACCTTAGAATTTGTTCTTTGAAGCTCTACTCCGTGGTAAATCCACATGTAGTTCGACAATTCCAGAATCTAGGGGCGATCCTCTCCCAGTGGATTCGCTTGTTCAATCGAAAGTTCCGCTTTCTCGGAAGTTGTATCTCCAACTTGATAAGTCCGCAAAGAATAACAAGAACCGATTCGTCATGGCCTACTGTTCGCTTCTCACAGCCAGACAATTTTTTAAGGAAGTGCCTGTGGGATTCTTGATTGTCGGCCACACTCATGAGGACATTGACGCTCATTTTAGTTACCTTTCTACATTCACTAGACAAAAAACACCTACGACTTAGTTGACCTCATGAAATCCTTCATGGACTCTCAGAAGATTGTAGCCTTTATTCCTGAACTTGTTCAAGAGGTTGCTGATTTTAAAAGTTATATTGTTGATTACCATCACGGCGGCAAGAATAAGCTTGTCGGTCTCAATGAAATGCACCTTTTTAAATTTTACGTTGAAGAGGAAGGTGAAGACGCGGGATGGCCTGTCATGAGATACAAGAGAAGTGGAACGAATTCATCATGGCTCCCTCCGGGTGAGCCTCATTCGATTTTTGGTGATATTTAGTTTGCCTCCAACTCTTTGCCATTGCTGCCAGCCGACGGACTTGACTGTATTGCTTCTTTTGTAGTACTTTCCGTCTTTGTCATTGCTTTTTAGTTTTGGTCTCACTTTTCTGTATTTTGTTATCAGATAAGCCTGTGAAGATGTGGACTGTGGATAAATTTCGGATTCCTAACCTTCCAATCAGTGATCCGAAACTAGTACCTTTCAAGCCCCTTTGAGGTGACGTTCATGTCAACAAATCGAAGCGTAACCAGGAGAAGGAGGTTGCAAGGGCCATTGCAAACAACCAAAAAAAGTCTTTTATCAAAAACGATATTGCAAAGTATATTGAGTTCTGGAGGACCGGCATGGCTCGGGACAAAAGATATGCCGAGGAAATGGCTCCTTTCATTACATATTGGGAGCGACTTCTTCAACTTATATGTGGTCATCTCCCTTTGATCCCCGACTGTCTCCGTGAAGGATTTTGGCCAAATTTGGGTTGGATGCGTGATCATGCTTGCGCAACAGCACTACCCAATGCAGTTAATAACAATTTGGATGTTACCCAAAAGATGAACCCGACCCGTATTCTTTCTGCGGCCCAAAGTTGAGCCGTACGAAATTGTCCTTTAATCCGTTTCAAGATTTTCTTCTTGGTGATTTTGTCCTATGCCATCATTGCACTGGCCATTACCTTCCTGTGTGGATAAGCCGGGTATTGGAGTGCGTTAACCACATTGCTTTGGAATTTCTACGGAAATTTTAAAGTCGAGTAGTGGGTTCCACTCATGACTGAAAATATTCTCGTTCCCATCGCCTATTCTAGTACTCCTTCCTATTAAGTGAAAAGGAATTTTCTTAGCTTTGATCAAATTGCATTTTCCGTAATAAAATACCATCTGCCAAACTTCGTCAATGGATGTTTTATACAAGATACTCATTTGACGTGATCTCAATATGAATCATCGATGTTTTTCTTGGAGGCTGCCAGTCAACAACCTTGTTATTTTGAGTTTGTAATTTGAACGAGTTGTTGTCGTCAAAGTCTTTGTGTGTGTGAAGAGAGGACCAAAATCTTTCACGTGTGTAGTATAGAAAATTTTATTTTCAATTGAACCCATCAAAACACTCCATGCATTTCAATTCTAGGAACTTCTCTGGAGAATGGATCTTTTTGTTTAGTGTATAACTAGCTAAAGGTCACATGAAGGTTGTAATTGTGTTGGTTATTGAATAAACCCAAAGCATACTTCTTTAAGAAATTAATTAATGTTCCTGGAACACTCTTAGTCCAATCAAATTGATAGTAACCTTAGTACCCAGTTGATGTATTCATGATCAATTTGATGGTAACAACATTGTAAATTCCTTCACCTTATTCTATATTACAAATTGTATTATGCCATGTTGCATAATTGAAATTAGGGTTTTAATACTTAACTCATGCAATTCTCCCATTTTATCATTACTCCATCTTTATCTCTTGTAAATTGATCTCAATCCTCCATTGAGATAACTTTGTGTATGTCAAATGCCTTGATTGCAATTCATGGATTCTCACATATCAATTTACCATCCTGATCTTCCATAAATACAAAGACTTAACTAATTCCAATCATAGTTATAATATTCTATTTGATGAAAACTGCGCATGCCTCCTATCAAGTAGCTTATTCTCAATTGGATGAATGGTTTTGTATGTCAAACCATTCAGTAAATCATCTAATGGATATGGTTGGCCAAACACATTTCTAGCAAAACATAATTCAATCAAGCATTCACATTTCCTATTGACTTTGTATTTTCTATGTTTTAATTTGGAGCATGTATATTACTCTCACCCTTAGTCACATACACTCAACTCCAATTGATAGAAAATTCAAGTCATATCTATTGTAGGATCGTCATCTCTACAATTAACTTCTTAACATCCAGTAGATAGTCACAACTGTAACTCTCAGGCAACCTTGGACTTCTCCTGGACTCCCACTTATAAACTTGATATCTCTCTCTCATCCGGTTGATAACTTAACCATGGACTCCCCCCAACACTCCCAACTATGATTCAATAAATCCCCAATCCCTAACTTTAAGATCAATTAGATAATTGCAATTGGGGTGTATGCACGTTAGTGAATCCAGTTGATATGTTACAGGTGGAACCAAACAACTCTAGTATACGACTCATATCTAGTTGATCACACATCGATTTGATAGTATATATATGTGTATAGTAATCTAGTTGATATGATCAGAACATAACCGCTAACACTATACAGTCACGAGACTTTCTAGTTGATGATGAAACATGATCAAGTAGATCCAAGCTAAGATAATGACTAACACTGTAAAATGTAATCGCTTAAAACTAAGTGTGTAGTGTTTCCTTGGCCTTCCTCTCTTTCTCTTGTAGTTCTAGGTGGTTATGTAATTGAGTCGTTTCACATCCTAACTACCAAAACTACTTTAAACATCCATTTGATTTGTATTCAAATAACCGAACCTAATTCAAGTGGTTTTAGAGACTTTATTCAGACCAAAACAACATAAATTACATCAATTTGAAAAAGTTACTACTGCAGTGCATGTGTTGCTCGATATTATGATGGCGATTCAATGGCTGATTTGCACGTGAGAAACCATTGCACAACCGAAATTTGTGGCAACTAAATTATGCATTTTCAGATCAAACGGATGTGCAACATCTCTTTGTGTTCACTTGATTTTGTCAATCGTGGATATCACTTGCTCCACTTTGGGGGATTTTGGTTGCGCTCGTTTCCTCATTTTCGTAGTATGAATCAACTTCTTGCAAACAGCATTTTTCATGGTTGAGACACGAAGAATGGCCCTCGTTCGAAGAGCGAGAGAGGCAAGGGAGGAGAGGGAGGCAAATGAGACCAGAGTGGCTAGGGAGGCAGAGTGACAGAGTGGTGTTGTGTCTGAGTACAATGTTGAGAGCACCATTCCGTCGAGTAAGGGTCATGATGAGAATTGGAACGTTGATGGAAGATTTGTGCTGCTATCGCCTTGGCATTGTTGTAACCACGTTGGAGATGGTCGAGTTGTGGTCGACGAAGTGGAGTCCAACAAGGATGAGGAGTCCGACGACGATGGCGGTCACTACGTTGATGCTGAATTGGGGTGCTCTGATGAGGAAGACCGCTGCGGCAATGGATCAGACGAGGTGGACTTGTAGGCTATTGGACAAGGGGACATTAACACATCTTTAGGCTTTTCCGGTACTCCGTTTGAAATTGGATGCGACACCAGTTCGGCTGTGGACTCCAATATGTACGCTCTTGCTTGGCAGTAGAACATCTAAATGTTAAATATAGCTGATTTTGTCAGTCCCTTGCAGTTGCTTTTCTCTGATCAATTTTCTAGTGTATTGCCACAAATGGGCCTCTTCAAAATGTAATGTGCTTTCTTTCTATCAAATCGTGCTCTATTCGGATCACATCCTCGATATACTTTGTAGAGCCTAAATCCTAAAAACATCTTTTTCTAGAAAATTAAGTGTAAAACTTAATCATTAATTATCTAAATTTCAATATATCTAAAATTTAGATAATTAATGATTAAGTTACACTAAGTACTTAATTAACTAAAAAGTACCTATTCATATCCAAGAATTAGGAAATAATGGGAAAATGGTTGAACTCGCACCCTTTGAGAAGGGTGTGCCTTTTCATGAATAGATGTGAATAGATGTGAGGATTTAGTGGAATTGATCTCAATGGTTAATTCTAGGAAAAAACTCTTGCCAAGAGGTGTGCCTCTTGGATTTAGAGTAGAATGAATAGCTTGAATTGTTAGCATTCTTGGCCATTACCATAGCCATTCCTTGGAGGAAGATTGGAGTGAGCCCTAGCTTTAGGTGAAAAAACTAGTTGATGACCTTTAATGTTGTAAGAGAATTTATTTATATATATATAATTATTATTGAATTTGCATATGTAAAGTCTTGTGTGTGACATGAGTCATATGTATAATTGCAGTAATATTAGATCTTCATAGAATGAATTTGACATTGTGTTTTGTAAATGCAATTGTATGCATGAGGTATTAATTGTGGATAAAAATCCTATGCATAAATGCATTACATATTTAGATCTTTATTGTAGAAATTAGGATATCATTCTAATTGTTCATGTGGCATGAACTTGCGTGTGTTAATGGATTCAATCAAATGTATTTCCTATGAGTAATATGTGCATACATAATATTAAATCTTCAAGAGATTAAGTTGGGGAAGGACCCTAACTAGGTCAAAGAGACCTTATGGATGTTAGAGTAATAACTCTAAGTGTGTGTGAGGCATTTAGGTGTCAATTTGAAGTAAGTAACTTAACGCAATAATGTGAGGAATGCATTAGTTGTTGATGTAAGACTTAAGTTTAAGTGTGGTAACTTAAGTATTAAGACATAAGACCGGAGTCTTATACATGTGCAAATAAGAAAACTTAAGTCTACAGTTAGTAAGAACTTAAGTATAAATGATAGAAGTTAAGTCTGAGTTATAGAACTTAAGTCATATAAGTGTAAGAGTGAACATACTCTTCTTACATTTAAGTGTTAAGGACTAATAGATAGGTTAGACTTAAGTCAAGTCTTAGAGTAGAATTATTTAGAGGCTTAATCTAACATGTGTATTGTTTGAGTCTAACACTTGTGATGAGTACGTGAGTACGTGAGCTGTTGGACGTACGTGAGAAGTGGAGCGAATTGCAGGAGGCAAGTTTGTGAAATCTAATGGATTTAATTAAGGAACAAACAATGAGTGCAATGGATAGTATTCATAAGCCGAAGATGGCACAGACTAGGAAACTAACTAACTTGTACATTGATAGTTAATTAAAGAGCAAGGCTCTTTAGAGGAGCAAGGCTCTACCTAAGTACTTAAATCCTTGGGACTAACACCTTAAGAGTGGAATGCTAAGTGTGATGCATTTTAAGGCTTAATTTCCTAAATACGAGTGCATAAACTTAAGTAATTCAATAGAAGATAGCTTTTGATCTACAATTAGAGACAAACTACTTAACATTAGACGCTAGACCATCCCGGAAAGAATTTAGAATCATATGGAGACTTGTGTGAGTCTTGGATGTTTTGCAAGTGTAAATTTTACGGTTTACAACCACTGAGGTACAATTTCTTTTGCAGTCCTTGTTTTGTTCTCAAAAAATTTTGAAAGCATGATTCAGATGAAATTATATATTTTTTGTTCATACTAAATATCTCTGTTTGTCATTTAGGTGACCAAAAGTTTAGTGCATTGTCGAGACGAAAATCTGCTAGTCTTGTGGAAAGCTGCTGATATGATTACGAGGTTCCAATGAGTAAGTGACTCGGAACGCTTGTTAGAAGAGGGTAGAGATGATGACAAACATATTGAAGAACCTGAGTGTCAGATTAAGGAGACAAATGAGACTTTGAGGAGGCAAGAAAAATATAAACGTTCAGCGAGAGTAGACAATGCATCTTTGTCTAAGACACCCAAGCCAGGAGAAGAAAACCATCACGGAATCTCCAACCATTGCGCAAGAGTTCAAGTGGAATCAAGTCGGGATCCAAAAGTCAAGGTTTGTTTTGGAACATTACTTATGATGATGTTGTAATATTTAAACCTAAAGGGCTAGCATGAAATTGAACAAATCTGACTACTGAGGAAATTAACTTCTTATATTCTTCTAGAAACCTAGGGTTTTCTTTGTTCTCGCTAAAAACTTCTTGGGTACTAGTATTTAGTGAAAAAATTCTTATTCATCAATAGTAATATTACTATAAACTATAGGACTTCAATGAAAATTTATATCAAGAATTGACTTATGTTCAAATTATCCACTCAGAATAGGATAAAAGTTAACCATATTCTTGACTATAAATACAATAAACTTTCAATCTATTCAAACAAAATTTTGCAATTCTTTTAAAAGATTTAATGTAAGTCTAAAGTGAGATTCAAGGTCAAACAATATATATGAATATACTTGCAACGTAATCTGTTATTTGTAGCACTTGATGCATCTAGTATAAAATTTGCCCAAACAATAATTGTTACATAATTATGATTCCATAAGAATCAACAACTTGGCTGTAACTCGCAACTCAACGCTGAGATATATTAACCATCCAAATAGTGACCAAAAATTAGGGTTTTGGAAACCATTTCTGTGACAGTTGACTTTCTTTCCTATAGTAAGTCGCGTGCACCTGTAGTTATTATTGTGCGAGTATCCTGCACAATTTGACAACGCCTTCATTTAAAGAGCTGAGACATTGTGCCCATATATACACTCGAATCTTTTGTGCTTATGTTGTATTGATGAAAGAGAAGTTGAACAAAGATCAATGATAAAATGAGCACTGTGTAAGGTTCATGTTTCATAGAATGTGTGAGTACCTGAAGTTGCCAAGAATGATTTAAGTTTCAGTATCTTTGACTAAAATTAAAGGACCGTGAGTAGAGACCATGAGTGCGCGCCGTCAAGTCTGTGTGCTTGATTCATTGTTGCTCACGATGGTAAACAATGCAAATTCAAGTTCATGTACACGAGTTCTACTACTAGGGTTTGGAGGCTGCGATTGAATTTTGACTGAAAATTTTGCTTGTAAACGGAGGAGAGACGTAATCCTCACTCGAGGGTCCAAACAATATCAGACTTGTTAGCGCACCCGAGGAGAGCATAAAGGACGGTAGTGGCAAGATAAACAAGCTCTGCCCAGAAGTGGGTCGTTTTGATTTCAAGTGTGTGAGGTTGAATATGCCCGCCAGGTCAAAGGTTGCGTCAATGATTGAGTGTTGAGCACGGGTTGCAATTCATGCTTGTGTGAGTTTGGTAGTGCACATAGCGTATGAAGGAATGACCATGAACATGTTTGGGTATGCAAGTATACTAGAGATCTTTTGTGTAGGAGTTGTTTGCATCCGCAAATTTTAGACATGCTTATTGGTGATGATGCAATTCTAGCCTTCGTTATACTAAAGACTCAAATCTTTGAGTTCATTAGATGCAACCTAGAGTGCATGATGAGATAATAGGGATCAATTTTTAGGTAAAAAATCAATGGCGTCCATGAGTATTGAGCAGAGATGGATTCTTCAAAATAAAAAAATAACCGTGATTTTCAATGCCCACCTTTGGATCCGAAGGTGGGTACCAAGGATCACGGTTATTTTTTCATATCCGAGAATCCAGCTAAGCCTCAATCCATGCAAGCACAGCTCCTCGTGGAATTAATTGAACTAGGACCATGCTCAAGCTAGGAATTAGATTGTTACTGGTACTCCTCGTGCTGTTTGTAGTGATTGTGGTGCTCTTCGTGTTCTCCATCGTGATCCTGTTGTTCCTTGTGTTGTCCGTGGTGATCTTGGTGGTCCTTGTTCTCTCCATCGTGACCCTACTGCTCCTTGTCTCCATGCTATATTATTGCAGTGCTAGAGTGGAGCCTAGTGGTTCAACCATTAATGCTTTGGTATGAACTTAGTGTGTCCATGAGTATGCATTGAGCATAGATGGATTTTTAAAAATGGAACAATAACTGTGATCCTTCATGACCACCTTCGGATCCAAAGGTTGGTACCAGGGGTCACGATTATTTTTTCATTTAAGAGAACTCAACTGAGTCCGAGTCCAAGCATGCACAAACTTAAGGCTTGTTCTTGCAAGCTGTGAATCAGCCGTGCATAGAGTGTGTATTCAATTCAACACATTGCTAAATGCTCGTGGTAGAGTTAATAAAACCTAGACCGTGGTCAAGCTAGGGGTGTGCTCATTTGTAGTGCTCCTCTTGTTGTCAGTTGTGATCGTGGTGCTTCACGTGTTGTCCATTGTGGCATTGGTGCTCCTCGTCTTCATGATCATTCGTTGCAGTGTTGGAATAGAGCTTGGTGATTTAGCCATGATTGCTTTGGTATGAGCTTAGTGCGTCCATGAGTATGCATTGAGTAGAGATGGATTCTCCAAAATGAAAAAATAACTGTGACACTTCTTGACCAGCTTCAAATCCAAGGGTGGGTACCAAAGGTCACGGATGTTTTTTCATTTTGAAGAATCTAGCTAAGTTTGAGTTCATGTGTGCGCAGGCACGTGGATTGTTCTCGCATTCTATGAGTCAGTCATAAAAGGTGTATGTATTCAGTTCAGTACATTTCTTAGAGCTCCCGGTGGTGTTAACCAATGTGACCGTGCTAGAGCTGAGAATGTTCTTGTTTTTTATGCTACTCGTTTGTCATTAGGGACCTAGATTGCCCTCGTCATCTTGAGCATTGTTTAGATTTTACTATGCCTCTTGCGCAAATTAGGATTGATATTAGGGATTTTATTAGTTGATCGTGTAGTGATGCTCATATTGTCTATTTGCATTTTACGTGGGCTCCCCTTTGGTGTGTGAGGGAGCGGGCATGAAGCTAGTTTGCAGAGTCAGTATTCCTCCGGAATGCACTCAATCGTCACTAAGTGCTTCCAAAGTAAACCACTCCGGTTTTGTTCCCACAGAGATCTATTTATCCTTTCAAATTACCCCAAAATCACTAGTCTATTCATCACCTAGGTTAGTCAATCTAGTCAGTGATAGTCCGGATCCTTCCGGATTCCTAAACCCAAGCAAAACTTTCCGGATCTAGTTTCCGGAAGGTTTCACAGTTATTTCTGGAAATGGTTTCCGGAAACGTGGAGGGTAGTTTGATTTACCTGTGTTCCTCCTTAGAGCGGCTTCCGGAAGGTTTAAACAAGTGACCGGAAGGCCACTGATCCTATTTTGTGTAAGTGGCCGGATTCCCCACTGCTTTGTAACTTTAAGTGGCTGGACACCCACTGCCCCAGAGTTTATAGTGACCGGACAATCACTCTTCTTCTAATCTACTAACCGGTGATAGGGTGTTGGTCCTAGACGTAACTCTCACGACATCCGGAAGGCCTTCCGGATGCGGTCACACAAAGGTACGGCCGGACTACAACAACGTTCCAATAGTAATTTTGTAGCCCTACGAAGATAGGGATATAGTTCTACTTGGGAGGACTCCTTCTAGACTCACATAGCAGGTTTTTCCTATCGTGGGGGTAAACTCCGGTTTTGGACCGGAATCCGGGTTCACACGGACTGTTCCGTGCCCTAGAGACTACCAGGAACACCTCTGCAATATATCTCTTCCCCTCCTGGTTCTTCCGGACTCTGAAGGTGACCAGGATTACCTCTGCAACCTCCTCCAGTTATTCCGGACACTCCCCTGCTGAATATCCAAGTCGGTTCACTCCTTAGCACAACAACACATCCTTCTCTTCGAAGAAACTTGCACAAAACGTACTACAACAACGGACCTTGAACCTCACACGTAAAATAACTCTCTTCACAAATACTAGGTAGCAAATCCAGAAAAGCTCTGAAATATATTCAACGTAGAGGAAAATAAACAAGGTGATGAGTTTCTAAAACCCATCTACTAAGTACAAGAAACGTTCCTAAATTAAGGCTTATCCTATCTGCAAGAAATCCGGAGGATCTTATCCCTAAAGTTAAGGATCTTATCCCGAAAAATCCGGAAAAGAGAATCTCAGATCCTATTTTCCCGGGTCCGGATTCCGGACATCCGAAAAGTGCGCAAAATTCCGGAAAGGTTACAAGTTTCCGGAAGTCTTAGTTTCCGGATTAAGTAGCCAGGTGCAATTCTAGGCCCCATCGTTAATCGCTACTTAAGTCCCATCACTATGCTACTAATACTACAAAATCTAACCTACCTAAAGGGGTGATCCGACGCTCTTGAATCGCGGGCTGGTTCGCCTCGTAGAAGTCTCTGCCTTGGCCTTGCCGGCCCTCCTCCGCGGGGGTGTAGTGGCTGTCGGAATGTCTTGTGATCCGGCTCCGGAAGCGGGTACCTGTGATGCTGCCGGTGGAGTGGGATCGGAGGTGGAATCCAACACAATGGCCTCCGGAGCTTCTGCAAAGCCTTGGAATTTGCCTCCGGGACTGGGCAGATCCGTCGCCAATCGCCTAGCAAGTGGTGGAGTGGACTTCCGGCGGCCTGACGACGGAGGTGTAGGTGCAGGCCAGATAGGTGAAGGGGTTTCGTCCGGACTCACCTCTGCTAGTAACTCCGTCCAGTGCGTTCCGGTACCTGTGTTCGGGTTTCCGGGAGGGCTGCTGCTCACGTGTGCAGTCGGCTCCGGCTGAGTCAAGACCTCCTTTTGCTTCCCAGAAGTCTCCGGCTGTACGCTGGAGGGTCCGGGTTCGTCCGGGGAGGTCCGGATACGGACCGGAGCTGTGAGGTCTTCCGGAGCTTGGGTGCTCCGGTTCTGCGGTCCTTCGGTGGGCAGGTTGGCCACCAACTCCTGCATTCGGCTCCAGGTTTTCTCCATCTTCTTGCCGTGGTCGTGCAAGAACCGTATTATCTGGACCCTATTCAGGTTGCCCTCCTCCTCCAGCTGATCTGTGAAGAGAAGACTCCGGTTGACAATGTCAACCGGAAATGCTAGCGCTGCGCGTACCTCTGTCAAGGCGTGAGCGGACGCGGTTGCTCTATCCTCGGCCTCCTTCAGCTTCTTCCGAGATTCTGTCAATGCCGTATACGCCTTGTCGCACTGGGCCACGAACTGATCTCGACTCCGGATGATAGCGGCCTGCTGGATCTCCAAGGCTTGGAGTCGGAGCGTATTCTTCTACAGTTTTTGGATCGTTGTCGGTATTTCCACGACCTTCTCCACCTCCAGCTCTCGCCGGATGCCGTCCAAGACTTCTCTTAACCGTGCTTCGGATTGGCACACGATCGCCGCGCGCCAACCCGCATGTTGAATGAGCTCTAGTAGGTCGGGCCCGTCGAGCCCAACGAGGTGCGGGGGCTCCGCCAGAGGGATGCGACCTTCACGTGGAGCTCGCCGGGGGTCTTGCGGAGATTGCCCACCCGTTGGCTGGATCGATGTGGATGGTCCCGGTGTCGACTCCCTGGGTACAGACCTGCTCCTCTTCCGGTTTTGAGGGACAGCCTCGGGCAATGAAGTTTTTGCGTCCTCCACAACCTCGGTGTCGTCCACTGGTTCCGGACCTCCGTAGTTGTGAATCTCCAGGAGCAGCTTGTACGCGTCTTGTTCCTCCGGGGTGAGCACATCATATTGTGCGTAGAGATGGGTGAGGTACGAGGGAAGTGGGGTTCCGGCCCTCTTCGACCTCTGGAGTCCCTTAACCATCCGGTTAATCATCTCGCTCATAAGCGAGGCCCAATCTACACTAAATTTCTCTCTCATCGAACTTAATATGGTGGTGGCCCATTTAGACACCACTCGTTTAGGTTTCTCCGGGTGAAAGATCGGGTTCAAGAATCTTACCACAATTTGCGCGTCTTGATGCCGGAGGTCGTCGCTGCTGTAGCCTTCTTTGGGGTCGGCTTGCCTTGTGAATTCGTCCCCAAGCATGTCTTCGCTCCGCTCCGCTGTCTTGACGGTTCCGCTGCTGAAAGAATAGGCACGCTGCCACTCCGGAATACCCCAAGTTTCGGGATGAGCTCGGATTGTGCCATCGTACTGGTTGTCCGGCGTCCCGAGCAGCTCCACCACCAGTTTCGGGTCCTTCGCACCCCACGCCACGTCGAGAAGTCCGCGGCAAGCCATGTTGGTGAGGTAGTGCTCGAGGACGGCCTTCTCCTCCGGGTCTGTCGGTATGATCGGGACTACCCGTTGAACCGCCGATTGCGTCGTCGTCCCACGAGTAGTTCGGGAAGGCTCTCCTTCCGCCATCTCCGCAGAATTTCTCACCGTCTCTCTCGTACCACCTGCACGCATTGACCTCACCACACACTCTCTCTACCGGGAACTCTTCCGTTCTAAGGAATTCAAGAAGGTAAGACGGAAGGGGTGAAGCAAGAAGAGTAAGCCAAGAAGTGTGGGGAGTAAAACCTAACTTCTTGCTTTAATACCTTTGGCGGTGTACGGACGGCCGTTATGGTCATGATGGTGGTTCCGGCTCCTGACAGGCTCCGGATCCGGGTGACGTTTGGTTCCGGATTTTTCCGGTTCCGGAGATTTCCGGAGCTTGTCTTCCGGTTCCGGATGATTCCGAACTAATCCGGGGGTAAGAGTCACTTCTGGTTCTGGATTTGTTGGGTTTCCGGAAATTCCTAAAGCTTTTAAGGATCTTAGAAACCCCCTATTTGGCTTATTTCCTATTTCCCTTTTTTATGGTCTAAACTTATCTTTCTATCATTCTAATACTAAATTTTTTTTTTGTTTTGCCGGATTTTAAGGTTAACTTCCGGAACCATGTGGAAATGGACTCCCACACCTACCATGCACGAATAGATTGATATAATTTCTCAGCGTCTTCCATTGTGCTGGCTTTCATGTATTGTTGGCATAATGCCTTGTGTTGTTCTCATTAAAGTCCTTCCATGATGTACTTGTGAGAATGCTTCACCATTGATTGTGCCCAGTGGAATTGGCACGTACGTTCTTTATCCACCATCACTTTGTCCTTGTACCGCTACCGTAGATAATCCAAACATCATTCCAATTAGCTTCGGCATTGTTGACTATAAATCCTTTGAATTGTGGTGATGGAAGTTCGTGTCGGACCATCATAGCGTTTAGATTTTTTCAAAATAACATCTGCGCTGTCGTACCCTCTGACTGCATATCACAACATGTAATGCTCATGACCTGACAGTAGGTGGCGTTATACACATGGCATGCCATGGTTGTCTACTACTTCACACGTTTAACGTAATCAAACATCAACTAGGCATGTTTCAAGTCACCGCCTTGTTGCATACGCTTCACCAAATCCAGGCCCGAACCCGGTCCAACTTCTGACATCTTGAAGTCAAATACCTTCTTTGAATCATCACCTTGACCTGGAAACATGTTTTTCTGAACAAATGCCCAACTACTAAGCCATCGTTATCTTGTGATGCTGTCTAATATGCCATACTACTTAAGGTACCAAGATGAAACCACTTTGTTACAAATACTTGGAGATCCCATGTCATTGCACTTATCTAACATGGAAACTAACTTCTCAAAACTTAGCAATCTCTCCGGATCGTCCTCTTTTTGCAACAAAAACTCTCCTATGAGGTCCTTACTCGCCTCTAAAACTATGGAATCTTTAGTGGCAAGAGGGATTCTTTGAATTTGATCTCTAAATAAGGAGTTGATACGCTTCTATCGAGATGGTTGTGTGACCCTAGGTGAATACAAGCACGTGAGATATTGTGCTTGCTCAAAACATAATTAATTATAGCAGGGCAAGATGCAAGACATGAGGGAGGCACGCGTCTTGGATGAAGCGTAACTCTTTCAAATTCCGTAACATTAAACAGTGCCGTTTGATGGTCTCTCTACAAGAATTCACAATCAGGATTGTCGCATCATAGATGCCCGACACACTTAGAAGCCCGGAAGTTTAGCTCGTGGTCATTGATGATATTTCTTCTGATGGTCTTTATCCACACATTTCCATCGTATCTTTTGTCCATGCGATGCATGAACTCTGCTTGAGAAGATGACGCCAACGGTTGCATAGGAGGAAGCTCAATAATGACATTGCCATTAAATTGGTGGGGATGATAATCTACTTTCACATGGCACATTCTATTGTAGTCTAAAAGTTATATAGGATTCTTACAACCTGGACGGGAACGGAGTTGTCTCAAGCATAATAGATCAATAAGTACAGAGGAGCCCATGGGGCGATGAGGAGGGCATGACATTGGAGTATGAGATGTAGGAAGGTATGACGTCGGCGTGGTAATCCTAGGTGGGCACGACATGGGAGTGGTAATCTAAGGGGGACAAGTTGGTGGGATAGAAAACTTTGGCTGACAACTTGTATGAGAGGGGGACTCATCATCTAAGGACACAATTACCACGCTCTCCGTATCAAGTTCTTTGTATCACTACCGATACTCAAACTCCAGCCGAAAGTGGGATATGCATGCTACATGATGAGGACCAACGAGGAATATAATCATAGCTTGGGGCAGAGGCTGCAGAATCTAAGAGTTTTATAAACTCTATACTGTCCTGAGCCAAGTTTCCATACTCTGTGCGATCCCACGTCTACATTGCACAGCATAGCAATAGTATGAGTGAGCTCTGAGGTTACCTTGTCATAGACTTCTTCCTTAATATAGATATTGTCCTGCAAGAAAGAGATTCTGAGACTCAATAACAAGGAAGTCATGGATGTGACGCCGTCACTATCTAAACGAAAAGTAAGAGGCACGCCTACGCCACTGGCACAAAGAAAAACAAGTGAAGGCGCTTGAGCTTGAAAAGAAGAACCGATGGCAAGAGAAGACGAGAGGTGAGTGATTGAGATGCAAGCAAGGGTTGTTGGCTCAAATACTGACTTTGGCAATGTCTTGACAAGATTAGATAAATAGAAAGTGGTTGTGGAAAACGGTGCATGCATTAAGTTTTAGAGGAATTTAAATTTAAGTTTGGAAAATAGCCATTCGAATGCTTGACGTCTAACGGCTCTCATAAATATCTCACATACTCCGGATTCTTTCTTCTCAAAATGGATTAGAACATGTAGGAGGGATTTGTACGTAAGCGGTGTAACCAAAATTTTAAATTTTTGTGCCCGACAAGGATCTCCAAACGGAAGTTACTATAAAGATACACTCATTGTGGACACTTTAGTTTACACCAAATTTTGGAGATACCTTCACGAGCTAGGGGATCTTTCAATTAGGTTGTTCAAACGGTACCTCATAAGTAGGGGCGGTTGCCTTTGTGGGAACGGTGTTCCCATCTGATTGTCGTTCTAATGAATAGCTATGCTAACATCGGATGGGGTATAATCAGCAAAAGGCAATCTCACTTGTACTATGATTCGGAGTAGATAATGTGTGTTATGATAGAACAGATGCAAAAGAAGCGTAAGAAGGTGAAAGCAAATTTCTCGACTCAGAGACAGAGAACTCGGTCACGAATGCAATGGGCAACGGGAAGGGGGGTACTAGGGTTGGAGAGGTGAGCAGGTTGGAGGGAACAGAGGGGGAGAGAAACACGAGGACACAAGCACCCCAAGAGAAGAGGACCACGAAAGCATCACTTTAGAGAGGAGAGCAAGAGAAGAACACGAGGATGCAACTGCAGGAGCCAAGGAGGAGCACAAGATCAAGAAGGATGATAGGGACAACGAGGAGTGTGGCTAGCGAGTTTGCAAAGTAACTTGTTCTGACGGAGACGTCGAGAATAAGGTCTACACCTGTCGACGACAAGATGCAAGTCTCAACTGATTCAAACCGAGTAGAGAGGACACATGTAATGCTTATTTGATCTGATTTGCTGTTAAACCAAACATGCAGGCATAGAAAAATTAGTCATTAGAGACTTCCTTGATGTATGATGTGGAATAGCGGAGAGGAAAAATGATGACGATGCTACATTTAACTAAATTTGGACTATTTGTGGATATCCGGACTAAGGGTCAAAAATCAATATGGACTAAAGATTGTGGGATAGTACGATGTTAAACTATAAACAAAGAAATAGGACTACAAAAATATGCTTTTGCTATGAACTGCTCTTCATAATATATGAAATTGTATCACAGTGTTCAAATAGCATCAGACAACGTTGTATGATGTGGCAAACCAGAATATGTGGCATACATAGTAAGATCCTACGATACAAATCATAAAAGCACTTGGATTAGTAAACATATACGAATATGTGCTGAGAAGATTTGAGACATTGATAAAGGCTTACGACCGTAGGATCCTACAATTGTTCAGGTTGCCAATCTACAAAAGAACATGATGGTTTGAATATAAGTAGTAATAACCGTCTAGATAGTCAGGGACATGGAAGGCATAAACATGAGAGTCACCATTTTTATTCACATAATAAATTGGAAACATACCACTGGCTTTAAAATCAATCACATTATGGGTTCTCATAAGCATGATTGTATAGAACACGGTCATAGTGCCAACCTTCTAACAATCTACAAGGGAACTTTCCGTCCATCGGGTGCCCCCTGAGATATTGATCTACCGATGCATAAGATCTCAGCGGGAGGATAAACGGAATCAGTGATGTCGCAATGTTTGGTATAACACCGACTGGGTTGGGTAAAGTCATTTCTCCTAGCCAGGGTGTCGAAAAGTAACAAGCAAAGTTTCCGCTGAAGACATGCCGCATTGGTTGGTCATCAACCATCATTACTTGACCACGGAGGCAAATGTGCTTCGTCTTTTGGTCAGTTGATAATCTAAATATATTCTTGTTGCAGTATGGATACATCTCGGGCTTAGAACAGTGCTTTTGTCCATACAAAAAAAAAGTCGTGACCTGATGCCCTCAGGTAGAAGAAAATTGAGAACCTTCTGCAAGCGGGGTAAATTTATAGACAAACACATATCAACTTCTAAGTACCTAAGAAGTATTGTGAAGAACTCAAGGAGACCAGGCCGCACTATAACGTTCTCATGCTTGAAACGTCGTGGGGTGGCATTCTTGTAATGTTCGAAGCAAAGCAATCCCTTCACTGACTGAACAGTTACTTTCCTTGAGGTCTCCGGGGATGTTGAGCGCATATAGAACGAAAACATTTGTAAGCGATATCAAAACCAACAGCTACAACGACCTGGATGACCACAGGATCCTACGATGTACAAGAGAATGGAAATTGACATTGAGTAGATGATAGTGAAAAAATATTTATTTACATACAAAAAGGTTTCTTATAAATTGTTGAGTCCAACAGAAACTCTAACTTCAAACACCACCCACATGAATGAGTGGTCAAACAAATGTCTTCTTCCTCGAGTCCCATGACCGTGAACACCCTAATACTATATTTTGTGCTAATTTTGAAGTCCTATAGATGGTAGAAGACGGACATCCGGGAAAGGGATTATTACGAACATATTGAATCACAGAAAGGCCGAAAATAAACATCCTTCCTAACCAGTGAAGCATGATGTCAACGAGAAACTTGTCGTTCATGTCACATGTCTAAGGTTCAGGGTGAACTGTATTGAACCCATGGTTCACAAGATTCTTCTCAGCGTTGTCGTCGATGAGTAATGTCAGGTCCAGGTCTGCGTGCTCAACTATAGTAGAGATTTTATGAACGTCCTTAAGCATGTAGGGCTTATCTCTATTATCTTCTCTCGGGAAAGAGGATCTCGTTGTATGATCCTATGTCATGATTACTATGCCCTCCATGATATCAGAACCGAGGACTTTCTCCAGCATCTTACGCACGTTTCTCTCGACGGCGCAGCTCCATACCACAACAGTAGCTAGATCATTCAGGGTGTTCAGAAACTGTGCACTACTGGGTCTAGGGATACTCTGTCTATTATTATCCGTCCTATGAATCAAAAATCCGTTCAAGTCCAAGATGACGGTATATCGAGGCAATCTCACTTTGTTGGTCAAAGACAATGTCTTTACAATGTCCGCACCTACGTTTCCAGCAACAGCCCGTCATTGCACGTAAGACACTGGAATACACAGTATGTTTACAGAAGACATAGTGGTTAAAAACAAGGACGCTGTTGGGATAAATGATACTTGAGGACGAGAGGATTGTAGGATCCTACGATGAGGATCCAAAGATCGTAGGACCCTACGATCTCAACCTGAGTTTTACATGAATTAGCAAAGGGAAGAGGTATACCTTGTGGCCCTTGGTCGCGATCGGAATTAGCTTCAGGGGAGCTCCGAGCCTCTTGGTCTTGGACGGAAGTCTGAGGGACGTCGCCAAACTTCTCCTCTGTAGTCAATGCCGGAGTGCTTCATAGGGCTCAATGGCAGTATTTCCTGACTCGCCTCTTCAAACAAGCCAGTAAGAATCTCTTGCGCAATCGTCGAAGCAATAGTATCGACGGTCTCCATTGTGGGGACAACCGCAGCTAAGCTAGCTAATACATCTGCAGCGGATATAATGGCGCTACTGTCCGATGCCCGAGCCGCAGAGTCATCCACCGTCGTCGAAGGCCCTAAAGATGAGCGGGACTCAATAGTTGACATGGTCTGCTTCCCAGAACTAGGGAGAGAATCAGCACGGATCTCCTCTGGAATCCCTCGCCCGTCCATAAGACCTTCTTTATGATCTATTATCTGATCCTAACGCTGAAGAGGAGTCACCTCTCTATCATCAGTACCATGTGTTCTACTCCGAGAGACCTCCTCCCTGCGTGAACTCTCCACATTTTCCTGTTTTACAACCTAAGGAGGAACCTCAAGGACACCTTGATCCTCAACATCATAGGGTTCATTCACTGCTGAATCTGTAGGAGAAAACACAATGCATGTCTCTCTCGCAGGCTGCGCGTCCAAGGGTAGATCCGGATAGTCCATTGTCAGCTTCGTCCACGAAACAATGGAATACAGAGGATATTAATCATCAAAGAGAATGGAAGAGTTTGCAGGTTCTTACAATCCGAAGGCCCTCGTAGGATCCTACGATACCTAGAGGAAAGTCCGATTACAATGTTGTGAAATTCTATAACACTCATTGTGGAAAATGAAGAATACTAGAAAAGTATATTACACATTGAATAACAGGTCACAAGCCCATGGTACAATTATTTACAAATCTGTCTGGTAACAAAAGTTCAAAAACAGCCAATCCAAAAATGTCCTTAGTAACAGAGTTTGAAGAAAGCCTCTAGGTCATACTTGGCTCGGGCCGAACAAATCCTTCTTCCGCTTACTCGTCTGGGCATCCTTGATTGCTTGCTTAGCAGTGGCCTCCTCCTTACCAGCCTGATCTTCCTTGCTTGCTTGCTTGGGGACGGGCTCCGGCTTTCGCATAGGAGGCCGAGCTTCCTTGGACACTTGCTTGGCAACGGTTTCTGACTTCCGCTTAGGAGCCCGAGCTCCCTTGGACACTTCCTTGGCAACGGACTCCTTCATCTCCTTTTCGGTCTGAGCTTTCTTGCCTACTTGCTTGGACGCATTCCCGCTTGTCGACCAGTCGGAGGCATGGCGCTCGCTTTTGACCGTTGGGCCCGTTGCTTAAGCCTCGTGGTACTCCTTGTCGCCCTAGGAGGAGGAACATCTTCCTCAAAAGGCATTTCCCGAGGAGGAGGAACATCTCTATTAGAATTTGTGTCCTCGCCCTGCGCCGCAACGTCTTCCCTCTCCTGATGACCTCCCCCATCACCATCCCCTTCCTCCTTGTCGCCACTGCCATTGTCCTCGTCATCGTTGTCATTAGAGTCATCGTCGTCAAGCTCCACAACTTCATCCTCTGTCGTGTCATCGCTCGACGAATCCGGCTGCCTTTCCTTCCCCTTCTACTGCTTCTTCCGGGATGTCAAAGGTTCTTGCTTGGGTAGTGCGAGAGCCAGCGCTCGAATGGTGTCGTAGATTTTACTAGAAGTCTCCAATGCTTTCTTCACCTCACTCTTGGAGTGAACAACTTCCAAGACTTGTGTTCCTTTCATCTGTAGAAGACATTCTTTAAGTACAAGGTACGAATGAGGCAATGCACTACAAAGACATGAAGTTCAATGATCGTAGGATCCTACAATAGACTTACCAGACCAATCGTGGTGATGCTTGGACCGCCGCCGACGTTGATCAGTACATATTTAGGGGCTCCCAATGTATCCAAAATCGAGGAGACCGCGTCAAGATTGAAATTCGCACAAGTAGGTTGGTCCCACTGACGGGAAGCATTAAGAGAGTCTGTTGCATTAACCACACTAGTAAACGGCATGTCGTTGCCGAAGGCGTTGGTGAAGCAGGCTTTTAAATCATTTTTCGCCTCGTTCCCGAACAGGAAGTTGAAATACAGTGGACACATAGCCTCCGAAGATGGTTGCTGCGTGAAGCACTCGATGCCTGACGTCATATATAACGTCGGAAAGACATGCCAAGGTTGTTGGTGCTTAATCATAGACCCTCTCTCGAATACGATATTTGCAACGTCCACCATGCCCTCCCGGTTGGTAATGAACACTCCCGGGTATTAGGCCCGTCTCAACTGGCTACTATCTCTATACTCCATAGCCTGCATTGTTCGATTCAACTACTCTGCAGTGGACTAGTCTGCAATACCTTTGTCCTTCCCATTGACAAAGCAGTAGACAATAACCACCTTTGAGTCGGCCTTCATCCAGGAGTTCATAGTACCGCCTTCCAGATCAATAGTCTTCTTCAGGTTGCCCTTCCTCCTATTTATGTACAACACCTTATACTAATTCTCAAAGTCCATCGCGGAAGATGAGCCAAGTTCTAGTTCGTGCACGCTACCCTCCGAGACCGTCTTCTGGTGCCTGAATAACGTGTCTAGGATTTTGATCCAATATTCGTCTTTAGAAGATGCGTTCAGTTGCTCGCGACATAGAAAGAACTTCTCGCCACCACGATCCTAGTTCACCATGTGAAACCACGTCTCCACAACGTCGTCCGTAATCTTGTATTTTGCTGTTGCTTCATTCCACTCGGCCTCAGTGTAGGGGAGTCCCTTCAGCTTCTAAGATCTCAGCGGCGCATTACACATGACATGCATGAGTTCATTCTTTAGAATTTTCTTCCTCTTCTGTTGCTTACACGCAAATTCAAGCGAAGCCACTGTGGCAGGAATCTTAGACGCCTTGGTCGATTTCACGGAGATTTCCTTGTTGATGACCTTCCTTGCGATGACCTTGTTGTCACTCTCCCAGAGAAAGTACAAGGGTTGTATATCATTCGGCATTAATGATCTGGAGGTCATTTGATGCTGCTTCACTCGTTCGTGCTGCGATGTCTCGGAGTTATCTTGCTCCATGTCTTCGTCTTCAAGGCCGACCAAGCTTGACGTCCTATTCCATGGATCAGGGAGCAATCCGCTCATCCATCGTTGGTCAATCGTCTCCCACATGATAAAGATATCCTCTGGAACAAAGAGTAGAGGGTATTTAGGAATACCCGTTGCCGCGTCATCCTTCGCCTTCTTCCCGAGCATGATTGTTGAGAGTTTTGACTGAAATAACTGTACAAAAAGTGCCAATTGGGTTAACTTTATCGTAGGATTCTACGAGAGAGTCACACAGTCAAAGAACTAATTACTATCGTAGGATCCTACGATACTGCATAATGGTGAATGTGGAAGGAATAGAATACTCATAGCAAAATCTGCATGTTCCGACTGCCCTTTCTTTGCTTTCTCAAGACATCCCATGTCAACCCAAGTCTTTCATGCAATCTTACAGCACGGAATGTAATTGCTCTCTGTCCTGGACCCAGCAAGGTTTTGGTTAAGTACTTTGGAGTACAGCTGCATCATCTTCCACTTCTTTTGAGGATCCTCCGAGAGAATTGTTGTTTTGTCGCATCCTCCTTCGCCTCGTCACTCAATCCCCCTCCGCCGATCAGGATCCTGTGCGCAGCAACACTATGTTGCCCTCCAATGATGACATAGTGCGTGTTATTCGTGATGTCAGCCCAGGTCGGCTTCTGCTTGAAATATCTGTACGTGTTGTGAGGAATGTCCTCGTAATCTTCATTCCTCACACGGTATTGGCCCATCACCGGCATGAGGTTGATATGCTGCAGCGCAAGCTGGAAGGGGTTTGTTCTCAGCTGTTAAAGGAGCTCTAGGACCCGAACCCTTATGAGGGATCGATAAACAACAGTCCCAAGCGGTGCGCGATGGAGGCGGTCGATGTCGACAAAAAGGTCTTCCTTTGACGATCTCAAAATCTTGGTTGGCTTTGTCCCAAAGACCTGCAAGTCACGAAAATTTGCCTCGTACAGTTGCTTCACTCTCAGGATAGACTCCAGGCTCGCCGAGTACACCTTCTTGCTCGTTAATGCAACGGCTTCCTCCAATGTCATCTAGTCCTCCTTGTTACCTTGAGTCTTCTTCGTATTCTTCCATGTATCTGTCTTCGCCAACGTGGAACTCCTCCTCTTCTTTTCTCTGATGGAGAAGGCGCTACCGGCTTCACCAAGTCTCTGTTGTAGCGGTCCCGATGACTCTTCATCTCCTTCCAGCCGCGGACGATTCTGTCTAGCTTCATGTTCTACGAAAGAACCGTCATGCCGTAGTCTTTGACAGATTCGTTCAGTCTCGGGGCTAACGACCCCGTCTTCACAATGAGTGCATACACCCGCTTACAGCCAACACTTAGAACGTCCTCCTTGATCACTACGATCATCATGTTCACGTCAACGAGCGCAATGTCGAGAACCTCCAGGTTCTTTGTTGAACACGTGAACAACCCCCCTGCAATGGCTGTTGGATTTGTCAGGCACATTATGGGCGCAACCAGAGCTTCTTTCGACGGCGCGATAGTCCATAGTAGACCCCATTCGATGACGTGCTCCACCAAATAGTATTGCAACACCTGGGCGTGTGTATGGAGAGGTCGATTCACTTCACAAATTGCAAGCAAGACGCAGTCGATCAGATTAACTGGACACCAGTCCTCATCGACTTCATCCACCTCCTTAAAATTTTCCCTACACAATGAAAGACCAAGAATTAGGTATTGCAACAGACTGCCTCCTTACCAGTGCGCGGTTTAATGACTTAGATCCAGGTCCAGAGATCGTAGGATCCTACGATGGCAATGGCACTGAGATTCGGGACTAGAGATCTTAGCATCCTACAATATCAAAAGGCACGATGCAACCTTGCACATTTCCGATCACCCTGCTATAAAAATCATTCGTGATGAAGGTGTCATCGTAGGATTCTACGATGGATTATTCAGTTTGTACAGGGACATAACGTAGGATCCGACGATGGCGTGGCCAGCCACACCATCGTAGGATCCTACGATAGCAAACGACCATATCATCTTATGATACCAGAAATAACATCTTTCAGCTGCTTACGTAGGATCCTACGATATGAACTTGCAAATAGATTGTGAGTGATGACGCGCGAAGATTGACCTTTTTGGCTGATATCGTAGGATCCTACGATATGAACTTGCAAACAGAGCATGATTGGAAAATGAACTAAACTACTTCGGACCCAGTAACCTTAACATACCCTAAACCTAGCTGACCTTTCCGGCTGATATCGTAGGATCCTACGATATGAACTTGCAAAGAGAGCAGGTTTGTAATATGTAATATACAACCTCGGTGATATTTACCTCAAATACCCAAAAATCTGACTGACCGTTTGGCTGATATCGTACGATCTTACGATATGAACTTGCAAAGTGCGATGGATTGTAACATTAACTTGCGAGTTTCGGACGATAGTAACCTTAGCAACCCACAAATCTAACTGACCTCTCCAGTGGCTGATATTATAGGATCCTACGATATGAACATGCAATACAAGCAGGGAGTGTAATATGAACTTCAGAACATCGGGTGATATTAACCTTAAAACCCCATAAACCTGACTGACGTTAGCAAGAACTCTACAGCAAACTGATTCCCGTATGATATATCAAGCTAACAACATCAATTCCGTTTCTAATATTATATATGAACAATATCTTGTTGATTGTATAACGTGACTACAAGCCATACATACATACAAAATCAATGGATTTATGGTACTCACGTGAAATTCCACTTGGGATCGTCCATGCCGGCCATGATCGTTGTGATCTTCTGCTCACAACATGCAGCAATTCACTTGGAGAGGACTGGACTGCACTTGCTCCCTCAGCTTCCCAGCTCCAATCGTTGTTGGTTAAAGATACACGCGTCCGCTTGTCTTCCGAGGCAGGAGTCACGTCCACCTGACCTCGCTTAAACACGCAAACTCACCTAACACTCACCTAAAACACTCACAAATAAAAATCACCTAAAATCCTCTCACAAGAAGACACATACACTCACTTACGCTCACTCCAATTACACAACGAGCATGTAGTGTGCCTAATAAACTGCGACACACAAACGCGCCTAAAACCCTCACACATGAACACACAATGCACAGTAATACAATGAATACAAACTCACATAAACAATGCGACCTCACACAAACTCTCCGTGGCGCTCACCCTCACTCACACGAACACACCTCACGAACACACCTCACACCACACGAACACACCTTTGTAGAAGAAGTGCGAAAAAAAACCAGTTCAAAACAGTTTCAAAAGAGGAAAAGTTGTGCAACAAGAGAGTGAGGGAGGTGAGAGCGTGGGAGGAGAAAGAGAACGAAAGTACGTAATGATGGGAAAAACCAGCGCGCCTCCACGATGGCGGAGGTGCGTGACGAAATGATTCATGTACTTATGACTGAACGTGACGTCTTGAGCTCGGTCTCGATCGTAGGATTTCTCGACTCGGGTGGCATGTTAAATTTCAGCATTTCATAAAGTACAACATTAATTAATACGTATAATACTAGTGTTATTCACAAATTATTCAAGTAACATCTCACTTCTCACTTAAAATTTATACCTTCTACTTTTTACCTTCTACTTTTCACTTTAACTTTTTAACTTCTACTTAATTTCTACTTTTAACTT
Source organism: Bryoerythrophyllum caledonicum (assembly GCA_963971425.1). Lineage (NCBI taxonomy): Eukaryota > Viridiplantae > Streptophyta > Bryopsida > Pottiales > Pottiaceae > Bryoerythrophyllum > Bryoerythrophyllum caledonicum. Next base: position 40,246,151 of record OZ020514.1, read on the forward strand.
TTTAATTTCTACATTTTAACTATTTACCATCTATTTTTTACCTTCTACTTTTAAGTTCAACTTTTTAATTTCTAGGTAATTTCTACTTTTTACTTTTTACCTTCTACTTTTTACCTTTACTTTAACTTTTTAACTTCTAATTAATTTCTACTTTTCCCTTTTTAATTTCTACTTTAAAATTTTTAACTTCTACTTTTTACTTTTTACCTTCTACTTTTTACCTTCTACTTTTAACTTTGACATTTTAACTTCTAGTTTATTTCTACTTTTAACTTTTTAATTTCTACTTTTAATTTCTACTTTTAACTTTTTAACTTTTAACTATTAATGACTTCTACATTTAACATCAACTTTTAAATTTAATTTTAAACTTTAATTTCCAACTATAACTTTTTGACTTGTACTTGACACTTTAAATTTCTAAATTTCACTTCTACCTTTCACTTCTACATTTTGCTTCTACTTTTAATTCCACTTTTAATAAGAGAAGAAAGCCGGTTTCCGAAGGAGGCCGGCGTGAATAAAGTGTATGTTCGTTCCACTACTAAGACCATGTCCACCAGACAGGGAAGTAGTAAACTAGAACTACTTCCCCCCTTCCCAGGCTGAACACTATGCATCAAGTAGCCAAAAAACCACAGATGCTATACATATAAATACAACATACAATGATACATACATACATTTTGTACATATATACAACACAGTAATTATATATCGATACATTTTATACATTTATATAAATATTCAACATACAACTATACATACACAGATGTTATATATATATACACATCATACAATTATATCTCCACACGGTTTATAACTATCGATACAACATATAATTATACATACATACATTTTGTACATATATATAGCATACACTAATTATATATTAGTATATTTTATATAATTATATATATATATATATCCAACATACAACTATACATACACAGACGTTATACATTTATAAACAATATATCATTATATCTCCATACGATTTATATCTATTTATACAACATACAATGATAATACATACATTTTGTACATATATACAGCATACAATAGTTATGTATCGATACATTTTATATATATATATATATATATCCAACATACAAGTATATATACACAGATGTAATAAATTTATAGACAACATACAATTACATCTTCATACAATTTATATCCATTTATACAACATACAATCATACATACATACATTTTAAACATACATAAAACATTCAAGAATTATATATCAATACATTTTCTATATTTATATATATATCCAACATACAACTATACATACACAGATGTAATATATTTATATACAACATACAATTATACCTTCATACGATTTATATCTATTTATACAACATACAATTATACATACATACATTTTGTTTATATAAACAACATACAATAATTATCTATCAGTATATTTTATATAATTATATATATATCCAACATACAACTATACATACACAGATGTTATATATATATACAACATACATTTATATCTCCATACGATTTATATCTATTTTTACAACATACAATGATACATACATACAATTTGAACATATATGCAGCATACAACAATTATATATCAATACATTTTATATAATTATATAAATATCCAACATACAACTATACATACACAGATGCTATATATATATATACAACATACAATTATATCTCCATACGATTTATATATATTTATACAACACTAGTGGGGTACCCATGTCCTCCGGACACAACATTTTTTTGTGTTGAGTCCCCACCTCCCCGTCCCCCCGTGTTGAGTCCCCTAGTCCTTTCTCTCCAATCCATCGTCCCCCCGTCCCCCGTCCTCTTCATCCTGAATTCTTTTATAATAAGAGATGACACAATTCCATTGAGATTATAGTCCCATAACTCAGTGTAAAAATCTCCAATATACATCCACATCATACGACAATGTGCTCTCATCCTCACATGATCACCAAACAACCAAACTCTAAGTTTTCGCTAAGTTTCCAAACTCACAAATCGGTTTGCTCACGGCACGCACACGTATTTAAAACCTACTCGTGCATCCGCACTCACAAACATCGAGGCTGCAGGGTTTGCACTAGCAAAACTCTCACTCTCGGAGTCGCTCTCCAAGTCAATTACAGTTGACTTCTTCACAAACCGTTTTCTTATATTCAGAATCTATTCCTTTGGACTCTTTTCACGTTGCTTCTCCTTCAAACTGATCTGATCGAGAACCGAGCTTAGATCTTCCACCACTGATTCCACCTACTCCAAAGAAGCCCAAATTGAGACCGATTAATCTCGATGGAGCAACCGAAGTCTTCCATTCCAGTCACCATCTCGTCTCTACACCTGCATGTCCTCTGAGTATGGAATCATGAGGCAGAGCAATGCAGGTGTCAACCTTCATAAACAGACGGAGGCTCCAGTGTTGTCAAAGCCTGACCTTGGGCGCAGCCATTGGATACTCCTCTGGCAAAAACACCTCCAGCTTAAACACTCCACCTGAACAAATCACACTCGCTCTTCACACAGAAGCCAATCACAAAGAATTCACATGAATTATTATTACTTACATTCACATCACCACTGCAGATGTACCAAATCCTGATCCAGAATATGTTACAACTCCAAACAATGATGTTTACCTTCATAAGGAGATTGAGATGGCCCCAGAATCATCACATTGGAATACCGCAAATTCTCCTCCGACGGAGACGCACTGATTCCCGGAGCTGAAAAATCATACATCGTCAGTCAAACTCTCCTCCACGTGACACAAAAAAGACCCTCCGTCCAACACATGGCTCAAAAAAACCACTACTATTTTCTTTTGAAATTCACAATCCATCGGAAATCAACCCTTGGATCCGATCCACCACATGAAAATCAATATATTTTCCTCCACATGGTACATAAAAACCTCATGAGTTATTATTAATTACTACACAGTTCCTGCTAAATTCACAAATATCGCGGCGAGGACGACGACATGGCGTAGTCGCCTTGCTGAAACGCGCTCTTGTTGGCGCTCGCAATCGGAATCGCCTTGCTGCTCATCATGATTGCCAGAAAACTACTGCAATACCGACTCATCAATCAAACTACTGCAAAACCCCTGCACTCGACCCACTCATCAATCAACCCAGGCTTAATCGCAATCCCGCTCAAAATGACCATCGCCGTGCTCTGCACGTGCTCAAAATCGGGGGCGCCGTGCTCTGGAGCCCATCTATGCGTTGCGGCCCCGACGACACGACCAGCGTAACTGCCACCTCCGAGCTCACCATGCTCTCTTCCAGCGGAGGCCAGTGCGGATCCGCCTTCACCACCTGCGACACCATCTCGATCCCCCCGATCCGCCACTCGCCCCTCACCTCACCCCTCCATCCGCTCACCCGATCGGAGCCCGAGCTACACCAACAGATTGCAATGGAGCCGGGCCATGGCCGTGGCGATGGCGAGAAACCCTAAGCCACGAGCGCAAACCCTAGTTGCGACCTGTTTCATCCGTTTTCCATTGTTTTTCATCCATTCTTTCCATCCATTCGGCGCGTTCATCCATTGGCGCGCCCATTTCTCATCCTAAATTCTTTTATATATATAGATACAATGATACATACCTACATTTTGTACATATATATAGCATACAATAATTATATATCAATACATTTTCTATAATTATGTATATATTCAACATATAGCTAGACATACAAAGACGTATATTTAAAGACAACATACAATTACATCCCCATACAATTTATATCCATTTATACAACATACAATGATACATACATACATTTTAAACATACATATTATATTCAAGAATTATATATCAATACATTTTATATTTTTATATATATATCCAACATACAACTATACATACATCGATGTTATATATTTATATACAACATACCATTATATCTCCATAGGATTCATCTCTATTTATACAATATACAATTATACATACATACATTTTAATCATACATACAACATCAAAGAATCATAAATCAATTCATTTTATATAATGATATATATCCATTATACAACTATATACATGTTATCCATTATACAACTATATACATGTTATTACATGTTGTTTGTATAAACAACATACAATAATTATATATCAGTATATTTTATATAATTATATAAATATCCAACATACAACTATACATACACAGATGTTATATATATATATATACAACATACAATTATATCTCCATACGATTCATATCTATTTATACAATATACAATTATACATACATACAACTTAAACATACATACAACATCGAAGAATCATAAATCAGTTCATTTTATATAATTATATATATATATATATATATCCAATATATAACTATTCATACACTGATGTTATATATATATATACAACTTTCAATCATATCTCCATACGATTTATATATATTTATACAACATACAATGATACATACATACATTTTGTACATATATATAACATACAATAACTATATATCAATACATTCTCTATAATTATGTATATACTCAACATATAGCTAGACAAACACAGACGCTATATATTTATAGACAACATACAATTACATCTCCATTCAATTTATATCCATTTATACAACATACAATGATACATACATACATTTTAAACATACATATAAGATTCAAGAATTATATATCAATACATTTTATATGATTATGTATATATTCAACATAAAGCTAGACATACAAAGACGTTGTATATTTATAGAGAACATACAATTATATCTCCATAAGATTCATATCTATTTATACAATATACAATTATAATACATACATTTTATACATACAACATCAAAGAATCATAAATCAGTTCATTTTATATAATGATATATATCCAACATACAACTATACATACACAGATGTTATATATTTACATATAGTATACAATTATATCTCCCTACGATTCATATCTATTTATACAGTATACAATGATACATACATACATTTTAATCATACATACAACATCAAAGAATCATAAATCAGTTCATTTTATATAACTATATATATATATCCAATATACAACTATACATACACAGATGTTATATATATATATATATATATATATATATATATATATATATCAATACATCAAGAATAATATATCAATACATTTTATATGATGATGTATATATTCAACATACAGCTATACATACACAGATGTTATATAATTATAGATAACATACAGTTAAATCTCCATATGATTTATATCAATTTACACAACATACAATGTTACAATCATACATTTCAAACATACATATAAGATTCAAGAATTATATGTCAATACATTTTATATTTTTATATTTATATCCAACATACAACTATACATACATTAATGTTATATATTTATATACAACTTACAATTATATCTCCATACGATATAAATCTATGTATACAACATACAATGGTACATACATACATTTTGTACATATATACAACGTACAATAATTATATTTTGGTATATTTTATACTATTACATATATCAACTATACAACTATACAACTATACATACACAGATGCTATATTTTTATACACAACATACAATTATACCTTCATACGATTTATATCTATTTATACAATATACATACATACATACATACATTTTGTACATATATGCAGCGTACAATAATTATATATTGATACATTTTATGTAATTATAGATATATCTAACATACAATTATACATACACAGATGTTATATATACATATATACTGCATACATTTAAATGTCTATAGGATTTGTATCTATTTTTACAAAATACAATGATGATACATTCATTTTAAACAAATATACTGCATTCAATGATTATATATCGATACATTTTATATATTTATATATATATATCCAATATTCAACTATACATACACAGATGTTATATATATATATATATATACAACATACAATTATATCTCCAAACGATTCGTATCTATTTATATTAAATACAATTATACATACATACATTTAAAACATACATACAACATCCAAGAATTATATATCAGTTCATTTTATATATTTATATATATCCAACATACAACTATACATACTTTGATGTTATATATTTATATACAACATAGAATTATATCTCCAAACGATTCATATCTATTTATACAACAAACAATGATACATACATACATTTTGTACATATATATAGCATATAATAATTATATATCAATACATTTTCAATAATTATGTATATATTCAACATACAGCTAGACTACACAGATATTATATACTTATAGACAACATACAATTACATCTCCATACGATTTATATCAAATTACACAACATACAATGATACAATCATACATTTTAAACATACATATAAGATTCAAGAATTATATGCCAATACATTTTATATTTTTATATATATATCCAACATACAACTATACATACTTTGATGTTATATATTTATATACAACATACAATTATATATATATCCAACATACAATTATATATATATCCAACATACAATTATATATATATCGAGCATACAACTATACATACACAGAAGTTGTATATTTATACACAACATACAATTATATCTCCATACGATTTATATCCAATTATACAACATACAATCATACATACATACATTTTAAACATGCATATAAGATTCAAGAATTATATATCAATAAATTTTCTATAATTATGTATATTTTCAACATATAGCTAGACATACACACATATTATATATTTATAGACAACATACAATTACATCTCCATAGAAGTTTTATCCATTTTTACAACATACAATGATACATACATACATTTTAAACATACGTATAACATTCAAGAATTATATATCAATTTATTATGTATATTTATATATATATCCAACATACAACTATACATACACAGATGTTAAATGCATATATACAACATACAATTTTATCTCCATAGGATTCATATCTATTTATACAATATATAATTATACATACATACATTTTAATCATACATACAACATCAAAGAATCATAAATCGGTTCATTTTATATAATTATATATATATCCAACATACAACAATACATACACAAATGTTATATATTTATATACAACATACAATTATATCTCCATACGATTTATATCTATTTATTCAACATACAATGATACATACATACATTTTGAACATGTATGCAACATACAATAATTATATATTGATACAATTTATGTAATTATAGATGTATCCAACATACATTTATATACACACTGATGTTACATATATATATATATATATATATATATATACAACATACAATTATATGTCTATGCGATTTGTAACTATTTTTACAACATACAATGATAATACATTCATTTTAAACTTATATACTACATTCAATGAATATATATCGATACATTTTATATATTTATATATATATCCAATATACAACTATACATACACAGATGTTATATATATATATACAACATACAATTATATCTCCATACGATTCATATTTATTTATACAATATACAATGATACATACAGACATTTTAAACATACATATGATATTCAAGAATTATATATCAATACATTTTCTATATTTATATATATATCCAACATACAACTATACATACACGGATGTTTTATATATATATATATATACAACATACAATTATATCTCCATACGATTCATATCTATTTTTACAAAATACTATTATACACACATACATTTTAAACATACCTACAACATCCAAGAATTATATATCAGTTCATTTTATATAATTATATATATATCCAACATACACTTATACCTACACAGATATTATATATCTATATACAACATACATTTTAATCTCCATACAATTTATATCTATTTATACTACACACAGTGCTACATACATATATTTTGTGCATATATGCACCATACAATAATTATGGATCGATATGTTATATATATATACATATATTTTTATTTATATATATGCATCATACAACTATACATTCATACATTTTATTTATATATATATGAATGTATATATACCTACATTTTATACATTTATACATTCGTACATTATATATACGTACATACATATCTATATCTATAAAAGAATACAAGATGAAGAACACGTCAAGTGGATGAACGCATAGATGGATGAACGCGTCGAGCTTGGATGAAAAAATGGTGCGAAAGTTAAAAGTTAAAAGCTAAAAACTAAATAAAAGCTAAAAGTTAGGGTTTTGAATAAAAGGACGGGGCAAGGACGGGGCGGGGACGAGGAAAGGGATGGGGATGGGGACGGGGAAGGGGACGGGGGACGGGGGAGGGGGGACAAGGAGACAAGGACGGTGGGGATGATTGATTGGAGGGAAAGGGCTAGGGGACGGGGAGGTGGGGACTCAACACAAAAAAATGTTGTGTCCGGAGGACACAGGTAACACTCTAGTAGACAATATATATCTAATTTACACGTTCTACATTTTACTTTAACTTTTTAAGTTTTAGTTAATTTTTGCTTTTATCTTTTTAATTTCAACTTTTTACCTTCTATTTGAAACTTTATTATTTTAAAACTACTAGTTAATTTATACTTTTAACTTTTTAATTTCTACTTTAACTTTTTAACTTTTAACTACTACTTATGACTTCTACTTTTAACTTCAACTTTCAAATTTAATTTTAAACTTCCAACTATAACTTTTTACTACTACTTCTAACTTGTACTTGACAGTTTTAATTTGTACATTTAACTTCTATCTTTTACTTCTACTTTTAACTTCTGCTTTTAATTCCACTTTTAAGTGAAGGAGAACTCCAGTCTCCGAAGGAGGCCGGCATGAATAAAGTGTCTTTTCGTTCCACTACTAAGACCATGCCCACCGGACACAGAATTATTACGCTAGAACTACTTCCCCCTTTTGAAGGTAAACACTATGTATCAAGTAGCCAAAAAACCACAAAACAAACAATCCAAAAGAGTAACAAGGAAGGAGGGAGGGGGGAGGAGAGAGAGAAGAGAGAGAAATGGAGAGGATGGAAAGATGTGGAGGAAGGTGCGTTTTGCATGTCAAGGATTAACAATAATATATATATATATATATATATATATATGACATACAATATTAGATATTGATACATTATATATATCGATACATGCATACATTATATATTTATGTATATACAACATACAATTATATAGAAATACATTATATATATATAATTGTCTATAATGTCTATATATATGTATGTATATATATATATACACATTCATTATATACATACATACATACATACATACATACATACATACATACATACATACATACATACATACATACATCCATCATATATACATACATACATATAGACAATATATATGCCCCCGATGGAGGGAAAAAACTTCTTGATTCCAAGGCTTGCTCAAGCGCCTGACTTCCTACTCCCTCTTCGTCCCTGACCTCATTTCCTCTTTAGTTGAATACCTCTAAATGTTGATTCGGAGGTTTCTGTCGTCATACGTTCGCATCACATTCCAGCATCGTAGTCGAGGACGTCAGCAGGTTGTCAATGGAGCCGGTTCTATCAACTTTCCTCTCGCTGTTGTACCTGGTGTTGATTTTGGATTTACTACAGTTCCTGCTGAATTGTCTACTCCCCTTCGTCCCTGACCTTAATTCCGCCTTAATTGAACACCTCCTTGGTCATTAGGTTTCGAAGGCTTCTATCGTAGTTTAGGAGTTCAATCTATGGCGTGGAGCGCGTGGAGTTGAGCGATTGGCGATTCCAGCATTGCATTTAAGGTCATCAACGTGGGAAAGGGTGCCAATCTCGTCATTTGTTCGCTTGCAGCTGTAGGTGCTGCTTCTACTTTTGATCCGTTTCCTACTGTTTTATGGAATTGAGGTGATTCTTCAATTCGTATGGTTATTGTATTAGTATTTGTCATCGTGTGACGGGTGGATCTTTCCTTCGCTGCTCTTACGATGTCAATTCACCAATGTATGTGTGTACGGACGACTCTTTCTTGTGAATGTGTACGGACAAATCTACATTTAAATGGATAAACTTCTTCAATTATCGTAGGATCCTACAATAAATATCACGGTGTCTTTCAGTACATCCGCACTGAATATCGTAGGATCCTACGATAGAGATCGCGGAGTAATTCACTAACTTCCCTCTGTAGTTCGTGGGATCCTACGATAAGACAACATTGTATGCTATGTACTTAGGACACTTGCATCGATTTCATCACACTCACTACGTACTGATTTTGGGTGGGTAGTACATATCATGTTTTCTGGACCTATTGCAAGCAGGCCATACCATCGTAGGATCCTACGATATTATGGATGAATCGTTCTCTTCTAGTCCCGAGACTACAAACCCTGAAGATGGCGAGGCGGACGGACCTGCACGTTTCGAACCGGGTGAGTCCGTATTTCTTTCCTATGCTGGTCAAGGTGTGGTTGGAGAAGCCATGATCATCGAAGCGGTTGTCTCTGGGACATGGCTGGGCGTTGATACGGATCAAATCTTTGGCGACTTTAGTCTCTTCAGGTCGACCGTCATATATCTTGTGGCTCGAAGTCTTCTCCTTCTAACGACGCAGGATGGCCTTCCTGTCTTGGTTGATTTGCTTCGTAGAACGATCCTGTGGATGTCTCGAAGCCTTATTCTTACTTCCGACATATGTGCCGACTCTGATGGTCGAGACGGTATCCCATTTCTACCTCGCATGGTATGGAAGGGAAAAATTGTGACACGCTTCAATGGCAAGGGTGATCTATTGTCATCTGGTCGCATTAATTGCATCGATCCTGAGGAACCGTTTGAGCACGGCACATTGGGCGAGGGTTACATTGGAGTCACGGTGTTCGATGTTTTTATAGGAGATCCAAGTGATATTATGAGTCACCGACGTTGGCTTATTGGAGAGTGTTCGTTCGAAGGTGGACATAGTCTACGTGATACTATTGCCCATTTCGACCGAATTCCAGAGGTTGTAGACCCGAATGCACACCTGGGCGGCCGCAAGAAATCACCATACCGTTTCGTTGCCCGTAGGAAGCGTACCGATGAGAAGCTCAGCGCTTTCGCTAAGAAGACGCTCCCGGAAGTAATTCAGGCTATCAGTTTGCATCCCTGCTGTTCAGACGAGTGCGTTCGAGTATTCAAACCCCAGGATACTCTATACATCCGGACGAAATTCTGGCTGAAGAATTTTGACGATCGTCGGGATTATGCCAGATCTGTTGGTGGTCAACTGCGCTTTGTGGGTAATAATCAGAAACAAAAGTTTGTTACTTTATGTGGGCAAGACGTCTACGCTACCGCTTGGTATAAGATTCATGGCATTCCGAAGTCAACGTTCCATGAGTATATGAACCAATACAAGAAAGGAGTTGTGCCCTCGAAGCACGGTAACAAGGACATTAAACGTCCACGACTTGGAACCATGTAGGCCCTCGGTAGTATTACGGACATAGTCGATGAATGTGCTCATCAATTGCCAAATCAAATGAGGTCAACAACACCAGGGCGGATGGACACCCCGAAGTTCCTGCCCTCTGGTCAGAAGTGGAAGTTGATTCAAGGTACAACCACGGAGGTAATAATTAGTTTGCCATTCATTGTATATAAGATTATGGGATGTTTGTGTGGTCTTGTATCGTGGGAGCCTACGATCATTTCTTTACATAATGGTCCTTACTGTATCACATGCTCTTTTAGTCTCTCATAACTTTGATTTGACGAAATTGCAGACTAATCTCCAGTACGGATTACCGCCCGTATCCCAATCGACCGTTAGTAGAATAAAGAGGGAGCACTTTAAGAATGTTGCAGTTAAACCGGTTGGGAGTTCTTTCGTAGAATGCACCCTCTGTCATACTCTACAACAGTACATTGGGAGGTCGGTTAAGGGATCACCTGAATATAATTCATTCGTGAAACATAAATTGGCTCACTGTAACCTCCAAGCATCGTGTAGGCGTGTTTACCATATTTGGTGGGAGGAGTCTAAGATGAGCGAGGGTAGAATCCTGTGTATAATCCACGATAAAATGGATACAGCGAAGACCGCTATCCCTCGTATGCGAATTAACACCAAACTCACTTCCCCTCTTGGTCAGTTCCAGTTAACGTCACCGGTATGGTGACGCACGGACATGGAGATGGTGCCTACGCCCACTATTCCTCCGACCTTTGGCCGGGGGACTCTAATTATACTATTTTCTCCCTTGCAAGATTGCTCCGGCGTCTGCAGGAACCACCTATGTGTGAAACTGGTAGAAAGTTTCTATATGCACCTGCCAATTATTTATTTGAAGCAATGCTAAGAGGGAAGTCCAGATGCATAAACCTGTTGCCGGCGGTGTTGAATACCTCTGCAGACCCCATTCCCCTACCCAAAAAGTTGTACCTGTAGTTGGACAACTCTACGAAGGACAAAAAGAATCAATTCTTCATAGCATTCTTATCTATGCTAACTCATTGGGGTGTGCTCAAGGAAATCCAAGTTGGATTCTTATTAGTGGGGCACACCTATGAGGATATTGACGCTTACTTTAGCCATTTGTCGAAGATGTTGAAGGGTCAAAATACTTATGTTGTTGCGGATTTGATGATGGCCTTCATGAAATCGTAGGACATGAGTTTCATGCTTGAGTTTGTCCAAGAGGTAGCAGATTTTAAATCTTTTGTTAAAGGTTATATCCGTGATGGTTCTGATGGACTACGGGCCTTGGAGAGATGCACCTCTTCAAATTCTACGTTAACAAAGAAGGGTGGCCAGTCATGCGATTTAAGGAATTGGCGGTTGATTCCTACTGGCTGCATAAAGACAAGCCATGTATTCGTCTTTGGAAGCAAGACACAGATGGGGATCCCATGATACCTACCGGTGTGCCCAATCCAGTTCCTTTTAGGCACTTGTGGGGCGATATAACTGTCTCTACCACCGGCAACCAAGACAAGGCTAGAGAGAAGGCTTTGAAGGCGGTTGAGAAGAGGTCGTTCATCAAGTCAAATATTCAAGGTTATATTAAGTTTTGGCAGGAGGGAATGCTCAATTGTATTGGCTGGGCAATGGATTTTCCTCCATACATTGAGTACTAGAGTGCAATACTTGCAGAACTGAAAATACCTCTGCCTTCTATTCCTACGGCATTGGTAGAAGGTTTCTGGCCAAGTCAGGTTTTGAGAGCTAATGTTCCAGATCCGCTATGCCTTATCACAGGTCAAGATGACCTACCTGAAGATGACTCTCCTGAACCGTATTGCGGCCCCATGAAGGAGAGACCGAAGGACCTCTTGAATCCATGGCGGCATGTCGTACCGGGGTCATGGGTGTATATTCGTCCGAGCGATCCCCATATATATCCCGTCTGGATGGGGAGAGCTTGCTCAACAGTAAACTGCGAAAGAGGACATGCGGAGTTTGGAATGTTCATTGTCCAATTCTAGGAGCCAAGAAATTGCATTGTCCAATTCTAGGAGCCAAGAAATTCAAGAACTCGAAGAAGAAGTAGAAAATTGTTGGGAAGACACCTGGATTCCCAAACGTCAACGGCCTGTACAAACGCATGTCAACTCAGTTGTGTTTGCATCCTCGTCGGGAAGAACGAATCCCTAGACTCAATCTATTCCAAGGAGGGACCGATAAGCAGCGTTGGCTAACTTGGAAGCTGCAAACGTAGCGGACCCTTGATGCGAAGGCGATCTTGCAACCAGGATTAGAAGACAACCCAACCATTATTTTTCATTGGTCATCATCTCCTAGAACTAGTCAACCCACATTGTAGGATCCTACGATCTCGTTCCTTCAAAGCTACCAAGTCTATACTTTCACGACATTCGACAGTTTCGACCCCATTGGCCTGTTTACTCCGATCCTACGGTTGAAGTTCTCTTTAATAGGTCATCCACGCAGATCGTAGGATCTTACGATATTGTTTCTCCATAGGTGCTGATCGTGGTTTTTGACATTTGTCGTCACTATGTACCCATCTTTTGACTTTGCCATTGAACTTATGAAATGTATACTTTTTTTTGAGTAACTTTATTTACCCCCTATACTACTTCTATCCTACTTTACACGTTCCAACCGATTCAAGCTCTTTAATCATGCGTTTTGTACTTACTTGCATCTTGTTTTTCCTTTATTGCTATTAGATCGAGGAGGTAGGATTCTGTGGGTCTTGCAGGGATGAATGGGATTGTAGGATCCTACTATCTCCACAGCTGGGACTCTTCTCACATTAAGTATGGTCTACAACTGGCTGAGTCCTTTGATATATCATGCATAAGTTGTATTCTTCGTAGAATCCTTCGAAGCACGTCATTGCATATTTGATTGGATATTCTTCTAACAAATTGGGACTTTGACCAATCTGGACTTTTAAAAGACAAGATTTAGTTAAATGTGGCATGAGGGCAATATTTTCATAATGACCAAAATATCCAGGTAGTTTAGTACTTGTTGCGGGATGTGACTACTTGGGTCGTTATTATTAATGCCACGCTCAAGGAGATAATTTGTATTCTATATCATTAGGCATTGTGCAAAGGGTCCTAATTAAATTTGTAATTGCCTCACAATGGCGGCCATTCAAGGTTGAAGTGATGAGTTAGGGCGATTCTATGATGTGGTATTTTGCCATAAATAGTTCTTAGGACGTCATATCGACTAGTAATTTTAATGATGGCAAGTTGCGGTCCTTGAAGGGGAAAGTAATGAGTGGTGCCGTTGCAATGAGTTAGTACGTGGTTGGAGTGAGACATCTTACTCCGTCATACGGTAGAGTACTTCATCATGACTCATTGTGGATTGGAGTAATTAGTCTGAAATCAACATCACACATATTAGAGTACCAAGGAGTCATAGTCGAGCGTAGTTATGAGTCAGTCATTGTGGTACCACAAATTTTCAAAAAAATTTAGTTAGTTAGTTACAAATGTCAAAATTGGATCAAGAAGTGAAATTTGAGAGTTAACACTAAACTTAGCTCAATTCCTAGTTAGGAATAGAGAAAGAAAAGTAACGGCTCGGTTAAAAACTTCAAACGTAATAAGAGTAAGCCTTAAGGGGGACTTTACCCTTAAGGACCAAGGCTCGAGCCCAAGGCCCGAGTCCAAGACCCAAGCCCAAGACCTGAACCCTTGAACCAAAGCCTCAGGGTTTCGGAAGGTCGAGCACCAACTGCAAGGGCAAGGACGGATAGGAGCCCAAAACTACTCGAAACGAGGAGGAGCCGAGCATCGACTGTAAGACTCGGCCAAGCATTGACAGCGAGGGCAAGGACGAATAGGAGCCCAAGCCGGATAGAAGGTTCCGAGCAGGCGAGGAGCGCGTAGGAGACCAGCTCAGAGGCGAGGGTTGCAAGCACACGAGGATCACCGCGGAGCAAGCTAGGAACAAGACTACACGAGCAAGGAAGAACCCCGTAAGGACGATGGCGAGGAACATGAGCGAGCACATTCAACGGATAGACTCATTTTTCATCAAACAAGGCTTTACAAAAAGTAAATAGTTCACTCATTGTACATCAAGCGAACGAGTGAGTACTTATTGATAGTGCTAATCTATGTAGATGACTTGATCATCTTAGCTAACCTTTTGGCCAAAATGACGTGGCTCAAAGGCAAGCCTCACGCGGAGTTTGACATGACCGATCTTGACAAGTAGAAGTATTGTCTTGGTGTGGAATTTGTAAGGGACCGCAAGGCATGCACTATTACCATGAGCCAAAAGAAGTATATTGAGGAGGTGCTCAAGCGCTTCAACATTGACAAGTGCAAGCCCATTGGTACAGGACTAGATATAATGTCAAGTTGTTAAAGATCTTGGAGGAAGAGTTTCAAACCATTCAAGGTGAGATGGAAGGCGTGATATACAAGAGTTGAGTTGGGTCATTGATGTATGCCATGGTGGCCACACGGGCTGACCTTGCTTTTGCAGTGAGCATGGTGAGTCATTTCATGTCTAGGGCTGGTCCATCTTATTGGAGTGCGATGAAGCGCATCATGCGGTACTTGCAAAGTACCAAGGACCACAAATTGTGGCTTGCCGGTAAGGACATTGCTTTGAGGGGCTATTGCAATGTGGATTGGGTTGGAGATGCAAACGAGCATTATTCACCAATAGGGTATGTGTTCTTTGTTGGGAATGGTGTCATATCTTGGAATTGCAAGAGGCAACCCACTATTACCTTGTCCACGACAGAGGCGGATTACATGGCAACTAGCTAAAGTATGAATGAGGCAATATAGCTTTGCAAGCTCTTGGCGGATGTGGATTTTGTTCAAGATGGAGCAACGAGCATCATGTGTGACAACCAAGGATGTGTAGCCCTTGCAAAGACCCGACACACCACTCACGCACAAAGCACATTGATGTGCAACATCACATCATTTGCGAGAAGTTGGAAAGCGGCAAGATTAGCTTGAAGTATTGCCCAAAGAAAGGCATAGTGGCCGATGTATTGGCAAAGGCACTTGCGAGAGAGCGACATCAAAGGTAAGCTATAGCGATGGGATAACAAAATGATAACTACTAGCAATGTTGGAGTGTTGGAGTTAAGAATTGCTCGTAGTTATTACGGCATTGTATATAGTTTTGAAGTAGATTTAGAGGGGAAAGTATATCGAGAGAACAGGACAAGAGGTGAAAGGAATTTGAGAGGTACATGTATGGCGCAAGGTTTAAGAGGTAGGACCAATCCACATGTCTTGCATGGGATAAGCAAGGACAAGTAGGAGGCCATGAATTTGCATAGAGAAACTGGCAAGTTGTTTGAGAAGCCACTTACAACATGCATGAGATGCCACTAAGTGATGGTATAAGTAAAGGTTTTTGACAGAAGGTGTAGTATAAAAAATTCTATCTTCAATTGAACCTATCAAAACACTCCACGCAATCCAATTCTAGGAACTTCCATGGGGAATGGATCTTTTTGTTTAGTGTATAAGTAGCTTAAGGTCACATGACGGTTGTAATTGTGTTTGTTATTGAATAAATCCAAAATATTCTCTTTAAGAAATTGGTTAATATTTCCGGAACACTCTTAGTCCAATCAAATCGATAGTAACCTTAGTATCCAGTTGATGTATCCATGATCAATTTGATAGTCACAACATTGTAAATTCCTTCACCTTATTCTATATTACAAATTGTAATATGCCCTGTTGCGTAATTGAAATTAGGGTTTTAATACTTAACTCATGCAATTCTCCCATTTTATCTTTACTCCATCTTTACTTCTTGTAAATTGATCTCAATCCTCCATTGAGATAACTTTGTGTATGTGTATGTGATTGCAATTCATGGATTCTCACATATCAATTTACCATCCTGATCTTCCATAAATACAAAGACTTAACTAATTCCAATCATAGTTATAATATTCTATTTGATGAAAACTGCGCATGCCTCTTATCAAGTAGCTTATTCTCAATTGGATGAATGGTTTTGTATGTCAAACCATTCAGTAAATCATCTAATGGATATGGTTGGCCAAACACATTTCTAGCAAAACATAATTCAATCAAGCATTCACATTTCCTATTGACTTTGTATTTTCTATGTTTTAATTTGGAGCATGTATATTACTCTCACCCTTAGTCACATACACTCAACTCCAATTGATAGAAAATTCAAGTCATATCTATTGTAGGATCGTCATCTCTACAATTAACTTCTTAACATCCAGTAGATAGTCACAGCTGTAACTCTCAGGCAACCTTGGACTTCTCCTGGACTCCCACTTATAAACTTGATATCTCTCTCTCATCCGGTTGATAACTTAACCATGGACTCCCCCCAACACTCCCAACTATGATTCAACAAAATCCCCAATCCCTAACTTTAAGATCAATTAGATAATTGCAATTAGGGTGTATGCACGTTAGTGAATCCAGTTGATATGTTATAGATGGAACCAAACAACTCTAGTATCCGACTCATATCCAGTTGATCATACATGGATTTGATAGTATATATATGTGTATAGTAATCTAGTTGATATGATCAGAACATAACCGCTAACACTATACAGTCACGAGACTCTCTAGTTGATGATGAAACATGATCAAGTAGATCCAAGCTAAGATAATGACTAACACTGTAAAATGTAATCGCTTAAAACTAAGTGTGTAGTGTTTCCTTGGCCTTCCTCTCTTTCTCTTGTAGTTCTAGGTGGTTATGTAATTGAGTCGTTTCACATCCTAACTACCAAAACTACTTTAAACATCCATTTGATTTGTATTCACATAACCGAACCTAATTCAAGTGGATTTAGAGACTTTATTCACACCAAAACAACATAAACTACATTAATTTGAAAAGGTTACTACTATAGAAGGCAACATCTGACTCCAAGCATTATTTGTACTATCTTGTGTGTCTTTCACTAGCTTGTACAACCATCCGACTACTTCTTTTAACATCAATACTTCTTCATGCAAAACACCCACTTGCATCGAATGGTCTTGCAAACTTTTGGAAGGGGAGCCCACTCACAAGTTTCAATTGCCATGAGCAAGTCATACTCCTCTTGCATGGCCGCCTTCCACTTGCTCGCATCCTTAGATTGCATGGCTACACACACGTTCAATGGATTCTCAAGAGTGGCAACATTGGCTTGCTCTTCTTCATCTTGGGGCAAGATGTGGTTCATCCACTTCTCTCTAGGCGACGGGCGCTCCTTTTCTGAGACATCGTAGCTCTTGAGTGCTTCCACTATCCTCATCACCACTTGGTATTGATGTAAGTATTGTTGATGCTCCATGGTTGCACCTTCTTCTTCACCATCCACGGTCTTCTCGTTCTTGGGATCACTAGTTCTTGTGGTACTTGGTTTGGAAGATTCGACCACGAGAATTAACAAAGACATCTCACTACTCCCACTTGGACTCATCTCCAAACCATGACCTTTTGCATCCAGTTAACCCTTCTATGCATCCGGCATTATTGCATATGCAATGCTTAAAAACACACGCATGTGTGCAATGCATGGCTTGTGGCCGCTCCAAGCCTCTTGTGGTGTGATGGTGATTGACGCCCTTGTTGGGCACCAATTGCGGATGTTCACCGCATTGGTCACCGCTTCTGCCCAAAAACAAGCTTGAGCCGTTGAACATGGATCATGCTCCTCGCCATCTCTACTATGGTGCGTTTTGCTTGCTCGGCCTCTCTGTTTTGCTCACGCGTGTACAGTGTTGATGGTTGCCTCTTGATGCCACAATGCTTCAAATAACCTTGAAATGCCTTGAAGAAGAACTCTTAACCATTGTTCGACCAAAATATTGTGCTCCGATTGCTTCTCCGCAAGCACCTTGAACTCCTTGAACTTGTCAAGGCACTCCCTCTTTGTCTTCAACGTGTACAACCACACCTTCCTTGCACCACCAATGGACATGGTCTTGATGGGGCCGCATACATCCAAATGTACAATCTCCAAAGGCTTTGTGGCTCAAGTCCTTCCATCCTTTGGAAATGATGCCCTATGTTGCTTGCGTTGCACACATTCTTCACAAAATGGCATAGATGACTTATCATTGCCATGGCCATGCCACTTACCATGCTTAGAAGAAAATGCACACTTCTCACGTTCAAATGACCAAGTCAATGATGCCAAAGCTCCATGGCGCCATTCTTGCTTGATGATTGTGCAAAATTGGCGGCGTCTCCCTCATACACCTTAGTGATGGCCACTTGGTAAAAGTTGTCTTCACGAGGTGCTATCGCAAGTTCATCTCAAGTTGGTGCCTTCATTGAGCACTCCTCTACATTGAATTGTACCTTCATACCGCTTGAAACAAGCTTCCTCACTGAGAGCAAGTTTTATTGCAACTTTGGCTCATGTAGGATGTCATTGATTGTCATTCTCTTCAAACGCCCCCTCACGAGTACTTCATCAACAATGGCACCAACTCCAATGGCATCTACAACACTATCATCACCCAAATGTACATTGGATGATGGAAAATCCTCATACGTATGAAATGCTGCCTGATGTGGTGTCATGTGTTTTGTGGCTACCGAATCCAAAATCCACTTACGAATGGACTTGGAATGGGGTCCATCTTGAGTTGCAAATGCATAGTCATCATCCTCTTTGGCATGGTTGGCATTCTCCTTTTCCTTTGCTTAGTTTGCATTGTTCCGCTATCCTTTCTTTGGCTTGAAGCAATTTCGTGCAAAAAGGCCCGGTTTGTCACAATTGTAACATACCTTGGGCTTGCCACGTGAAGATGAGTTGCCCCCTTGTTTGCCTTAATACTAAGGCCGCATCATTTCCATGCGTCTCCTTCTCTTTGCGCTTAGACACTTCATGCATCATTCGTGCATCTACAAACTCCATGGTAAGGTCCTTCATGAGCAACGTCTCCAAGGTGGTAATCAAGTACTTAAATGAGGGCGGCAAACTCTCAAGCAACGTCATTACCACATCTTCATCTTTGATGAGTACCTCCAAGCAATTGAGTTGATCCGCAAGTGCCTTCACTTGATTGATATATGTCAACAAGTCATCACCTTCTTGCATCTTCATTGTGAAGGACTTCCGACGAATGAAGATGATGTTGGACAATCTCTTTGTTTCATGGATGTTGCACAAAGTCTTCCATGCTTCCGCCGGTCCTTTGCAACTCTTAATGTGGGCAAGTTGGTTGTCTACCAAATTGAGCCCAATGACAGATAAGGCCTTCTTTACACGCCAATTGTAGTCCTTTATAACCTTTGGATAATCGTTGGAGGATGGAGGATCCTCGGAGTCCTCAACAATCTTCAAAAGATCCATGGACTCCAACACCATGTCCATCTTGAACTTCCAAAGGTTGAAGTTGTCCCTTTTGAACTTGTCAATAACCCTTGCACTCTCATTGTCGAATGTGGCCATGATGACACTGAAATGGCAAAGATTGGCCCTTCTAAGCTCCTAATATGCTCTGACGCACCTCAATCACTCAATTGAGCCACTTTAAGACTCTCAAATGAATAACTTAGCACCTTACATACTTCAATCAGCCCCTTCAAGGCTCTAACGTGCAAAAAAAATCAAATGAGTCACTTCTAAGTTCTAATGAGCTAAGGTACTACTCAAACACTCAAGTCCACTCCTTGTAGACCCAAATGTACACATTTGCACCTCTTTCAAACTAATCAGCCCCTTCTTTGCTCATACATAGTGATATTCGACTAAGGTGGTACAAAAAACCTGTCATCGAGGGTGTAGGGACAAGTCACAAGCCTTCTTTTGCTACCTAGTGCCAATGTGGGTTTGATTTTGGAATTCTTCTGATGGAATGTAATTGCTTACCTCAATAGCAGTTTGAGAATCCTAAAAAAATAGAGGTCTAGCTCATGGTTTGGGCAATAGAAGTGTATCTTTCATTACTATATATCTGTCAGAGATATCTCAAATTTAACAAATATACTTCTTTCGAGAGTTGTAGGAGGTAAAATTCTTCAAAATTTTTGGAAGTCACTCATACCATACTGTAACCATACATTATAATTGAAAATTTTAGATCCAGAACTTAATTTGACTTTTATTGTTAAAAAATAAGCTATTTTTTCAAGAAGCCAAAATAATGTTGATTTTGCTCTATATTCTTATCCAACCTTCTATTGCATACAAAAATCTATCTTGATATATAAAGTGTTTAAATGCGATATTTAAGTAAAAATGGACTTTAGAATGAAATGTGGACTTTGAAATCCGGACTTTACTACGAGACCCAGAGAGCTCCCGATGTAGGTTACGTGGAGAGTTGGAGATAAATTTTCATAAACGGAAGAGGGAGGTCCCGAACCATGTTATGTCTAGACCGGGCAAACTCCCGATCCAAGTTACCGCGTGACCCGGGGTGGTCTCATCCAGGTGACGCTGAAACCGGGCAAGCTCCCTATCCAGGTTACGTCGTGACTCGGGAAGGTCTTCATCCAAGTTAGGTCTAACCGGGCGAGCTCCCGATCTAGGTTATGTCGTGATCCAGGAAGGTCCCCATCCATAATACACCTAAACCGGGCAAGCTCTTGATCCATGATTTTTTTAGGAGAATCATACAAAACAGCTGACCTGCTAACAGCTGACTAGCTAACAAAACAACATCCCTTAAAATTTTGTACATCCAGGTTACATCCTAGACCGGACAAGCTTCTGATCCACAAAAAAAAGACACTCATGTGTTGCATCGAATTGAAGACCTTTAAGGAATTGAAAATATAAAAGAGAGTAAATAGACACTCATGTATGCAATGATTTGAAGACCAATAAGGAATTGAAAATTTATTCACATAATACTGGATTGTACAACAGTGGGAACGAAAAATGAAGAGAGTATCCATCTATATTAGATTACCTCTATATATTCAAAATAACGCTCACGAAAAATCTCCTATGTTCTCAAGATCTCCCAAAACAGTCTTGATCGGGGGCTCTCCCGATCCCACAGTCCAGATCGCGTTCACCACTAATCATGCAATCCCCAATCGAGTGCTCTTACCAACTCGGAGGCCAAAATTGCATCACCTCTACCTACTATTACATAGTTCGTCATATTGCCATTGCTGACATAGTCTCTGTTTACACTTACCATCCATATCATGTGTCTGAAGATACTCCTTTACAGACGTTGAGGACTGCAGCAGCAGGCTGAACGGAAGCAATGCTGTTGCAATGTCAGGTATAATTTTCCTTGCATTGGGTAAGGGCATCTCTCCATGCCATGACTTTGAAAAGTAGCATGCCAAATTTCCGTTCATCAAATTCCGCCATGTAAAATTGTAAACCATCAATACCTAGTCCTTTATGCAGAACTCCTTATTTGCCTTGTCGTGAGTTAGCCTCCTTGGGTCCTTCATGCATGAAAGATACCTCTCCGGTCAGAAACACTTATTTCGTCCATAAACAAAAAGGAGTTTTGTCCTTATATCTTCGGGGAGGATGACTTGAGAACCTTTCTCAGGCGCTTGGCTTGCATAGATGACCATATACCCACACGGAAGGACCTTAAGAGGATTTTGAAGAATTCTACGAGACTAGGCCGAACCATTATGTTCTTTGGATCAAATCGTTGTGAGTTGTGATTATGGTATGACTCAAAACAAAGCAATCCGTTGACAGACAATACGACAACTTTCTTCGAGTAGTCACGGCGTCGCTATGAACATAACAAAAGAAAGAATGTTATACACAATAGACGAGGTAATATACAAAATATTGAGGGGAATCATAACAAAACAACTGTGACATGGCGCTGCCAACAGCATAAAAGAGCGTAACAAGCCGTGCAGGTATACAAAAGCGGTGTGGTCAAATTATAAATACTATACCACTTCTGTTCACGATGGAGAAGATTCAGGTGAAATAAATCCACGAGCTTATTGGTTCCACGATTGAGAGCATCCTTTTACTATAGATTCACCTACTTTAGAGCGTCTAAGAACAAAACCATCAGTAAATCCGGGAAGGGGATTGGCCTACACATATTGAGGTACAAAACAACGTGATGCTATCATACTCGACAACCATGGACGTTGGGTGTAGCGGAGGAAGTTGTCATCCATATCACCAGCCCACATAGGTGGGTGAATAACACTGAACTCGTCATTCTAGAGATTCTTTTCAGGACTATCATTTATAAGCAACATTAGGCTGGGGTCAACGATCGCATGGTCCCTTGTGAGTTTAGAGAGGTCCTTTAGCATGTAGCTCTTGGTAGGATGGTCTACTCTACTCTAGGATATGTGGACTTTGTTGTATCATCTTGTGACAAGACTATAAGCTGATCTTGCGTCAGTTTAGTATCAGGTAGAAGTGCTGTGATCATATCATCCACATTGCGGGACATTGCACAACTCCATATGATGACATTAGCCTTACTGTGCAACCACTCTAGAAAATAACCGCCGTCGGGTCTAGGAATGCGGATGCGATTGAAGCCAGGCCTGTGAAGTAAAACCCATTTAAGTCCACGACGATAGTGTACCTCGGTACTCTTACTGTGGGTTCCTGAGGTGCTCGGGGCTCAGCCGGTCGAAGTTGACTACCTGAAACGAAAAGCATAATCCAAAGGTGAGCAATACTCTTTCACACAAAACATGAAAATAGGCTTTTGAGAAGGGCATGTCCAGTAAAAGACCGAGTGCGCACCCGATCTCCACAGTCATATTGGGCGCATCCTCGATCACCACTAGAAGATCGGGCACGCCCTCGATCTCAACAGGAAGTACTTGTAACACAAAATACTCATAATGAAACATAGGCGTGGAATCTCACGTTCAACTAATGACGCCGGATCGACAAGTTTGCTGGATAAATGACACTTTGAGATGCTTCCACTTTCGGTCAAAGCTGCGGCAGGCTTTTACACGCTTCCACTAGGAGCAACGGCTTGGAGATCTGCTTTTGCATCCGCACCAGTGGATCCCTAGATGACCAACTGTAGATCAGGTCCGATGAATATACAACTCAGAAAAAAATGAATAAACAACCTAAAGAATGAGATACCTACCTGGGAGAAGGGGATTTCCACAAGCAAGTGAGGAGCACTCCAAAGAAGACAAGACATCAGCTTGGATCACAGCTCTTCCAAAGATTAAGTTGTAATGGACTTCCGCAACGGCACACTCCGATGCAATGTTAGCGGGGCTAAGAGGCTTCAATTCATCATCGAACATGCCTTCGTAAGCCCCTTCATTGACTACCCGTTTGCAAGTTGAATCCATCAATGAAAGATTATGCTGCGGAGTCGAAGGTACTTGCAGGGATTGTAGGTGAGTTAGTGCACCGACAACCACCACCTCCACTTCGGTTTAGGCCCTGCCTAGGGTCGGGCACGTGACCATCAATGGCATTGCCAGATGAAGACTGATAAGACTGATCTACCTACATCAAAGCCGGCCCGGACACAAGAGACTCCACCTCTACAGGAGCAGTAACCGTTGCTGGGACACATACAATCCTCGCCGTTATCCTTGTTCTAGAACCGACACCTCGGACTCTCATCGCCCTTTCATGATAGAACAAAATACAAATTGGCTCCCTGAGTGGGGATTCAGGCCTGTTATTCCACCTCTCTTCGGCCTCGAGTACCTCCCGTTCCTCATCCAAGTCTCTCACCCTTCTTTCTTCCATTGTCTCCTCCCTTGCTTCGCCTTGCCCAGCTCCGACAACCTCCATTGCATACCGTGACAACATATCGACGTGCATATCCTCCACTAAGTGGGAAGTATCTTGGATGGAAACTCAAGATGGAGATACATCGGGAGGATCGGCAGCAATTGGCTGCGCGAAGGACATACATTCGGTGGACGGACATACAAAAGTCGACAATCATACCCCAAGTTCTAAAAGATCGGACTGGAAGATCGGGTGCGCACCCGATCCGAACCAGGAGATTGGGGCGTGCCCAATCCGAGCTGGAAGATTCGACGCGCACCAGATCTGATAGACGACAACGAGGGCGAACCCGGTCCCGTCGGCGAGATCGGGAGCGCACCCGATCTGGTCAAAGAGATCCGGGACGCACTCAATCTCAATATACCAGAATTTTAGAGTGTCCAAATTGAGACATTACAAGAGCATTAGACGTTGTGGCAGGCAAAGATTGCGTATTCAAAATGAGGGGGTGGGCTGTACCAAATTTGAGGTCGGCGATCTACTCGTGCGGTAGGCACCGACACTTCGTGATGCCTGCAAGGAGGGCTACTGAAGATAAAAACACTACTAAAGATGTATTACCACGCATTGCATTAATTGATACAACGTCAATTTTATAGTGTTTAAGTCCATGGAAAAACATAAGTCGTTGGATCAAACGTTGCCACCAATGTCAGTGTTGTCCGGGCTAATATGCAACTATTGCTTGGTGTCAGTATACAAAGCAATGCCTTTGGCATTGGTCTCGGATGGATAGCGTTGAGTGAGGTCTGCTTCGTTGGCGGGTCGATTCACATTAGGTCCAGGTAGCCCAGCGTTCAGATTTCTCATTGGGGTACCTCTTCTCTCCGAACCACTGTCGTTGTTGTCCTCTTCCTAGGCACCGTCTTGAGTAGCCTTCGATTGCAACTCCCCTTCCCTATTGTCGTCCTCTTTGTCGTCACTATCCAATTCATTTTTGGGTTCCACGTTGTTGTGCTCTTCGTCGCTCTCAGGGCCGCCGTAGTTAGTGCCATCGTCTTCTTCCAAGGATTCTGACGGAGTCTTCTCTTTTTGTCGTGCAGTCTTGAGACGGTTTCTTCTCTCTGGCTGTACATTATGGGCAGGTGCGCGTGCTACAACCAGGGACTTCATTCTAGTTCTCTGTGCCTTGGACAACCTCTTTTTAGCCGGCGGAGCCGCAGGCGGGGCAAGGGCTAGAACCTGATGAGCTTTCCAAAATTTCTTCGCATTTTCAGAAGCGAAGACTTTGTCTGGTGCTGAGAACACAACCTCCACAACTAGCACCTTTGGTCTGCAAGAAAAGATCCGTGTCAAACGTAAGGTATACGAACAACGCCGCTAAAGACTTTAAGAGTAAAAATGATAATGATGACAAATGATGACATCAATCTTACCATGGATATCTAGGTAATCGCAGAACCAGCTCCAACCTTGATAATAACAACATTGCGACGGCAAATTACACCAATGAATTTGTCCGCCGCGCCAATGTTGAAGTTGGCACGCCCGACCTGATCACAACTCGGCAAACCGCTCTCAAAGTCCTTTGCATTCCAGAGAGGATGAAACTGCAGATTGGGCCCAAGTAGTCTCGGAAGCTTGCCTTGATTGCGTTGTCTTCGATCCTTCCAAAGACGAAGTTGAAGTACACATGTAAGGTTGGCTCAACCGATAGCGGTTTTGTGAACCGCTCGACCTGAGAAGTGAGGTAAACAATCGACGTATAATTCCAAACAGGGCCTTGAAGATAATTCCGATCCTTATCGTTGAGCAAGTTTACCAGCACAACCAACCTAGCGCGGTCACTAATAAACACACCTAGACTACGCGCTCTTTTGAAAAATTGCTTATCCTTGCTCTCCATTGCCATGAAGCATTTGACCATCTCTTGCTTTAGGATGGATGGTTCTCCGGATCCGCGTTGCCTTCAGTTGACGAAGTAGTAAATATAGATCTGCTTGAAATTCTTCAAGTTGAAGTTCCTCACACTCTCGTCCGTCAATATTGACTACAAATCACCATTTTTCCTATCCAGCATCCTGACTCGATAGTAGGATTCCATCAGCTCTTCGAGTTCTTGTCTGGATGCGCCATGACTACCAGCACTATCCTTCTCATTGTCTCTGAACTGCTGAAAAATAGTCTTCAGCAAGGCTGCAATGTCGTCAGTCTTATGAGAAAGGTTCAGATTGGCAGTCCACTTCGAGAAGAATATTTGACCACCCTTGTCTTGACTCAATCTGTTATACTAGCTCAGAAGTACATCCTCGGTAATCTTGTCGATAGCAGCAAATTCCACGTACTCCTCCTCCGTATACGGTTCTTCTACCGTCTTCTGTGGAAGCGGCTTCCCCTCAAAGTGGTGCATGAGCTCGTTCTTCAACACTCTCAGCCTCCTCTCAATGAAGCACAGGTCCTAAAGACTCTTGAGAACAACGGGCTTCTTTAGTCCCTTCAAGGATTTCACAGAAATAACTTTCGACATCACCATGTCGGCCATCTTCTGACACTCACTGTTTGTCATTCCATACAGATCCCGAAGATTGAACTTCGTCAGCGCCCGAGACTCCTTCTTCTTCGCCAGCTTTGAAGCGCGACTTTTGGATGCAGTTGATGTCAAAGTTGCTCCGTCGTCGTCGTCGTCATCGACACTCACAGAAAGGACTCTTGGAACATTGTTCCAAGAATTGGAAAGTAGTCCGTCGATGTATAACTCCTCGATTTGGACCCATTTTTGGAAGAGAGAATTCGGAACGTATAGCAATGGCAGTTTCGGCGCTCCACTACTTTTATCGAGATCCAGAGTGCCTGGTTTGTTTCCTCAGAAATAGGCCTTGAGCTTCTCAACAAACTCGTGAAGATGAAATGCAGTAGGTAAAGTCTCGATTGAGGGAGAAGATTTGGTGAGCCCCCAATCCTGAAGTAAAGCAAAAACATTGAATAAAATGAGTTGGAAAACTGAGTGGAAAAGATGAACCTCAAATAACTACATGGAATAGTACGACTTACATTGAATTCTTTGGTGTTCAAGGCACCATTCCGTTTGAGCAACGGGTTGCCGAGCTCGTTCCAGCATCTCTGAGCTGTTTGCATCTGATTTAAATAATTGCTCTCCTTCCGATTACTAGCAAGGTCTTGATTTAAGAACTTGTTGAAGTACGTGAGCTGGTTGAACGGCTCGTTCTTGGTCCACAATATCGTGACAAAGTATATACAGGCATAGGCGGCGTCGCGATTACTGAGGCTACCTTCTTCAAGGAGTTGTCTGTGAGCTGCGACACCATGTTGACCTCCTACTATATAGAAGTGTGAATTCCTGTTGATTTCATCCCATCTTGATTGTTCTTCAAAGAATTCCACATCTTCGTCTTCCGTGTTGGGGTCATCAACTGGAGTAGGAGGTCCCCGTATCGGCATCTCAAAGACATGTTGCAGCGCCGCGTTGAAGGAGGGAATCGTCTTCTTCTACGTGACTAAAGCTTCGACTCGCAACGGTAAAAAAGGCCGGTACTCGATTGTTGGTGCCGGCACCCTGTGCAGGTTCTCAATGTCAACGAGGAGGTCCGGTTCATTTGGATCGTCCTTGATCTTGAAACGGCGCTTGCCGAATATGTGCAGCGGGGCGAACTCCGTCTTAAAAAAGTCACGCAACTGTAGGAGCTCCTTTGTAGAGAATTTTGCAACAGCGGAGTGGGTAAGATTCACAATTTTGGCCAATGTCATACCCTCAGCAGGTTTTGGCTTCGGGTTTCTTCCTGGCCAACTTCTTCTTGATTGGTTCCTCTACTACAGCCAAACCACTGCCTGTTGCAGCTCTCTTCCACTTTGGAGGGGTGATCGGAAGACGCCGCTGGCTTTCTTCACTGGCGTTTATTGCAACGACATCCGCCATCAACTCAACCGAGACATCACACAAGTCACCTAGGTCGACAATGTCACCGTTGAGAAAAGAACCTCAATTGCTCCACACTTTCGCAAAGCAGATAATTCAATCGCGCGGTGGGTAGAGCTATATCAAACATTTTTGTTGCGTTAGCTAATGCTACAAATTTAGTGACGATTGCAAGGACGTGTTCTGCCGAATGAATTTTGTACAGTCCCAGAACCTAACAATCTTTGGTCAGTAATAAGCGTGGCGGTCTGTTCGTTGTTTTTAGTCCTCAATCAAGATGATCGGTGGGACAAACGTTCTTCCATAAGCCTCTTCCATCCCTATTAACTCTAGACCCCATTCCTTCGTCATGTCGGCAAGGAAAAAGGCGGTAGGCTGCGATCTGGGTCTCCTTGATATGGCATTGTGAGCAATCTGCAACTGATTGCAGATTTAAGCGTCACCGGGAGCAACTCCTTCGTCACATTCTTTAATGCTTCACGGTTGGCTCTGCAAAAATGAACAAAGAAAAAGACTATTAAGAACAGGTCACATGATTCTGAAATTGCAATCTTAAAGCGAGATTCATGCCAGAGAACAAGAGCGCTGCGGATTACGAACAAGACAGCGGGGTTGCTCCAGATCAAATCTAGGACCGGATGCGCTCCCGATCATCACGAGGAGATCAGGCGCGCTCACGATCTCCACAGTAACATCAAGCAATCACATGTTCTCCACTAAGAGATCCATGGCGCAGTTGATATCGTAAGAGATCGGGCTTGCTCCCGGTCATCAATGGGAGATCAGGATTGCAAATGATGTCAGATGGAGGTCGGGTGCACTCCCGATCTCAACTAAGAGATCGGGCGAGCTCCCCGTCCCAACAAGAAGATCCGTCAGGCTTCTCATCTTTACAAGGAGATTTGTAGCGCTATCGACCTCCACTTTCTTGATCAATCGCGCTCCCGAGACCTCTATTGAGATCGTCGGAGCAAACTATCACGAAAGAGATTGGGAGCGCTTCCAATATCATGGCAGATCGAGCGCGCTCCCGAACTTCACTGGGATATTTTGAGAGCACCTAATGTCCATTGGGTGATTGGGTGGGCTCCCGATCTTTTAGTGGAGATCAAACGAGCTCCCGATCTCACCTAGGATATCGGACGCGCACCCAATCCCAACCGAGGCATCGGGTGCGCGCCCGATGTCAACTGCATTTTGGGTGTATGTACGATCACTTAACATACGGATTTACGTATATGGAAGTATATAAACAATTCAAATATGAATGAACAAAGAAATACTTATTGGTTCAGCCACTCCGGCACCGGATTCGATTCACTGATCGCCACTGCCATCCTCGCCGATTATAAACGCTGCAGAGTATAGATCTGATTCAATAGGTTGCCTCAACATCAATGATTCCTGACCCAAATCAAAATTCCTAAACACCAAACCTCAAAACCATCTATAGCTTTGGACTAGGAGAAACCAATCGATTATCTTTGAATGAACTTAATGAAACCTGAAAGCAGTTCACTTCATTCTAATCAATCAACTAACAAAGTATTGACTGAAATTCAAAATTTCAATATACCATCTCAGCATATGAAGATGGCTAGCAAATCTGCTGCATGCAAGCCATTCATTGAATTATAACTAGGAGAAACCAAGGCGATTTCTTTGAAATGAATTGAGTGAAACCTAGGAGCAACTCACTTAATTCTAACTAATCAACTAACATTATTCTCAATGAGGAATGTGAAATTCAACCTACCCAAACACGGGGTCTGATCTTCTTGTTGCTAGTATGTCGTGAACGCCGTCCACAGTGCTCACCTAAGAAGATCACAAAAGATCACAGAAGGTCGCACCTGATTGCTCTTCCTTGCATGGATACGCACCTCTTTGTTGGGCCTCTTCGGTTCAACCTGTCTCTAGGTACGACGAAGCGCTCTCTAGTTACAAGCATGAAGATGAGAATGAAGAACACAATGAAGGACAAACCGCGAACATAGATAGAAGGAAAACAATAGAGAAAGACCGTAGTGAAGACGGCAAAGGCGATGAGAATGACAGCAAAAAACAACCACAAAAATAGAAAAAATGGCTATGGCGAAGAGAAAGAGAGGGCTATGGCGAGCTCGAGCATGGGAGGAGAAAGGAAGAATGAGGATGGAGAAGAGAAAGGTGAGGGTGGACTGTGAGAGTGAGGGTTGGCTAGCATTTGATTGTTGTCGGCTGAAGTTGACGTCGTTCGCTTCCTAATGATAATCGGATACTTATGGCAACGAGAAGTACTTCCTCGTATGATGAGCCTCCAAATGAATTCAATGGACTTAAATATAACTAGAAACTCATGACATTACATGAAATCCATAATCCTAGAATGCATGTACCCCAGGCCGTAGACCCTAAACCTAAGACCCCGCCATGCAGACCATGCATTATTTTATTTTTATAAATGTTGGGTGGAAATGAATTAAAACATGTGCCTTACGCATTGACACTAACAAAGGGATTATTTGTCAACAAGCCAATTTCCTTTTTTCAAGGACATTGACTCAATCAATGATATTTTTTATTTTAGTATTCCAAAGCCTATTCAGTTCACGAATATCCAACCCACTTCCTTCTCATTATTCCCGGCTAATACTCAACATCCAATATATGTACCCTAAGCGTTGATTGGTTTTTTGTTGTGTTTACAACCAAAGGCATTATTTTATTACAAACACAGGGACTTCTGATAAACTACCATTCTATTTTATGGATTACCCGTAACCACCTCTTTTTTATTTAGATTTTCCATCAACGGGAGATCTCTAGCAAAGAGATATTATATATGTGGTTTTATATTTTCGTTATACTCTATTGTATCAAATTTATTGTTACATTTATGGTTGTCGATAAATTTAAGGTTATAGTTTATAGTTATTGATTAAGTTTGATTTATAGATTTATTGGTAATATAAGCCCTGAACCTTCAACCATGAACCTTGAACCTTTAGCCATGAACTATAAACCGTGAACACTGAACCTTTAATTGTAAACCTCCAACCGTGAACCGTGAACCGTAAACCATGAACCCTGAACCTTTAACTGTGAACCTTCAACCTTCAACCTTCAACCCTAAACCGTGAACCGTGAACCCTAAACCCTAAATTCTAAACCATGATGCGTAATTCAACCTAAATACAAAAGCCAAATCCGAATTCATAGAATTGGCTTGTTGTAGTTCTAAAAGTATCTGCTCAGAATTTTGTGCACGTATCTTCTCAAACATCCATGTTACTACCATGAAACTAGGGAATGTTGACAAATGTTCCCTTTTGTAACGATTGCCAAGGTTCTACTTATTATGCCAAATGAATATGATTAGTGGGCAAAAGTGGGCCGACTCTTTTTCCGAGGTACGGTATTTTTTCATTCACAAAGATGAATACCAGAAGTCCAATACGATTACATTATATTGTGTTATAGTTGAAGACGTGTTACGACCCTAGTTTCTGCAAAAATACATCATGGGGCATACATCATCTTCCGTTTCTCAATGAGCAGCACTCTGGAAATAACATGGTTTTTTTACGATACGATCATGCCAAGAGTACGAGCCTTTCATTATCATGAGTGCAATGTGGCCTTCGTCGTGGGCACGTCAAAGAATGCGCACTTTCATGATGGTGTACAGTAGTTAGATTGAATGAGCATGCATGCCCAAGATCCGTTTCAAATTTAAGCGCGTGAATTTTTCCTTCAGGAGGAGATGGGAAGGGTTGATAAGAGTATCCTTCAACTCATCTCTCATCCTTTTTTGCTCTGGAGGTTTGGGATACCGTGGAAGCTGAGAGAGTCAATGAGAGCGATTGCGTGCGCAAATTCGTGGTAGTAAAGTGTAAGGCAACGATTTGACATTATTCCATGAATGTTACATATATTTCCTCGTATGATTCTGTATCCGCTGTCTTTTTGAAATGATTGGTGAGGATTGTGTTGCATTCTAAACTTTTAGTTGTTCAACAGCTTTCATGTAGTGCTTCTGTAACTAATTCGTCTTTGTTGATACTATCATAGCCTGGAAGCCCTAATTTTTTTCAAATCCAAATTTAAGATGTTGTAATTGCTTGGTGTATGCTTCTATACAATTGCCCGCACGTTTGTAGCTGAACCTCTCTGTTTATTCCGCAAATATTCCGTTTGGCAAGTGCTTCTTTTACGACCTTGACATACGAGCAGAAGCCAAATAGAGATCTACAGTTGTTCAAGCCGTGCAAGTTTGGCTTCTCCCTTAGCTTGTCAGCCAACAATGGCTGCTTTCCCTGAAACCGGTGGTTGTCATTTTGAACTTACGCACGTTATTCGGAGATCTCTTAGTAGAATAGTCTGGAAAATTCTGCGAAATGTCCTTGGTGATCTGATTTTAATTAACCAAGGATCTCCAGTTGGATATGCCTAAACTTTTAGCTCCACCCTACTCCATCATAGGCAAACTATACGGCGTGGTTGTAGATTTGTCTCCGGTCATCCGGAGATCTCCGGCTAGTCCAGCCTTTGACATTGAGCTTGATCATCCAGTAGGTATCCACATCCACTCATACTCCCATTGAGGGCATCTGCCACCAACCGAAGATCCACTGATGTAGCACGATAGTATGTCTACTTCTGAGTCGTGGGAGCATGACCCAGACGACCTTGCCATGGTCGCAGCTTCGTGCCCCGATTATCGACATGTGAATTACACGAAAGACTATGAACCATCCCAAGAGTCTACAAGAAGTTCGAGCTGTTGCGGTCAAAATTGTCTATGAACCTTATGAGGCCGGCTTTCGCAAAATTGGATAAGCGTCCATTGTTGAGGTTCACCCAATAGGACAATGGCTTGGAGTCAACATACCAGTTGGTTTGAGGGAGTTTGTGTTACTTAGACCAACGGCCATAATTTCCACGGAAGAAGATTTATCACTCATTATCTTTCAACGTGGGTACGATTTACATGTTCATACACTCTAGCGGACAGTCTTGTGGAGAAGGGCAGATGCTATGATTCCATCCGGAGATCTCCAGTCAAAAAATTCCCCAATTGTACCGCGAGAGCATTGGGTTGGACTTGAAGTGCAGCGGTCGGACGGAAATGGGTTGCTGCTCTGCTTTGGGAGAATTATAGCCGCGTTACCAACGGATCATTTCCGTAGTGGTTGGTTGGGTGAAGATAACATCGATGTTATGGTCCTAGACGTTTTTATTGGGGACATAAAGAAAATTATGAGTCATGAATCGTGGCCCATTTTGGAATGTTGTTGTCCTTCCATTTGCATCCCGGCCTCTATAACGTGATTCTGATGCGCATTTGGAGGGTCGTCCGAAGGAGCCATACCGCTTTATTTCCTGACAGCAGGACCTAAACAAGAAGAAATTCTTCTACACCAAGAAGACTACCGACGATGAAATTCGCAAGGTCAGCTCGAAAAGGTGCTGTCCAAAATGTTGCTGCCAATATTTTCTACGATCTCGGACTCTTTCAGTTAGGCAAAAAATCTATGACAAATCCTTCAAAGATAGAAAGGAGTATGCAATCTCGCTAGACGGGTCGTTTCGTTCATTGATGGGGACGGGAAGAAAAAATACGTCACGCTCTTCAGAACAGAGGTCTGCTTCGTTGCATCATACACGATCTATGGAATACGGAAATCCATGTTTCACACGTATATGGGACAATTCAGTAGAGGAATTATCTATGTTACTCACGGTAAGAAGGGCATCAAGCGCACACAGCTTGCCACTATACAAGCCATGGGATCAATAACGTCCATTATTGATGACAACGCGGATCAAATGCCTTACCAAATGCAGAGTGTTGAAAATGGTTGGATTGACACTCTCAAGTATCTTCCGGCTGGAAATAACTAGAAGCAAATACGTGCCAGCGTAAATGAGTTCCTTAATTAATCCTTGCATATTGTTATGGACTTGTAATCTCCATCCTTAGTCATCCTAAGTCGTAGTATCCCAACCGGAGATGTCCGATTAGGTCTTTGCTAACATGCAAGGACCACTAATTGATCACCTCTGTATTGCCTACTTTCTGTTGGATTTCTCTTCAGAATTACTTCTTTCACACGTAGTCTCGCACTCGGTTATTGTTTCATTTTACAGACAAACAACTCCTATGGACTATCGCCTGAAAGTCAGTCCACAATTAGCAAGGTCCAAAAGGAATTCATCTGAAATATTGCTATCAAGCCATCTGGAAGCACCTTCGCAAAATGCAGTATCTACGATGAGCTCAATCAATTCTTACTAACGGCTCTAAAGGAGACGCCTTCGCACGAGATATTCTATAGCAACACGCAGGCGCACTTGAATCACCAACAATCATGCCGGAAGCTTTACGCGGCATGGAGAGAGGAGTCGAAGGCGAAGCCGCTGACCTTTCTTTGTGTCATTCACGACAAGATGGACACTGCAAAGACGGCTCTTCCACGCATGTGGAGGACGACTAAGGCAACATCTGGTCTCAGACAGCTTCCCATGAATGTCACCAGAATGGTGTCGCACGATCATGTCAACGGAGCATATGCACACTACGCTCCTGCTTTATGACCTAGAGATTCGAACGCCACCATCTCCTTTGGCAAAAAAATTTAGGCGGCTTATAGGAGCACCATTATATGAGACGCGCGCGCTTTTTGAGCACCCACCTGCGAACTCAATGTTCGAAGTGCTCATTAGGGGGAAGAGCAGGTGCGACAACACTTTAGAGCCCGTGGAGCCGAGTGCTTTCAGCGGACCGAAATCCTTGCCATCGAAATTTTTACTGCATCTCCACAACTCAGCAAAGAACAACAAGAACCAATATTGATGGCATTCTTATCACTATTAAGTGCTCGAGGTGTTTTCAAGGAGATTCAGGTAGGCTTCTTGGTGGTCGAACATACCTATGAAGATATTGATGCTTACTTTAGTCATCTATAAAAAAAACTCAAGAAAAGTAGTACATATATTCTAGTGGAACTAATGAAGGTTGTCATGAAGTCACAAAAACTTGCCTTCAGGCCTAAAGTTATCCAAGAGGTGGTCGACTATAAATTGAACGTCAAAGGTTACCTAGGCAGTGGGGCGGCACGTCAGGTAGGAATAAGTGATATGCATCTTTTCAAGTTCTATGTTAACAATGACGATGTTTTGGACATGAAGTTCAAGAAATCTACCGTTGACGCAAAGTGGCTATCCTTGAATAAACAGCCAATAAAACTCTAGAAGGTAGATGAATGTAGACGTCCCAAGTTCCCAACAGGATCTCCCAAGCCCGCCCCCTTCAAGCCCATGTGTAGGGTAATGAGGAGAAAAACCCGGTCGGAAACCAAGATGTTGCCAGAGACAATGCCAGAAAAGCGACGAAGAACAAATATTTCATAAGGATGGGGCTCCGGAAGTCCATTGAGTACTTGGCCTCCGGAATGTCTAAGTGCACAGGGTATGCAAAGTCCATCCACTCTTACCTGCAGTATTGGAAGGACATCATCGACGAGCTTGACAAGCCACTTCGAAAGATGTCTTCCTAACTCGAAGAGGGATTTTGACCTTGCCATGATTGGAGAGGCCCTCACAAGGGAGGTGGGGATTCCTTGGAATTGCTTCCACAACCATTGGATGTCACTTCGAAAGATGAGGTACTGGAGACTTACTGCGGACCCGCCAGTGAAGCCCCAGAGTCCACTTTTAATCCCTGGCGTGACATGCGTTAGTGGTTTTGGGTTTTAGTAAGACCCAGTGATCCGGACATCTATCTTGTCTGGCAGGGTAGAGCACTTTCCGACGTCATCAAGGATGAAAGAAATGCCAACCACGTCAAATTTCTCGGTAAGTACTGGGAGCCTGATAACAAGCAGAAGAATTTGAAGAGGAAGTACCAAGACTGCTAGGAAGCCACATGGATTCTTGACCAAGAGAAGTCTATATGGTATCATGTGAGTTTTGTGTTGTTGCGACTTGATCAAGCAAAGTTAACCAACTTACGAGGTCTCCATTCACTGCGTTAGGGATACGGTGATCAGTCACAGTATCTAAGTTTTTGCTCTACAGTAGTTGAATCTTGAAGAGTCATCCACATCCTCGCGGAAGTGCACCAAAGATCTTCGTCTGTGAAGACGATTGAAGTTCGGCCCCGAGTACAACATCCCTCTCTTCAACTCCCGCAAGTCATCTTCAAGATAAGCGGAGCCGTGCTCTTGCATTCACTCCCATTACAATACGTAGAGTAGTGATAGTGTCACAATTGTCTGGTATATGGCAGCGGAATACCAAAAGTCCCGCACATCCCGCCGGAAGCTGATCGGAGATCTCTGGCTGTTTATACCGTAGAAGTTTTGCTTCTCTATGTTTTAATGGCTGACATCGGCTGCCATAATGCCGGATGTTATCTTCAAGAAAGGTGGAGGGACAAACTTCCATATACTGCCATGTACATCTGGTGAAGATACGGCCGGAGATCTTTGGATAGGAAAATCACATCTACAATTCTCTAGAATGAGGTCCGCAGTAGAAAGTGAGCCTACGATTATGACATTACCTAGGTGTACTCAAGAGCACATAATCAAGTTCGTAGATCTCTAGTGAGTAAGAAACTGCAAGTTATCAGTAGATGGTACTTCAACCGGATCAACGTGAGTACCTACGTGAATGATATAGTCTCAAGGTCCAACAAAATTTGCCTTGCTCAAGTCCACAGGGGGTTGCCTCCTTCATTGCCCTAGGAATAGTCCTCATCTTCACGTAGAAAACTTCTCACATAGTCGCAAATCAAAAAAATTAGAGACCACTTGGGCTTCCTCCTGGCAGATTCCTTCGTAGATTTCAAACAGGCCACTGCTGGAATGGAAAGAGGCTGTAAAAGACCTAGTACATATCAATCATCCGAGTACCTCATATGATTCAAGTGATGCTGAAGGCTGGCGGCGGAGATAGTACTTCCAATAGGACATTAAGACGGGACGCATGACGCGTGGCTCACCATGCTTAATTCTCCATAATGTTGAGTCATGATTGTGGAATCTACCTTGAATTATAAAGATCTCGGTGTAATGGAGACTCAAATCAATGACGGTTCCTCTACATACGATGGAGAAGTGTAATGAATGGGTGGGTAGGGAGGAAAGTATAAGAAGGAGTTGAGGGATGCGGTCGTCCATCTGTTTGTCGTTCAACCTATAGTCTCTTAGTCCAGAGCCAGGGTGGAGAGAGAGGAGATGGCTACCGCAAGTAGGAAGAGGGAGAGGGAAGATATAGATTCAGTAGAGAGTAGAGTTACACAAAGGATGGAGAGCGACGTTGAGGAAGTGGAGAAAGGAAGAGAGATTTTGTTACAGGACGACAGCAGGTACACAAGGGAGTACTGTTCAGAATGGCATGTTGTGGACGAAGTGGAGGACGAGGGGGAGATCAAATATGTACAAGAGAAGGAGGACGGCATCGACTATGAAGTGGAGGACGAGAAGGAGATCGACTCTGAAGTAGAAAAAAACTTGAATGGAGATACATCGTCTGAAGAAGAGGAGGAGGACGACTGGTGATATGAAGACGAGGAGGAATCTTACTTGGAGGGCGGCTGCAACCCATTTCAAATTGGGTGTGAGACAAGGTCCAATGTTGATTTGGACATGTACGCACCAACACACTGAAAAGATGCTTAGAGCTCTAGAGAGAGGTAGTGCCAGAATAGAAATTGTTGTAAGATCCAAGAGATTTCTTTGAGACCAGCCACAAGTGACTAGTAGATTTGTTGTTGTATCATTCGCTATTGTAAAGAGAGCCCACTGTACACGAACTTGACTCAAACGTCTTCATAATCAACATATTGCCACTTCCTTGAATTACCGCACCTGAATTTTTCCATATGAATTCTTCCATGCACATGCGAGCTATCGACTTACTAACGCATTATCATTTTTAAACGACCGAGCAACTCGATCTTGCGTATTCAGCTTCCAACCCAATATCTCCGGATGGCAGAACGACATCCTTGACATGTCAATGCTCCAAGCTCTTAAATATACTATACTATTCTTGTACAACTTTTTGTATCATTGTACACAGGAAAGACACTGGACGTGGACCCATGTTTTTTGGTCCTTCTCCACTATACTACCACAGAAATGTACACTGGACCATATTACATGGTATGTTTTATAAACATGTAAGCTTGAAACTTGTTATCAATTTGTCGATCGCGGCTAAGAAAATTCCATGCTTGTTCTATATCATGCATCACTATCATCGGTTCGTTTCGTATTACTGAAATCATTCAAAGATATCCGGATGATTAATCAAAATTTATTCACCGAGTATCCCTTTCAATTTCTTTGGTGCCATTATTTTACTAAACAAAAATCCTTCTTCCTTATTTCTTGACTTTGCAAAGTCCAGACATAGTTAAATACAGCATAGTTGTGAAACTTGTTTATTTGCCATATACTAATGATTGCGCATGGAACATTGAAGTCATGATGTATGTGATTTATGAAGTGATGATAAATACAAGCATAGCCTGGGTTGCCACGTGAACGCATGAATGGGCCTCAAGCAACATCATTGATTTTTCTCATTAGTGAAACTCAACTGAACTCTAGGGCATTGTTTGGTTTGGAGAGAATGAAGAAAGATTGCACAGATGTGCCATAGATACTAGACCATCATGGGCCCATTGGTAGTGCAACATGCACATAAGTTTTATACAGTCTATCTTAACTGTGTATGTGCTAGTCAATATTACAATACATATTCTAATAAGAAGTCTTCTATTGTTTAGATATAGTGTCATATATAAACATGATTACAGTGACATGTTGAAGTGACCTCAAATTAAATGATGGTAGTTGAAGAATTTTCAAAGAAAATATATATATGGTAGATAATTATAATACATTCTTCTACTCAATGTTAAAATTTGTAGCTATATATATTGCCCACATTTTTTCACAACATGCCAACTATTTTACCTCTTCATTTGAGGATAAAATATTATTATTTGAACCAAAATGATTCACCGATTTATACATGTCAATAATCTTTTAAAAGACCCTATCTATGATTTATATGAAGAACTTCAAAATTGTCTAGTGAAGATTATATATCATGAGACTAACTCAAATACCGTACACCTATTTTTCACCAATCAAACTTTAAATTTATTAGTAGATAACATTAATGAACCATTCCCAAAGACAACCTATATTTTTATTATATATACAATGTTAAAAAATGTATGTCGTGAATGAAATTTCTGAGAACAAATCACATATTGCCCTTCAATGCCCAATGTATAACCCCAAAAGCCCTCTCCACATCCTTCCATGCCCTCTCTTGCATTTTAGCATACCACTTCTTCTTCTCACCGCGTGGATCACTTTTGTGATGGTTTTTACAAATATAGCCCAACCAAGATAGATCTCAATAGCTAAGAGGTAGCAAAGGTTGTATTAAGCCCATTCACTTTGAATTTTGCACTTAGCATGTTACCTCGCATATAATTAAGCGTCAATGGGCTCCCGTCAATGTCCTTGTTGGAACTTGTTGATCCAATTTAAGCATGCCATATCCAAAGATTGTAAGAGGCAATCGCCTCCATAACTTTTGATTGAGCCCCATCCTTGTTCAGCTACTGTCCTTGTCAAATAGGACAATTTTTTCCTGACCCAATGAGTGCAATCAATGAAATCAAACCGAAGTCTTGGAGCTCATTTAGCTGCATTTGATGCAGTATATCTTCCAGCATAGGGTGCCTCAAACGGTGTGATCCACAAATATTGACCACTGCAAGAGCAAACCTGTTGAAGCTCTCAGTGGCAGTGGTCTCCAATATGTGTTAGTATTCATCAATTACATCTGCCACCATGCCATAACTTGGAATTCAAAAAACAATCGTCAACTTCTGAATCAAAGATTCCCAAAGTTTTTCCACAACATCTCCTTTCACATAAACAATAAATCATGCTCCACTACAGCATCATGAATCTTCAAGAAAAGCGGCTTACGCATGCAGAACCGTTGTTGAAGATTGTCTTCCTCGTAGGTTGATTCAGACTCTGCAAAGTAACCCTTCCATATTTGATCTTGCCCTCTTGTGAAGTCTCTGCCAATATTCAGAGCTTTGCCTCGTTTGGAACCACCATGCAATTGCCCCAGTACCTCTTCACGTTCCTGCTCATACATTTTTTTAAGTTCTTTGGACATCATTGTAAAAAAAAAGCAATTCTTTTTTAGGATCACTTTCTTCATTGTCAAATGTAAGCTGATCCTACACAAACTTCAATAAAGGCTCCATCTAAATTAATTTTTGGAAGCACAAAGATCTACAATATAAAAAAAGTATAGTATCGAAAAGAAATGTGCAAGCATAAGTAATGTTTGTTAAATTCAAGTCGCCCCAACAAGGCGTAGAAGTGGAAAGGCAAATTTTTAAAAATATCAGAAGGAAAAGAAAAAGCAAAGTAAAAGTATAATCTGGATATAGAAGCTCAATGAATAAAATATATTGGGTCAAAATATATTTGCCTTGTAGAAAAAGAGAAAGAAGGAAGTCTCAAAAATGGCCTAAATCTAAACCTTTATAAACCTCTAAAAGTAAAAGTCCAAAAATAAACAACTAAACATAAAGCGAACTCTAATTTCAATGTTAGGTGTAGGCATACTATATGATTTACAAATGCTATAAGTTTTTATTCTTTAAGAATATTTTTATCAACCATGTTGACAATAATCTTGCCTTTTATCTAGTATAAATGATTTTACTCTAAATATAGAACTTCATACAATGTAAAAAATCATAACACATTTATATCATACAGTACCACTACACTAAACATAAAATTTATTGTAATATAAAGTTAGTAGCAATATATGTAAAACTCAAGTCAATTTTAGAATGACTAGAGTGTTACCCGTGTCCTCTGGACACAACATTTTTTTGTGTTGAGTCCCCACCTCCCCGTCCCCTAGCCCTTTCCTTCCAATCCATCGTCCCACCTGTCCTTGTCCCATTGTCCCCCGTCCCCCGTCCCCCGTCCCCCGTCCCCGTCCCCGTCCCCATCCCTTTTTCCGTCCCCGCCTCGTCCTTTTATCCAAAACCCTAACTTTTAGCTTTTATTTAGTTTTTAGCTTTTAACTTTTAACTTTCGCATCACTTTTTCATCCAAGCTCGACGCGTTCATCCGTTCGATGCATTCTTCATCCTGTATTCTTTTATTGATATAGACTAGTGGGGTACCCGTGTCCTCCGGACACAACATTTTTTTGTGTTGAGTCCCCACTTCCCCGTCTCTTAGCCCTTTCCCTCCAATCCATCGTCCCCCCCGTCCTTGTCCCCTTATCCCCGTCCCCCGTGCCTTGTCCCCGTATCATTGTCCCCTTGTCCCCCATCCCTCGTCCCCGTCCCCCGTTCCCGTCCCCGTCCCCGTCCCCGTCCCCGTCCCCGTCCCCGTCCCCGTCCCCGACCTCGTTGCCGTCCCGTCCCGTTCTTTTATCCGAAACCCTAACTTTTAGCTTTTCATTTTATCCAAAATCCTAACTTTTAGCTTTTCATTTCATCCAAAATCCTAACTTTTAGCTTTTCATCCAAAAGCATTTTTCATCGACGCGTTCATCCACTTGACGGACCATTTTCATCCAACGGATTTCTCATCCTGTATTCTATTATATTAGTAGATATATCAATGCATTGTCTTTCTCTTAAAAAACTTTGCGTGCTTCCATAATTAAATAATTGACTAGTGAAAATGGTTTTAGGTTTTTAGATATTTTTCATCAATCCTAGCACATTGTATAATGTTCATGCAAAAAATGCAAAAAAAAGGTAAAAATTTCATGCTAGCAGCGACACTTTCGACAATCAACGGCACGTTGAGGCGAAAGACAACCACTTGCAGACGCACGCTATTGTGATTTGGCTTTGGCCCCTTGTTGGTCGTGCAATGCCCTAGCCGACAACTCAATTGGAGGGCCATAAAACCCTTCGCGTCTCCATTTTCTTTCACCGGGTTGGCCTGGAAAGGGTAGAGATGCTCTTAGCAACTGAATCTAGTCTATAGCTACACCTAAATTCATTTTGCTATCACTACTCTAACATCAAGTGCAAATAGGCCCTTAAAACATTTC
Source organism: Bryoerythrophyllum caledonicum (assembly GCA_963971425.1). Taxonomy (NCBI): domain Eukaryota; kingdom Viridiplantae; phylum Streptophyta; class Bryopsida; order Pottiales; family Pottiaceae; genus Bryoerythrophyllum; species Bryoerythrophyllum caledonicum. The sequence goes on from OZ020514.1 coordinate 40,289,307, forward strand.
ATTGAAAAGTAGCAATGGTAGGGGTGCATTGCAACATCACTCCATTTGCAACATGTTGGACATCATATACATTGAACAAGACGTTCCAAACAATGTGTTGAAGCACTTGTTTGGTGAAAATGATACATTAGTCGTGAGAAGAGACATGGAGAAAAGAGGACAACAAGCCATCTATATACAGTGTGTGGCAAAATGGAGTCAAGTTTGTGGAAACAAATTTTTGGCTGTCAATTGTTGACTATTCATTGAATGAAATTGCAATTTTAAAAATAGAAGAGATACAACATGGAATTTATGAGCTGTCATAGAGTTTATGTTGACACCATAGATTATAATAAGAATAAATTGTCCAAGTACAAACACATGTCTTGACTCAGTTTTGCATGCCACTCCATAATAAATACAGAGAGGTTAAAAAAAATGCATTGAGGACTTATGAGTCCAAATTGACAACGACATGTTGAACTACAATGTTGCAATAATGAATTTGAGTTATATGCACATTGTAAGTAGACTTTGATTACTCAACATGGTGTACTTAGAGGAGTTTTCTACAAGTGTTTGAACAGACCTTGATAACTCCATTTTGATGAAGTTGCAAGCTGGTAGGTCTACAAGGGATGCAGCAAGTAAGTTGTAGTGTCTCAGAGTCATGTTGCAATACTTAGAAGGAAGAGATTATCTGATATTTTTACTAGTAGTGACGGCAGACCACAAGCGCAAATGCGCAGAAGAGAGCATGCATTAGAGTTGTCACATCATGAAGGTTTGACGTTGCAACACAGGCTACCCAACATATATGTGAGGAATGCCAAGTTACTGTAAGTGTTGATTTAGTGAGAAGGATCTTATGTAGAGCAGGGCTGAGATCAAAAGTGAAGTAGAAAAATCGGAAATTGAACCTAAGAGACATCAAGGATCATCTTTATTTGCTAGGCGTTATGAACATTGGACCATTCAAGATTGGCAGTACGTCATCTTCTCTGATGAGACAAAGGTAAATCGATTTTGCTCGGATGGTCGTTGTTGGTGTTGGATTTGTAATGAATTGTCTCATGATTTAAAACAAGTTAAACAAATTGTAAAGTTTGGCGGTGGTTGGGTCATGTTGTCGGGTTGCATGTCAATCCAGGGCCTAGGCATGTTTTGTAGAGTTGAAGGAAGAATGGATCAACATCATTACAAAGAAATCTTGTAGAGAGGTTTAATGTACACTGTGATGGCATTGATCTTGATCCTTTGAATTTGATTTTTCAGCATGACAATGAGCCCAAACATACAGCAAATAGTGTTCGCCAATGGTTAAGATCACAAAAGTTTGATGTTCTTAAGTGGCCTGCACAATCTCTTGGCCTAAATCAAATTGAGCATATTTGGGCATGGCTAAAATGTCATCTTAACCAATTTGAAAGTGCTCCAATAGGAATTTTAGAGGTGTCGAAACGTATTGAGGAGTGTTGGGCTTCTATAAAACCAGAGGAGTGCAAGAGGTTGTACGAAAGCATGCTACGACAAATCCAAGTTATTTTAGTTGCCAAAGGCAAGTGGCCAAAATATTGAGTTGTTTTTTTTATTGAAGTTGCAAAATTGAGTCAAAAGACACAATTTCTTTTTATTGGAATTTTCTTGTAAACACTCATGTAAGGACTTTCTTTTGCATTAAATTGTAGCTCAATGAAACTACTACCTTGTACAGTATATGATTTGTGCATATCTATTGTCAAATTTCTTGCATTGGTAATTGAATTTGAAATTATTTGACTGAGTTTTGTCAGACATTTTATATTGTTGGGACCCTCTAGGAACTATACCAAGCTATAAGTATAAAACAAGAAATAAATCATGGCTATTCCTTCAAAAGAAGCCAATTTCATGTTTTCAATATTTGCTACAATGTTGTCGTCTATTGTTGTCAAAAACATATAAAACAACATACTTTGAACATTGTGATTTATATGTTCCAAGCTTAGCAAAGAATTTGCTTTCTATAACTAAAATCACAAGCATTTGGAACACAATTGTCACTTTCACTCACGATCATTAAATCTTCAAACCGATATCCATACCTCACCTATATTTCACCAACAAGTGACTTTCAAAATTGGAATAAGTTTTATTTGCCCTTGGCATTGGTATCAAGATATTCTATTAAAACTTTGTCCAAATCAAACCTTGAAACATTGCAAAGGTATTATAGCATGGATCACCTTAGATGTTTTACTTTCAATTTTATGTACAATAGGGTGACATTCAAATTGGCCGTTTAGTAGTTCCAAGGATAGTGTCCTACACTGCTGCCAACTTTGACACCCTCCGCAAAGCTGAGAAATTGTTATTTTACCATGAAAATTTGGAGACAGCATCATCTTTATGTTGAAAACATGCATACCAAATTTCAAGTCCAGGAGACTTATACAAAAAAACTTATGCAAGATCTACCAACATGGGATAGCTGTGAGAAAAGTGTCACAGCTGCCAACTTTGACACCCTCCCAAGAATTGAGGAAATTTTTTTGCCCATGAAATTTTTGGAGCAAAAACATTATTATGTTGTTTGCATGTGTGGAAAATTTCAAGTCCAAAAGACCCATACAAAAAATAATATTCCAAATCTACCAACATGTGTAGTTTTGAGAAACAAAGGGGAAAACCATTTTACTACTTCCAACTTTGACGCCCTCCTTAGGATTGAGTTTTTGTTGATACATAGTGAAATTTTTGGCACAAGATCATCTCTACGCTGGTAACATGTGGGATAAATTTCAAAGCCAAAAGACATACATAAAAAAAGTTATTCTATATCTATCAACATGTGTAACTATGATAAACAATTTGAAGGTCATATTGAAAATGTCAAAATATCTTTGACACCTCATGCTTTTTCATTGAACTCAATCATGTGAGTAAGCCACCAAACATAAATGCTTCTCAAAAATATCAATAACATCTAAATGAAGAAGTGAAGAGGTGTTCCATGCAGAAGAATCCACTTGGCCATAAAGTGTGCATTAGACACATGACAAATTTTTTCTTCTAAATATCTATTGAACACTATGTAAAGGGAATGGTGTGTGTGATTTGTGATAGACTGAATGTTGGAACAATCCTCAAAACAGAGAGTGTTGTATTGTGGGATGCATGAGTGTTGATTCACATTGGGCATACATGATGAGTGATTAAGAGCAAAACGATTTTTCATGTATGCACATGGGCTTGTGTTTTGGCGACCCTTCTCTCTCCTCTCTGCTCCAGCGCCTTGGCTCCCTTCTCTCCCCCTTGCTCTGCTCCAGCCCTATTCTCCTTCCTCTGCCAATTGTCACGTGTCAATCCTGAAACCCCCTTTGCTCTGCTCTAGCCCCTTGGCCCCCTTCTCTCCCCCTTGCTCTGCTCTAACCCCTACTCTATTGCTGTAGCTAGCATCATGCACTCTATAAGTTTATGATGGCAATTTCAGATGAAATTCGTGCTCGCATCATAAGTTTGAGTGAGGGAGGATTTACAGGAGTTCAAATTGCAGCTACTATTGGAGTTCCTATTAGAACAGTTACAAGGTTAGTAAAAACATTTAGAGAAGATGGAACCTACAAGCGCAAACCTTGCGGTGGAAGTCACGCTAAAAAGCTTAGTGATAGAGATGTTCGTAGTATTGTGCATTACTCAAAAATTCATCGTTGCTCTTCACTCTCAGAGATTAACAATGCATGTCCTACTCAAGTGTGTAGACGTACTATTCAAAGGGTCTTACATAAAATTGGCATTTTTAGTCGAATTGTAGTCAAAAACCTTTTTTGACACCTCGTCACATGTTTCAACGATTAGCTTTTGCTCAGAAGTACCGTGGATGGAGTGCAAAAGAGTGGGAGCGTGTTGTTTGGACAGATGAATCTACTTTTGAAATTGGAAAAAATTCTCGGCAAATTCATGTTTGGAGAAGTGCATACGAGCGTTATTCATCAAGTTGTCTAGCTCCTACTTTTAAAACTGGAAGGACTTCTTTAATGATTTGGGGCGCATTTGCCGGAGGACAAAAGTCAGAACTTGTCTTTATGTCTAAAGGTCAACGTTCTGCTAAGGATTTTATAGAAGTGGTTTACGATGCCAAATTGGTTCATTTCATGAGTCAAATTCCACAAGGAGTGCTTATGGAAGATGGGGCACCCGTCCATAGGAGCAAAATATGTGAAGAATGGAGACAAAGCCACCTTCTCAAAGAGCTCAACTGGCCTGCAAACTCTCCCGATCTCAATCCAATCGAGAACGTTTGGAGGATGTTAAAAGATGCTGTGCAACATGGCAAACAATGCCCTAGAAGCTTAGATGTGTTGAAGGTAGTTCTTGAAAGAGAGTGGAAGTTAGTCAATAGTACAAAGCTCCTTCAACTATGTCATTCTATGCCCTCTAGGTTACTAGCAGTGATTGACGTAATGGAGGACATACATGTTGGTAGATATGGAATAACTTTTTGTGTACATCTTTTGGCTTTGAAATTTATCTCACATGTTACCAGCATAGAGATGATCTTGTGCCAAAAATTTCACTATGTATCAACAAAAACTCAATCCTAAGGAGGGCGTCAAAGTTGGAAGTAGTAAAATGGTTTTCTCCTTTGTTTCTCAAAACTACACATGTTGGTAGATTTGGAATATTATTTTTTGTATGGGTCTTTTGGACTTGAAATTTTCCACACATGCAAACAACATAATGATGTTTTTGCTCCAAAAATTTCATGGGCAAAAAAATTTCCTCAATTTTTGGGAGGGTGTCAAAGTTGGCAGCTGTGACACTTTTCTCACAACTATCCCATGTTGGTAGATCTTGCATAAGTTTTTTTGTATAAGTCTCCTGGACTTGAAATTTGGTATGCATGTTTTCAACATAAAGATGATGTTGTCCCCAAATTTTCATGGTAAAATAACAATTTCTCAGCTTTGGGGAGGGTGTCAAAGTTGGCAGCGGTATAGGACACTATCCCTGGAACTACTAAACGGCCAATTTGAATGTCACACCAAAGTAGAGATGATTTACATTTGGCTCAAACAAAACATTTAAAATAAACACTAGAGGTATTTGATAAAAAAAATATATCAAACATTTATCATTCAAGTGTCAATTTAGCTCCAAGCTTTTAAATATTACTACTTTTTGTCCAATCAATGAAGAATAAAAAAAAATATATGAACGCATACCACAATTTTACTTTGTTTTTAAGACTAGATATGATGAAAAAATTATAGAAATAATCAAGACATAAATACATGGAAAAGAAAGAGAAAATATGACTCAAAAACTTTAAACCGAAGAAAGGGACTTCATGTAATCATTTGAGAAAATCAACCCAAAAAGTTGCATGCAATAAAAATAAGGCAATTCCTTCTACAAGTCTTAAAAAAATTGACAATTACAATGCTAGAAATGGGAGTTTGTCCAAAGACTTGTCTTTTTGACAATTCACATATTAGAATTGGTACTTTGTACAAACACTTGATTTTTCAAAATAGAGAAAAATAACCATATATATACAAAGTGATATAAGTCTTCACATGTAATAGGCTTCATCTACTAGTCTTAGGAACAATAATTTTTCAAACCCAATAATTACATGTGCTTCTCTTAAATTTGGGCATTAGGACTCATCATAAATGTGATACCAGTCTCCTCAACATAGTGCATTGTACCGAAAATAGAGAAAATAACAATCTACCCAAAATATAACAGATACAAGAAGTAGATTAGCTAATCTTATAAATCTCCAAAAAGAACTGTAGACCACACACCTATTCATTTGAATGCTGAGTGCAGCACTATGTCATTCTTCATGGTTGCAATATTTCTACCTTGGAGGGCAGGGATCTGGTGAACCCACCTAATCACATGGTCATGAAATCGTCAATTTTACCTCAACTGTTTCTGTCCAAATTACTGCAAATACAGAGTACCAAAATAAAATTGCAGAATCACTGCCATTGAAGCTGGTGCGGTAAAGTCCAGCTATAAGTACACCAACACAGAAGCTGGTCACACAATTACATGACCTGAAGGGTCCACCTAAACACTTGCTTAGCTTTCCAATCAATGTAATCTAGGGTCGAGAAAAGAAGTCATTTAAAGCAAGATTTGCATCCCCATGAGGAACCACATCTTCAGGCTCTGGCACGAACAGGCTTGTTGTGCTCAACTTTGTTTCCACGACTAACTCGTTCAAGCTGCTATCGAACTGAAATCTGGCACCGTGGGCCCTCAACCACTCCTCACAATCTTCCACTCCTTCACTTTCTCCTGGACTTAGATCAGCAGTGAACCCTAGAGCCCGTGCCACAGAAGCAACAGGAACGGTTGGGCGGTAAGACCGTGTCATACATTTCACGGCTTCAAACCTCATTTTCTCAATGTAAATGTCCATCAAGCAAGGGCTCAGAACCGGAGCTGTTCTATACAAGCGAAAGAAGGCCGTGTAGTTGCCTACCGCCACTGCGTTCCGAACTGCTAGGGCGTGTTTCACTACATCATCTCTCCTTCCATCGGGAATTAATCTGGCCATAGCAGACAACAAATCTCTGCTATTGCCGCGATTAAAAAGAATATACAACAAGCTGTAAGCAGCGAATTCGTTGCTGCAACCCTTGATGCCTTCCCCATACAGGCATTTCAGCTGTGTTTGGCACTGGTTGTATTCTGGTAAATCGCCAGCCTCTAAAGCCACCCGAGCATGTGACTCATACACTTCCACTGTAAACTCATCTCGGATCCGTTGAATAGTAAGATCCTGTCGTATAGACTTAAGCTGCTCACATTTAAACAGATAACTCTTGGTCGTATTCTTCACCATCTCTAACGCTCTCCTCAACACATCCTCCGGTCTAACTGTCTGGGGATCCGGTGCAGAAGTCAACCGCAAATATCGTTTCTCCACCTCTTGACACATTCCACGTATAGTCAAGGAATCCCAATCCAAATCCTCAACGGCCCGGCCGTGTTGCCTCTCCGCTGAATTCAATGCTAACTGCAACGCCGTTGCTCTTCGAGCAGTTGCACCGCCAACAGTAAGCCGCATTCCTCGCCCTAACCCCTTACCTCCTCTTCCAATATCTTTACCGCGATCAAAACGTTTGAACCGGTTCTGCCGCCTTACGATCTCTTCCGAAGTATCACCCGTTGACTGAGATCCCAAATGCTCTCCATGGCCGTGCTCCTCGTCACTCTCACTTGAGGCACTCTCACCACGTTTGATCGTTGAACCTTTCCGCAACCTTTTCAAGCCTTTGTTCTTTGAGTCATTACCTGTCATGGTGGTCATAATAGTATTTGTCTTGCTCCCTATGTCCTGCCACTTTTCCCGTTTACTGTAGGAATGCATGCTATCTTTGACTTTAAGTGAATCGTGACCACCTACTCGGACAGTGCCAGAAAAACGAAGAGACCGTCTGGCATCAAAATCCGACTCCTCTGTAGCTGGAGACTCCCAGCGAGTTTTCAACCGCGTGGTTGGATTCCATTCCAGTTTAGCCGAGGTAGACCGCTGCTGTAACACCTCTGATCTCGAAGGTAAAGATGAGGTAGATGGTATAGCAAAAAGTGGCTCCGTATCCCAATCTCTTGTGAACAACGTCCCATCCAAGGAAGAAGTCGTGATCATCTCCTTCATGACGTTCTGGCAAACTGCTTTTTGTGACTCATCCTCGCATCGCGATAAAGCTCTCTCCACATAAGCACGTAGTGATGAGGGGAACATTCCAGGCTGTAGTGTCGCATCCGCGACAGTATCTGCGGAAACACTGGAAGGAGACGAGTTCTTGGCAGGAGCACTTGCATAAGATGGATGTGTAATGTTATTACCCACAGCCGAACCACCGACATTTCCTGTTATCCTTGGATTTGTAACAATGTGCAGCTTTATTTCTTTGCTCTGCTGCTGGTGGGTATTGTGAATGGCGTGGCTAATCTGGAAATCTAGCGGTTCTTGCTGAAGTTGCGCAGCAGGAGTAGTCCTATACATCGTCAAGGGTGGTGAAAATCTCTGACTACAATGACCACTATGGAATGCCTCATTGGGGACTCCGTTCCATACTGCGCCTGCACTCTGAGCTTGATAGGTCAAAGAAACCTGAGAGCCTTGCACATCACCATGTGACACCATACCGGCTTGCCAAGAAGGCCGAGGTACTGCAGTGCCAGGAGGTGGCGGCTGCTGCGGACTTGAAGCAACAATACTCACAGCTGTTGGAGCTGCCACCTGAGCTGCAAGTCCGCCAGAAGCTGCTTGGGGAGCAACATTGCTCTGGATGTCAGCTTGTGAAGCGGCTTGCAAATTGGAGTAATAATCAGCCCACTGTTGCGTGTAATCTTGTGCATACTCAATATTATCTGGCGTCCCAGAATTAATATCATTAAACGCGGCGGTCGCATTCGAGCGCGGTGTCAGATAGCCTGTGTAACTAAAATTCCCCTGATTGAGATGGTTCCATGAACTTTGGGCCTCTTCACCATCACCTGCATGCCCATAGTCAGCAGACCAATTGGGATCATAGTCCCCACTGCTGCCATGAGGCACTGTATCTATGTGGGTACCTAGGTGTGAATATCTTGCAGGTGGCGCCTGTAGGTCAGCGGCACTGCTGTAAATTGTTGCATTATGAAGATATACCTCTGTCCCATGCTTCTGGAAACCTTGATCAATGTTTGCCTGATAATACATGCTGCCGTCGGCAATCTGGTCAGACATGTAAGTATTCCCTGCATATCCTTGAGCATACGATTGTAACCCATTTGCTGCCACAGGATGGGCATGAACCCCAGGTACAAGATGAACATAACTATTTCTAGGTTCCAATTCCACTACTCCATAACTTGCATACTCTTGCCCCTGATGCTGCTGAGCGTAACAATTGTACCCAGAGTACGCGTCAGTGCCACTGTTCGCCACCGGATAATCACTTACTGCCCACGCTGGTGTATTCGCCAAACTAGGTGGTACGGGTGCCTGCGGCGGTGGCATAGTAGGTAGAGGAGCTGTCACTCCCTCTTGAACACCCTGCCTCATTTCCTCCGCCTGCTGAGGCAGACAGTACCCATGCCACTGTTGCTCATGCGGCTGCGACACTGTATTGTAGTGGGGGCCACTCCAAGAATCCCCAGGAGCAGAATATGCGGCAGGGTCTCGCGAGATTGGAACGCCATACAATTTTTTCCTGTCGTCAGACATCTCTTACTCCTGCCATAAAATGGATAGGGTTCGACTCAATACCGCATTGCTGGTGACCTGCTATTGCCCATGTTCAAGCACGCTGCAAGCTAGTTAATTTGCAGAACTGCATCGCAACAAAGGCTCAGCAGCTAAGGAGATAATCGGCACTGGCTTCAGAAAAAAAGCGCATGCTTAAAACCTACTCTCAACTAGATTACCTTCGAAAAGACGCCACACTTAATCCATTCGTTGAAGGCATAATTGCTCAACCATCCACAATCCTGCTCACAAAAACTCTTATTTTCCTCTGTATCATAAATGCCGCTGGACACGGCCAGATGACACAGCACCTCAGATCTGCGCTTGGTTACACCAACTGGGAAACCTGCTCCCAAAAATTTCTTACCGCCAAAGGATGAAAGTCAGAAATGCGAGAATACACAAAAACTGCAGAAAGCGCCTGCATTTAAACGAAGGCAAACACCTGCGTGCTCAGTTTCAGAGCGGCAGCGCAAATTTGAAGAAAAAACCCCATCCTGAATCATTTGAAGATTGAATCTAACTTCCCAGCACCCAAGAACTGTATCTAAACCTAATCATGTCAAAACCAGAAGAAAGCTTTCCACAGAACGACATTTATTGCTGCTTCTCCAAGACCAAGATCGTCCTAAACATACTTCCTCTCTATCTGTGAACTGTTAAACCACCTCCCGATATCGAGAGATGAAATGCCACCCACCTCTACACACTTCATATCCAATTTCATTATTATTTTGCTCCATAACCACAGAAACAGTATGTACAGGATGGGCACTAATATGATGAACAAACTCACCATGTAAAAGTTGCAAGATCAAAGCAGGAGGTGGAGCTGAAACCCTAACCGACAAAGCTCCAAACTGCACCGAACAATTTTGGTTCTTGATAGAACAACTCCACTCTTGCCGCTGGAGACCAGCGGCAACCAGTCAATTTCGCAGGAAACCTTTCTAAATGCATTTAGAGAAGTGGATGAACATCGGTCCTTTTGAAAGGGGCTCTAGTGACGAAAGAAACGCGGGGCAACAGCCGTAGGAATCAAGCACAACTTAGGACCACTAGGACCCAGATAGCATTTGCGACCTTATGTAGGTCAATTTTGTAACTACCTACTCTGTAAGTAGATACGTTAAAAATGAAGGACATGTTCATTCCTCTAGGATATTTTTAGAATATCAATAAGACATAATAAAATCCTAAGACCTTTCGCCATGATTGGTTGAACTATGCTACTAGCCTCCAGTAGGTAAGAAGGATTTGAACTAGTAAATTAGGAAAGTCTACGTTTTTCCATCCATTTAACCCTTTAGTGCCCAAGCAACAACTTTGTGGCTACTAAGAGTGTTAAATCTTAATCGAAATGAAATTCGTAAAGTACTAGATTGCAGGCTTTGAAGTTCATATTTGCATATACATTACATGAATATTTTACAATTATTAAAGCATGATTTGAAATATTGGAATAAAAAAAGTTATGAACATAACATGTTCAATATAGCTACTCACAAAATTGTCTCAATGTTTGCTTGAACACCATACTTTCTCAATACTTCTATTTTACGTATTTCATTGACCTGCCCTTTTTCAAAAACTTTTATTAGCATCTTCAAAGTACATTGTACAAAAATCAAAGCAACCATGTTTATTAAAAAAAAGACAACAAAAAGCATATGATCTGAATATTTATTGCAAGCCCTAATATCTCCTATCAAAACCAATAACCGTTGATTATGTTGGATGCTTATGATTGTCTTTTGTTATAACATTGGAAACTCCCCATTAATTTTTACCTTTTTACTAAGGATAGAGATCATGATGAAAATACAAGGTTGACATATTAACAAATTGTACTTTTTGACAAAGTCACTTAAGAAACACAACAATTGTAAGTTCTAACATTTAGCTATTAACATGAGTAAAGACAGATGTAGTATATGACTTGTGGAGGTGCCCATTACTATAAAATAGAAAAGTGAAGCTCGTTCATTGTAGTCTTAAAAGAAAAATGAGAAGAAACTCAATACAATGCTACTTTATCTAAATCCAAATCTTTAAAGGTTCGGATTGCTCACAGTTCAAATCTAGTAAAAATATCATGATTTAGAACTGGCAAGAATCTAAAAAATTCTCAGTTCCGTTATATTTGGCGTAGAAATGCTTTGAGAGACTCCTCGCATGAATTAAAGGTAGTGAAGAAACTTTTGAAAGTTAACCAAAGAATTAAAGTAAAATTTTCAAAAAATAAGATATAATATGATGTAGCGTGTAAACTTACATAAATCTATAAGTGGGTTCACCAACGAAACTCAACATATGTAAAGGCAAAAGAATTTGAGTCATACAATAGATTATTTTCTCCTTGTTTTTATGAGGTATCAAAATCAGATGGAAATAGGTTACTTGTAAGAATTGGATAGAAATAGATCATGGCAACTAGGATCAGATCCATGGAAAACAAGAATGATGACATCTCAAGGGTTCGACTATAAATTAGACTACTGAGGTTTCAAGTTAAATTGAAACAATATGTGATAATAAGTTATATAAATGACATATGATGTTATCAAGGCATCCTCTTTACATTCATATATAGGGATCATAGGGTGTAGTCTTTAAATGCATCTTTTGGATCCCAGAATTACAGAATAAACTTTCCAATGTCCTCATCTCCAACTTTACTATCAATTATTAAATGCGCTCTTCAACTATACATGATATATTTCAGGATTTGAAGGACAAAATAGTCCCTAATCCCACTATGGCATCTTGTCATCTATTTAGCGAGGCTTCAATTTCTTCTTATACAACAAAGTCTAAGTCTCTCATCTTTTGCTCTGACATCAACTCCAATAATGAGATTAGAAGCTCGCACTCCAATCATGCATTGGGAAGAAGCATTCTCTTGAGGCGGAAGGATTGAGAGTAAGAGGTTGCTCAAGTACTTCAAGTATTGTATTTTTTACATGGCTTATCATATTTTAAGAACTGCTCGTAGTTATTATGGCATTATAAATAGATGAAGTAGATTTGGAGGGACAAGTAAAAACAAAAAAACAAAGAGAAATGAAAGGACCCATGAGGTTAAACCGCCAAATATCCCATATTTGTTGGCGAAGGTTGTTACCAAATGTTACTATGAGTAAAAGTCTAAAAAAACAACATCTCACTTCAAACATTGTTTATAATAACTTGTATATTTTAAATGCCTGTGCAACCATTTTTCTACTTCTATTGAATTTTAATAGGTTTTGGGCACACTCATTTGAATTGCATATGTAGGATTATGGTCCAAATTGGTTAGGAAAAGGTCTTGAGAGTCCTTGAGCTTTGGAGGTGTCCAAGAGTTTATAGAAGGTTGTTAGCATTGGAGGGGCCCATGAGTTCACAAAGAGTTTTTGAAGTAATAGAGGTGATTAAGGACGCCACGACAAGTCTCTAAGAGCATTGTTGATATACATTTGGGCTTTTAGATTTTTAGGTTTTTCAAAGTATTTGTGTACTTTTGCCATACATTTGATACACAACTTATATGGTAGGTGCTGATTTCTGCATATTTAAGGTACATAAGTACACATTTGAACTGAAATAGATCTTAAAAAGGGATCATTTGAGTGATTGAAGTGAGGAGCTATGATGGTTCCTTTCAACTTCTGTAAGTACTCTAGAGTGGATAAAGAAGAAAGTCCAAAAAATATGGGAAGACTTTTTTGATGTCATGGGTATATAAGACCTTGAAAATCTAGAATATTAAATGGAATGCTAGTTTCTACAATTTAGATATTATCAAGTTGCAGTATAAAGCATTTATATAGCAAATAGTCTATAGGATGAAATTTTTATAGTTTTTGTACAATGTTGTATTTGTCATGTTATTCTTTTAAACAATGTCATGTTATTCCTACAATTGTTGTTACATCTACCCGAATTACAATAGACAAAGAATATATATATATGTGTAAAACATGCAAAAAGGGATGTTAGTTTGTAGAAAAGCTAATCATCTCCACTACTCCAACAATCAAACATCTTTTGAATTGTCGTAGAATGAGTCCACATTAGGTAGACTCAAGTGTTATGAACTTACATAATGACAAATGTATTTGGCATGTAATACTTCCAATAGTCTTCAAATTGAATGATGCCTAAAGATATGGTATATTGGTTTTGAATTGAAAACTACCTATTGAATAAAAAGATGTGTTTGAGTATTGTTTATAGTGTACATATATCTTACCTTTGTGTATTTAATTCTATGGAAGCTCAAATATATGTAGAATTATTTCACTAAATATGGCAAAATAACGACTGTGAGTTAAATTATTGCATTAACAGTTATTAAGGTTCTCCTTACAATGTAATGGGAATACAACGTCTAGCTCATCAATCTCTAATCTATCCAAGAAAAATCCGTATTTCCAAGTCGATTCTACTATAACCAAAATATCTAATCATGCAAAGAAGGCTATGTGATACAATCATATGTCTTGTTGTTGATTATCATTGAGACATTAATAAGGGTTGCATTTCAACACTTGTAGACAATAAAAATACACACATTAAAAATTAAGAAGCCAACTGGAGATTATATGTTTTCAAATGAATCTAAAAAAAAATCATCTTTACACTATACATTTTGATGTTCAAAGAAGATATTTACGTCTCAAATACCTTCATACATTGGAGAAATTTGAATTGTCCTTACAGAATATTGCAATGTATGTTAATACCTCCTTGAGTTTCCAAGCAGCATTGTTCGCAAGTGGAAATGCGTCTAATTATCCCAGTCTTGCTGAAGCTCCACGTTGCGTCAACCCAACATCTGCTACAACCTCACTTGCATATTCAGGAACATAACCCCCTTCTAGATAGAAATCTATAATGTTAGTCTCCATCGCTTATCTACATAAATGAATACCTCAATATACATGCATGATTCACTTTGGACCACTCTATTACCACACAAACATCAACAATCACACGCATCAGTGCATTTGAATAAAAATATCATGTTCTCGTGACCAAGGCAGGAAGCGTTCGTCCCCTTGCAACACTCTTAACCACATAAAAAACCTCCATTGATTCTTGTTCAAGGCTATCATCCATACATAGTAGTATTAATTTTGTACCAAGCGATAAGTGCAATACAAAAAGTATTTGAAGGTTCAACAAAAAACTTGTGTACTTCCATGTTGATAAAGAAGGGAAGTTTGGAGTCAAACTTGGCTAATATAAGCTAACTGATTAAAAATTTGCAAACCCCAACTACAGCCATGTCTAAGATATCTACTATTGTAATCAAGGTATCACCTTTGAAAACCCATTGTGACTTCAAGTAGATGATGGAATATAATGATTAACATCTTTGAACAAATAATGTAAGTATGCTCTTCCAACTTATCAAACTTTGAAACATTCATCTACGTAGACACGAGAACATGTTCGGCTTCCTTGAATAAGTTGGTTGCTTCAAACCACAATTGCTCCAATGGACAAAATTATGCAACCTCTAACTCATCAAATCTAAAGTATTAAACTCTATTTTTCTTATAAGATACACCAAAGTCATAGTAGGAATTCAAAGTCATATAAAGCTTGCAACTACTCCAACAAAATAAAGAGCTACTAAAAATTTGATTCTAAATTATTATTCCATGAGAGATAATAAATAGTCATTTTCTCACTTTAGGCTGATACTCAAGGACTTTCTTCTTTAGGATCTATTTCTTTAACCTTTGCCTTTTTCTTGTATTAAACCATTACGGCAATCAACATCTTCTTTTCCAAGCTTTTGATTTTCTTCTCAATTGTCGAAATTTCTTCTTTCTTCTTTCACCTGTCTTTTGATTCCCTTTTTTTCATGTGAATCCATTAAAAGGTTTGGATTACCTTGAATATCCACATGCTTAAGTTCCATTCATAAAGGTCTATTTATTGACCACATGCAAGGTTTAAGAGAGTTTGAAATATATTATATAATACATTTATACAAAATAGTATTATAAAATGCTATAGTATTATACAAATTATGCTCAAAGAACCTTTGTTATAGAAAATCAACAGAGAACATATGATTTTGGCAGCATACAAGGACTTATAAAACTTCTAAAACTCTTAAGGATGTCTCTTTATTAAAAAATCATGGAATTTGAACAAAAAAATAAGCACTATGTCTTTTCAAGCAACTTGCAAGTCCATCTAAGCACTATGTCGCTTATTTTTGAGAAGACACAGGCTTCAAAGTGTCGCTTTCTCGCAAGTGCCATCAACACATTGGCCACCATGTCTTTCATTGGACAATGCTTCAAGCTAATCTTGTCGCTCTCCAACTTCTTGCGAATGAAGTGATGTTGTACATCAATGTGCTTCGTGCGTGATTTGTGTGTGGGGTTCTTCCCAAGGGCTATGCACCCTTGGTTGTCACACATGATGGTCGTTGCTCCTTTTTATACAAACTCCACATCCGCCAAGAGCTTGCAAAGCCTAATAGTCTCCTTCTTACTTTGGCTAGTTGCCATGTACTCTACCTCTGTCGTGGATAAGGCAATGGTGGATTGCCTCTTCCAATTCCACAAGATGGCACCATCTCTAACAAAGAACACATACCTCGTTGTTGAACCATGCTCACCGCAAAAGCAAGGTCAACCCGTGTAACCACCATGGCATACATCAATGACCCAACTCCACTCTTGTATGTCACACCTCATCTCACCTTGAATGGCTTCAAATCTGTTCCTACGAGATCTTCAACAACTTGAAATTTGTATCAAGTGGTGTACTAATAAGCTTGCACTTTTCCATATTGAAGCGCTTCAGCACCTTCTCAATGTACTTAATTTGGCTCATGGTCATGGTGCGTGCCTTGCGGTCCCTCATCAATTCCACACCAAAACAATACTTCAACTTGCCAAGATTGGTCATGTCAAACTCCGCGTCAAGCTCGCCTTTGAGCTACTACAACTTGGCCGAAAGGCTAGCCAAGATAATTAAGTCATCTACATAGATGAGCACTATTAATAAGTACTCATCCGTTTGCTTGATGTACAATGAGTGATCCGCTTCGCTTCTTGTAAAGTCAATGTGTTGGTACCTAGCCCTTGGTGATTACTTGAGTCCGTATAACGACTTCTTGAGCTTGCACACAAGATGCTCAAAGTTCCTCTTTTCAACACCCTGTGGTTGGCTCAGGTAGATGTCCTCTTCCAAATCGCCATTTAAAAATGCAGTCTTCACCTCCATTTGGTGGATCTCCAAATCCAACGCGACTCCAAGCGCAAGGACGCACCAAATGGTGTTGAACTTTGCAACGGGAGAAAAGGTCTTAAGAAAGCCCACTCCTTCAACTAGAGAGTATCCCTTTGCTACCAACCGCACCTTGTGGCACACAACTTGACCCAAAACATCCATCTTCAAGCAAAACACCCACTTGCATCCGACACTTTTGCGACCCTTCAAAAGGGGAGCAAACTCCCTAGTTTCATTCGCCATGAGCAAGTCATACTCCTCTTGCATGGCCGCCCTCCCACTTTCTTGCATCCTTGGATCGCATGGCTTCACACACGTTCAATGGATCCTCAAGGATGGCCACATTGGCTTGCTCCACTTCATGTTTCGGCAAGATGTGATTTATCCACCACTCTCCACATAGCCGTCGCTACCTTCATGGATATTGTCGCTCTTGAGTACTTCCAATATTTTCATCACCACTTGGTGTTGATGTAGATATTGTTGATGCCCCATGGTTGCACCTTCTTCTTCACCATCCACCGTCTCCACTTTCATGGGATCACTATCACCCGTGGTACTTGGTCTGGAAGATTTGACCACCATAACCAACAAAGGCGTCTCACTACTCCTACTTGGACTCATCTTCAAACCATCACCAATACTTGAGCTATCTTCAACAATCAGCACATCACGACTCCAAATGATCTTTTTCGTCTCAACACACATGAGGCGATATGCCTTGGTGCCCTCGCATTAGCCAAAAAACAAAGATTTTATGCCATATGCATCAAGTTTACTCCTCTTTGCATCCGGCACCATCGCATATGCAATGCATCTAAACACACGCGTGCAATACATGGCTTACATACAATGCATGGCTTGCGGCCGCTCCAAGGCTCTTGTGGTGTGATGGTAGCAAGCGCTCTTGTCGGGCACCGATTGCGGATGTACACTGCATTGGTCACCGCTTCCGCCCAAAAAACGAGCTTGAGCCGTTGAACATGGATCATGCTCCTCGCCATCTGTACAATGGTGCAATTAGCTTGCTCGGCCACTGTACTTTGCTTTGATGTTGATGGTTGCCTCTTGGTGCCGCGATGCTTCAAGTAGCCTCAAAATGTGTTGAAGATGAACTCTACTATTATTGGATTGAAATACTGATCTTGTGCTGCGATTGCTACTCCGCAAGCGCCTTGAACTCCTTGAACTTCTCAAGGAACATCCCCTTTGTCTTTAACATGTACAACTACGCCTTCCTTGAAAAGTCATCAATAAAGGTCACAAAGTACCTTGCACCGCCAGTGGACGTAGTCTTCATGGAGCCGCACACATTGGAATTTACAATCTCCAAAGGCTTTGTGGCACGAGTCTCTCTATCCTTTGGAAATAGTGCCCTATGTTGCTTGCCTTGCACACACCCTTTACAAAATGGCATAGATGACTCATCTTTGCAAAGGGCCATGCCACTTACCATGCTTTGAATCAAATGCACACTTCTCACATTCAAATGACCAAGTTGACGATGCCAAAGCTCCATGGCGCCATTCTTGCTTGATGAGTGCCAAATTGGCCGCATCCGCCTTATACACCTTGGTAAAAGTTGTCTTCACGAGGTGCTACCGCAAATACATCACCATTTGGGGCTGTATTTGTGCACGCGTCCATATTGAATTGTACCTTCATACCGCTTGATACAAGTTTGCTCACCGAGAGCAAGTTTGGTTGCAATTTGGGAACATGGAAGACGTCCTTGATTGTCATCCTCTTCAAATGCCCCCTTACGAGCACTTTAACAACAATGGAGTAATTCCAATGGCATCCACAACACTATCATCATTCAAATGCACGTTGCCTAATGAATTACCTCATACGTATGAAATGCCGCCAGATGTAGTGTCATGTGTTCTGTGGCGCTCAAATCTAAAATCCACTTACAAATGGGTTTGAAATATGGTCCATCTTGAGCTGCAAATGCATAGTCATCATCCTCCTTGGCATGGTTGGCATTCTCCTTCTTCATTGCTTGGTTTGCGTTGCCCTGCTCCCCGTTCTTTGGCTTGAAGCAATTTCGTGCGAAATTGCCGGATTTGTCACAATTGTAACATACATTGGGCTTGCCACGTGAGGATTAGCTGTCTCCTTTGCTTTGTCTTAATACCAAGGCTGCATCATTGCCATGCGCCTCCTTTCCCTTCCACTTAGACACTTTGTGCATTATTTGTGCAACCACAAATTCCATGGTGAGGTCCTATATGCGCAAGATCTCCAATGCGGTGATCAAGTGCTTAAATGAGGGCTACAAACTCTCAAGCTATGTCAACACCACATCTTCATCTTTGACGAGTACCTCCAAGCAATAGAGTTGATCCACAAATGCCTTCACTTGGTTAATGTGGGTCAACATGTCATCACCTTCTTGCATCTTGATTGTAAAGAAGTCGCGACGAAAGAACTAGATGTTGAATAAACTCTCCATTTTGTGGATGTTGCACAATGTCTTCCATGCTTCCGCTGGTCCTTTGCAACTCTTAATGTGAGCAAGTTGGTTGTCCACCAAACTGAGCCCAATGATGGACATGGCCTTGTTCACACACCGATTGTAGTCCTTTTTGACCTTTGGATAATCGTTGGAGGATGGAGGTTCCTCGGAGTCCTCAACAATCTTTCAAAGGTCTATGGACTCCAACACCATCTCTATCTTGAACTTCCAATGATTAAAGTTGTCCTCCTTGAACATATCAATGACTCTAGCACTCTCATTGTCAAAGTGGCGAGATTGGCCCTTCTAAGCTCCTAATATGCTCTTACGCACCTCAATCACTCAATTGAGACCCTTAAGGCTCCCAAATGAATACCTTAGCACCTTAGACACTTCAATCAGCCCCTTCAAGGCTCTAACGTACAAGAAGAATCAAATGAGTCACTTCTAAATTCAAATGAGCAAAAGTACTACCTAAACACTCAAGTCTACTACTTGTAGACTCAAATGTACACCTTTGCACCTCATTCAAATAAATCAACCCCTTCTTTGCTCATATACGCAAATATGGACGTCAATATCCATAATGAGCTTCACGTTGACTCCAATGTACAACTTTTCACCTCAATCACTCAAATCAACGTCTTTAGAGAGCAAACAAGCGCATCTACTATGAATGAACACTTTCAAGATTCAAGAGCTTGAATGTGCACAACCGCCGCTCTTTGCAACTCTTTGTGCCTTCTCAAATGGCCTTTAGATCTCCAAATGAGCCCTTTTGCACATCCTAAACTTTAAATGAGCCCTTGTGCACCACTAAAATTCTAAAGCATCTCTTGTGCATTACCAAAGCTTCAAAGCCTTTCTTGTAGAATACGGAAGCTCCAAAGCCTTTCTTCTCCACCACCATAGCTCCAAAAGTTGTCTTTGTGTACCTCCAAAGTACAAAATCAGACCTTGTGCACTCAAACACTCAAATTCACTTAAGATCTTCTTTAAACAACTTAGCAACAAATCTCTACACTTGCAACCCACATGGGTGGGCCCATAATCTATTGATATTAAGAAAAGTAGAGAGATGGTTGTACAAACAAGTGAAAGACACACAAGGAAGTACAAACAATGCTTGGAGTCAGATGTTCTTTCTTTCAAAGGCCTGCACTTATACTACCACCTAGTGGCGTCTCATGCATCTTGTATGTGGCTTTTCAAGCAACTTGCAAGTGCCTTCTAAAGTATCAGGCAATTGGCATCTCAAGCAACTTGCAAGTCCGTCTATGTCAACTCATGGCCATCCATTTTTCCTTGCTTATCCCAAGTGGGTTGGTCCATCTACCTCAATAACTATTTACAATGTCGTGATAACTACGAGCAACTCTTAAGTCCAACAGATACCTCTTAGGCTCCTATCAATTAGGAAACTACGGCTATCTAATTTATATGTAGTTTTGGCACTTACTAAAATTATCATAAAAAAATCATATACATCACTTTCTCTCATTAATCTATCCTAGAGGCAAAAATAGTATTATATTAATGAGAAATTTGTTGAAAGTGTTAATTTTATAGCCAATAAATATGCCTATATCAATGCCCTTGGGCGCACAAGATTATTCCATGAAAGAAGCACGAGATCATTAAGAAAACATGAATATCTCCATTTACGTACCTTGCTTTTGCTTGGTGTAGGAAGCGACTTGTAGGAAGGAAGAGCCAAAGTATGAATTTTTTTGCACCATGCTTCACTATAAGAAACCCGTGTCTTTTGTGACGTGTTGAAAAACACGCTTGAACATCAAAATAAACATGTTGTGACATCAATGTTGATATCACCGAAAATCCGTCTACCTTGACAGGCAAATTTTTTGATAACATGGTTGATTTGGGGTTGTCAATCTCTTGACATCCAAATGAACGTGGTCTAAAAAGCTTTAGAAAGGGCTCCACGTGGAGGGGGGCCGACGTCCACATCAACAATGTTTTCTTTTGGACAGCGCCACGCGGGATTTGTTTTCATCCAACTCCATTTTGAGCGGGCAATGACATGGAATTTAATATTTGCTAACTTGGACCCCTAATTTTTGACGTGGACAGTCCACGTTAACTGACGACATGGTTTTAGGGTATATTATGTCCACACAGGGCTGTTACTTTTGGCGTTTGTTTTGACATGCTCATGTTGTTCATGACATCAATCCCAACGTTCGCACGTTTTGCTAATATGTTGTCATTGATATTTGTCATGCCAGAGTTCATGTTCACTTGAACATCCTCTTTGTTTATGCGGACGTTTTTCTAAATATGTATTTAAAAAACTACTGTTCTATGTGATGTTCTCTTTAACGTGGGATGAATGAGTGACAGTGTCATTGGAGACGTGAAACACTGTTAGCTCTAATGTGAGAGATGAACATGCCATCAACGTAGCTTTTACATTCCAGGTTACATGGACGGTGGCCAACCGTGGAACACCATTGCTACATTCATTGCCTGCAGCAATACAAAGCATCCTATACATCCTTGTGGTCTACTAATTGAAGTATGACATACAAAGTGTATCTCATCTAACGCGACAAAAAAAAGTCAGATTCTTCTTAGTCACTTTTAACACAAGCTACGGAGGTTTGGATGACCTAGTTGGCTTTGGTGTTGGGCCTTTGCTTCCTGCTACCTTAGTTGTTTGCTTCGTTGCCTTTGTAGCTTGTGAGGTCTTTACAACACGTCGTGAGCGGGTTGATGGCTTAGTGGATGCTTCAATCACTTCTTGCAAGAATTTACTAGGATGACATATTAGAGTGGACACTTGCATCCATTCTAGAGCTCAACGGATTGATTTTTTCCAATTACATGGAATCACTACCTCTAACATCAACATAGGCTAAGAAAAGAACTTGCTTGTGAAAATGAAAGCATTTATAGACCACAATCACTCGTAAGGTAAATTAGAGACACTGTTCCCGTCCTTAGTAACATTACAAAGTGTCATCTGTGATTGTCAAAAAAGACGTCAGAATTGATAGGGGATTGTCATGTCAAAGACTCCAGTCCTCTTTTTGTTGCTAGACAAATTGAGATCTTTAAAGTCAAGTTGATCTAATTGATGCAGTCATCAAGAAGATTGAGATCAAGTGACTTAGGTGCCGTAAGAGAGAGATATTGCCTCAAGCGAGTTTAATAGCACCTCTACTGTCTTCTCAAATCACCAAACAAATCCAACAAACTGCAAATATCAAGTACAAAGCTTTGGGGTCAAGGCTTACCACTTACGTTTCACTTGATGTCAAACTCAACAACAACGTGTCTACCTGCATATTTCTGGAGACGTCAATTCATACGGATACTATGTTACAAAATTAAAAATCATAAGAACGAACCCTCCCTGTTGGAAAAGGTCTCACTCTGTGCAGACTTGTGTATACTCTCCTGAGCAAATTCTCCTCCAAACCAACATGCAAACATCATATACTTTCCAACAAAACTATTTTCTAGTGCTCAAAATTGACTCCACCACATCTACAAGGCATCACCTCCTACTACACAGTGCCGACAATGATGTTGTTGATGGAGATGAAGATGAGCTTCACAAAGATTCTGTTGAACCATGGTGCCCTCCGAATTGCCACCTTTAAGAGCTCCGCACGCACACAATCAACCACAAAATCCATCAAAAAATCCAAACCCTACTACAACACGAAGCATGTGGAGTTGTTGGGCGTGACTTTGGGGTGTTGGTTTGTTTTGTACCTTGGCAATCGGGCTTATAGCAACGCTTGACAAGGCGGATGTTGTCCTTGGCGACGGCCATGACTCTACATACAAACCAAACAATCTCCAGATTTCATAATTTCATAACTAAAACGTCAGAAGGTGCCTACTCAAAATTCATGAAAACCCACCTACCTATGTAGACGAGCTGGGTTTTCAATGAGAATTCCAGTAATGAAGGACGGAAGATCGCAAAACTCTAAAAACCCCAGCAATCGCGCCTTTGCTTGCCAAAACCCAACTTCAATCTTCGATTGCGCCCTCTGTATTCAAAACCCAACTCCAATTTTGTGACGAGGATGAAGAAGAAGAAGTGCGTACGTTTAGAAAGAAGGTAAAGGAGAGGAATTGGTGCACATTCTGATGGTGATGGCGGAGGTCTATGGATTTATTTGTGCGCCGATGCTTATAAAGTTTTTGCCTACTTATATAGACGAGCTGCCCATTTTTTGAATTTTTTAATTCTGGGCAGCAGTCTGCAGTCATGCTACAGTGAAAATAAAAGCAGTTGCTAACGTGGACATCTCGTGCTTTCTATGATATTACACTCTGACATGACCATGTTTTTTTTGACATCACCAAAAATGTATTAGTCTACGATGACATCAGCGCGTTTTGTCTTTAACATGAACACATCTTGTTGCAACGTCAAACTAAATTCGAGGTACTGTAGAGATTTTCCGCCTGACGTGTGACATCACAGAAAACACAACACGTAATAGCCTTGACAACACCAAAAACATGGTTTTCTTATAGTGCTTATTAAAAAGGTTGTAAGGGCAAACAAGTTTTCTTGAGGATTTCTACATATTCACATCTAGATTTAGATTGATCCAATCACATTAATTAGGTCAAATGAAGCTGTACTATACTTGGCAAAGGATGGAATAAAACCATATCATGAGCAAGATAGTGCAAGGAGCATGCCTCATACCATCATAGCATGTGTGCTTTGTTAAATCACAACCCTTTTTATTTGAATGAGAAGATCTAAGAATAAAACGTGGCCACATCGGCGAAGAGGATTTTGTCCTTTCAAGAATTGGCTCTCAAGCAAAAAGGCTATCAACAACTCTCTTGTCCATTGCCATTGACACATAGTCCATGGTGAATTGAGTTGTAGCAGTTCTAAAAGTTGTAATTCAACAAAAGAAACAAGCATCATCGTCTAGATTTAAGAGGAAATCCAATGATGCTTGACAATGATAGCCCTAGATTTATGAATAAACATTTCTTTTATACATCCTCAAATTTATAGATGATAAATCAATTCATGCAAGGAAAATTGTACATTTATAAGTATCAAAGATCAATGCAATTAACCATGGACTATGTATCAATGTAAAGATGTTATATACAATTAACCATGGACTATATATCATGTAAAGATGTTACATACAATTAAAATCGTTTTCCCTATGGAACTAATGCTGCACCTCCTCCCGATTGATGATTAGGTTTATGATGTAGGTGATGTGTTCTTGGACCACTGTAGAACATAGGCAAGCTCTGGAGATAGTGAGATCAATATTAAGCAAGCCCATCTTGCAAATCATAAATGCTCCCAAGATATAGAAGCAATCACTTTGATAGATAGAAATCAATACAAGCACTATAACCTGTAGCTTTGCATTGTTTGAAGTAAGAAGCGTTCTTGGATATATTAAACATGTGTTTAGTTGGACTATTCTTGATTTCCATAGTACATTTTTGGACTAAATTGATTGCCAAACCCATGAATGGAATGCTTGGACAAAGTCTTCACGAAGATCTCTTTTTAAGTGCCTTGCTCTTTCATGTTGTTTTTCCTTGATCTTCCGCCAAGGAATCTTATCATCATCTTCCTCACAATAACTTTTAGAAAAATACTCAAGAGAGTGATAAAATAGATACTCAAATATCTCCTTGGTTGTCAATCTCATCATCGCATGCTAGACTGTGATGGTGGCCAAGTTAGTCAACTAAGATAGAAACTGGAGACATTTTAGAAGCATCTTCATATGTTTTGGAGCATCTTCTCACATTTTAGAAGCACCTTTACATGACAAGACTTCACCTAGTTCTTGTACATTGCTAGCACTACTTATGGATGTCTCGAAGATTTGGATAGAAAATGCTAAGCAAAGTGACTTTTGAGTGCAAATTTCCTTATGACTAAAAGCTCCTATTGGAGCTTGGACGACCTATGTTTAGAGAGAGAACACTTGCTTCAACACCAAAGCTCAACTTTTGGAGAATGCAAATAAAAAACATAGAAGCATCAAGTGGTTGACTCGGTGACGTAATGAAAACTTGTCTAAACTATTGCCAAATTTGATCCAAACTAAGTACAATGAGCCTCTCTAATGTGTACAAAATGAAATATACATTATTACAACAATTGATTTTTCTCGTTTATATTTTAATTGCTTTCAACTTAATATTAGAGAATAACTTGTATGTGGAGATGAACTTGACAATGACTCGGGTTCATTATGTTGGGGTACGTTTGCAAGGGACTAATGTAATGACACCTGAGAAACAAGAGACAATTGGTGGTGATGACAATCAATTAGGAAGTGGTGTTGAATCCACCACCTGGGAAGGTAGCACTTGGCAATGTCTTAGACAAAGCAGGCAGGAAATTGCAGTGAGTTTACAAATTGCATCAGACGTTTGCCTTCCGTCTATGGTATTGTTGACCAAAGGCTCAATGATGCTGACAAATTCAGTGTCGAAAGGAGGTTCAAAAACGGCTCCACATAGATGCTTAAATTGTTGCATCATTGTGAGCATCTTCAAGTTTTGCTCCATGAATATTGTCATGTTGCTTCTAAAAGAGGTCATTTTTTCTTTTCCTCCTCGAGCTTAGATGTAGGATGTAGAAGCTTGAGCTTGAAAATACTCCAGCAAGAAATTGTAGAAGAAGCAATTGCTACATTTGAACTTGTATCGTAAAGGAGAAAATTCTTTCTTATTAAACTGGTATTCTCTGTCAATTTATCCAAGTTGGATGAAGCCCATTTAAAGCTCTCAATGATAATCTTTGAGCTCACACCATTGTCTAAGTGCAATGAGCAACTTGCAACATTGTCGTCAAGTGTTTCTCTAAGATCATTGTCACAAGAGGCAAAACTGTCTTGAACTAATTGATCATACGTTTGTTGTTTTGAACATTTCAATTATCCTCGTCCTTGTTCTCAACTTTTTTTTCTTCTTTAAAAGGACTGACACCCCGCAAATAAAAAGCGTATGACGTTGATGTGATATTTTGAAGTGAGGAAAAATATTTTGTTTAGCTTAAACGCAAGTGTGGCTATGTCCACAAGGATGTCCATATTATCAGCTCGTGAGATAAAAATGTCTTTGAGCAAGGCATCTACAAACTTCACCAAGGAACTCACATTACATTTGAGTTTGTATCTAACTAAACAAACAACATTCATCTTAAGAACCAAAATAATGACGTTATAATGTTCAACTTGACTATTCACTTTAGTTCAAGTTAAGCTAAAGTGTTTGTCCTCTTGGCTTAGTTTAGTGATGCAAGTGACTATAGCTGAATTTCTATTGAATATAAATTGGAACTCCAAATGTTGTTAGTTCCATGATTGAACCAAGTCAAGAACACCTACACTTCAGTTTATCCAAGACAAAGTGTAAGATGAAATGATCTTATCATAGTGGCTTAAAGTAACTTGGCGTCATTGAATATCGAGAGCACCACATTGCTTGGCTTGAGATAGGACTTCATCTTTAATATTGAATTGTACGTTTGATACTCGACCTCAATATACTTCTACGACTTCTCAAACATTGGAATGCGCACTGTTGGAATTCTTTTCTATGATTGAGCATGTTTGTCTCAAGATTCTTAATGAGCTAGAGCAAGCTTGGGCAGAGCTAAGTAGTTGTACAAGCGCTAAACCTTCTTTGGGATGTAGGTGGAGAGGATCCGGTTGTAGACATTAAAGAATGCCAAAGTCTACGTGAACTCATTGAAGTTTAAGTCCGCATTTGCGCTACTTAAGATCCAGAGCTAGAGGAGGATTTATTTGTGATATGTTAGTTTCCTCAAAGAACATCTTCATGTATTCTTTGAAGTATGGCTTCCCCACTAAACTCTTTGACTTCTTCTCAATCCTATACATAACTCAGAAGTTGCAAACAACAAGTTTGACATTGCAATTGTAATTCGCCCATATGTAAACATGCCATATTTTGAGGGAGATGTTATCCTTGTTTTAAATTCAAAAGTGCGCCTTTTGTAGGCGCTTGGAATTGCAAGCGATTGCAAACTAAAATCTTGAAGAATTGCTTTACATTGGGCAAGAGCTCTTTATTGATGCAATTTAGGGTTTTCATTTCCTATGCTCTTCAATGAATGCATAGGTTATTTTCATAGTTGAAAAAATTAGCCATGTGTTTGTTGCAATACTATTATTTAATAATTTAAACTCAATACTGGAAGTTATTATTTAAAATACTCTACTTTTTATCGTCATCTCTACTTCACGTTCAAAATACATTGGGACTATTCTACACATCACAAAAATGTATTGTAAAGTCTCAAGACCTAAGTTATGAACATAATTACGATAAGATCCTTTTTTGTGCATATGATCTTTTAACGCCAAGAATGCCCATACCAGAGTTGTCGATTATGCCATGATGGCAACCAAATCCGTCATAATGTCATAATATCAAAACACTTTGTCATGCTGTCATTGTAACGGATCGTGACATAACTACGACAAGGCTATTTTTACATCTTAATATTCAATAAATCCATTTACCTCCAGAGAGAGACGTCAAATATCATAAGGCATCTCCGTGCTAGATGTGCAAACATGTCATCAACTAGGGTAATTACATGTGTGGTCACCTACAACATTGCCTGCAGGCTCCATCTACGCGCTAAGTGCACTGCTCATCGTCCGCTCGCCATTAGTGCCCCATTCGGGTGATGACACACTACTCTTGCCTCCCTATCTATTGATCACATTGTATGACAAGTACAATTTGAAGAAAATCTAGAATCTCCAATATGTTGGTAGCAAAATGGATATCTTACCTATTGAGCACATGATGGATGTGTCGTATCTTTTGACATCCAATTCCGATGCATACTTTCAAAATATAGAAAAAAAGTAGGAAAAATAGAAAGTACAATCTTCAATGCAAGAAATGAGGAGAAAGCGTTTGTTTTTGTCAAAATTTAAGTATTGGCCCATCTGCATCAATAGTCCTTGTATCTAGTTCCAAAACAAAATTAGAAAAAATAAATTTAATACTCATATTTTAGAACTTTCCAAAAAATCACATTTGCTACATTTTTGGTCAATTGGCTATCAACTAACATATTCAAATAGAGGATTATGGTTCTTAAGTAGAAGATTCTATATGGCTCTTTAAAACATAAAATTGTTATTTACAATTTCACATAATGAGAATAAAAATATGAATCACGAATTGGGACAAAACAAACGTTTTAGATTTGTACTCATTTTAAGGTTTTTTTCATGCATTAAATATTTTGATTCTTTATCTTTAATAATGCAAGATGTGGGGCTACACCTACTTATTTTTTCCTCCAAAACATATGATAATCTAGTCTTAAATTTAGTACAAACTTGTACTTTGCCCCAGGGTTGTTCGGCCGTCCGTCCGTCCGGTAGTGTCCGTCCGTCCGACTGTCCGTTCGGTTGAGGCTACTGTCCGTCCGATAAGGGTCAACCGTGGTTTAACCATGACTCGAGGTAAATCAATTTACCCACTGCCACGAAGGCGACTACGTGGCTGACACGTCGTCAACAGGGTCGCAAGCGTGCAGACAAGGGGGCGGGCGCGTGAAGAGGGCGGGCGTGTACGGAGATGGGCCGGGTGCATACTGAAGGGGCAGTTCGCGCGCGGAGATGGATCGGGCGCGTATTGAAGGGGCCGCACGCATACAAGGGAGGACCGGAAGCGTACCATCTTGGGCCGGGCGCGTACAGCGGTGGATCAGGCGCGTACCGTGAGAGGCCGGGCGCGTGCAAGGAGGACCGCGCGCGTACCGCAAGGGGCCATGCGCACGCGGTGAAGGGCCAGGCGCATACTTGGAGGGGCTGGCGCGTCCGACCAAGGTCGCGCGCGTTCGTAGAGGGGCTGCGCGCGTTCGCGGGGGAGGGCTCGACGCGTTCGTGGAGGGGGCTAGGCCGGGCGCATGGCCTTTGGGGTCGCGCGCGTACGAGTATTGAATTCAGGGGTCGCGCGCGCTCTCTCACTTCTTAACATGCATGAGCTTCATGTCGCAATGTGTATGAAAAATGATAATCTTTTATCTATCACGAGATGGGCAAAAAGCACCATCACATCACAATGCTAATATATATTGCAAAATGATCAACAATTGAAACCTTCACTATCAATACGCTAAGTCAAAATTTCTATATCTCATAGCGGAAGCAAGCGTCCAGAACTCCAAAGTTGAATGGTTTAGCCATTAGCTCGTCAACCACTTTGTAGAATGTTGCACGTTTGAGGGGATCTCGCTCTAGTAATTTCTCGATCTTCACTTGAAAAGCTGCATAGTTGACGGTTGATTTGAAGAATGTTGAGTGAGATTCTTTCTCCAAAATCGCTCTAGCCATCCACCCAACGGAGTACGAATCGGCGAGCTAAGTGTATTGGTGTCGCCGCTGCATCACATCCAATGCCGTTTCCAAATCTTGTGGGCCGAATTTGTAAAACAACTCTGGAGCTACCCAATGTCGTCTACGGCGTTGATAGTCAAGCTCCGTGTCGATCTGGAATCCATATTTTGATGGCTCTTCGTATGATATTTGGCTCGCAATTCCAAAATCACAAACGCCAATGAAGACAGACCCTGGTTTCTCTGGAGGAAAGTGGAGAAGCACGTTTGTGGGAGCGATGTCATTGTGAATGACATTTGCCTTGTGGACTTGGGCCATGGTGCACATCAAAGCCGAGGCAGGTCTCGCTCTATTCTTTTGGAAGGCTAGGATTACTCTCTCTATGAATGAAGCATAGTGATACATGCCATATGCATCCTTGAACGATTCAGAACTCTCCAGAGCGCGCTCGAATTTCGACTGGACGTCGGCCTGTAAGCACATGATTCCTGGCTCACCCTTTTCCAAATAAACTTGACGGAATCACACTACGTCAGTTTCACACCATCGACGGTAGTATTGTATTGCCACACCTTGAAGAAATGCGGTATACTCCTTTGGTGGATAACCGGCATCCTTTTCGTGCGCAGACATTTTTGCTTCGCCCTCTTTGACGGTGCTTTCAGTGCATCGGAAGGATTGCGGCTCGACTTTGCAACGCTAGTAGGTGGAAGCTCAGATGCATCTGGAGCATCTAATTCAACATATGCGGGCCGCTTTCTAGTATTACGATCAGTGGCCATTGCAATAATCACAATCCTACACAAACTATAATTTTATAAAAAAAATCAAAACCTCTCCCGGACCCAATGTGTGGTGGCCCCCCTCTAAGTTCCTAGCAAAGTACGAATAGTACTAGGACATGGAGCCACTTGAGAGGAGCCTATGTGATTGATATTAGAATCTGTTCCATTTATAGTGAAATGAACCCTGGCCTCGCATGCGCATCCGCATGCGCGTGACCAAGACGCCATGCACCCAGCCCGTTCCCGTACGAGCTCGGCCCTCCAGCGTACGCGCCTGGCTCGTAACCGAACGCGCCCAACATATTCCCGCACGCGCCCAGCCTGTTCCCGCACATGTCCAACCTCTTCCCGCACGCGCCCGGCGGTTCCCGCTTGCGCCCAGCCCGTTCCCGCACGTGCCCAACCCGTTCCCATTCGCGCCTGGCCTGTTCCCGTACGCGCCCAACCCGTTACCGCACACGCCCGGCCCCAAAGTCCACGCGCTCGACCGTGGATCCTACGCGCGAGGCCCCAAA
This sequence comes from Bryoerythrophyllum caledonicum, assembly GCA_963971425.1. Taxonomy (NCBI): domain Eukaryota; kingdom Viridiplantae; phylum Streptophyta; class Bryopsida; order Pottiales; family Pottiaceae; genus Bryoerythrophyllum; species Bryoerythrophyllum caledonicum. The sequence continues at coordinate 40,319,909 of OZ020514.1, forward strand.
CCCTATGCCCGAGACCCCGAATCGTATGCACGAGACCCCAGCGTACGCGTCCGGTCCCCATACGGCATGCGAGCGTTCCTCATGCCACGTACGCGCCCGACCCACTAGTATAAATGGTCGTGCGCGCCCATCCCATCTCACAAACGCCAATTGGAAATCGTGGCCTTTAACTATCTTTTTGAGGTGGCTGATTGCTTGATCTTTGATTGGGGCTCCAGATTTGCACATTACTACGACGTATTGCATCACCGCATCGATCTCCGTTCGAATTACTTAACATTGCTACCTTGTATTATTTTGAAATCCAAGGTGGTAATTGTTTGTTTTTTTTTGGATAGAGCTTAGCGTAGTTAACAAATAATTTGGTAGATTTTTTTACAGTGTTCGGCTATGGAGAGTGAGAGTGAGCTGGATGCCCAACAACAGCCACCAATGTCCACCACGCAGAGGAAGAGGGAGAAAGACAGAGATAGGGCGAGGCACGGGAAGCTCCAAAAGAAGCGGATGCACGTGTTCAACAATCCAGCAAAGATTGCATTCGTGGGTCGGCAAGATGAACCATCGCCATGGTCGTCTGTCACTTGCGAGGATTACATCGAGTGGAGCCACCTGTTGAAGATATTTCCTCCACATCGCCATTTTATAAATCGTCGTGCAAACAAGGCGAATTTGAAGTATTGCATCAATGAGGCGTTTCGAGCTCGTGCCCTCCAAGTTCACCAATACTTATACGAGCTCGAATTCATGCCCCGCAATGATTGTCCCTTTTATCTCTCTTGCATGGTATATGCGGAGGTCGTTCTCAATAAGCGAGTGGATTGGAGGACTGTGCGGAAAACTCCCAAAATGCCGAGGGTGTGGATGCATGCCGATGTGCCTAGGGAGCAACATCCAGTGTTTCCTTTTACGGCACTAGGGCCACAGAAAACGGATGGACCAGAAGAAGTAGCTCCAGTAGAGTCAGATTCATCACCGGATTCGGACTCAGATGTACGTGTAGGTCGACTTTCATCAACTTCTCTGTGCGTCACGGAAAAAGCGCCAACAAGTGAAGCTCCATCAAGCAGGACGTCTACTGGTTCAAGGAGGTGGCCAAGTACATTTACCAATCGTAAATCTTGTTGGCGATGATGAACCCGCCGCGAGGCTTGAGGGTGTTGGAGATGAAGAACCCATCCATGTTATGGATGAAATGCCAATGATGGATGTCGTAGTCACCACTTCCAACACTAGGCATGTAGCATCAGGGTCGAGAAGTACGACCGTTGATGCTCACCAAGAGTTATTGGACACTATAAGTTTGAAGGATGAGATGATTCAATGTCTCCAAGAAGAGATTGAAAACCTCAAGCTGTTATCCAGTGAAAAGGGTGATATTATCACCAAGCAAGCAACCGAGATAGAAGTGTTGCCAACTAGACTAATATTGGCGGAGTTGCTCGAGGTGTGGACGACACAATCCTCGACAATGTTATTGGCAACATTACTAGCTGCTTGCTAGATGCCCCGACAAGACCACCGCGTCACCGCTTTGCTAGTCGTCCGTCCGGTTTTCTACCGCCGCCGACTGTAGCAGCGCAGCCATTTGTAGATTCCATCGGCACCGAGGATTCTCTGTCGTTTTCCCCAGCCAATCCAAGCACGGAACTTGTTCAGCTTCGCACTGCAAATGACATCCTTCGAAAAAGGATTAGATCGGTGAGCGAGCAGTATTATCAATGGAAGGTGGCATGCATCTTGAATGTTGACCGTGCGAGGCAAATGGCAATAGAGATCCAGAAGATTGACAACGAATATTTGACGAATAATATGCGTCGTGACTTTGGACTCGCATCTTGGGCTCACATCGACAAGATGTTTCCAACTGAATTGCCTCTATTGCCAGATGGTAAATCTATTCACTTGGCAAAGTTGGAGTGGGACCACATAGAGGCTATGTCTTCTCATGCCCTTCAATCAAGTGGAAATGTGGCACCACGCAAATTATGGCCAACACCAGCAAGCTTCACGCAAAATGAAGATGCTTGCCCGGTTTGTTTAAATCCTTTCGGGCCAGAAGGTGCATATGATCTTGGCACATGTTGGTGTTTAAACCATCTGATGTGTCTCCTAGGTGGTATCTTGACACGTAGGTTTTGCGCAAAGTGTAGAACACCATTTCATAAGCACTTGTATGAATTGTTTGGCCTCACCACCTACATGCCACCTAGTTGGGAGTTGAACCCAGAGAATGCGCCTGGGGATGCCTATGCTCAAAAGTGGGGAGAAGATTTGGTGTGGGACTGGCGTGCGCAGTGCCACGAACTACATAAGTCCAGTGTAAGCACGCAATTTGGTTGGGAAAATGACCACGAAGAAATTGTACGAGCGGCCAAGAAGCTCATATCGGGAACCACCGCGGACCATGTTGGTAAATGAAACTTCTTCTACCAAGTCATGGGCGGATATTGGAATGCTAGGCGGAAGCAATTTCAATTCAGACGACATCCAGATGGGAAACTGTGGAATCACTAGGGACGTGTGGTGTCAGAATTGGGAGAGGCCACTGATCTTGACCTTCGCAATGTGTTGCAATGGGAAGAATCGCAATGGAAGGAAACTTGGAAGGAGGAAGCTATTGACTTTCTTCTTGAGGAACATAGTCCGGCGACTATGAAGACTCTCAAAGCACTTCGGAACTCCGAAATGTTACGTGCTCTGGTAAACGCGGATGGGCCTCACCGGAGGACGCGAGCGACTTGTAAATTGCTAGATGATGGGGCCTTAGGAAGTGGTGAACCAAGTGGAGCTGATGCCTGATGAAGTGGAGTATAGGCAAATAGAATGCAAGATGAAAGCGTAGCATTTGTAACTATTTTGTATGTTGCAAAATTTGCATATGCAATATAAATATAAGGACATCTTTAAAGCATTGACTCATTTCTTGCATCTCCTTTGAAACATTGAAATTAGTTTCTAGCATTTAAGATAATCCAATTTGCAAGAACTGAACTTTCCATGGTCCTTGTTCGTGCGCGGCCGGCCCAACAACGCACGCGCGCGGCCTCAAAAGGCATGCGCCTGTTCCCCATTCGCGTGTGCCCAACCTCACAGCACACACGCCCAGCTTCAAAGCGCACATGCCCGACCCCGAAGCGCACGCGCCCGGCCTCAAAGCGCATGCGCCCGACCCGAAGCGCACGCGCCTGACCCCATTTGCACGCGCTAGGCTCCCTTCGCTCGAGCCCGACCACTTTGTTCGTACGCGCGAGACTATGATTGGTATGCGCGAGACTATGATTGGTATGCGCGAGATCGTCCCATCTCGTACGCGCGCGGCCTATGGGAGGCATGCGCGCCTCGCCATAAATTTGGAAATCGTGGCACGATGGGCCCACTTTCCAGGCGCTTTGGCCTGTAACTGCCACGTGGCGGCTGCTTGCTAAGCACTATTGGAAAGTGGGTCATGGTGTCTATTGACACACTTTTACTCCCGATGTCCCTTCACGCTAGTTTCAAGCATGGACTCAAGTGGGCCTTCTGAGATTCGGGCTTCCGAGAAGAAAATGAAGAAACGACAGCATGATGCGGGACGAGTACGCAACCACGAGCAGAAGAAACGCATTCACATGTTCGTCGATGGTGAGCTGAAGGCATTTTGAGGCTAGGGAGATGTACCAAACCCGTGGACATTTACACAGTGTGCAAAGTACATTGCCTGGTGTCATTTGGGACGAATGTTGCCGCATTTGCGGTATTCGCAACTTTGCAAATACGACAAGGATAATTTAAATTACTGCACCAATGAAGTATTCAAAAAATGGTGCATCCAAGCGTACCAGCACATCTACAACACGGCAAAGGTTCACCGGAACGAGGTGAATCTATCCATTTTACGTATGGTGAATGCTGAAATTATACCCGGAGTAGTAGTCGATTGGAGGACGATGGAAATACAACCAAACTCCAAGATGACACCAGTATCCACGGCGACACTACCAATAGAGCGCAAGTTTCCGAGCAAAGCTCTAGGAAAAAAGGCCAAGGAGGTTGAAGTTCCAAACGAGGAAATTGTGTGGTCTGACACTTCCAGTGGCGACTCGGATACTAGGTGTGACTCAACTTATTGCAAGGAGATTGAAGGCTTTATTAAATGCCATAGGCTAGATTCTGCCCTCCAAGACACACCGACAATTGGAGAAGATTCCGGCAAGGAAAATGATCCAACTGAGATGGACGCGGTTGCATATGAGAACATCAATGAAAACCTAGAGTCTTTTGATGATGTTCCAATTGGTTGAGAGTCTCATCTTCAACTAAATATCAGCAGAGTATACAAGAATACAAGAAACTGGTAGAAGAAGCCAACCGCAACTAAGAAATACTTAAAAAATTACGCGTTGTACTCCAAGAAAAGGACAATCAAATCCAAGAATACTCAAAGTTGGTGTTTACTTTAAAGTCGTAGAATTTGATAGCAATGGAAGTAGTGCCATGAATGATAAACGGGCAATTTTGTAACATTTTGAAATCATAGACCTTGTGAATTTTATAAATTGCACTTCATTTGTAAATGGCTTTAGTTCGAAACAATATTGTTTATCTACGACGTTAATCAAGTTTGTACGGTTCAGCATGTTTTTTAATTTGTACAATGTAATAAAGTGAATGTTCTATACAGTCTTGTATACATTTAAATTATATATTTGATGAATGTGTTATGATCTTCCATGATTGTACAACTTCATGCACCCTTGTCAATAAATTAAATTCACTTTTGTCTAATATTTGATAACCGACTACAATAGTCTATAGTATCATCGAGAATTTTTTTGTAGTGAAATTTATATCATGTGTTGAAGAATAAAACTTAAATTTTTGTCTCAAACATGTAAATCATAAGACTAAACAATAAAAATCATGTTACTATTAAATGATTTGGGATGTAACAAAATCCCCAATATTAATGCAACATTATTATTCTTGGTTGAATTATATGTAATTAATTGCAACGGCCTTCCAAATGAAAAGATATGGCATTCTACCATACAAATTATCCATATTATATCTTAATATGAGTATAAGTTTGCTGAACAAATCATTGAGCATGCTAATTGAAGGTACTAACTCTCCTCAAAAAATCATTAAGTAAGTATAAGTATTGTGTGCCTAAGTAAGTATATGAATTGTGTGCCTAAGTAAGTATAAGTATTGTGTGCCTAAGTAAGTATAAGTATTGTGTGCTTAAGTAAGTATAAGTATTGTATAAGTAAGTATAAATATTAAGTATTGTATGTATAAGTATAAGTATTGTATAAGTAAGTATAAGTTCAAGGTCCTTGGTTATAAGTAAGTATAAGTATTATATGTCAAGTTCAAGGCACAAGGTTATCAGTAAGTATAAGTATCGTATGTCAAGTTCAAGGCACAAGGTTATAAGTAAGTATAAGTATTGTATGTCAAGTTCAAGGCACAACTTCAAGGCACACCCCTCTTGCTTACGCGCGCAGCCCTCCAGCGTACACGCGCAGCCCTAAAGCGTACGCGCCCAACCCTCTCGCGTACGTGCGCCTCTTGGTCGTATGCGCCCGCCGTAGGTCACTAATTTACTATAAATATTAGATTTCAAAGTTACGGGCCCCACTTCCTAGGCGCTTTGGCCTGCAACTCCCACGTGGCGGCTGCTTGTTTGGCACTTTCGGGAAGTTTTTTACGGTGTCTATTGACACCTTTGTATTTCGCCAGCTTTGTAGTCCTCCACCTCGTCACCATAGATTCTGGACAACCATCTACCACTAGCAGTCCCCATGGAAAACAACAACGTGATTTTCGTCACGCAATCTCAAAGCAGAAGAAGCGCCTTCACGTATTGATGGTGAAAAGATGAAGGCATTTTCTGGTTGAGAGGCAATTCCAACTCCATGGACATTTGCACAATGTGCAAAATACATTGGATGGTGTCATTTGGGGCACCTTTGGCCATACTCGCGGTATTCTCTAATGCGACGTACAAATAGGGTCAATTTGAGATACTGCACCAAAGAGTTCTTTAAGGAGCGTTGCATCCAAGCTTACCAGCACATTTGTGACGAGGCGAAAGTGCGCCGCAACTCGATAAATATTTCAATTTTTACGGATGGTTTATGCGGAGGTGGTACTTGGCGTACTAGTTGATTGGAGGACAATGGAAATTCACACACACTCTAAGATGGCGCCAGTCATTGGATTAACAATACCGTTTGTGCGGAAGTTTCCAGGAGAAGGTCTCGGGAAAACCATGGAAGTTGAACCTTCGAATCAAAAAATCGAGTGGTCCACGTCTTCATCTGACGACTAGGATACATGATGTCATTAGTCTGTGCGTAGGCAACAAGAATTGTCCATCATATCAGGCTTGAACCCTAAACCATCGGTTTCACAACAAGACGGAGATGCCACGAAGACGGATGCGGTACTAGAGGAGGGCGTGGATAATAAAAAAAAGTCTACGGAGGGTGACTGGGTGAGTCGTGACGATTATCTTCCAGTTGTGAAGCGACTAAATGAAAGCTTGAACGTAATTGAGGATCTAGGAGAAGATCTCGATGAGAAGGATAATGAAGTTGCGAAATGTCTTGAAGAATTTGAAGACTTGAAGCCACAAGTTCGGGAGAAAGACAATCTTCTTTCATTTTTTACTGGCTTTAGGGGAGTTAAGAACTACAACTGTGCTAGAAATGTACATAGAGCAATGTTGAAACGTTTTGGAACAAGAGCTTTCTACAATTTTGTAACTGCCATTTAAAATTGAACGATATTTTGCATATTTAATAAAACCTTGTAAATTGAGTGGCATCATGTATATTTAGTGGATTTTTATCAGATATTTTACATATCAAAATATTAAGTGTTGCAATATTTCAATATATTGTCGAATTAGTGCGCACGCCCCAACATTGTGCCGCCTGGCCCTAGAGCGTACACGCCAGGCCGACAGCGTGCGCTTTTGGCTGGAAGCGTGCGCGCTTAGCCCACAGCGTGCGCGCCCGGCCCCACAACGTGCGCGCCCGGCCACATAGAGTATGCGCCCGGCCCCCCTTGTTCGCGCCCGGCCCCAGATGCTCAAGCTCCTACTTTATATAAGAACCATATGCGATGTGCTTGACTCACCTCACATCCTTGGCTTCGTGTCCTGGAACTCCTTATTGGGCTCCTTGCATGAATCATAAGTTTGTGAGTGACCTTTGGGTCCACATTTTCTATGCTCACACAATTTCCTATTACTTTTGGCGGATTCTCTATGGCACAACATTGCGCGCCAATTTTATTGTGATGTCGTCTCAACAAAGGGCTCAAACGAAGGAGTGGGCCCCATGGTACACATTTAACAAGAAGGATCAAGTGACATGTGTTTGGTGCAATTACACGTTCGCATACAAACGTGGGAGGTGCATGTCACACTATGGGTATCCACAATGGACAAAGACTTCGTGCACTAAGGCCCCAACGGCTGTTAAGGCCCGTTTTAAAAGATGCGGGAATATTATTCCTACTAGGATGACCGAGGCGGAGATCATTGGCCTTCCTAGCGCACCAGCAACATGTTCCACTGAACCTTGTTCTAGCCAATCCATCCAACAAGGTAGTTTCTTGGAAACTCAAAATGAGGAGAACACGCAGTCCACAAATCCTCTAAGCCAAGTAGCATCATCAACACCAAGATCTGTACAACAACAGAGCTTTCCAGAGGCTTACCAAAAAGAAAAACGAAAAGAGTTGGACGAATTATGGGCACATTTTTTTTATGAAGCAAACGTTGCATTCAACATGGTTAGACATCTGGCCTTCATCAAGGCCACCCTCGCAACTTCAAAGGCGGGTTTTGATTATACACCGCCATTGTATAGTGCCATGAGGACGACATACATTGAGCCTCTAAAAAAAAAGTGAAAGACCTTGTGGACAAGAAGATGGGCGTAGATATTGCCAAGTATGGAGCAACAATATGCTCGGACGGGTGAGACAATGTTACACGTCGCCCTCTCATGAATATCATGCTCGTATGTCCAATGGGTGATATCTTCTCGGGGTCTATAGACACCACGGATATGAAGAAATCTACGGCATATATAGGGGACCAATTGAAAAGTTTAATCCGTAAGGTTGGACCATTGAATGTCGTCCAAGTGTGCATTGATAATGCTTCAAACATGTTGGGGGCAATGAAGAAGGTCAACGATGAGTACCTCCACATATATACTCAAGGGTATTGTGCACATATTTTGGACCTCCTCCTCGAGGACTGGGGGAAGGAAGACATATTTGCAGACCTCGTCCAGAAGGCAAAACAAATTGCATTGTATATCCGGAACCACCATGAGCCCATGGCCCTTTTTCGTCGATTTTCGTCAAAATTGTCTCTGTTGTGGCGAGCAGCAACAAGGTTTGCATGCAAATACATAATGATCCATCGTCTGTTGGAAGTAAAGAATGCCCTGGAGATGGTTGTGATAGACCCAGCATGGATATCCTACGTATCCTCTCTTTCCGATAGGCGAAACGGGCACCGTGCCCATGCGAAGGCATCGCAGGTGCGAGCCATTGTTCTACACGAGACTTTATGGCATCGGTGCACTAACTTTGAATTTGTAGTGGCACCAGTACTAAACACATTGCAGACTTTTGATGGTGACACTCCGGCATTGGGAATTTCTTGGGTGACCATGAACAAGCTAAAGGAGCACGTGTTCAAGCTGCGCAATGCGCCGTTCAACATGCCTGACGGAATTGCAACTCGCCTCGAAGGATCATTCGTTGCCCGTTGGAAGATGATGACAACAAATCTCCATTATGCAGGGGCTTTATTGAATCCTTATCTAGCCAATAATTTGCAAATTCAAAACAATGGTGAGGCCAAAAGGGCACTAAACAAGGTTGTTATCATGCTCTGCGGTGCACTCGGAGTGTCTATTTTGGCAGTAATGCTCGAAATCACAAAGTATGAAGAATTGTGAGGCCCACATTCACCATTGGAAGCTAGGGAAATTAAAAACAACAACCTATTGCCTCACCAATGGTGGAACGGCGTGGGCGGGCAACCATTGCCTATCATTGCGAAGCGTATACTAGCACAAACCTGCTCGGCCTCGTCATGTGAGTGTAATTGGAGCATGTATTTGTTCGTGCATAGTAAGAGCCAAAATCACTTGGGAGTGCAGAAAGCGGAAGATTTGGTTTTCATCTACACGAATAGACGATTGCTCCAAGAACGTGCTCAACCAGATCCGATTTGATGATATGAGGAGAATGTGCATTCAGAGGAGTCTGATCCAGATGGGGGACTTCCTTCAAACACATAGGACGAGGGCTTGGAGTCGGATGATGAGGGTTACAACTAGATGGGTGTTGATTGAGAAGACCTTGTCGGTGACAACAACCCCGTGTCTGATCATAGCCCACATAGGGACAACTCTGCAAACAACGAGCACGGTGGAGATGCACTTCATGACCATTTTCACAACGTCCACGGTGACCCAGTGGATTCTTTTGTGTTTGATGATGTCGACGCAGCGGCAGTCCATACTGTAGTAGAATTATCGGGTGAAGACCGTGCCCAAGAAGCTATGGCAGAGGAAGATGGGTCGGCATTGGGGGCAATCTTGATGGAGATGACAACATCTCGGAGAATCAGTCTCCCAACTCAAACGGCTCTGGCGCCTCAAGCCCTTCTAGTGGCGATGGCCCTGATCTCGACGGTCATGGCATTGGCATTGCAGCACACAATACATTTCCTCACGATGGAAACGAAGTGAGTTGTGGTGAAAACAATAATGAATCCCATGAGCCAATGGCCACCACGAGGTCCATTGAAGTTGTGAGAAGCACTCTGGTTTTGCCTCAAGCAATAGAACTGGACTCAGAGGAAGACATGCCACTCCAAGATTTGTTTCGGCGGCCACGTGCTCAAAGTACCGCATCGATCGGAAGAACTCTTTTACGTGTAAAGAAAAAGACCTCTTCAACAATAGTTTGGCCACCCGTCCACCGTAGCGCACTCGGCCCAAATGGTGGTGTGGAGCGCGCGATACGAATCCCACAACTTCCCTCCGCGAGGGTTGGGTCCTCTACTATGAGCAACCATTTAGGGACACGGAGGGGCGAGAACAATGGTACTCTCCCTTTCTTCACGGGACCTTGGCAAAGCGGAACCTCGGAGAGAGTCATTGGGGCCAAAGGCAACCGCTCTATAAACATGGATGGAGTAACAAACAAAAGGAAGAATATCCGAGTAAAAAGACTTGTGAACGCCGCATCAACTACTGGAGCTGAGCTACAATTACGAAACTTGGCCTCAGAGATTGAGGAGTACGTGGCACCAGTCTTGGAAAATTCAGCGGAAAACTTCTCATCATCGGGCGATGATGCAGACGATGAGGATTGCGATGAGGTACTTGGCAACAATACGGTGGTGCTTCGCGGGCTTTCTCTTCCCCAAAATGTTCGCCAATCAAAACGGAAGCGGAAACACAATGAAGAATCCTCAAGCTCAGATGATTAAAAGATGACGGACACGAGGGAACTACAAGTTAAAAGTGTCTTTAGTGGTGTGGTGATAGCATGGTACAATAGTACCGCGGTTTTAAAATATGTACTTGGTGTTGAGAGTGCCCATTCATGAAAGCACCACATTGAAATAAATAATTTTAATGTTAGAGCACCCTGGTACAATTGTATTCTTTCAAATTCTCTAAACCTCAACCCTTTTGAGAGGCAAATGCAGTGTTTGATCGCACACGTCCAACCCCTAACCGCGGGCGCCCGATAGGCAGGTGCGCGCGCGACCCACAATGGTACGCGCCAGGCCCTTGACGCCGCACGCCCGGCCCCTACCGGTACGGGTCCGACCTTGACGGTACGCGCCCGGCCTTGATGCGTAATCGCTCGGCCCTGATATGCACGCGCCCGGCCCTGTATGTACGCGCCCGGCCCTAATTGGAACGCACCTGACCCTACTTGAATGCGCCCGGTCCAGATTGGTACGCGCCTGACCCCAAATGCTGCGCACCCGATCTGGAGGCACGCGCCCGCCCCTTGATGTGACGTGGAAAGTTGTCTAACATGTCGTGCACACGTGTTTTATTAGGGGGTAAGTTGAAAATTTGATTTAGGGTTTGTAATTTTTTTTTACACGCAACTGTCAGCCAAAAAGTGTTGTCCATCTTGTCCATCCGTGCTACTGTCCGTCCGTCCGCTGTCTTTTGGCCCCTGTCCGTCAATATAGACAACCCTGCTTTGCACTAAGTTGTGCCTAAGATTGAAAAACGTAAAAGCGTAGTATGCGACCACCCATCCACACACCATCCGTAGAATCCATTCCCAATCCCCTTCCGCGCTCCATCCGCGCTTTTTTTGTATTACATCCGCTCTCCATTTGCATTCCATCCGCTTCCCATCCATGCCCTATCTCCGCACCATCTGCACCATCCGCTCATTTTATTTGCAACCCTCTTTTGCGCCCCATTTTTCCCCATCTGCGCCCCATCCGTAGTCCCGGTCCGCACTTCATCCGTAGTCTCCATTCGTAGCTCCATTCACGTCTCATCCGCTCTCCATCTATAGTCCCTATCCACAGTACCCTTCGGACCCCGTCCGCCTCATATTCGCCCCAGCATTCGCCGCCCGTCGGCTGCAACATCCTCTAGTTCACGCCCCATTGACGGCCCATCCGCGCCCAACTACCTACATGCTCCGTATGAATTTTAGTATAAATTAGTGCCGTCCTAAGGCAACATTGCGTATCCTAGCATAGTTTATTTCAAGACCTTGGATTCTTTATATAAAAATGCATTGTATTAGATCCCATTGCTGAGAAAGGTTTGAGGAATTCTTGGTGGCACTTACATTCTTGCTACGCCATGCCGTTTCGGAATTCTACATCGAATCTTTGGTAAAAAGACATGGGTTATGCTCCTATATCTGCATGACAATTAAATGTTGGTTTTGTTCTCAAACCATGTCCTATAGAGCAAACATGATGTTGTTGCACATGGAGTACCGTCCTCGTAACGGTGCAGGGCGTGATGTTAAAAGTGTGTAGGATGGTGCCTCCACATATGCGTGTGTTGTTTCAAGAACGTGATAGCGGTGTCCCGGATTGTCATGATGTTTCCAATAATTTACCCCTCCCCTTTAGGCGGCAAGGATGAATTTTGGGTGGAACCTTTATTACCACAATCCATGAACAAGTTCAAAATTTGCAAACCACTCGTGAGGTGGAACCTACACTAGTAGATCCAAAACCTTGACAGCTATGCCACCTCTTCTTGATCAAAGGCTTCAAGTCTTTTGCAAAACAACTCTTGGATAGGCTTTGGTCTAGTGCTTTTCACCAAACAAACATACCATTTAATATCATTAGGTCTTCTGCATGTATAAAAGACGATTGTGTAATTGCGCATGTATAAATGTCAGCATAGAACCCGCAGTCTTATAATGTCGTACGTACGAAGATGTTGACTAAAAAAAGTTAATCTAGGAAGGGAGATCAATGAGAACATGGAGGACTCAACATCATAGTATGGAGTTATGGTATTTAGTGATGGTTGGCTCAACATTCAAAATCAACATTTGCTAAAAGTTAACTAATCAGGCAGAAATGGAGATGTTTTCCTTGGCACCATTGATACATTGGGAAGATATAAGGACCATTTCTACGATGCTTCTCAAATCCAATCGTTTCTACAAGGAGTCGGGCTTGTAAATGTTGTCCAAATATGCACAGACAATGTTGTGTCATGTAGCCTACATACTCTGACATCATGCAAGCAATTTTTTATCTCCATGTTCAAGGATGCGCTACTCATTGCTTGGATCTTACATTCGAAGATTGGGCGAAAGAAAATTGGGTGAGAAGGTTAGTGAGGAAGGCTAGGGCTATTTGTTTATTCATAAAAAACCACCATACTCTACCTGCAATCTTCCAAAGGCTATCACTAGGTCTTGCTATTTGCCTGCCTAAGGAGACACCATTTACAACAAATTTTATTATGATAGAACATTGCATCCAAGTTTGTTAGGCCGTAGAGAGAATGGTGGTTGATGAAGCATGGCATATTTTCATTGCAAAGTTGTAGACCCAAGCCCTAGCTACACATGCGAAAGGCATGTTTGCATGGTCGGTGATACGCTCTACTGGATTTTGGAACAACTGTGTGAATTTTGTGTACATGGTGTTGTTGGTGGTACGTATCTTTTGTGTGTTTGACGAAAATGCTCCTACAATGGGCATTACATGGAAGGTTATATTGGATTTGGAAACACATGATCAAGGATTCACCAAGGTCGTGTTTCAATTGAGACAAGTATTGGCAACTATGGCATTAGATGCCTTCAAATGAGGTTGTGACTTATGCTTACTGACCTTCATTAGGCAAAAGCTATGTTAAATCCTTCTTTGCAAGGATGGGCCCCTGTGCATGAGAATAAGCATACGAGACAAATTTTGAATTGAGTCCTTTGAAAGCTAGTTACAAGTTTAGAAGATCTTGGGAGGGTCTTCAACTAGTACCAAGATTTCATTGAAAATAGAGGGACATTTGCAGATATGATGGATTCAAATGTGCTCAATGTATTGTTCCATGAATGGTGGGATGCAATCAAAAGGTAGGGCAAAGGGATTGCAATTAATCGTGAGACGCATACTTGCTCAAGTATATTCTGCTTTAGCATGCAAATTGGAGCATATACTCCTGTGTTCACAACAAGTTCTACAATCACCTAGGACATAGTTGGGCGGAGGACCTCGTGTTCATTTCCACCAATTCTACGCTCCTAATACATCAAAGGGGAACAAGGGTAGGTAAGTGGCTTAAGTTAAACGGTGTGCATCTTGATGATGAAAGCAACAAGGAAGATCCAGACAACCCAAATGAGGAAGGACGTTATCCTATAAACACCATAATTGTTGTAATGAGAGAATTCAATGATTTTGGGAAAATACAACTTAAGTCAAGTCAAGTGGAATTGAACCAAGAGATTGAGTACTTCACTGAAAATGGACAAAACAACCAATCATTGAAATATTCAAATGGCCATAATTTACTTAAATTTTGTCCACATTGGGCATATGAGAAGTTTTTTGACATCTACAAAAGAAGTCGATGTCAAAAACACCTCTTATGTCCAATTTGTCTCTAATTATTATTTTAACAATCCTTTTCAAGGGCTACCAATGAAGCATTGGTGCAATAACTGCACGAGGGATTGGTGCTTCATTAGTAGCTGTGGGAGTCTAAAATTCCTATTTGGTTGCTCCTACCAACAAAATTAGCTAAATTGTGATTTTTAGTTTAGATAATCGGCAAAGTAGTTAGTATTGCATAGAATTAGATTATATAGCAAATAGTGAAAATAGGAAAATGCTTAATTAGTTTATTAGTGTTATGGTGGTAAAATTGGATCTTAAAACAATCAAACTTTATGCTCGAAAAAACTAAAAGAGAGTGACTGGGAAAGTCATTGGGACAAGGGTTCAAATCACCACTTTGGGCAAAATTAGCTAGTCAAGTTTTCATTGAGTAGATAGACTATTTATTAGTTTTCTTTCTAAATTAATTGATTAGGTTTCCTTTTTAATTTAAGTGTTGTTGAAAATTTAAATTCTTATTCAAAAGAATAGGAATTTAAATTTATATGAAAGAAAAAGATAAAAAGAAATAGGGAGAAAAGAAAAAGAAAGATTTAAAAATAGATAAATATCAGTTGATACCCTACCAAGTTCAAGATATAAGCCTGATACAGGTATCACCTTGGTAACGAGGAGGGTATCGCTCGGATACCAAGGGGGCCCCGGGAGTTTGCAGCCACATAGAAGAAGTCGAGGGTTTTAAGCTGCAAAGTAGGGTTTGTGAGAGATTGCAACGGAGGGGATTTTCAACGCGACAAGGTGGCGATCTCTAGGCATGGAAGTGGTGCAAAGAGGTTCACAACCGCGATGAGAAGACTCAAAGACTAAACCACGATTGCAAGAAGGTTATGGATGGAACCGGGAAGAGGCAAGAAACTGTGAACAAGGTGCTTCTTGTCAATTGTTAAGTGTTTCATGTTTGTGAAATTTCCTTGTTTGTAAGTTCTCTTCATTCACTTGTTTTTCTCATCTTCTTTTCCTGGGGATAATCTCTGGTTGTCTTTTTTCCGGTCTAGGGAAAGTCTACGGATAGACTCTACTTAGACCTTGTGCATCTTGAAGTCTTGAATTTATGTTACTTGTGCATCTATCCATTTTCTGTGTATTCATTTTCTTCCTTTTCATTGTTTCGGCCTTGTGGCAAGTAGTCTTACTACTCTCCCTATTCTTCCCTTTTTTCTTAGTCTTGCCTAAATTTTCTGTCTTTTCCCGGTCTCTTGGTCTCCTAGAAAACCCCCTTCAAAAATTCTTGTTTTCCTAGCATAGTCATCTCTTTTGCTTAAAGTGGTTAATTGTTATCTTGTTTCGTCCAGTTGTGTTTCTAGATATGTGGGATGCGTACATCTACATAAATTTTGAAAAGGGTTCTAGAGAATGTACACCATTTGTCCGATATACTTGTGTTTTTTGGGCCAGACCGGAAATTGTGATAAGTTGGTAGGGTGATTGGTGGAAGTACATGCACATCCCGGAGTTAGTCCATCCCAGACAACATGACTCCATCATTGACACATAAGCTTTCCAAGGTTGATCTTAACAAGTGGGAGGGGGCTTCAAAAGGAGCACATTTGGAGGAAGACCTCACCTGGATGGGTTAGATGGGATAGTACGAGAAATCTTAGATCTTCCAAAAGGGATATGGAGCTGCGGAGTTGCTACCTTCCGAGTCACCCCAGTGAGTCTATCGAGCTAATCCCCCAACATGGACCAAAGAAGTATGGCGTAATGTGTACTCTTTTACCAAAGAGGAGCAATGGAAGCTCGGGGTCAAGCGGAAGTTGCTGGGTAAGCACCTAACAAGCTCCTATGAAGTTGGAGTGCTACTGGAGTGATCAATTGATGAACAACCGGTTTAAGAGGGTGGTTGAGTTTTTAAACCCAATCTTCCATCCCAACCGACGTGAAAGAATCACTACGGCTAGCTACAACCTTCATACATGCATTCTTGGAGGACTCCTTCATTGGGGATTTTTGTTGGAAGAAGCGTTTATGCCACAGCTCCAAGCAATTCAACAAGGTTGGTGTTCCAAGACTTTCTTAACTCCATACCTTATGCATCTGTTTGAGCATTATGGCTCTCTGGAACTGGAAAAAAAGAAGATTTTGAGGCAAGGGATGGTTTGCCAGGACTATTTTCCCTGGGCCTTTCCCCAACTTACTGAAGGAAGTTTGGCGCTATCTGCAAATCAACAAGGGGCGTCATCTATTCGGTCATTTTGGAATGATGATAGGTCATTTTGGTCTCACTGAGAATATTCATCACCACCACCCTGGCCATCCGAGAATTTCATAGTAGTGGGGAAAATAGCCAAGTTCTCTCGGGATGTTCAACTGATGGAGATGGAGCTTCTGAAGCAAGGAGTCTTCAGAGGGCTCTTGAGAAGGTGTTTTGAGTAGAAGACACACTATAAGAAACCCGTATTTTTTGTGATGTTCCAAAAAGCACAGAAAAATGTCTAAAAAAACAGGGATGATGTCCATGAAAAAATCACCTAAAATTGGATCAACCGAAACATGCAAAAACATGGCAAAAATTGCACTCAACATAGACAATGTTTACCTTAACATTTCTGCCAACATTTACGCGTGTCCTTGCTAACATCCCCATGTTTGGTAGCTAACATCCCCGTGTTTGGTAGCTAACATCTCCATGTTTGGGAGCTAACATGCCCACGTTTGCCAACTAACATCTCCATGTTTTTTACAACGTCCTGTTAATTCTGATGTTTTTCTAGATGTCACTTTTCAAAATGTTAATGTCGAGCGGAACGTCTACGATTTTAGGTGACATCACAAAAAACACGGGTTTCTTATAGTGACACCATCGACATATTAATTGCAGCCTGGAAGGTCCAAAAACAATTACCAAAGTAAAGAGGGATCTCTGAACGTACAAGATGGAGCACCTTGACACAAAGGTCAAGGCACATGAGACTATGGTGGCACTAATCAAGCTGCTTGCTGGACAGACAAGTGCCATTATACCAATTCAAGACTGGAGCCCAACCCGGAAGAAAAGAATGTTTAATTGTACCAGTTCTCTTTTAGATGATGATGATCCGCCCACTCAATGTCTAATGAGTAGAGCGGATTCTCCATCTTCCAAAGAGTGGGGTGTGAAAGTCTATAAGAGACACTAAGGTCTCCTAGTCAATCCTCCTGGGAAAGAACCGGTTGATTCTTCTCCCTCACGAACGGATTCTTGGGTTGAGTCTCCACTAGTTATGTTTGTTGATTCGGTGGAAACTTCCCATACATTGTAGATACTCTCCATCTACTAGTAGGTCTCCCGGTTGAGACTTCCAACCCTTTGGTGGATCCTCTTAAGAATATACCGGTGGATACTCCCAATCTTCCGGTCAATCCTCCCATGGATCTAGCAAAAGATAATCCACTCTTTTGGATGGATATTCCGGATGAGCCTATGTTATATGTTATTGTAGATTTATCCTATGTGCTGATAGGATATTGCAAGGTGTAGTTGATAAACGCTAGGGTGAGAGTAGTGATGTCAATGAGGTCCCATTGTGTACCCGGTTACTACCACTTGAGTGACTGGGCAATCCTTGATTCTTGGATCAAAATGTCATTTTCAACCTTTTGTGGATCTGGTTTCTAGAGAGTTACTAGTGGCCTTTGTGTATTTAAGGAGCCTTGGGCTTTTTTTTTATGTACTTTTCTCTTTGTTGATTTGCTTGTGTCTTGCCTTCATTGCTTGTGTCTAGAGTTATTGTTGAGCTTCTGTGAGTAGAGAACGAGGGAGTTGAGTCCTTCTAGTGGATCTTTGCTAGGATGTGCAAGGTTGTGGCTTGTTGAATGTTATGTGATTGAATGTAAGCTAAGGCTTTCGGAGGGAGTAGGATATCCAAGCTTGATGCTGGAGTAAGATTCGGGATCTACTCCAAACTCTAGACCAGTTGGATCGAGAAGATTGATTTCCAGATGGGATCCAGAAAGCCTACTGCTATTTATGATAGCATCCTTTAAGTGGGAAGTGTTTGGATTGGTGGAGAGGAGAGGTGACATCCCCCTCCTTGGTACACCGAGAGAGATCCCAGCTAAGCCTTAGACTGGAGTATTCCCAATTTTCTACCATTACAGTGGATGAGATCCCTTGATCCCCATGGAAAGTTGTCTTGCTTATGTGAATCACTTAGCACTAGATTGTTGTGATTCTTGTTTCATCCTTGTTTGATTCATTGACTGTGGTTGTAGTTGGAATCGGGCTTTGCGTGACTGGTTTACTGGGACTGATTTCCAGATTGTTTTCAAGAATGTTTTTCGGTAAATTGTGAGGGCCGATGAACTAGCTACAACCTCTTAACTTTTTTATGGAGTAGAGTTAGGTTGTGAAGATTGTGGACTCTGGACTACAAGAACGAAGGGCAGTGTTTTTCCAAACACTGTAAAAACTTACCGGAAAACTACTCTGACGATGAACAGAGTTTTAATTAAACAGTTGTGGTTACTTGTAACCGGTCACTAAGGTACCGGAAAAGCCATCCTTCCGGGTGTGTTGAGGTATTGAGTATGTATTGTTCTTAGATTTAGAAAGTTTGACACACGATAAACATCCTTGGACACAATCTGGTTAGGTGGGCTCACGTAAGGTTAATTTCGGTTAACTTTGGAAATTATGAACCACTGGACTACGTCGGTAGCCCTTCAAAATGATTGTCAAAACAATAATTAGGGACAAAATTCTTGTCAAGCCAACACGATAAGTAGCGTTCAACTTCCTATTTATTGAAAACAACCTTTCACTTGTCAAACTAAACAAGGCTATGTCGTACGAAAAGGTGGAAGGAGGTCTAGAATAGGATTTAGACAAAAGGCAACCTCTTTTTATGCAAACCTCAATGCGGTTGCGGACGTACCTATAGCACTTCCACATTGCAAAGTAGCTTCTACTAGCACTCTAAGTGATAGTAGACGCTAGAAGACTACACGAGGGATAAAGAGACGTCAAAGGAATCAAGGAATAGAAATGTCATTTATTGTTGAAGATTAGGACCAATCAGACCAAAGACCCAATTTGGATGCTGATGGAATACGTATTGTCAAGGGCTCCCATTCAACAAGGAGGTTGATCATTACTTGAGATGACAACTTGCAATTGCAAAGTGGTACTCCTAAATCGACAATGAAAAGAGCACGGACAAGTCCAGTGTGGATCCACGATGCATAGAGGAAAACGACCAAATAGTTCGAGTGCGGACTTAAGCCTTAGTGGAATGTCTTAAATATCTCATTACACGTATAATAAGGTCTATTTATACCATATAAACATATGGATTTTAGTAAATGATTGGTATAGATGTTTAAAATGTATGTTGATGGATTATATAGTAGTACGTTTTAATGATTTAGTGTTGTCTTAACCATTTAGATTCGCATTTGTTATTTCCTATTTTTCCATCTTTGTATGATTATAGAGCTTCATCTACATATATTTTTAGAGATGTTTATGATTTAAAAATTTTAGTATGCTATTCATACTAAGATGTGGGATAACCAGACTTTTTAGCCATTTGGATATTCATTCCTTGTTTCTTATTTATCCATTGTCATATAAACTTTGAGCTTTTAACCCTAACTTTTTTTGGAGATCTAAGAAATTGGCAATTGTTTAAATTTCCACATATTGTCACACACTATTAAACACATACCAAAAAACCCTCTTCCAATCCACATGATACTCATTGGTCTTCATATTTCAAAAAAATAAAATTTTATTTCTAAAAGATGTATGGTATTTCTTTGTATTGGCCATTTAGATTCTCATCTTGAACCTTGAGTAATTGCACCATTGTTTTGAACTACTATTATGGTTTGTTGTTCCAGACAGGCTAAGATTGAAAAATATTGAGCACGGCTTTTCGGATTTTGTAGAAATTGACTTGTATTACATGACCTACAAACAATTTCTAGTGATAAATGATTTAAATTATTATTATAAAAATATATGAAGTATATCCTCATAACATAGTTTTCTATACATCTGTTCTTTCATTGGTTTCCATCCTCGTAGAATTATTGATCTATTAGCTCCATTTTCTTTAATGACGATGTTAGAAATGCCAATTCTTTCATTTTGTATTCATAATTGTAGAATAACCCATCTTTTTATACATTTGGAATTTCAATAAGAAACATATAAATTATACACTTATAATTTATTTTGCTACACAGTTTTTACTCTTATTTAAGACACCATTGCAAGGAGTGTTGGTTCAAAAATTGCTAATTCAATTTGCAAATTTTTGGGAGCTTAATATGTTTTAGAATGATAAACCAAACATTCAATAAAAAGGTTTTCACCACGTATTGATGAGAAAACAATTAAAGTGAAATGAATGAAGATCTCTAGGTCTTATGTAGGAAAGATACAATCATATCACATTTTTACTGAAATGTGTGTAAACGTTTGGCACGAGTTAAATGTTCGTTTGCACCATAGACAAGAATTGTTGTTTGACATCTATAAAGAAGGTAATATTCTCTATCTATATGAGAATTGAAAAATATCAATGTTCAATAAACAAAATAGTTTGTAGATGATAACAAAAGAGAATGACATTATATCAAATTTTAGATATCTATCTAAAATTTTAAAATGTCTTTCTAGGCTTAAATTTGAATATGCGGCACAAATGGAACGCGATGAAGAGTGGATGGAGAGAAGATGGGGCACAAATGGGGCATAGATGGGACGCATACAATTTAGAACAATCGTGTAAAATTTAGACGGGCTGCAAATGAGCTGCAGATGGGTGTGAACAAGGCGCAAATGAAGGGTAGCGGAGGGGTATAAAAGAGAGGACTAGATAATAGAGCCTTACCTTTTCTACTTTTTATGGGCAAGTTGAAGAAATTGCCTCGCCGTTGACGCACTTGCCTCCTTATTGACAACAAATGTGCAATGATTCCTTGTGGGAAAGTAGTCCTTTAGGGGAGATAGATTCTTTAAGGGGCAATTTTTCTCCCGAAAGACAAAAGAATAGGTACGGAAGACGTCATAGATTCTTTGAAGGCCGGCTTTTAATTTTTTTTATCACTCCAAAACAACACTATTCTACAGTGCATGCCTAGGATTTATTTTAGCAGTATTTTGAAGTGCAATTAGTTCTAGACTTTTTATGTGAAATCACTTATTGTTAGTATTCTCATATTATAATAGCTAGTTTAGCGGCTTAGCCATTAAGTATTAGAATAGCCATTAAATATTAGGGTAGATTTTTAAAGCATTTTGTGGTGGTAGTGCAATTTTTGAAAAAATATTTGCAATGCATGGTGGTGGTGGAGATGATGCAAAGTGGAAGAGGTCAAATGCGCCAAGCGTGGAAGCAGGTACTTCAAAGAAGCAAAAGAAGGGGGCACCTTTGAAGCTCCATATTTTCATAAACCTTAATCTTTTGGCATACGACGGATGGTGAGATATGCAAGAGCTATAGACATGTCAGCAAGCCTTCAATCTTCTTAATTTTGCGCACCTCGATTGATGATATTCCGAGGGATTTCATACAAATCATTGCTGCAACAGACAAATACCATGGAATGCCATTGTAGATATGGATTTGAAGTAGGTTCTTGAAGATTTTACGAGCCATCTTATTCCAAGGGAAATTGCCAAGAAAAAGCATACCCAGAAGAGTAGCAGCAACGGTGTACGCGAAATGTGTGTTGCACAAGCGAGTTGATTGATCAACTATTCACCAACTTGTAACCACACGTGGCAACGTTAGAAAGTATCTTAGCTCCGTAATTTATGCTAAGAAATCTATTACAAACATTTTGAGAAACCCCATTCTCAATGGTTCCGCACAAGAGCAATTTGGTTGATCTCCCAAACAAATCATTGCCATCGGATCAGGAATTGACGTAGAAGCAAATTTCCGCAACAAGATCTTGAGAGGTGGCGGTTGTTGACTATTTATATGATAAAATTGGTATCTATAGCAGTAATTCAATGGATGTAGAATTAAGTTGCTAATTAGTCAAGGAGGTGAAACTTCTAGGATTGAACAAAACGAAGTAGTGGAACATGAATTGACGGGTTATATTATCAGAGATGGCACGACATTGCAATACCAACAATTACGTGCGGAATTTTATTGCATGAGGCTCAGATGGCAAAGCGCAAAATAGAAATAGTGATGAATACATCTACTTTGGAAGGAGAGAAGAACGAGTTGGTTGCCGACATGGCTCGTTTGAGCATCAAGTTATAAGAAGTCTTTGATCAAAGTTCTAAATACAAAGAAGATGTTTATATCTTCCAACATGATGTGCATAAACTTCGAGACAAGGAAGAAACCATGATATTAGGCTCGATTTTAGCGTCGGCAAGGGCAAAGTAGTACGAGCCCTAGTTTGGAAAGATCGCAGCAGAGTGGACATCCAACCAAAAGTTGAGAGCCCTGTTACAAACATCTCGGCTAAAGGAACAAACTACATATCCAAGCGATTGGAATGACATGGATTTGCCAGTGTTTAAAGCCAATGGTAGCATTGATTGGATGTGTGTTGCAAACAATAATTACAAGTGGAATATGCTTAAGACGCTTGGCGGCACAAGAGATATTCACAAAACATGGCAATATGTGGCTAAGAAGATCAATGATGGATCGTAGTGTGTCATTTTTCAACGTCCACGTGGCCTAGAAGGGTGCTTAACGCTTGGAACATGTGGTCATTTGTACCATACACAATGGCTATTTGAGGATATGATCCTGAAGCCCACATGTTCAGTTTTGTCGTGTAAAAGATGATTGATTACCACAATAGATTGAGAGTCCTAACCAACATCAAATAAACAAAAAACATGTACTAAAGGAAGTATACGTAATACACCCTCAAGGAATAACTAGTGAATCACTAGCATAGTCAAGCATCTTGCACTCCACGAAGGAAGACTCAACGAGTGCAAGAAGTATAAGAAAAATGCGGAGCCTTCACTAATGATAAACAATCACTTAAACACCATATTTGTGATATTGAGAGATTTCCATGACTTTGACGATATATGCTCTTTAAAATATCAATGTATATAGACATGTGTAGGTGCATAACATAAAGACAATGTACCGAGAATACTATATTTCATTCTATGGAGGGACCAAATTAGCCAAACGTCCAAAAAATTGGTATCAGTATTAAAAGCATTTTCTATTAATCTAGGATTTATTTAAAACTTCATGAGAAAAAATCACGCACAACGCTCATTATCCCTAGACAAAATACAATCATACTATTGCTAACTGAATTGTCTAGGGAGTTCCTCCATAAGCTTCTATACGCGTCTTCAAAAAAGCTCTTCGACGTTGACAAGTCCACGTTGCCCCATTCTCTTGCATTAATGGGTTGTCTAGAATACGTTGTAAACCCCGCCTACGTACCTCGTCAATGTCTGATTTGGGCAGCGAGTGGCGGCGGGTGGTATATGAAAGAGACCATTTATTTTCAGCAGTATTTTTTGAAAGAATGCAGGGGCGGAGACGTTTCGCATATGGTTCCTGCACAATAGGTGCTACATACAATCTAAACAAATACACTTAATGTCAAATACTCTTACACAACACACATAAAACCATAACATTTAGATCCAGCCAAGTGCACTTTAGCTCGAATGGAGCTAAAATTCTCAAGGGTACATTCACAGAGCACATTTACCATCCATCCAAATGAAAATTAGCTCAAATGAAGCTAAATTACATGAGTACAATGCAACTCAACGTTGGACCAAAATTACCTAGGCAAAAAATGACTCAATGATGCAATAATTAGGAGGTGGGCATAAAATGCACCGTCAGCGAGCGTGTGTAAGGAGCATCCCTAAAACCGTCATAAAAAATACACTATGCAGGTGTACAATCCTCCGGATTCAAACGCAAAGACCCTGGAACTGAACGAGGCTACTATGGCGAAGATAAGTTGATCCTATCATGAATTGGCTCCCGAGAAATAGAGCTTTCTACAACTCCCTTGTCCACTGCCATGGTCGAATAATCCATCGTTGATTGCGCAATTGCTGCAAAGTGCAATAAAAGCCTTTTACTCCAAAGGGAAAGAACGAACTCCTTAGAGTCCAGCAAGGAATCTACTAACGTCCGATGATCACAGTCCCGTAGTATTTTCAACCTAAGTGACGCCCACATACCTCAAAACAATAGATGAAATTTCCAATCATTCAAAACAGTTGGACATTCCATCAGCAATAGAATTTCAATCTGCACAACAAACAAAGTGGTGAAACATCTCGATATGTATTATCAAAAAATATATATACACAAAAAATGATCCAACAAATATTACAAAATAGAGCTGGAGTCAATTGATACAATTTAGCTCTATCTGACCTAAGGTGTAATGGAGATCTAAGCGTTTCCAACGACATTAAGTGCGGAGATTCTTAGAGGCTTTGATTGCGTACTTGATAATTGTAGATTGACCACATGTCTTTTGTACATTATAGATCATCTCCCCACCCAAGGGATGTTTGGCCCAATGTTGTGCTAGACCACCTTGAAACAGATGAAGGTTAGAGAGATATGGAAACAATTCCTTTAATAATACCAAATCCTCTCTTGCGCCATCATGATTGTGCGACCATGATGGAAGGATGTTTTCCGGCAAACTAAGCATGTGCTTCATTGGGCTATCGTCAATAACAAGTATATTTGCCGAAGTATATTCGCAACCCAAGCTGTTGAAGAGATGGTTCGATAACGTCTTTAAGAAGGCGTCCTTCGGAGTGCCAAATTCCTTGATGTAGATTGTTTTGATACCAACTCTACGCTCGGGTATCCAATCGCAATTCTTCTAACCAAAGATCCTCAGAGGGTACGTAGGACAATGCTGGAAAAGATATTTTCATATCTGTGAGGTTGTAGATGTCATCATTAAACTCTAGATCGTGATGATGGCAAACTTAGATATCTTTGTGAGGAATTCAACACAACCTGGACGCACCGGACTAGTTTAGGGCCTACTTCAGTTGGGAGCGTAGCCAAGTGTTTAGACACGTCACGGTTCTTGAATCTTTTGGCTTGCCATGTAGGCTCACACGTGCATAGAATCCCATTGAGGTCGAGCACAAAATTCAACCACCTGCCCATGGAATCTGATATGACTCTAAGTATTTCTTCTAGATTACTAGCACCACTTAATGATGCCTCGTAGACCTGGTTCAAAAATGCGAGAAGAACGAACAATATTACTACAAAGTCATTAACAATGACGGTTCAACAAAACCTAGAACAGAAGGAGCGATACGGTGGTGGGCGCGTCGAGGGAAGGTGGAGTGTATGGAGTGTTAGAAGAATACCTCGAGTACTTCATCATCTTGCAGGAATTTGTCTCGTACTCCCATTGATCCCAATAAAGCCTGCATGTTGCCAAGGGGATCCAAGTGTCCTCCAACCTTTTGGGGGCCCGGCTCTGGAATGAGAAAGATGGCTCCAAGATAGCAGAATCATGAATGACCTTCTACAAGCACGACAAAAGTTTGGACGACCTCTTCCACGAGAGGGAGTGCAGTTTGGACGACCTCTTCTATAATACGGTGAGCGATCGCGTCATCACCAAAACTTAAATCTGAAAAATTCATCAATTTCAAACTATCAACTGATGAGCACATTGGACACTGATACAAGGGAGAGTCGTCAGATGTCAAGCAGTTTAGCTCCAATCAAGTTACAGTGCTCAGCAAGCACTATACTACTTACAAAAAAGGTCGTACAAAATTGGACATTAATAAAATGTTTTGTTTGTATATAATTGGAAATACATCACACAAACCTGACGATGAGCTTGGAACATCTTCGACTGATAATGACTAAGCGGGCAACTACAGAGGGGAAGAGTCGAAGTTTGATCTGGATGGGGGAACATGAGTGATTGAGGCTCCATGGAGAAGGGCAAGGAACGAGCCGGCAACAATAGAAGAGAACTGTGGGACTGACTTTCACTCCCTTCTTCTATTGTAGAGGTAGGCTGGGAGATCACAACATTTATTGCGGGTGGTGTCGTGGCAACAACATCCAACTTAGCCGCCATGAATCTCTCCAGCATGAGCATCATGTCAGCATGTTTGTGCTCTTTGTCCCTCTTCATCTCTTTGTCACGCCTCTCTTGTAAGCTTCTCATCTCTAGGTCACAAACCGCTAATTAATGCTCCATTAACCTCCGCTAGATGGCCTCCTCTTCAAGCTTCTTCTTGAGGATGATTATCCTAATGTCATCGTGAGCAATGCTCGCCAAAGCCAACAGAGAGCGGCCACTTGCGCTGGCAACTTTTCTCCTCTTAGACGGAGATCAATTAGATGACCCGCCCAAGGTGGGAGCTGAATGAGGCCTGTCCAAAATATCGAGCAAATTTAACTCCAGAAAGTCCAGTTGCAGAGGGAACAAGCGCTTCCGCAAGGTACCGATTGTTTCACCAAGCTTCAGAATAAGTGCCACTCTGAAGCTCTGGTGGAGTGGCATCATTGAAGTTGTCAAGGAATTACTCGTCCACATTGACCGTGCTGGAGCTTGGACACACATCCATGGAGTTCAAGTCCACATCTTCCTCTTCATCGACGATGTCAACACTTGATTTTCCCTTCCCTTTGGCAACGACCTTGGCAAGATACAAAAAGGTCTCCTTGTTTACGTGATATCCACTGAGGACGAAATCGGCCATGTCCAGCGTCAATGCAATCTCCGCGGCTTTGTTGAAGTTTGTTTCATCATAATCGTGGTAGATGCAGAATGCCTTCAAATCCTACTTCTGCATACAAATGGATATAGACAGGTTAGCCATTACGTTGAATCAAGCTAAAGTGGAGATAAAGGCATACAAATACCACACGACAACAATTGAAAATTCAGAAAACACAATGCGATTGTTGTCTACTATACAAATAGCATATAAGAATCAACTGATACTTTAGCTCGAGGCGAGCTATAGTGCTACCCTACGCATAGCAATTGAAGGTGCTCTCAAAAATAATCCATGCACAAGTCATCAAAAGATCTACAGTTTAGCCAAAGTGCAAGTGGACTTATCACGCTGGCAGTAAGTAATTTCATTCCGCCAGACACTTGGACAACTACCTCGACTCTCTTGCAGAAGAGTTTTAGGACCTTGATGAAGAACTCTGTCCTCAACTCGAATATGTTGATCGAGTTTGCAAGCTTGTTGTATTTCCGAAGCTTCATGAACAACACATGCTCCGGAGCTTTGTAGGTCTTTCTCATAGCTGGAATTTGTGCGAGTTCTCTCTTGAAGAGGAAGAGGAGGCAAACATGGTCCAAAGCAAGGTTGCGCTTTGTGGAGTGTCCTTCCAAGCGCTCGTTGTCGAAGGGAATGTAAGTTGAGTGTAGCACATTGTACGCATGGGACAACCACATGCCCATTGCAAATGCCTCTACTTCTACAAGAGCCTTTGAGTCTCCGCAAATGAAGAGCCAATCTTGAAGGTCGGTGAGCAGGGGTTGCACTTCGGATGCGAACATTGTCATGAACTCATCGAAAAAAGGCTTCTCCAAAGACGACCTTACCTTTTTAGAGAATCCAGGAATGTTCTGGAAGTCGATGATCCCGAGCTTCGCATTGCAACCTCAATCGCGCCAAGAATCAGAGAACCACGTGCCGAACAAATTTTTTTGCCCCTTCAACGAACAAAAGTGCGAAACACCTTGTGGTGGAACGAACTACAACAGATTTTAGAGGGAGACTTTGAAGAACTCCTTTGCATATGGAGAGAGATCCTTACATTTGCAAGTGCGGAACTGGGTCTGCCTTGCCTTAGCATAGTTCAAATCCGATGAACTTTAATCCAAGAGGGCACGCTTTCAAACCTTGCTGATGTTGTAGTCCTTCTTGAATTTATTTTTGTTGGACCAACTGTATGCTCCAGCATTGTTGAATAAGCTCAGCTCCGGCTTGATGATGAAAAGCTCCATTCGAGCTACCTCTTTCCTCTTCCTCCGATCGACCCAATCTCGGGCGGTGTAGCAATCCTCGAGCACAAAAAGTGGCTGCTTCACAACCACCTTCAGGTAAGGGAATTTCCGCAAGGGCCTTGATTGATTGAGATTATGTCTACACATTTCTACGTGATCAACCTTGGTCATGTTACCATGAATCTCGAAGAACTTGGGCGACATCATCCCATCCTTCTCTCAGATGCAAGACTTTGAGTCCTTGAACTTAGTCATTGTCGTCAATTTGGAATCGACATTGATCACGTCGCCGTGCGCCGCAAAAAAGATGACCTCCTGCCAAAGCTTGAAGGTATCTTCCAACGCGGTGATGATCTTCAACTCGTTGAGCCCCTTAGGCTTTCTGGCTTTTTTGAGCTCTGCTTGGCTCTATGCAACGTCAATCATGGCAAATCATTCACGAAAGGCCTTAAGAAATGGTTGCACATAACAAAAACACGGATGAATAAGTTCATCATTATATAAACAGAGAACGGAATCAATGAAAACCTGATACATGCAATTTAGCTCAAATTGAGCTATATTGCAACTCGAGTTTATTCTCTGAAAACAATTTGAATCCGCATACAAAACTATAGAGATACGTAGCATACTTGCAGGTTAGCTCGGGTCGAGCTAAAGTGCCTAAGCTTAATTTGACGATCTTACCTTGTATTTCTTGTCATTTGCGGACTGCAATGCTGTTCTTCGCCCTGATCTTGTGTCCGTCTTACGCCGGCCGTGGAGTGCTTCGGCATTGGTCTCCTAGCGTGAATCTACAAAGCTCGAGCGCCGAGGACATTAGCTGCCCAGGTAGACTTGAACTAGACCACGTGATTTACGCGATTATAATATGTGGACACTTTTCTTAGCTTCTCTAGGTCCTGCATCCAGACAATGGAACACTCCCAAGCTCAAAAGTGCTTTCTCATTTGCTCGAGGACGTTGCCGTTTATCATCGCCTTCGATGCTGCAATGCTATGCTGGTTGTAGATGATATAGAAGTCACAATCACCAATGTCCTTAATCTTTGATGGCATCTCATCAAGCTTGGGCATGACGTAGAGAGTATGTTTCTGCAACTTGTCAAGCATTTGGATGTGACAATGCATCAATTCCTCCATCCCTGAGGTGCAAATGCATGGATTGTCCACTCCAGAAGTGCATTAAAGAGCCTCAGACTGTTGAGTTCAACCTTCTTTTCTCTCTCTTTGAAGGCAATAGAGCCATGAAACCCCATCCAATTTTTTTTATTATATTTCTAGGACGTTATTATATTCAAATATCTTTCCATACCCGAGCCCATGAGGGAGCTTCGAGAGTGCGGATGCCATGCTATTGGCCAACTTCTCCTCTAAGACAAGCTTCGTCTTCTTCTTTGATGAGCTCTCCGGCTTCTTGGCAGCAGAGCGCTTCTTGACGGGGAAGCGGAAAGCGTCTTGTGTAGGTTGCTTTTGTTTGTTTGTACGCCCGGTGTTCAAATCAATACCGAAGCTTGACTCGACTTTTGGCTACCAATTGTGGCCCCTAAAACTATAGAAATTGATACATGGCATCTATTTGCGATTGTCTGTCTTCTCTAGAGCTGCAAACGTATTTTTAACGCGGAGTTCATTTGCTACAACCTTTTCCTTTAGCGGTTGACCACTACTAGTTACCCATTTCTTTAGAGAGATTTTGTGGTCGATCTAAGCCACTACATCATCAAATTTAGACCCCCTAAGTGTATCGACACAATCCTCAATAGAGAATGGATATACAACATTGTTCACTACAATAGTATACATATATGGCTCTACGGACTCAGTGGTTGTCACACATGACAACTTAACGTGCTCAGTATCTTTGAGAACTTCATCCGTAATTTTGATATTATAGTCTATGTGCAACGGTTCCAAGACATCACCAATGAAGGTTTGACCAAACACCAGGATCATACAACCAGGGGGCCGACAAAAGCGTCCACTTTGACGTCTTTCTTGGATCCTAGTGTTCCTAGCAATCCAAGTGGTTGTTTTCGTCTCCATCGTCATCATCTAGGTCGACTCGCATTTGCTAGAAGAAGTACTGCAGCTAAGTCACAATCGTGCCCCTCTCACTTCTACACCGATACGAAACCGAGCACAAGCATCAAATCTCTAAATTGTTAATTCAAATATGCTGGAGAGTTTACCCTCCAGCTCGAGTCGAGCTAAAGTATGTCAACTGAATCAATATTTTTCATTGTATTAAAGAACTACTTGAATTTAAAGCATGACTTTTGAGAGAAAGAGCACAAGCTTAGCATATTGTGCCCAGACTTGGGAAAAATCTCACCTAGAGTCCAGATGAGGACCTTTGTAAAACAGGGCACAACTAACTTCTCAAGTGGTCTTTAGCTCGACTCAAGCTAAAGTGCATAAACAAATGTATTATAGAACTACTTGAAGCCAAAGCGCGATTTTTGAGAGAAAGAGCACAAGATTAGCAGACTGTACCCTAACTTAGAAAGGATCTTACCTGGAGTCCAGATGAGGACCTTTGTGAGGCAAATAAACCGCCCCCTAGCGGGTGGCTTATCTTGAACACAAGACCCTAAAACCGGGATACAACCCCGTATGCAACCACCATTTAAAATAATCATACATGCCACGCACGGGACATAGCGGTTTAGGTTGTGGTTACTTGAGATTTTAGTGAACAAATGGCGTTGTGATGACTGAATTCAGCCTTAAGTTGGTCCCGAACTTCAAACATACATAAGTTTTGTCCTAGAGCTCCGTTTTCCACATTTTTTGGCTTAGATGGATTCAACCCGGCCTTATAAACTTGATTAGACCCTCAAAGACCGAGTTTAGACCAAAGTACGACCCTGACAACAGCTGACAGTAGATAGACCTTCTTTCTTAATACCAGAATTCATGTCCCCATTATCTCATTGGTTATAACTTCGTTCTTTATGTTTTTTATTCGATCCATACTATTTTTTGTGCTTAACGCAATGGCAACGTTCAATTATCCCTCCGACTTAACCTTGGATTCGCAGCCAAGCGACCAGCAGTGCAACACTCAACTCATACGTTTATTTAAAACCATGTACCATACATCACATGCATGTCATGCACATTCACACAAAGGAATCTTACTCATACACCCTACCATACATATCCTTACAGCTCCATTTAACTCCTTGTATATATTAAAACCGGTGTTTTTTGGTTGATGAAAACCCTAATACTATTGTAATTTGGGTAGCGCTTCTGCGCAATTGTTGTAACCGGTAGAATTAGGGTTCCTTCCTCCACATGCAACAAGAGGATAGTGAATCAAATTCGAGAGAGAGAAGAGACTCTTTGATCCCGCTGAATTCATCCTCTGGTTTCTCAGTCCGTTTCGTTCACAAAAACAAAAACCACTCCTAGTGGCCGGGGCTTCTGGCTCTCTCCAGTCCACTCTCCCTACATTCCCACAGTCTCCTCCTCACACGAATGAGAGTCCTCCCTAGGGGTAACCCCAAGGCCTCTTGCTCCCTTCTTTGTTCCCCAAGGTCGTTCCCATGGGTTTTTTTTGAATGCTCCAGCCGCCATCTTGGCTGCCACTACTAATGGCACCTTTTAAAAAACATAAACCTACCTATTAATTCCTTGTAAGCCACCCTTGCAATAACTTAGGGAGGTGTCACTACTAACCTAAGAATACTCTACTCACATTTTAACCTTACACCACATGATGTGCGCATGATCAACAATAAGTGAGCCATCTAACTAATTCAAGGGTGCTAAATCTACCTACTCCACCTAACTTGAATTTCCCTTGCGTTGGATAATGCCTAATTCAATTAGTGATTGGTGGGTTTTTACCCAAGTCATTTTGACCCTTTTTAACTATTTTTTAATGGGCTTTAAAACCTCATTCTTTTTTCTTTCTCTTCACCATCATTCTTCCATCTTCTCCTATTTTTCCCGTGGTTTCCTCACGGTGGCCACTTTGCGGTCCCGACTTGGTAGCAGGTAAATTCTTCTCCACTCCTTCTATTTCTATCTTTTCTATTATTTTTTTATTTTCCTAACCTTTTCTTTATTTTTTTTTCCTATTTATTTTTTGGTTAGCCCCATAAAACTCTTGGTTGCCATAATGTGGCTCACAATTTAAGAATTAGTGTATGAAACGGCTATTTGGCTATTTTCATCAAAAATCATGGGCTAATCCAATGGGATAACCCATTTCTACTACTTGATGACCTTAATGCACATGATGTGCGGTCCATTCGTCACAATGAGCCATTTTTGTGGCTCACACATGGCGGCCATCTGGAACAACTCGAAGAGGCAGATAACCCCACTCTTACTTCGGGCACACGGTCAAGTCCCACCCTTCGTGATTTAATTGGACCAAAGTCGTAAGAGAATTGGGAGGTCCCAATTGTGAAGGTTGTGAGCAAATCACACCTTGTACTCCTTGCATCGGTTGCCCGGTGTTTTCGTTGGGAATTCCTCGCCGTTAAGGGTTTGGAGTTGAACGGAGTTGTTGGGGAAGACCTCCTTCACAAGATATGGTCCCAACCACAAGGCATCGAATTTGCCTGGGAAATCCAATCTCCTCGCGTCTTGGAGGAGGACTAGCATTCCCGGCCTAAGTGAACGAACCTTGTTCTGTTTGTCGAAGGCAATTTTCCTTCGACATTGGATGGCTTCCATGTTCTGGGCGCTCCATCGGCGCATCTCATTGAGCTCCTCCAATCGTTCCAACCGATCGGCTAAGGACGTGGCCATGGACCATCGTTCGGTCACGGCCACTCACAGAGAGGGAATCTCGAACTCTATTGACAAAATGGCTTCAATGCCATATACCAACGAGAAAGGCGTAGCGTGTGTGGTAACCTTGAACGTGGTTTGGTAGGCCCATAACGCGGCGAGGAGTTTAGTGTCCCTATCCCTCTTGGAATCGGTGACCGTCTTCCTCAAGATATTCACCAGGGTTTGGTTCACCCGTTCGGTGTGCCTATTGATTTGAGGGTGATAAGGGGTGGTCTTGCAATGGTTGATCTTGAACCTGGTGGTCATGGCTTCGATCATTTTGTTCAAAAAGTGTTTCCCCCTATCACTAATGATAATCTTGGGACAATCAAACCGGGTAATGATTTGTTCAAACAATAATATGACCGCCTGATTAGCATCATTGGTTTTCACGGCTCGAGCCTCGGCCCATTTGGTGAGGTATTCGGTTGCCACTACTATGTGATTCATTCTACTAGAGGAGCTAGGGTGTACCTCCCCAACGTAGTCAATACCCCATTTCTCGAATGGGACCAAGGGCAAGGATACATGCAAGGGCATGCTCATTCGAAGATCATTTTGGGCATATTGTTGACAAGCGTTGCATCGCTTGGTGTACTCGTGGGTGTCTTGGAACAATGTGGGCCAATAGTAACCCGCACAAAGGACCTTTTGGGCCGTCAAGGTCCCAGAGAAGTGCCCTCCACACGCGCTGTCATGGCAAGCCGAGAGGATCGTAGGGATTTCCACGGACGTCACACATCGACGTAGCATGCCGTCGACTCCACAACGGTACAACTTGCCTCCCACTACGGTGAAGTGGCGGCTATGAAGGCGAACCTTCCTACGCTCGTTCTTAGACAACGAGTCCGGTAGAAGGTGTGTGGTAAGAAATTCGGCCACTAGGTTGTACCATGAGGGAATGGAGGATACTTTAAACAAGTCCTCATTTATCATGGCGTCATCAATGGGGACTACACCGGTTTCCTCTGAGAGACGGGAGAAGTGATCGGCTTGGAGGTGCATCTTTCCAGGGCGTTATTCAACCGTGTAGTCAAACTCTTCCAAAAATAAGACCCACCTTTCTAAACGACCACTCAAATCCGCCTTGTTGACGAGGTACTTGATGGCCATGTGATCCACATAAAACACCACGGGGTTGAGTAATAAGTAATGGCGGAATATTTTGACCATTCAAATCCTATTAAGACTCCCTTTTCTACGACAAGGAAGATCTTCTTGGGATTGAGAGCGATACTGGTGCACCTACACCGTTCGAAACTTTGCCTCACACATACGAGGTGGTTGTCCTTTGTGGACTGGGTGCTAAAGTCATCAATGAACACCGTCATTCATTTGTGTAAGAGGTCTGAGAAGGCATAGGTCATGGCCCTTTGGAATGCGGAAGGGGCATTACAAAGCCCAAAAGGCATGACCAAGTAAATGAACGTGCCCCATGGGGTAGTGAAGGCAATCTTATGATAGTCTTCGGGGGCAATGGAGATTTGATTGTAGCCCGAGTAGCCATCCATAAATGTATAAAGCTCGTGACCACCTACCTCCTCTAGAATGGTGTTGATGAATGGCAAGGAGAAGTGATCCTTTTGGGTGTGGTGGTTAAATTTCCTATAGTCAATGCACACCCGAAGCTTCCCATTCTTCTTCTTAACCAAAACCATGGGGGAAACCCAATCGGATATCTCCACGGGTTTAATGAACCCTGCTTGGAGTAGCTTCTCCAATTCGGCCTTGACAATGAGCTATAGGTTAGGGTTTATACGCCGCTCTTATTGTCTAATGGAAGTGGTGTCTGGGAGAAGGGGAATGTGATGTTGTGTCACCGCCGGGGGAATGCCCTTGAGGTCCTTGTATGACCACGCAAAAATGTCCCGAAACTCGTCTACCAGTGACTTGTATTTCACCATCTCCTCCTCGGTCAATCCAACACCCACCTTTATACTACGGACTTCGTCCTCCCCATGAGAGACCACCATCAACTTCCAATCATCGTGATGTACGTGTGGTTGTTGAGTAGGTCCCTTGTACCAATCATTCGGGACTTGGGGGTATGTTGCCCCCGAATCACTAGCTAGAATATCGTTGGATGTTCTTCTAAAGTGGAGAGATGGGTTGAGAGGGCCCTCATCGATCAAGACCTCCAACTCCGTCCCTTGTGTACCATCGACATCCATTCCAAACACTGTTGCGGGTTCTAAGTCGTCGAGGAGGGGAACCAGGCCCAAGTCCAACTTGGTCTCCACCTCAATCAACTCACTCTCCATGAAATGCACGGACATGGCTTCATCCGCGCTTGAGGTGGGGTGTTCACTCAACCATTCTACAAACTTCCCGGTGGAAACCCACTCATAAAGGCCCGGTTCCATGCTTTTGAACAACATCACGTTGGCCTTCGAGGGTTGGGCTCTATCCACCGCCTTGTGGGGCGCAAACCTCACTGTCTTGGGAGGCTCTTTTGCCAATACCTCTTGTAGTTTATTCTCCGAGGAGCCCATGCAACCGTGACATAACCCTAGCCTACTTGGTTGGATATGGACCATGGTAGGATTCTCCGGTGGCCCATAGGTGATGTGGGGTTTCGGTCCTCCCCATTCTACCGTGGCGTTGGCAATTCGTAACCAAGGCCTACCTAGTAGCAAGGGATATGCCTCCTTGTTGGAGAGCATTCGAATGACTTGGAAGGTGAGGGAGTACTCCTCACCCCCCGTGGTAACCTTACAACCGCTAATTTGGCCTAATGGGGCCTCCAAACTTTGATTTGCCATGTTGATGATGTACGGTGAGGGTTCCGTGATGTCTAGGCCCAATTTCTCTATGGTTGAGAGGGGCATAATGTTCAAACCACTACCACCGTCTACTAGTACATCGGATACCACCTTGTCGATGATTGAAACCTCGATTTGAACGGCTTTGACCTCGATATTGGGGTGTGCGGACTTAACACGGGCTGCCAATCTATCCTTTGCTTTAGGCCTCCGCTTCACTGGGTTACCCGACCTAAGGACCTTCCTCATGGGTGGTGATACTTCCAATAGTTGAGCAATAGTGATGTCCGCCTTAAGGCGACTCAAATCCGCCCATAAGTCATAGGATCCTTCCCCCACGTTCTCTTCGATACGAGGGAATGCGTTAGCCTCCGGACTAGGGATTGGTGGACCCTCCCATGCCTCTTGGGAGGTGGATAACGGAGTTCGGGACTTAGGTGTCTCGGGTGAGGGCCTCAAGTTGGCCCGTCGAGTGCCTTCCACCGCCTCCTTGGTGGTTTCGTTTAGGTCAGAGAAGTGAGGTGAATCTTCTTCCGAGGTCTCACCATCCTCCGGTATGGGTGGAGGAGGACTCGAGTACCTAGGTTCCCGCCGGTTAGACCGAGTTTGGACCGCCAACGTCGGTAACTCACAAGATTTCGTCTCCTTGGTCGTGCTAACCTCGTGGAAGACTAAATTGAGCTCGGTGAGGGAAGGGGTGTGCGTAGACACGACCTCACTTGACATCGTGGCATAGCAAACATCCTGTGGGCCTTGGTTTTGTTGCCCCTCGTGGTTTTATCCTTGGTTGATAGGGATGTAACCGTCCTTGGTATTTACCCCTATGGGAGGAGTTTGATTTTGGCAGTTATTGTTGTAGTCGTAATAGAGACTAGGTGGCCTAAGGGTTTTATCGGAGGGAGGGTTACGTGCACCTCTCAAGTGGTCTTGAGCTTGTTGAGGGTAGTTCCCCGGAGGGAAAGGCATGGGAATCACCTTGTCCGGTCTACGACACACTTGGGTAGGGTGATTACCGCCATAGTTACCACACACTACTCCACTTTCGACCCAACACTACTCGGATGCGTGTCTCTTGCCACACGTGTGATGGATTTCAAAACGTGGTTGCGGAGGTCCCCCATAACCTTGACTTGGACATGCATAGCCTTGCAAACCATAGTTGGTTACCGCCGGCGGCTGATTTCTATGGGGAGGCACATACGAGAGTTGAGTGGCTTGCTGCTGAGGTGCTGCCACTGTAGTGATGCAAAAAGGGTTGGTGTGACCCGGTTGGCCACATTGAGTACACCATAGGCCCAAAGCATGTCTACCGGACTCTATGGGTAGAGGTGTAGGGTTAGGAACTTGGTTCTTAATCAATAAGGCCATTTGGTCTTGCATGGCCTTGATTTGTTGGACTAATTGGTCCTGGAAGCCTTGTTGGCCTTGGAGGATTTCGTTCTTCATTTCCTCCTTCCATGTGCCTCGCTCTTCATGATAGGTGAGCTCGGGGAGAGCTACCGGCAGCCTAACGTTCAAGGGTGGTGCATAGTAGTTCCACATGGGGACTTGTGCACCCATGGCTCCTTGGTTAGGCTCTAGGGCTGGTCCTTTGCCCTTGGTATGGATCGGTATGAAACTAGGAATGTGGTGCTCTTCCTTCCCCCACATGCGCTCTTGGTCTCGTTCGACTTGCTCTACTAGCCAAGCTTGCGCCTTGGCAGCTGCCAACGATGTGGGGTGGACCTTCAAAATTTCCCTAATGGTTCTTTTGTTGTTGAACCCTTGGATAAAAAATTGGGTCAAGGTGTCGTTGGTGAGGAAGTTTCCCAAGAACCTTGTAACCACTAGCTCAAATCTCCTAATGTAGGTCGTGATTTCCTCCCCTGGACCTTGGTGTAGCACGGCTAGTGTTGTAAGGGCGTTACTTTGACCTACTTCGGGTCTAAAGAGCTTTAAAAAGGCCCTCATGAGGCTATCCCAATCCTCAAAGGTGTCTGGGGGGTGATTCCTATACCACTCGTAAGCGGCATCCTTCAAGGTACACAAGAACCATACTAGGAAATAACCAGTGTTGGTGATGAGGCAAGTAGTGAGGAGCTCTAGAAATCGCTCCACGTGTGCAGAAGGGTCTTCATCCTTGGTTCCTCTAAACGTGGGCAAGTTGGTTGGCATAGGTGCCGCTGGTAAGCCCTCGGGTACTACGGTGGGTAAACCCCTTGGCTGAACCAAGGGATCAATGGAAGGCCGGTCCGGGGGTGGTCTTCCAGAGGCCATGGTAGGGGATAATTGGATGCCTTGTGGTCTAGTGGTGTTGGTGGTGTTCACCGAATCAAATGAGGTGGAAGGGAAGGATGGGGGAAAAGGAAGGAAAGGGGCTGGAAGAGCCTTCAATTAAACCTCCAAGTATCCGTCCGCCGTGTCCTTGGTGAGTTCCCTTGACCTACTCCTTCTTTCATTCGCCAGTTCCCACGGTGGTGTGAGGGAAGGTCTTTGGGACCTTGTGGCATGGGACATCTACTCTAGGGTCCAAGGTTTGGGTCTTGACGTTCCTTGATGGTAGTCATGTCCTCCAAAAGCTTTCCCGTCCAAGGTTTAAAGGTCGTGGGTGGATCTACACGAAGCACGGCCTGTCTCGAACGAGGAGTGGGTGTTTCCAACACTCCTACTCCCAATACTATCACGAGGATGGACTGACCCAAGACCAAGACAAGAGTTTTAATTGTGGAGTTTTAGCTCAATGTAGCCGCCAAAGAAACCTATTAAGAACTACCCTTCATTGGCAAACGACAAAATGCTAACGAAATTGAGGAATGTCTCCACGAGCATCACCCCGTTGGAAAGTTGTTCCCCAATTGGCGCCACACGGTACAAATCCTTACTATGGGCCTGACCTAGACTTCAACTTGATAGAGGTGGGGTTCCTCGATATAACACCATATTCGTTATATTGGGAGATTTAGACACTCCCAAATTAACACATGTAGATCATAAGAGCTAAAATGCACATCTAAACTCTACAATATGGAGGGATACGAGTTTCCATTAAATTGGGAGGTAATGTTCACTACAAAAATCCCTAGAAAAATAAGTACTACGGATAATATTACATTACGAGTCTAACTATAATATTGAAAAGAAGAACACATTAGTCGATACATCTTTTATACCACATGTGTTCATTGAATATGAATAGCTAAATATTCACACTTGATCCTACTAACCTGGATTAACCCCATGCTCCAAGTTAGCTAAAAGTGAGCTGAATGACGGACAAATATCCACTTGTAAGAGAATTAGCTAAACACATTCTGATGAGCCTTTTGTTAATTTAAAAGAATTTCAATTTACCGTGTAGAATATACATTGGCTAAAAAAATATGTAACGAGTTTCAAATGATGGTGTTCAGAAGTGGAAAAAAAGTTGCACATACAATAGCTCTCTTCGAACTAAAGTGTCCCCATCACTTAGATGTGCAATATACTCAAAACAACAGTTCCACACACTTTAGCTCTACTTGACCTAAAGTGCGCACCATTACTAAGTGCAGTGAACTAAACAAGAAGATTTGCTCACACTTTAGCTCCACTAGAGCTAAAGTGTGAACCAGTATTTACTTTCTATCATTCACCATGAAGGCAATTACTGGTATTACTGGTATTACTAGTTTCAAGATTAGAAGCAATTTACCACATTGTTATTTTAAAAGAAAATAAACATACTGCAAATTATCACCGATACGCAAAAACAATGGAGCGAATATTTCATAGCAATCATTGGCATCACATATAGCCATACAGAGAGTAATCAAATACAAATATTATCTATAATTTCAGCACCAATGGATCTAACCATACACATGAAGTATTACGCATCATAATCCAAAATCTAGGGAAAGGAAAGTCCATTGATCTAAGTCTATTACGATTCGGACCAGGCAAGTGCTTCCAAGGAGGCCTAAATAATCGCTACTTGCCCCTTCGGAATTTTTGTAGTTGAATCTTGCACATGACCTCCATCCCTCTTTGAAGACCTAGGTTTCCATGCTGTCAAGATTGAATCGGTACTCTCCCACGTTATGGCTATCCCCTTCTCAATTGTCCAGCGAAGGTTACAATCTGTATCCCAATCTTAATAGAACTTCAGAACATCCCGATTGCGCGATATAGGGCAAAAGAATTGGATACGGACGGTGCTTGGCATATCCGGGTTAGAGTTAGGATCTGAAATTGCTTGAGCAATCCAAAATGGGCGCTTGTCTCCATCATAAGGGCGCAATGCAACAAAATAGCCAGCAAAAAGATCACGACCAACTCGAAAAGGAGGTGGACGATCGTGCCACTGGCCAACAAAATGCTCATCTTCACGGTACTCCTCGCGAACCTCACCTCTGTTGAGAACTCATCTTCAATGGCATGGGCAATTCGCGTCGTTGGCCAAAATCTGTCTTCCAATGATATCGGCATATCCATTGGAAGTGTCAAAGCATCTCTAACATCGCGCCAATAGTACGATAGCGGCTCAAAACGCGAACGGGCTTCAACAGACTCCCGCGATGATTGCTCCCAGTGATCGATGAATCATGAAAGTCCCTTCACCACCTCATGGAGATGCCGCATCGTAGAAGGCTTCAATGCATCAGGTTCTCCGCGAGGCCATAAGGACCTTCCTTCAGAATCCTCCTTCCACAACTTGATGCCACTACCTTCTCCTCCCTTAGAAAGCCAATCCTCATCATGACAAAGGATTATATACTTCATTACTGGACAACCACTTGAGTCCACATAAAACTTGAACTGATGAGCCTTCGTATGACCTTGCAAAGCTTCATCACTGTCCGCAATCATATCCCCAATGTACTTCTTAAAGTCAGGAACCTCTTGGATGAGATGCGGGATTGAGGGAACACTCTCATTTCTCATGAACGACCTCATGAGCAAAGGAATGGTTGGAAAACTCTCCTTCCTCAGTGTCATACTCCAACGCCCAAATAATGCATCTATATCATCATGTGTATGACCAACTATCATGAAATTGACATAAACCTCACAGAAGATGCGTTTGGCAACAAGGAGAGATCAAAAACATAAAACAAATCTATTTTTGTTATCACCAACAGCATTGTCCATTTGCACGTTCAATATTGATGGCAAAGGTCTCCCAGGGATTGGGATATCTGGAACCTGCCCTAATGAATCCAAACACATCTCTGCACCCCGTAACACCGCCGTATACAATGGATGAGAGCAAGATTCTAGAAAGAGTTGCCAGGACGATGACTTCGGAGGCGCCTCCAGGTCACGCAATAGTTTTGCGAACGACCCGACCGTGTAATTGGCATCATGGGAGTATAAATCAAGGCCGTATTCGGCGTAACGCTGGTCCACATGTCCATGGGCAAACATGCCTGTGACTGCAAGACGCAACTTCATAAGCCCATCTAAGTGCTTTGTTTTATGTGAAAAAACCGGGGAGGCGGTCTTTGAGTGATCCATCTTATCATGCATGATGGTTAGAACCTCCGCAGGGGACGACTTTGATCGCAATCGGTTCAGGTAGTACAAGTCCGAATGTGCAAAAGCAGAATCGATGTGAGCCTGCATCTTCTTTTGCCATAGCAGAGATGCTTGAGTTCCCGGTTGAATAAGCTTCTTCTAATCCTGGTATTTGTGACACGTAGAACAACGGGCAAAGTTGTCTCCACCTTTCTTGGCATAGTACTCAGGGAAGCTCACTCGCCGAATCTTACTCAAGCTTGAGGTTGAGATAGGCAGCAATCCACAATCAGCGAGATGATCATCAAGAAGCGGTATCTGATCCTTCCACTTAAAACTTGCAGGTAAGACCTTTGCCACAGCCTTCTCCCCAAATGGGAGAACACGAGACTTGTGAGGCATGTGGTTCGCATGTCTATCGAGGATGGCTCCAAGAGCGGCAGTAGCCACAACCGTATGACCTCTAGGCTTACGCAAACCGGTATTGCCATGGTGTTGAGCCGCATGACCAGCGGCAACGTCCTTTGCATTCCAATAGAAAATACTCGAACTTACACCCATGATTTTCATCCATGCATGGGCACAAACGTCCACACCCTCTAGGGTCACAACCTTCCTATCCGTAGAGTTTCTATGAAATTGTCGATGAACGTCAAGTTTGATATGATTTCTGAACTGCACGATGGTCTCATTGTACAAGCGCGTCCGGAGGGCTTTTATTTTGTCTCTAAGGTAGTGTTGAACACAGTTTTGAATGCAACAACTATTGCTCGCAACTGCGTTAATGGAATGAGGGATCATGAAGAATTGAGCATTCCTAGACACTGTTGGACGTGTATTCCTTTAGGAATTGTCGTACGAATGGGAGCTCCCACCTAGAGGTCTGTTACGCTCAACCAACCAGACATTGTAAACGTCCCTAAGGCAATGATGGAAGAGACTCA
Source organism: Bryoerythrophyllum caledonicum (assembly GCA_963971425.1). Lineage (NCBI taxonomy): Eukaryota > Viridiplantae > Streptophyta > Bryopsida > Pottiales > Pottiaceae > Bryoerythrophyllum > Bryoerythrophyllum caledonicum. Next base: position 40,361,976 of record OZ020514.1, read on the forward strand.
CACTATTTAGGAAGACTTGTTGAATTGGCCAGGACTTAAACGAGTACCTCCATTCATCAGGAGCTTCCTCCAGAACAAAAGTACTGGACACCTGTACTACAACATTTGAATCCCCAAGAGGACCAGAGGAACCTAGAACTGTACTGGACCGGACATTGCAAACCAACCCCTCCGCAACGCGAACACCCGAACCATTGTGAAGCGAAATAGTCATCCCGACCTAGAGACGGCGAGGAATAACATCAAACTCAAGAAGGTCTAGATTCACGGGAGCATCAACATGAACATCGTCGTCCTCCAAAGACGACATCCTGCATTCCAATAAGATAAGTATTAGATAATCCTTCCAATAAGTATGGGAGAATAACTTGTAGGAATGGACATCAATGAAGAAGCATATGAAGTAGGTATTTTAGCTCGAATCGAGGTAAGTTCAGTCGTTTGAAAATAACTTGCATTCAACTGAATCAACATTGTAGAACAGGAAAATTTAGCTCGATTCGAGGTAAACACATATGGTATTATATAACAAAAATGTAATTTCGTGGGACCAGATTTAATGCAAAAATGAAATAATCACACCCTTGATATTGATATTTTAGCCCGACCTGACTTGAATTGTTGACTACTAGACAATATGACAAATTAGCTCGACTCGAGGTAAACTGACGTGATAAATAAGTTTCGACAACTTAGCTCGATTCGAGCTAAATTGTCGTAAAAATATGATATGACAGTTTAGCTCGAGACAAGCTAAACTGTCGTTTACAATACAGTATGACAGTTTACCTCGAGTCGAGCTAAACTGTCTTACCTTATTTCCAACGACAGTTTACCTTGAGTCGAGCTAAACTCTTGTGGACAAGTTCGTCTGACAGTTTAGCTCGACTCGAGCTAAACTGTCGTCAGTGTTATGGAATGACAGCTTAGCTCGATTCGAGCTAAAATGTCCTTCCGTGATTCTCGGCGTCATTTTCGGGCTTCATACAGTTATACTCTTCAGCCAATGGATCTGACTTTCTGTATACTAGAGCCCAAATCTTTGCATTAGTCATCGAGATAGTCGCGCTTACACTTCAAAATCACAGTAGCTACAGGAAGTAGAGCAATAAGCATCACTCTCACATCCTAAATGCTAGAGTGCAAGGATAAAGCAAGAAGTATACATTGTGTACCTTATGAAGAAGACAACCGGTGCGTGGCCGCCTCGCGCAAGTGCCCTGCTCAACTGTGCGCAACCAATAGATGTTGAACTCCTCAACCTCCCACAATTGTACCACCTCCAAGCCTCCCACCTACCAGCCTTGCACATCAACGAAACTGAGAATGAAAAAATGAGAAAACTGGCCGAGGTTCAGCGAGGTCACTCACGGTAACACGACTGTTTCCATTCCGGGCTACGACTTTAGAATTGGCGGGAAAAACTTTTCCACAGCCCCATAAAAAGTGCAAATTTTAAATCTCGGCGGAAAAACTGAATCTATTATATCCCGGTCGACTAAAATAAGGAAGAGTAAAAACCTCGAATATACTCCCACATGCGAGTAATATACATATAACTATGGGATTCAGGGTTAGGGTAACGAGCAGGGTTTAGGGTTAGGATTATGGTTTAGGATTTGGAATTTAGGGTTTAGGGTTTTGGGTTTTGGGTCCTTGGTTTAGATATTATCCTTGTGATGATATTTCATTTCAATTTACTAATACTTTGAATATTCTGGATGTTGACAATTCAACTAAGGTATAGGGAAATGTAGAGAAGATATTGAGATGAATAGAAAGAATTTGTATTACAATCCAAATAGGACTTATCTATAAAGTTGAAAGCATAGACCTTAACGAACGAGTCACATTAAAGAAAACAAAAAAATATATTGTATGTGCACGTGTATCTTGAGCAAAAAAGTATGTATTCAAAAATGCTTTGGACATCATTTCTTTGGGGTTTTTAAAAAGTGCATAATGTTACTATTTTGTAATCAATTTATAATGTTTATTCTTTTGCAAAAATCCCAAGTGTCCCCAAGGTCTGGATTTGGAATCGAAATTGGTTATTATCCACTAAGTACTCAAAGACCAAAAATGTGCGCAAACTAATAGTTGGATTAAAATATCTTATTCTTTAGTTCAAATTGTATTATCATGAGTTTAGGGTGACAATCTAACATGACATTAAAGATGGAGAAATTCTTGACCATACACAATTTATTTCATGTTTTGACGTGAAATTTAAGACTTTGTCATTTGTAAAACATAGAGAGTGGAACAATATTAAAAGATTTAAACAAGAAATGGAATGACCTCCTCATGAGAAAAAAAGGATAATCAAAATATAAAATACAACTAATACAAAGTGTATCACTTAGTGCATCAAGCATAATTTAATGATCATAATGTAAGTAATTTTAAATTTTATACATGCAAAAAATAATAAATAGTTTATAAGCACGTTCCAGTGGTCGCAAGTTATATTTCAAATTCTCAAAATTTTGTAAAAGGATGATAGAAGTCATGAGGCATATTTCTAAATAATTTATTTTCTCATTGAACGTCTTCAATAAAAGTTAGGCTAGCCAGAAGAGGAACTTCTTGATTGCCGGCACGTCGAGCAACTTAAAAAACCTTTTGCTATGACACACTATGGAATGTGATATTTTAAATACATAGAAGTAATATTAGAAAGTTTGATATTGTGGAAAAACATGTTTTTTTTCTAGTGAAAAATAAGATTATATCCTAATTCATTAATTTTCACACATTGTCAAATATTATGGATTTATGGTACGAGAAATACTTAGATTTCATATCCATTGAAGACTAGGAGATCGTCATATTTTTTTGCTTTTTAATATTACTATTGGAGGTTTAGGTCTACATAATTTGAAAATCCTTTTAAAATTCAAAAGATTTTTATTTCACCTTGTGAAATATTTAACCATATAGAGAAGTACGGAGTTCAAAATGATTGTTTGAAGGAATGGAAATACACATTGCACATACATCAGCTTGGTTTGTAGCAGAGGTGTGCCCCATTACTACGTGCAATGAACTAAAAGGAGTGTGTGCACACACTTTAGCTCGAGTGCCTCATCACTAGGTGCAGTGAACTAAAAAGAAAACATGCACAGTTTAGCTCTACTAGAGCTAAATTGTGCACCATCACTAAATGGAGTGGATTAGAAAGAAAAATTGCACTATGTAGCTCCAGTACACAGAAGATGGCTTCTAGTGATTTGACACTAAATAGGAAACCATACACTAATTGTAAAATTTACAATAAGTGTGGTGACAAAACTATATTACACTAAATGTCAACTACTACTGTAAATGTCAATCCTAGTAAATAGTGGAACATAAAGTTTTTTTCTTGTGGACAGTTACTGTATGAAACCTCAATAATGATTTGGTTACATCTTGAGCATTCAAGTCAAGAAGGGTTGAGTGCATGTAGAAAAACAAGAGTTTGCAAGAAAGAGCTTGGGAATAATAGGACGTAGGTATGAAGCAAAAGGAAAATCTCAAAAATTGGACAAAGTAAAATATACGTATGAAGGAAAAATGAGATTTCAAGTAGAAGATTGGAAAAATAAGAACATTCTTTCGGGAACGAAAGTGAGAAAAGAAAGGAATATTGGAGAAGGGAAAATTTTAAACATACAAAAAATATAGAAATACAAAAAAAAAACTCATTCGATATCCATCACATATGCATTCAATGTGCATTACATATTATGTAAATATTCATTAAATACTCATTGAATATTCAATGAGTATTTAATGAATATTCAATGCATATTTAATGAATATTCAATTAATGAATATTCATTAAATACTCATTGAATTTACATTTGGAATTTATTAACAATTCATTAACTATTCATTAGCAATACATTAAATATTCTATAAATAATCCTTAAATATACAAATATACAAATATTAATTAAAGTGTCATAAAATATACTTTTAAAATTCTAAAGAATCATTAAAAAATATTTAAATATTCTTTAATTGTTCATAAAAATTATAGATATACAAATAGACATTAAATCTATATCTATTAAAGAATAGAGGATGAGAAATGAACCCGTGGATGAAATGACCGCGCCGATGAAAAACCGTTCCGTGGATGAAAAACGCAGCTTGGCAGTTAGGGTTTGTCGAGGAGCTTCGCAGTTTTGTCGAAGAGCTGCACAAGAAAAAGTCTGGGCAAGCGATCCATGGCTTCTGGCAGTAGCGAGGCGGAGCTATCCACGGCATACGCTTCTGTTTCGTCGGAGTGCGCGATCGATACCATGCACTCATCACGAGAGATGCCGCCGACTATCATTACGGGCGAGGGTTTCGCGAAATATTTTTCACCTCCGCGATGGGAATTGCACCCTAAGTGTGTCGAGATAGGATATTGACAAGTATACATTGCATGCTGTTTGCAATGAAAAGAAGTGCATCTCCATGAACCAACAGTGATGAAGATCTGCAATCCTACAGCAATTTTTGCAGTGTTCAGAATTGTCCAAACTTTGAAAAATACTCAAGCGGAGCATAACATGATTTTGTTGAGAGAATGCATGCTGTAGTGTGATGGCGGTGGCATGCCTTCGAACCTATTCTGTAAGCTTTTCCTTTCCAAGGAGGCCGTTTCGTACTGGACCTTTCGTCTTTTTTGTTTCTCCAGCTGATGTCATGATGGTTTGTGCAAAAGCACGCGACAAGTGAATTCACCGAAACGTTCACGGTGCCATTCTCACCGTCGTCTACACATCAAAACGGCAGCTTGGATGAAATGAAACAGGTCGCAATTTCGCATCGTGCTGGGATTTTCCACCAGCGTCGGGGTTTGGAGCTCGGATTGTGCATGTAGTGTAGAGAGCTGGTGGTTTTTGAATTGCGGATTGCACCCGGGTTTGATGTTAGGGTTCAAAAATGATGCCTTTGGCGTATAGTTTGCAGCTGAAGCTCAAATTACAATCTTGCGAATTGTTGACATGATCAAGTTGTGCAAGGAGGATGACGGAGAATTTTGTTAAGGTAGGATCAGTTTGCAAAATAATCTTATGGCTGTTCCTGTTCTCACATGTCAGGGATCATGGTGTGAAAACTTTTGTTTCTTATGAACTTTTGCATTGCAAGACACTTTTAATTTTCACTTAGAAAGATTATAAAAAGTATCTATATCTATATAGTTTACAACACTATCTATCTACCACATCATTCATCTCATAAAGAATTAGAAGATTTTACAATTACATCACTATGTACGGGCGGGGCGGGGACGGGGGACGGGGGACGGGGCACTGGGGACGGGGCACTGGGGACTACAAAAAAATGTTGTGTCCGGAGGACACGGGTACCCCACTAGTATTCTGTAAAAACTCATTACGTAGTCATTAGTTATTGGCTTAAGATATGATTACACATTAAATATTCATTTAATAGTCCTAAATGATGTAAAAGAAATGCAAGACAAAAGAATGAGAATAGTTGTGAATCTATATCTATAAAAGAATTTAGGATGAAATGAGCGCGCCAATGGATGAACGCGTAGATGAAAAACACATCTATGGATGAATGCGTAGATGAAAAAGCTTTTGGATGAAAAGCTAAAAGTTAGGGTTCTGGATTAAAGGATGGGACGAGGACGGGGACGGGGACGGGGACAAGGACAAGGACGGGGACGGGGACGGGGGACAAGGGGACAAGGACGGAGGGACGATGGATTGGAGGGAAAGGGCTAGGGGACGGGGAGGTGGGGAATCAACACAAAAAAATGTTGTGTCCGGAGGACACGGGTAACACTCTAGTAAGACGATAAGAATTTGAGGTTGAAGATGAGACAAGAAGAATAAATGCATGGCGACCGGTTGGCAGAAGATTCTGAGCTAATACTATTTATGAAGTAACAAATTTGTGTGCTAGGGTAGGGTTTTGATGGAGGGCTAATACAAAATGAACTGTAGTAGGTGGACAAATGAAGGATAATATTAATGACAATAACGGCTAAAACTAATTGCCAACTTGTTGACAAATAGTGTACTAGAAAAAGAGCATCTCCACCGGGGCAGAGGGTCCGGGAGAATGTGTCCAATCATGTAATGACAGGAGGGAATTAAAAAAACAATAGAAAACTAAAGAAAAAAGGGCCAACTACGGCGACAGCGGCGAGCGCTGGCGTTCCCTTGGAGTGGCCAATTCCAGGACGGGTGCGGAAGGGAAAGGGTAACCCCTCTCCCGTCATCTCAAACTTGGGCACGTCTCGTGATGGCGTGGAAAATTCCCCATCACAGGTGGAGATGCTCTAACTACACTATTTGTATCGATACACTAAAAGCAAATATACTAAAGCTTAACATACTAAAGCAAAATGAAGTGAAATGAAAAGAAAAAAATCACACTTTAGCTGTATTAGAGCTAAAGTGTGCACCATCACTAATTGTAGGGAACTAAAAAGAGAATATGCACACTTTAGCTCCAATAGAGCTAAAGTGTGCACCTTCTCTTTTTTATTTTACCTTTATACTACTGCAAGATGTGGTCTTAACATACTAATAGTCTGTTCGATTCACATAGTAAAAAATATCAAACTCACAAAAAAGAAAACTGGAATTCAAAGTAATAGAATTCTAAATCGTATCGTTAGAGATATTTTAAATGTGCTTCACCTCTCCAACACCTAATAACTGGTTGTAGGAGGAACTTATATATAACGATGGTAATGAATTTACACCTTGTGTAATGCAATAATTGAAATCCTGTGAAGTGAAAGCCAGCTAATCCAGTCAAAGCATGAAAAGAAACCAAGCACTTTAATCCTATTTTCAACACTAAACACATGAATTGTTCACGTCTGTGCAATCAAAGTTTGTGTATTATAAAGAATATGTGAATATATAAGTCTTGAATGAGATCATACGTTTGAAATTGGAAATATTATATTTTCTTTGACTACCGATCATTGCCTCAGAATTTACAAATTTGTAGTGTTTTAGGTTCAGAGAAATTGCCTTGGAAACTTACAAGTAGAGAAATTGTAAACGCGTATAAAACTAAAGTTACGAGAAGTTTTAACTTTTGTTTAAAATGAAATGGAAAATGGGAAAAATGTAAGAAATCAAACTGATTTTTTTTTTAAATCGAAAAGTAATTTTTTTTAAGAAATCAAAAAGTATTTTTTTAAAAAGAAACTCTGAAAAAATGGTGCATCCACCAGAATACCCGAGGGTATTAGACCGGTATATGAGAGAGCATCCCGAGGGTATCACGGTGATCCCGAGGGTATGCCGAGGGTATCTCGAGGGTATCCCCGTGGCTATAGGAGCCGACCTCACGGCTTTGGGTTCGAAGCCGAAGATGTCCAGGGTTTGGAATCGGGCCGCGACTTCATTTCTTCTCTCTCATTTTCGTGTTCCCGTGTGTGTGTTTCTCTTCGTTTTTGTGTCTGCTCATCCTCTTCGTGTTCGTGTTTTGCTTGCGCTCTACTCGTGCCGCGCTCGTGTTCGTGGTATGCTCGTGTTCGTGTTGCGCTCCAGCTTTTGTTGCGCCTTGTTCGTGTAGAGTACTCGTGAGTTTGTGATTGTAGCGGCAATGTTGAAAGAATTTCTGTTAGGGTTTGTTGCGCACGTTCTCCGAAACGTGTAGGCTTAGGTTTTCTGCTGATAGAGTTTGTAGGAAGTGAGAGTTAGAATTCTGTACGGTTTCAAGCACGTAGAGATAGAAACGAGTGATGCTGCGAAGGATTGACGTGAATTTCGAAGAGGAGGAAGAACAAGAAGCTGAAGAAGACTTTCGACACTTAAAGGTATGTATACAAATTTTGTTCTTCTACAATTGTTTCGTGATTTTTCTAGTTTGGTGAATTATGTTTGTTGTTTCGTGTTTTCTGGTTTTCTGTTTGTTGAAATTATGGTGTTCTATGTTTGGTGTTCGCTGTGATTGTATGTTTTTATGTTCTTTTCCTTCAGGCATTTGATGTGTCTCAATCCCTTAGTTTTTGTTTGTATTGGGAGTGCGTGTGTTGATTGTTGTTTTGTGGAATTGGTGTTATTTCTGTCATAGTGTTGATACCACTTCGGTTTTATCTAAAAAATTTGGATTCAATGTGTTGCTTTGTACTTTGTGCTTTGTGAATGTACTGGTTTCTGTTGAATGTGTTGATTTCGATGTGTTGAATGTTGAATGTGTTGAAACGTTCTCTGTGTTGAATTTTCAATGTACTACTTAATGTATTGGTTTTTCAGTGGTTCTGCATTGTGATTGCTTCTGTGTGGTTGTATTTTCTGTCTGCATGTTGTAGTTTTTTGGTTTTTGGATAGAGTGATTAGTTGATTGATTGTGTGTGTGGGTTTGTTATTGTTTTTGCAGGAAGTCTAGTTATAGCAGAGAAGTACTGGGATAACATTTCATTATCAATGGCTGAAAGGTAAAATATATATTGTCACCCAGGAGCCTTTAACCCTTCGCCTTAAATATCATAAGATGGAAGGCTCATATAACCAGCATTCACTCAGTTGAAGTGTGGCCAATAGAGCACATTGTTGGCCCCACTTTAGCTCGACTCGAGCTAAAGTGCGGCCAATAGAGCGCATTATTGGTCGCACTTTAGCTCGAGTCGAGCTAAAGTGACGCCTGTAGTGTGCACTGTTGGCTCACTTTAGCTCGAGTCGAGCTAAAGTGCAACCAATAATGCGCTATATTGGCCACACTTTAGGCCGTGATCATCGAGGCGACGCTCCTCTGGGTTGGTCTCCGAACCCGAGTCGAGCTAAACTGCAGACAAAGATGCACTATTCCAGTACACTTCAACTCAAGTAGTACTGAAATGTACAGGAACAGTGCTTCGTTGTCTGCACTTTAGCTTGACTCGAGCTAAAATGTGGCCAATAAAATGCGTCTATGGTCGCGCTAAAGCCCGGATCAGGCTTAGTTAATGATATTCACAACTCTCAAACCCAAATTACTCAATTAAGATTGGCTTTAGAATCAACAGAGCCAACACACTTTACCACGAACCGAGCTAAAGTGTAACACAAATAACCTTAATTACAACTAATACACAACTACTTTCGGACCTAAAAACATTCAAACAATAGTTTACCTATGATATCGATGACTTAACTCATGTCCACTTCTCGTTCACCTTTCACAAGTGTGCAAGAGCTTCAGTCCCGCTCCAACCACTTGAGAACCTCGAAGAGTGAGGTTCGTGAGTGATTAAAGCGGAACTAAAGCTCTTCCACAATTCTGAGTGTTAAACGAGAAGTAGCCATGAATTGAATTTACAGATCTATGAAAGACTTCTAAAGGAATATTGAATGTTTTAGAGCTATACTGATATACATTCTATGTTATAACACTTTAGCTCGAATCGAGCTAAAGACAAAGCTAATGCTTGATGACATCAATGTTCCAGACGTGTAATAGTCTAGTTTTTCAACTCATGTCTACTACTCGTTCACCTCTCATAAATCGTGCATGAGCTTCAGTCCTGCTCCAACCACTTGCAAACCTCTAAGAGTGAGGTTCGTGAGTGATTGGATCGGTTCGTAAGCTTTTCCACGGTTTTGGGAGTTGAACGAGAAGTATTTTGAATTGATTGAAAGGGTCTAAGAAAATGTTCCAATTGACTAGATTCTGTTGTAGAGTATTATTCACATACTTGTTTTTGGTTACACTTTAGCTCGAGTCGAGCTAAAGTGTAACCTCGCCGTCCTAATTGGATGATCAATGAAGCAATCTAATTATTGTGCACTGTTTCGTGTGTGTGCAAATCTGAGAGGGACATGATGGTGACTCAGCTGCAGCACTTCTTCTAGTCCATTGAGTCTTATATGTTCTGACTGTGTTTGGTCAGACCTTCGCTCGTGAAATCGTTGAACCCCAGCACAGAGACTTCACAACTAAAATTACTGATGTAGTCCACAAAGATAACGAACACGTTAAGTTGTCGTGTGTGACAACCACTGAGTCCGTTGAGCCTTATATGTTCACTATTGTTGTGAACAATGTTTCATCACCCTTCTGTATCCAGGATTTAGTCGATTCTCTTAGGTCATCCAAATTTGAGGAAATAGTGACTCAGGTCAAGCATGAGATCTCTCTAAAGAATTGGGAGACTAGTAGCGGACAGCCGCTGAAAGCAAAGGCTGTAGCTAATAAACTGCGCGTCATTCTATCTAGAATGAGTACCTTTGCCGCTCTAGATAAGGCCAAAAGTATCGCGGCAAGACGCCTGATAGAAATTTCAATGGTTTCGGGGGCCGTGACCAGTAGCCAGGATATGGGTCAAGCGTCGGTTCCGGTTAGAACACCAGGTGCAAGAACTAGTCGAAGCATGCTCCGCAACACGCTGTCCGCTTCTCCCGTCAAAAAGCGTTCAGCTGCCAAGAAGCCGGAGACCTCTTCGAGAAAGAAGACGAAGCTCGTATCACAGGAGGAGTTAGCCAATTCGATGGCCTCTGCACTCTCGGAGCTCCCTCAGGCGCTCGGGTTCGGAGAGACAATCGACTACAACAACGTCCAACAGATTTACCAAAAATTTTGGACGGAGTGTCAGAGCTGCTTCTTCGAAGCAGATAGAGAGATGAAGATCGAGCTTGACGTGATGAGGTTGCATAATGCACCGCTGGAGTGGACGATCCGTGCATTCGAGCCTCGGGGCATGGAGGAGTTGAAGCATTACCACCTCCAAATATCAGACAAGACGCAGAAGCAGACTCTGTGCGTCATGCCGAAGCTCGACGCTATGCCGACGACTATTGAGGAGCTAAGCGACTACGACTACTACATCATCAACGGCCAGCACAACATTGCTGCGTCAAAAGAGATGATAAACGGCAACGTCCCAGAGGTGATGAGATGGCACTTCCGAACATGGCAGTGTCACATTGTCTGGACGCAGGATCCGGAGAAGCTGAGGAAGTTTTCCGCGTATTATAATGGCGTGAATCACTTGGTCCAGTTCAAGCCAACATGGGCAATAAATATCCTCGGCTCCCGTGCTTTGTGGATCCAAGCTGGGAGACCAATACCGAAGCACTCCGCCACAGGCGTTCGCGGGTCTCACAAGTCAGGTCGGAGAACGGTAGTGGAGATTGCAAAGGACAAGAAGTTTGAGGTAGTATATCATAACCAAGGTCATGCACTTTAGCTTGACTCGAGCTAAAGTGCATGGTTGCTCAATATCTGTATTATGTTTTATGGAGAATGAAATCGCTTGCGTTGTATACTCTAAGGTTGCAAGTAAGCTCGACTCGAGCTAACTTGCAATTGTTGGACCCCACTGGATATGCATATATTTCTGCTTTAATTATAAACTTAATTGACCTTGTTTATATTTTCCGCAGCCGTTTCTTAACGCGGTTCGTGTGCGCTTCGCAATGATCGACGTTGCTAAGAGCCAGGCAGCGCTCAAGTTAGCCGGAAAGGCGAAGGAGCTTTCTATTAGCAACGAGGTGAAGATCATCACCTCGACATATGAGACCTTCAAGCTCTAGTCCGAAGTCATCTCTTCGGCGGCGCATGGCGACCTCATCAACGCTGATTCGACTTCAACGCCCATGGCAAAGTTCAAGGACGCCAAGTCTTGGGTGCCTGAGAAGGATGGGGTCCTGACGCACGAGTTCTTCAAGTTTCTCGGCAACATGACCGAAGCCGATCACGCGAAAATGTGCAAGCACATTCTCAATCGGTCAGGGCCATCTCGGAAACTGCCCTACCCTAAGGTGGTTATAAAGCAACCGACTTCTGTGCTGGAGGATTGCTACACTGCCCGGGACTGGGTGGATCGGAGGAAGAGGAAGGAGGTCGCTCAAATGGAGCTTCAGTTGATCAGGCCAGAGCTGGCCTTCTTTAACAGCTCTGGTGCGTACAAGCGTTCCAACTAGCGGACGTTCAAAACGAACTACAACGTCAACAAGGCCTCAAAGCGTGCCCTCTTGGATTGGGATCCACCGGATTCGTACTACAAGGATTTGAGGCAGACGCAGTTTCGCAACTGCAAATGTGAAGATCTCTCTCGGTATGCTAAGGAATTCTTCAGAGTCTTCATCGATGTGCGGTCGCGGTTCGTTCCACCGCAGGGGGCCTTGCACTTTCGTGCGTACGAGGCGGCAACGAATTTGCTCGGGACGTGGCCTTCGGATTCGTGGCGCAACCTGGGATGCAACGTGAAGCTCGGCATCATCGACTTTCGGAACATCCCTAGGTTCTCTGGGAAGGCAACGTCGTTGCTGGAGAGGCCCTTCTTCGACGAGTTCATGACGATGTTCGCATCGAAAGGGCAGCCTTTCCTCACCGGTCTTCCAGCCTGGCTCTTCATTTGGGGCGACTAGCAGTCACACCTTCAAGTGACAGCGTTTGCTGAGGGCCCGTCGTTGTGCCATGCGTACGATGAGGTGCAGTCGAAGTATCTTCCCTCCGAGAACGAGCGCTTGGGAGGATTCGCGCCGAAGAGCTACAACGCTCTCGATCCTGTTCGCCTCCTTTTTCTCTTCAAGAAAGAGCTCACGCAAATCCCTGCCGTGAAGAAGACCTACGCAGCTACGGAGCATGTATTGCACACCAAGCTTCGCAAGTACAACGAGCTGGCGTACTCAATGATCATGAACGAGCTCAGGATGGAGTTCTTTTTCAAGGTCCTGGAACTATTCTGCAAGAAGGGGGAGGTAGTTGTCCAACTGTTTGGCGGGACGAAACTGCTCATTGCGAGTGTGGTAAGTTTCCCTGCAGTTTAGCTCGAGTCGAGCTTAACTATTGATACCTCTCTCTGACTGTGCATGGATTGTTTTTGAGAGGTCGTCTCTCACGTTTTGTAGCTCGACACTTTAGCTCGAGTCGAGCTAAAGTGTCGGCTTATACTGATATTATTTTCTAGCCGTATTTAATCGCATCGAATCCTTTCATGTTTAAATAGTTGAGTTTAAATAGCAGTGTTACTTTGTGTTCACTTTAGCTCGATTCGACCTAAAGTGTAACTCGTTCAACCCATTGGTGTGTAGATGTTGGATCTGGAGGCATTCTGCATATCCCACGACACCAATGAGCAGGAGCATGACGACGCCATGAAGGTCGCGTTGACGTTGGATCGGGCCGATTTCGTTATTGGTTTGTATCACGTCAACACGGAGATCTTCCTTGAGCTTGGCACGGCAGTTGCAAAGGGGAAGGGAAAGGCAATTATTGACCTCGGTGACGAGGAGGAAGATGAGGACTCGAGCGTTCTGGTTGCTTGCCCGAGCTCGAGTACAGCCACTCCGGATGATGAGTCTCATGACGATTTCAATACCGCCACTCCGCCGGAGTTTCAGAGTATCTCTCTATCTGAATCGGGAGACACAATCGGTTCCTTGCGGCTGCGACTCGACTTCCCGGAGTTGGATTCGCTGGATATTTCTGACAGGCCTGGTTCAGCTCCCACCTTGGGCGGGTCATCCGCTTGTCCCGTGGCCAAGAAGAGGAAGGTCGCCAGCGCGAGCGGACAATCTCCGTTGGCTATGGTGAGCAGCGCACAGGATGACAGCAGGTTGATCTCCCTCGAGATGAAGCTCGAGGAAGAGGCCACCCGGATGAGGTTGATGGAGCAGCCGCTGGCGGAGCGTGACGAGGAGCTCAGGGATTTGCAGCAGAGGCGTGACGAAGAGATGAAGAGGGACCAAGACCAAAGGCATGCCGACATGATGCTCATGATGCAGAGATTCATGTCGGCTAATTTGCCTGCTGCCGCCACGACACCACCTGCAGTTCATGTTGCATTCTCCAAGCCTCCCCCTTCAGCAAAGGCAGGTCTGAGAGTCTGCCTGACGATTCGCTGCTGCCGTCTCCGGCGGGTTTCTCCCCTGTCTCCATTGGGGGTCAATCGCTTTCTGTTCCCTCATCCCCGTCGATTCGCCCCTCTTCCCCTCCAAAGTTGCCCGCTCAGGACGTATCTACCGTTGATGTCCCCAACTCATCGTCAGGTTAGTGTAACGTAGTTGCGAGTGTATAGAGGCAGAACATTTTATAAATGTCCAATTTTGGACTCCAGTAATTTTTGTTAATATTACAGTGCTCAGCGACTACTTCAGCTCGACTCTAGCTAAACTGCTTGACATCTGACGACTTTGACTTATATCAGTGTCCTTTGTCCGCATTAGCTGATTAGTTGAAGTTATAGAATTGTTTCAGATCTAAGTTTCGGTGATGACACGATTGCTCGCCCAGTCATTTATGAGGTCGTCCAAACTACAGTCCCATTTGTAGAAGAGGTCGTCCAAGCTTCAGTTGTGCTCGTAGACGAGATCAAACATGATTCTGCTGTCCCAGAGCCACCTCTTCTTGTCTCTGAACCGTGCCCCCAAATGGTTGTGGGGCTCTCGGAACCCCTTGACACCATGTAGGGTTCGTTGGGATCAATGGGGGTCCGAGACGAAGTGCAACAAGACGATGAAGTTCTTGAGGTACTCTTCTAACATTTTTCACACTCCACTCTCCCCCCCAATGACGTCTCCCTAAACGGTTTGCCTCTTTCGTTCAACATTTTGTTGACCCGTCGTTGTTAATGAATCTTAACTAATATTGTTCGTTCTCCTGGCGTTTCCGAACCAGGTCTGCGAGGCATCAATAAGTGGTGCCAATAATCTAGAAGATATACCTAGAGTCCTATCAGATTTCGAGGGCAGGTGGTTGAATGTTGTGCTGGACCTCAATGGGATTCTATGCACGTGTGAGCCTACATGGCAGGCAAGGGGGTCCAGGAACTCTGACTCGTCCATTCACTCGGCTTCGCATCCGGTCGAAGTAGGCCCTAAACTACTCCGAGTGCGTCCTGGCTGTGCTGAGTTCCTCACGAAGTTGTCTAAGATCGCCACCATTACGATCAGGAGTTCAATGATGGAATCGACAACTTGTCAGATATGTAAATATCTTTTTCAGCATAGTTCTTCGTACCCTCTCAGGATCTTTGGTCAGGAGAGTTGCGATAGGGTTCCCGAGCGTAGAGTCGGTAGCAGAACAATCTACATGAAGGAATTTGGCACTCAGAAGGACATCTTCTTGAAGACCTTATCGAACCATCTCTTCAATAGGTTGGATCGTGAGTATACTCCGGCGAATATGCTTGTCATTGACGACAGTCCGATTAAGCATATGCTCAATTTGTCAGAGAACATTCTTCTTCTTCCATCATGGTGGCACAAACATGATGGCGCAAGAGATGATTCTGTAGTGCTGGAGGAATTGCTGCCATATCTCTCTGACCTTCATTAATTTCCGGGTGGCCTAGCGCAATACCGGGCCGAACATCCCTCGGGCCGGGAGATGTTTTATAATGATCAGAAGACGTGTGGTCAGTCTGCGAGTATCTGGAACGCAATCCAAGCCTATCAGAATCTCCACTCTTAGTGCCATTGAAAATGCTTAGATCCTTATTACACTTTAGGTCGGATAGAGCTAAACTATATCGGTTGAGTGCAACGCCATTTGTAAATTTTGTCGGGCCATTGTTTGTGTATAAATTTTTTTGATTAATGAAACCGAGATGTTTTGCCGCTTTGTTATGTTTTCCGTAATGGACACCTACTGCTATTGGGATATCGTGCTGTTTTGAATGATTGGAATTTTCGTCAATTGTTATGAGGTATGTGAGCGTCACTTTGGTTGAACTTTCTACATGATTGTGATTGTCAGGCGTCAGTGGATTCCTTGCTGGGCCCAGAGGAGTTTGCCCTTTCCCTTCGGAGTAAAGGGCTATTGTTGCACTCTACTGCAACCGCGCAGTCAACCATGGATTATTCGACCATGGCAGTGAACGACGGAGTTGTTGAAAGCCCTATAGCGCGGGAGCCAATTCATGAAAGGAACAATTCACCTTCACCACAGTGGCCTCGGTCAATTCCAGGGTCTCCATGTCCAAATCCGGATAGTTGTACTCCGGTAAAGTGTATATTCTATGACGGTTTATGGGATGGTACTTCCCAACGCTCGCTTGCGGTGCGTGTTATGCTAGCCTCCAAGTTATTGCACAATTGAGTCGTTCTTGCCTAGACAATCTTGGTTTTTTGTTAAGCTACATTGCACTCATGTAGTTTTTTTTTCGGTTGATCTCGTTGGATGTCAAATAAACTCTGTGAATTTTCCCTTTAGCATTTCAGCTCCATTCGAGCTAAAGTGCACTAGGATGGATCTTAATGATACGATTTTCATGTGTGCCGTGTAGGAGTATTCGACCTAAACTATATTTGTTTGGATTGTATGTGGCGCCTATTGTGCAGGACCCATCTGGTAAATGTCTCCGTCCTCGTATTCTCTCAGGAAATGCTGCTAGAAACAAATGCTCTCCTTCCGCTTCCACCAGCCGACACTCGCTGCCCAAATCAAACACTGACTTAAGGTAGAAGTCAGCTAGGGTTACTCACTTTTGGGCAAAAATAATATATCCAAAAGTATAATTTTTTGGCCAAAAAAACTTAATTTTGCCCAATTTAATGGAAAAAAAGGTTTTTTTAGAAAAAATTATGTTTCAAGATGGATCTATGCATGATGTATCTGATTGGATAAGAAATCAAAGAAAAAATCAACATTGAGTCCTATTTTAGGAGCCTTGAAGAAATATCTCGTTTTTTAGCAATAAAAGTGAAAATAAGTTTCCGATCTAGAACTTTCAATTATAATATATGAACACATTATGGCGTGAATGTGTCCCAAAACTTTTGGAGTGTTTAACTTCCTAGAACTCTCAAAATAAGTACATTTGGCAAATGTCATATACTTGTGATAGGTATATACTGATGAAAGATATACCTATATTGGCCAAATCGTAAATCAAAACTCAACATTTTTGAGGTTCCAAGACTTCAAATCAAGGCAATTATCACATTCCATCAATAGAATTCCAAGATCAATCCCACATTTGCACTATGCAGCAAAAGAAGGTTCGTGACTCTTTCCAAAACCATTTGTGACACTATAAATATACCACCTTAGTGGACTTTCACCCCGTGGTGCGTAGGCAGGGTTTGCAGCGTCTTCTGGAGAGTCCGTTAATGCAAAAGAATGGTGCATCATGGACTAGGCAACATCAGAGGGCTTTTTTGAAGACGCATATAGAGGCTTATGAGGAACTCCCTAGACCATTTGATTAGTGATAGGAGGATTGTGTTTTGCCTCTGGGTAAATGGGTGTTTTGTGTAACTTTTTTTCATGAAGTTTTGAATAAGGCTTGAATTAATGGTATATGCTTTCTTTACTATTACTTTTTTTGGACATTCGGCGAATTTAGTCCGTCCATGGAATCAAATATAGTATTCTTGGTGCATTGTCTTTATGCTTTGCACCTACAAATGTCTATATATATAGATACTTCAAAGATCATACATCTTCAAAGTCATGGAAATTTCCCAATATAACGAATATGGTGTTATATCCTTAGTATCCCTTTTCCACCTTTCACCAAATGGAGCTAGGCATTACCCACTAAGAGGAAAACGACACAATCACGGGACGGAATACAAGCAATGTGTGTGGGCAATGTTATCATCGTGAAGGAGACAAACCTTGATGCATCTCCAGCCACCCTGTCACTATTAGTTGAAAGCGACCGTGGACCTAATTGTACTCTAACGATTCTAATGCCAACGAATTAATCACATGCAATATTTTAGAGGGGGAGATTTTACCTTTTAGCAACTCCCGTCACTCCACATGTTAGCACAAGGTTCTTTACATGCAATTCGTGGTTGGCCAGCCTTAGCGTTTCTATGGCAAGTATTTGACACGGCTCAAGTGGGAAATCAGGGTTCCCTACCCTTAATGTGGTCAACACATCCACTTTGATCCTATCTTACTACGCGCAGTGCTAAAAGAAGGTGTAGGGCACAAACCGTATGCAGCGCTCCTTTCAGTCAGCACTCCTACATTTTGGATACGTCCATGGCTCCAACTCCCCTCCAAGGTAGCTCATTCAACCATGCATACCATTAACTTACAACCAATGATTTAAGAATTCCAACAACACCAAGTTGTACTCACCTTGGTGGTTAGTCAAGGGCGGGGGGAAGGAAGGGGCGCCCTTGTCCCATACCCGGGCACATGCACACCTCCCTTTTGACCTAGGGGCTCACTGGAAGTTCTTACGAAAATCCGTGGGAGGGCCTCAACCTTTCACCCCTAGGCCCCCTTGCTCAATACAAAGCCACAACACTAGAAGGGGATCCCTCCAACACAAGGTGTTTGTGGTTGGACCTTTAAACACAACTTGGCACACACATACATTCACAATACTTTAAAAAGCATACACACAATTTAGCAACCAACAACTATTACACGAGCAAGTTGAGCACTTACCTCAAGCTGCTCAATGCCGCTCCATGCACCAAAAGTCTATTAGCATTTGTACCTACATCCAAGATA
Organism: Bryoerythrophyllum caledonicum; assembly: GCA_963971425.1. NCBI lineage: Eukaryota > Viridiplantae > Streptophyta > Bryopsida > Pottiales > Pottiaceae > Bryoerythrophyllum > Bryoerythrophyllum caledonicum. Next base: position 40,380,354 of record OZ020514.1, read on the forward strand.
GAACAATCAACACAATCAAACAATAAACACGCCTCCTCTCGGCAGACGCACCAAAATGTGAGCCAAATAAACCGCCCCGTAGCGGGTGGCTTATTTTGAACACAAGACCCTAAAACTGGGATACAACCCCGTGTACAACCACCATTGAAACTAACCATACATGCCGTGCACGGGACATAGCGGTTTAGATTGTGGTTACTTGAGATTTTAGTGAACAAATGGCGTTGTGATGACTGAATTCAGCCTTAAGTTGGTCACAAACTTCAAACACACATAAGTTTTGCCCTAGAGCTCCGTTTTCCACATTTTTTGGCTTAGATGGGTTCAACCCGGCCTTATGAACTTGATTTGACCCTCAAAGACCGAGTTTAGACCAAAGTACGACCCTGACAACAGCTGACAGCAGATAGACCTTCTTTCTTGATACCAGAATTCATGTCCCCATTATCTCATTAGTTATAACTTCGTTCTTTATGTTTTTTTTTTCAATCCATACTATTTTTTTGTGCTTAACGCAATGGCAACATTCAATTACCCCTCCGACTTAACCTTGGACTCACAGCCAAGCGACCAGCAGTGCAACACTCAACTCATACGTTTATTTAAAACCATGTACCATACATCACATGCATGTCATGCACATTCACACAAAGGAATCTTACTCATACACCCTACCATACATATCCTTACAGCTGCATTTAACTCCTTGTATATATTAAAACCGATGTTTTTTGGTTGATGAAAACCCTAATTCTATTGTAATTTGGGTAGCGCTTCTGTGTAATTGTTGTAACCGGTAGAATTAGGGTTCCTTCCTCCACATGCAATAAGAGGATAGTGAATCAAATTCGAGAGAGAGAAGAGACTCTTTGATCCCGCTCAATTCACCCTCTGCCGTTTGATGGTGACTTCGTGCTCGTGCTCGTCTTGCTCGTCTCCTTGGTGCTCTTCAGTGATCGTGCTTATCTTGTTCGTCTCCCTGTGCTCTTCGTGATCGTGCTCGTCTAGCTCGTCTCCCTGGTGCTCTTCAGTGATCGTACTCGTCTCCATGTGCTCTTCGTGATCGTGCATGTTTTGTTCGTCTCCCTGGTGCTCTTCAGTGATCGTGCTCGTCTCCTTGTGCTCTTCGTGATCGTGCTCGTCTTGTTTGTCTCCCTGGTGCTCTTCAGTGATCGTGCTTGTCTTGTTCGTCTCTCTATGCTCTTTGTGATCGTGCTCGTCTTGTTCGTCTCCTTGGTGCTCTTCAGTGATCGTGCACGTCTTGCACGTCTCCCTGTTAACCTAATTACTCTCCTGCTCTAGCCGGGGCTTCTGGTTCTCTCAATCCGTTTCGTTCACAAAAACAAAAACCACTCCTAGTGGCCGGGGCTTCCGGCTCTCTCCAGTCCACTCTCCCTACATTCCCACAGTCTCCTCCTCACACGAATCCCTAGGGGTAACCCCAAGGCCTCCCTAGGGGTAACCCCAAGGCCTCTTGCTCCCTTCTTTGTTCCCCAAGGTCGTTCCCATGGGTTTTTTTTGAATGCTCCAGCCGCCATCTTGGCTGCCACTACTAATGGCACCTTTTAAAAAACATAAACCTACCTATTAATTCCTTGTAAGCCACCCTTGCAATAACTTAGGGAGGTGTCACTACTAACCTAAGAATACTCTGCTCACATTTTAACCTTACACCACATGATGTGCGCATGATCAACAATAAGTGAGCCATCTAACTAATTCAAGGGTGCTAAATCTACCTACTCCACCTAACTTGAATTTCCCTTGCGTTGGATAATGCCTAATTTAATTAGTGATTGGTGGGTTTTTACCCAAGTCATTTTGACCCTTTTTAACTATTTTTTAATGGGCTTTAAAACCTCATTCTTTTTTCTTTCTCTTCACCATCATTCTTCCATCTTCTCCTATTTTTCCCGTGGTTTCCTCACGGTGGCCACTTTGCGGTCCCGACTTGGTAGCAGGTAAATTCTTCTCCACTCCTTCTATTTCTATCTTTTCTATTATTTTTTTATTTTCCTAACCTTTTCTTTATTTTTTTTTTCTATTTATTTTTTGGTTAGCCCCATAAAACTCTTGGTTGCCATAATGTGGCTCACAATTTAAGAATTAGTGTATGAAACGGCTATTTGGCCATTTTGATCAAAAATCATGGGCTAATCCAATGAGATAACCCATTTCTACTACTTGTTGACCTTAATGCACATGATGTGCGGTCCATTCATCACCGTGAGCCGTTTTTGCGGCTCACAAGCTTTGCAAAATCAGGCATAGCTAACTTATTATTTACATTTTAGCTCGAGTCAAGCTATAGTGCATCAAATAAAATCGTTGATTTAGAAATTGAAGAATGCAATCGGGAACAAAAGAGCCACCTTCGAGCAAAAAAGCATCTGATAAGATGACGCTGCCCATTTTTGGAAATGACCTCACTTACAATGCAAATGATGACCTCTGCAAAATTGCTCAACAATATCTAATCGTATACACTTTAGCTCGAGTCAAGGTAACGTATAGGAGATTGGTGAACAAATGATGCCCGTCAAATAATATTTTTGACCTGATTTGTTTTTTATTCGAGATGGTGGTCAATTTTTTGTCGAGGGAGTGATATCCACACTTTAGCTCGAGTCAAGCTAAAGTGTGCTTATTCCAGAGCTTTGCCTAGACTTTTGCTCATATCGAGCTATTTTGTATCCAATAAAATTTTGTGTTAATTTTATATTCGTCGAAATAGTGTTTGGAGGGAAGGTTTCAAGGTTTAGGTTTTAGGTGTAGAGTTTGGAGTTTTACCGTTCAGCCATTGTTGAACACTATACAACACTGTGATTTCAAATAATAACTAGCGCCCTGCAGTAGTAACCACGTTTCAAAGTATTAGCAACAAAAATAACTCATGAACCATGTTACAAACTCTATCATCTAATCACAAAAAAAAACAAACACACTAACATACAATATCGAAAAAACAAAATGAATAAAATCATGGAAGAGAACAAACGACGATAAAACGTGCAATAATAGAAATGCTCACATGAAAAGAAGTGAATATGAAAGCTTCATGCAAAAAGCATGCGTGAAAACCCAAACAATTAGTTTACAGACTATAATGCAAACTCTAACAGGAATAAATGAAGAATCACAGACTATGCACACATATACGTGTGTGGTGACATACACTTGTGCTCTCACGCACACACATGTGCACACACTCAGCGTTGTGCACACAAACACGTGTGCGTACAAACAAAAATGAACACCTAAATACGTATAAAATACAAAAATACATGCCGACATAGACACGACTACAAACATGAGAAAGCACACACAAATTCTAAAAACCTAAAACACACAAGAATGGAAACAACAGCATACATATAAGCACTCACACAAACACACAGAAAACTTTCACAACTGAATCAATATCTATGATTGCAAGATCTTACCTTTCAATACTCATGCGCAGTACTAAAACCGAAATCTGCGTCGCCCTTGCAAAAAACCGCAACTCCTCTTCAACTCCTGAATTTTAATACTTGCAACTACATGGCTCCCGTCACACCTCAACTTCTTTCACTATAGCAAAGAAACAAGAAAATACGTTGCATGCACAATAAAGGTCACAAAAATCCTAACATGCGACTCTGTGGGTCGAAAGGAAGATATGAAATGGACAAGATTTTGGAGTTCGGTCGGACTTGTATGCAAACCCTACACCTAAGATTGCAGACTTCATACCCAAAAGCCATGCACACGTGGGAACCTCAAGCTTATATCCAAACCGATAGTACCCGGATGATACCCTCGGGCTACCTCATACTCCCTTTAGTGTATTATTCTAAAACCTTGCAATACTGGGGGAATACCCTTATGGACCAAATTGTTTTTTAATAAACTAAATTGCTTTGATATTACAAAATTTATATAGAAGACTGCCTTCATACAAATTTACTATAGAAGTTAGAATTACATCAAATTTATAATTAGAAGATTCTATAGATAACATTTCATTTTTTTAGTTCACTAATATGAAAATCAACACAAGGGTAATTGAATATTTTTGGCAATGAAATAGATTGGGTCCCATAAAAATAATATCACATCACATTTCATACAAGTGTATCTGTCATGTTAAATACTCACATATGTTTAATTTCTCAATATTTTAATTAACACATTTAAACACCTCCATTGTATTGGCCTGATCTTATATACACCTTGTGAAAAAACATCAAAACGGTTCACACGTTATCTTGTCCATCAAATCCAATTTTTAGTTAGAAGCCGCAATTTCTAAACCTAAACCGAAATCTAAATCTAAACCCAAATCTAGCATTTACCATGAATAGAAGGGCCTTATGATGTAGAATCATTTATTTGACCTACACTTTTTTGAGAATTTTGCCAAGAACGTTGATTGGCAGTATATTGCAATCCTGCCTATTTCTGGACTCTACATCTAACTGGAAACGGTCAAGCGTGCGTCCCTTAACTTGACGTCCCTTGCTTCTTTGAATCTTTTCTTTCATCTGCAGTTTTGTTTGTGTATGCGCGCGATTGAGAAAAAGCTCAAAAGAGGTTGAATTGTGCTAGGTTGGGCAAAACAAGGTTGAGCTTAAGTTTAAGCTGACCAAGGTACATGCTTCAACAAGAATTTCAACATTTCTGTGATCAAGCAAGTGCAGAAAATTTAGTTATCCCAATCTCGTATGTTAACCTTGGATGGGATTATACCAATTGCTCTTCTCTCAAATTTTACTGTTATTTATTTTGTTGCTGCTTGCTAAGCCCCAGTCCTAATACACTCTCATGTTCGATTTAGCTAATACAAATCAACTCAAGTCAAGCTAAATTGACAATTGAACAATCAACTTGAGGATATAAATTGGGACTTGGCCTTTTGAATTGTTTACTTTACTGCAGAATTTGTTTTATCTCGTTTCTTTCAATGTCACTTTAGCCCGACTCGAGCTACACCGTCTGAGTGAAAGTGATCCTCTATCATATCACCTTTTATAATCTCGTCTCATACCTTAGTTGTCATTGAAGTGAGTTTTTCACTTCGCTTCCAACTCACTATTTTTTCTTTTCTCCATCCTATTTGTTCTGAAATATGTATTTTCTTCCTCGTATTGCAATCCAGGATGTCTTCTTTGGAGGGGGATAAAGTTCATGTTGACACTCCTCTGAACATAGATCTGCCTGAATTTGAAGTTGTTCCTTGTTGCTTTTGGATATGGACTACCGTTGTGCTTCACAATGCAAATAGCATTCGCCTCATAGAGGGGTTACTTTGCAATTTGAGGTCAAGTGCAATTGTTGGGTCTTCTAATCCCCTCCACAAATTAGAAGTTGTGGTCGAATTCTCAAGTACGTTTGTTGAGGAGGAAGCTGCTGATAAATGGAGGTACTCGTTTAAAACTTGGTCTATTCAACAAGTCTACCTTAATGGAGTTAGTATTTTGAATCACATTCTTAGAGACGTTTACCAGACGTGGATGCATGAGTAAAATGGACCTTCATGTGGAAGCAAGTGGTCCTACGACAACTCCGCCAGGAATATTAATTCATCTATTTCTAGGGGAGGTGAATTCCTCGTGACCCCAATGTCCATCAATGCTATAGCCAACAATAATCGTTGCAGCCAAAACTATGTCCAACACTACTCTAGGGCAAAAATTAAAGTTTTGCGAGCGCGCATGTATGCTGAGACCATCGTGCTGTTCAAAAATCATACCAAATCCGACTTCATAGACAGTTCACAAAAACCTTGCAAATAAAATGGTTGTGACTCTAGAGAGGATAGACGTTTGTTTGTTTGCGTGTATGAAAATTATGGGAGTGAGTTCGAGTACTTTCTATCGCAATGCCAAGGACGTTGCTGCTGGATACGCAGTGCAACACCACGGCAACATTGGTTTGCAAAAGCCTAGAAGTCATACCATTGTAGCTACTGCTACGCTTGGGGCCATCCTTGATAGGCATGCCGACCACATGCCCAATAAGTCTTGTGTTCTCTCGTCTGGCAGAAAGGTGGTTGCAAAGGTCCTCCCTCCAAATTTTAAGTAGAAGGATCAAATTTTGCTATTGGATGAACACCTCACTCATTGTGGGTTGCCCTGAATCTCCATCTCAAATTTAAGTATGATTTGGCTCGTGAGCCTTCCTTGTGAAGAAGTGAGAAGACAATTTTGCAAGGTGTTCTATTTTTGATAAATATCTAGACCAAAGAAAGCTGACTCCACCTGGAACACAAGCATCATCGTTGTGGCAAAAAAAGATCGGGTTCACATTGATTTTGCTTTTGCACATCGAGACTTGTACTATCTAAACCGTTTTTTGATTAAAATCGTCGCCCCAAGAGGTTGTAACTATTATGCATGATAAGATGGACTACTCAGAGACGACCTTACTAGTTTTTTCACATAAGATAAAACACTTAGACGATCTTATGAAGTTGCCTCTTGTAGTTACTGGCATGCTCGCACATGGTCATGTAGACCAGCATTAAGCGCATTACGGCCTCCATCACTACTTTTGCAATGCTAATTGCGCGGTCGGGTTGTTTGCAAAACTATTAAGCGACCTTAAGGAGCCTCCTAATTCATTGTCTTGGCAATTCTTTCTGGAATCTTATTCCTATCCATTGTATGAAGCAGTGTTAGTTAGCAAAAAGGTTTGTTTGGGTTGTTTAGGCCAGATTCCAGATATACCGGTTCCAAGGAGGCCTTTGCCTCTAATTCCAAATGTGCAGATGGTGTAGAAAGTGATCACAAGAATAGGTTTATTTTTTGTTTTTGATCTCTTTTTGTTGCGAAACGCATCTTCCGCAAGGTATATGTCAATTTCATGCTAGTTGGTCACACGCACAATGACATAGATGCATTATTTGGTTGTTGGAGCATAGCATTAAGGAAGGAGAGTCTTCCAACAATCCCTCTTCTTATGAAGTCCTTCATGACAAATGAGACAATTTTGACAATCTCGCACCTCATCCAAGAAGTTCTGGACTTTGAGAATTTTATTAAGGATTTAATTGCGGACGGTAGTGAAGCTTTGTAGGGTCATACAATAGCTCACCAGTTCAAGTTTTATCTGGACGCATGTGGATGCTCGTTGATGAAGTATAATTTTTTTTGTCATGACAAGGATTGGCTTCTGAAGGGGGGAGAAGGCACTAGCATTAAATTGTGGAAGGAGGATTCAAAAGCGTGGACATTGTGGCCTGGTAGGGAACCCAATGCAACCCTACGACGGTGACCTTAAATTAGTTTGGTTTGCTCGAGCAATGTCAGATCTGAACTCAAACCCAGATTGGCCAAACATTGTCCTAATCCAATTCCTCCGTCCTATATCAAACGATCCAGATGTTAAACATTTCTACAAAGATTGCGATACAGATGACAACCTTTGATGGGTAGTTGAAAAGGGAGTAGCCATGACGTGGAAGAGTACTGATTCTAATTTGAGTGCTTGGAAATCAAAGACTAAAAATAAGATGGAGGTTGTTGTTAAGAAAATGACTCAACCACAAAAATTTTAAGGGGGCATATCGAGATCATAAAAGAATCATTAGCCACAGTAGCTATGTCCGGATTATAATAGCCGCAAATTTTTAATCTTTCATATTAGTGCGATTGCACATTGTGATGAGTAATAAATCATGTAGTATGGTCAGGTCTATGTTGGGTCTAATTTGTTAGGGGACAATATTCCAATCCTCTCAATTTGGGATGCAAATCATTCCTATATACATATTTATTTGTTCACCATTTAGGTCAATACATGCTAAATTGTTAACATGGAGTTTTTTGAATTGTGTTTTGGATATTTGTCAATATGGTATGTTTGATTCTCGTCTTTTAATATTACAACGTCAAAAATTGCCTGCTCTAAGGAAGCCTTTTATCTATATCTTCCGTTCATAATTTGGGTTAAAAAGTATTATGGCCATGCGAAATTTAGCTCGAGCCAAGTTGATGTGTGTGCGTGGTATTTTTTTACTATAGTTTTATCATATGGTGCACACTTTAGCTCGAACCAAGCTCAAGTGTGTGGAATGTGGTCGCCTAATTTTCTACTAATATGTTGTGGAATTGATATCTTTGATTAGTACGGAATGTATAGAACATGGGAAATTGCACTCATTGTATTGTAAATTTGAGTTTCTTATGATTTTTTATGTCACTTGGTTACGATGTGACATTTGTTCAATTGTTTACGTACTATGAAGCCAAAGTGTGACGATAGTGTTATTTTAAAAAACTTAAATAATCACTCAAATATGTGAGTACAATGAATTATCTTTTTAAGTAATACTAATGTATGATATGTGAAATAATGTCTATTCTGATACCTATTACTTTAAGGCTTTTTATTGTTGAGCATAACTTACCAATTTAAGGAAAACTCTTTTATACTGAAATCAAACATTCCGTAGTGTAGAGTTTAGATGGTCAGGATACCACTATTGCACAACTATATTATTTTGGGAGACAACAAATCTCCCAATATAACGGATACACTGTTCTTACTAGCAAAGCTAATTACTAAATACTCTCTAGCTCATTCATTGATCTTGACTTGACAAAGACGTAAAGTCAAGGACGTGTGCAGCGCCATACACACACACACACAATCCTAAGTGGATGGAAGACATCCACGCATGAATGTGTTGCGCAGCTGTACATCCCTAAACCCATAGATAAGTAACGAGCTAATCTACGCTAAAACACTACGATGCGAAAAGACCCTTGACGCCACACCCCATGACAATTGTCGTGTAAAGAAAGATCAATAACCACAATAGATCAAGAGTCCCAACCAACATCAAATAAATTAAAAACATACACTAAAACAAGTATACGTAGTACACCTTCAAGTGCCCCCACTAGCAAATAAAGAGACATTCTATCGATCAAGGACCAAACTGCACAAACAAGACTAAATGCCATGGTGAAGTCGCTCGTCATTGAATCAATAAGCATATGAAGAAGTAACAATAAGAGGGTAGGACGGGTGTAATGTGAGGCCCATCTTTAATCACCATTGACAACTACTGTGTGCCGTAAAACTGCCTCAGGTGCAAAAATGTCAATGTTCAAAGGAAAATGTCAACCACATTTATGACTAGAATGTGGCGCCACCACATCGACGTGATTGGTATTCAAGTGTCCTACAAAACCTCAAAGCATGTTGGGAAGATATTGACAAGTGGCAAAGATAGGGAAGTTGAAATGTAGCTCGTTTAATGAAGCAGTTTTGCAGCCGCCTGTCTGTGTTCTATATCTTGACCACAACTCAAGAGTTTTCAGTGAATTTGAGGTCGTAGTAAGTGCCGCTAGTGAGGAACAACTCTCGTGTATCTTCACCACCTTTCAACTAGCTTTGCATCATGAGACGCCCTTGCCGATACCGATTGTCTCTTGAGATACAAAATGATATTGTATCATTGTTGGAAAAGGGATGGAGCTCACGGGCAGTAGCGAGACACATTGGAGTTAGTCCTGCTTCTGTCCAAAGGATTCGAAAGAGTCGTTTACCAAACTTAAAGTTATTGGTTGGAGGTAGACCTAGTAAGATTTCAGTGTCTGTAAAGAGAGCATGTGTCCAAGCAGTTACGAGAGTGGGGCATGAAACTGCTGCGGATGCCGCTAGAGTTGTAAGGCGAGACTTTGGATGTGAGATTAGCGTGGATACTGTGCAAAGGGTGCTTAAGTCTGCAGGTTTACAAGCTCGAACCAAGCAAAAAAAACCATTGTTGAGACGAAAAAATATCACAGCTCGCTTAGAATTTGCTAGAGCTCATGAACATTGGACGGTTGATGACTGGAAGAGGGTAATCTTCTTAGATGAGACGAAGATTAATCGCTTTGGCTCAGATGGGCGTTCTTGGTGTTGGGCTCTACTCAGTGAAGGTCTCACAAACCGTACGGTGCAGAAAACTGTCAAACATGGCGGTGGATCGTTGATGGTTTGGGGATGTATGAGTGCAAGAGGTCCTGGTTTGATTTGTCAAGTAGAAGGACGAATGAATCAACATGTGTATTGTGAAATTTTACAGAGAGATCTCTACGGAAGTTTCATGAAGTTTGGAGTGAACCCACGAAGTGTCATCTTTCAGCATGACAATGACCCTAAGCATACGGCAAAGACGATGAAGGAGTGATTGTCGAATCAACCTTTCAGTATTATGAAGTGGCCTGCACAATCTCCCGATCTCAATCCGATCGAACACCTTTGGGCGACACTCAAACGGTGGTTGAACCAATACACTACGGTGCCACAGGTTTAGTGGAATTGTGGGAGCGTGTCCTTCACACTTTCAATAGTATCACTTCTGATGAGTGTCATAGGCTCTATAAGAACATGCCCCGGCGAATGAGGGCTGTTATTTATAGCCGAGGCAAGTGGACATCATTTTAAGTAGATTACAGACACATTAGTGCAAAACCGCTTCATAAAGGATGAAGTCAGTTGATGCTCTCTTACATGGTTGCATTTTGTTTTTTTTTTATATATAATCGACGTGTGCTTGAGATATAAAGGTTTTGCTTTCTAAAGCACTTCACCGCTTTTGCATTTGTTCATTGCATGTGACAGCATTGTTTGCCGAATGCAAAAGTTTTCACTCATGAGGCAGTTTTGCGGCACACAGTATGTCGCCATTCCCTTAATCAATCTCCACGTTGTCTATCCTTGAATCAATACCTAAAGCTTTAGTTGAATAGCAATGCATCACACAGTGACAAGTCCACAAGAAATACAAGTTGTTTCATCGGGGGAAACGTGGCTCGAAGACCTCCGACAATGAGGGCAAGTCCAATCCCCGGGTAGTAGAGTAGAAAGAGGCGGCGTCCAACAGCGTCGAAGAACTTTGAGTTCCTCACCGACATCTCTGCCCTTTGCGCCCTCTTTTGTTTTTTGCCATTGTTAGAGACTGTGCATCATTTGATTAACTTTTCAAAGGACCGCAATGTGTTTGTATGTGACTATGTTGCTACAGTGAAGGTTTGTCAGGCGCAGCTCTATAAGCTCTATCTTAATCCCTCTACATGTTTTTTATCTGATGTGTTTCGTGAATTCCACGATTTATTGCAGGACGTCATCCCAGCATGTCCATAAAACCTTGATTTGAATTTTGACAAAGTTCAGCACTTCCAATGGACTTGCGGCGTCGCCAAATTCGATGCAGTCAGCGGTAATGCATCAGGGGAGGCGGAGCGTGTAACGAAGGAGAACCTCGAGGAAATAATTGCATGTGCCAAGTAGTTGTGTAAAGGTAAAACACCGAAAATCGTCGCTGAACCTTTGTAGGTTCCAACTTTTACTCTTCTTCTTCTCTGTCATACTAACTCTTGCTCTCGTCTTGTGTAGAGGCAGCAAATAAGCTCATCGTTGAGTTGACCTTGCAATTTCCGGCTTCCAACCTCATGGACTCGCTGGGAATTTTGTATCCCTAGTACTGGTTGCAGTCTAATGCAGAGTAACTTTTCGAAAGGCACTTTTCAGTGCTGAAAGAGCACTTTTATCATGAGCGCAGGGTTGGCGAAATCACTAGCGCGGCATTGTTGAGCAAAGACAAATTGAACCAGCAATCGAGCATTTTCAAAAGCTCCATAAAGGCCAATGCTGTTGATGCAATGGATAAGCCAATCCTAGTGAATCCGATCACAAAGTTGTGGAGAAATGTGGGAACATCTGCATGGTTGCGATCTGCAATTTCAGAGTGGTTAAAGCTTGCGGAAATTGCAATCGTGCAAGTTCTGGGATCAGTAGAAGACGAGTGCACCTTCTCAACCGTCGCCTTCTCAAGGGCAAACTCCGAAATTGACTTGATAAGCACCTAGAGTGTATTGTGGAGATACATTTGCAGAAATACTACACCCTGAAGAATTTCCCATTCGATCATGCCTACGATGCTTGGCCGAAGGACAAAAAGCGCAAGCTAAAGTCATATGTGTGCCGAAAATTCTTTATGATGAGATGGGCTCTATTGGCCGAGATTGTGGATACCCATGTAGAAGTCTTGTCCATGGTCCTTGCTTGCATGCCCTGGTTTCTGCTTTGTTTATTGCTTGCATGCTTTGCTTTGCATGAATTACTTTCCATGCCTTGTTTGAGTATTTGTTTATCATGTTTTTTTTTCATACATTTTTAGTGTTAGAACTTAGAAGTCTTGGGATCCAAAATCAATGACAGCCGTCTGAGAGAATCAACATGTTGTCAAGACTCAAGATGTCCAAGTTCCAAGTATCAACAATCTCAAGGTGGTGATATGTTTTCATCGTTTGCCATTTGTGAGAAGACTATACTTATGATGTAAATCCTCTATGCTCCTATTTGAAACTGTCGCTAGCAGTTGCTGTTGGTTTCAGAATTCTATTACTACTATATTTGCCATATTGAGAGACGTTTTAATTGTGTAGTTTCCATTTTTAAAAAACACTTTCCGCATATTTAGCCAAAACAAACTAAGCTTGACAAACGATATTCGTCAGTTCAGGCTAACTCCAAAACTAGGCTAGGTGCCATATTGCTACGTGCATAACTCGACATGTAGACAGTAAGATTAAAATTCACCCACTCCTACATTGCCACATGCTCTGCCAGCTAGATGCAGCTTTAGCCACACTGTGGACACTTATAAAACCATAGAAAAATGGATGGGCAGAAGATTGTGGGCTAACACTATTTATCATGTAACAAATTTGTGCATTAGAATAGGATTTTGATTGGAGGCTAATACAAAATTAACTAAAGTAGGTGAACGATCGAGGGCTAATATTCATGACAATGGCGGCTAACACTAATTGCCAACTTGTTAACAAATAGTGTACTAGGCTAAGAGCATCTCCACCGGGGCACGGGGTTCGGGAGAAATGCCGGAATCAAGCAATAAACATCGGTAAAGCCCACACCGCGGGGCCGAGGCCGGTGTTCCGGCCCATCGGGCTAGCGGCGCCGGTTCATCTCAACAGTAAATTTACGAAAAGTATAGGGGACACCAGAATTCCCCAGGAGCATGTGTCAAATCATGTAATGAGAAGTGGAAATTTAAAAAAAAACTAAAAAAACCAAAAAATAATTTGGCCAACTGCGGCTTGCTCCGACGTCAGCGCCGGAAGCTAGCGTTCCACCGGAGTGGCCAATTTTGGGGACGAGTGTAGGGGAAGAGGGTAAACCCCCTCTTGTCCCCTCAAACTTGTTCATGCTCGTGTTCGTGTTCGTGTTCGTGTTCGTGTTCGTGTTCGTGTTCGTGTTCGTGTTCGTGTTCGTGTTCGTGTTCGTGGTCGTGGTCGTGGTCGTGGTCGTGGTCGTGGTCGTGGTCGTGGTCGTGGTCGTGGTCGTGGTCGTGTTTGTGCTCGTGGTCGTGTTCGTGCCCGTGTTTGTGTTCGTGTTAGTGTTCGTGTTCGTATTCGTGTTCGTGTTCGTGTTCGTGTTCGTGTTCGTGTTCGTGTTCGTGTTCGTGTTCGTGCTCATGTTGCGCTCGTGCTCGTGTTGCACTTGTGTTCGTGTAGGTTGCTAAAGTGTCTGCTGAGTTTGTGAAAGTCGTAGCGCTTTTGTTTAGGGTTTGATGTGCACGTTATCTGAAACGCTTTGATGTCCTACAGATAGGGTTTGTAGGAAGTGAGGGTTAGTATTGTATGAGGTTTCAAGCACGTAGAGATACAAACCTACGGAGGACCAAGGTGAACTTCCAACGAGGAGCAAACAGTGCAAGAAGTTGAGGAAGATTTTTGACAATTGAAGGTATGTGCAGAGATTGATATTTTCGACAATTGTTTGGTGGTTTTTCTGGTTTAGTGAATTGTTGTTTGGTGTTTGGTGTTTGGTGTTTGATGTTTGCTCTTTGGTGTTTGCTGTTATTGTCTATTTGCGGTTTTTGTCTTCAGGTATTTGTTGTGTCTGCATTGCTTTTGGTTTCAATTTGTATTTGAATATGTTGTGAGTGCGTGTGTTGATTTGAATGTTCAATGTGCTTCTTTGTGTTTAGATGTGTTAAATTATTGTGTTTATGTTGCGACACATTCTGTGTGCATGTTGTTTTTTATTTTGTTTTGGTGCTCAATGCGTGTTGAGTGTATGTGTTCAGGTATGGTGTTTTGATATGGAGTTATTGGATGGTTGATTGTGTGTGTTTCGGTTTGGATACTTATGTTTGTATTGATGTTGTGTATAGTTATTTCTTCATGTAATATTGTTTGTCTTCATAATCAACTAGTTCACTGAGTTTGTGATATGGTTTGAAAGAAGGTTTTGCATCTAATAGTTTGGAATGTTATTCTTGTTGCAGGACATCAAGTTCTAGCAGAATATTACTGTGGTTGAAGTTCATAAGAAATGGCTGAAAGGTAAACTCCATACTCTCGTCCCAGAGCCCTAAATCCTACGCCTTGAACATCATATGGAGGAATAGAATCTACACAAAATTTAATGAAATGAGCATTTCGGTCATCACACTATAGGTCGAGTCGAGCTAAAGTGTAGCCAATAGCGCACATTGTTGGCTCCACTTTAGCTCAAGTCGAGCTAAAGTGCGGCCAAAGACGCACTAGACCAGTACACTTTAGTTTGACTCGAGCTAAAATGTAGAGGTCGAGTGCATCTTCGTTCGCACTTTAGCTCGACTCGAGCTAAAATGTATCGACTCACTGCGTCTTTGGTCACATATTAGCTCGAATCGAGCTATAGTGACGTTATTTTCTACTCTCAAATCCCAACTCCCGACGGATATATTCCAAAATTCCTCTAAGCCTATACACTTTAGCTCGACTTGAGCTAAAGTGTGAAACAAACCACCTAAACTACAACCCAAACACCACTACTTAAAAAGCTATAAACATTTCAAAAGCTACATTCATCGATGGCTACTTTTAACGTTCATAGAGACTTATCACTCACACAAAGATTTGTGCTCATGTCAACTTCTCGTGCAATTTCAAAAATTGTGTAACAACTTGCTTACCGATCCAACTACTTGAGAACCATACCATTAAAGGATCGTGAGTGCTTGGAATCGGGTAATAAGTTGTTGGGTAGAAGTCAGCTATGATTACTCACTTTTGGGTGAAAAAAATATACCCAAAAGTATATTTTTTTGGACCAAAAAACTTGATTTTGCCCAATTCAATGGAAAAAAAAGGTTTTTCTTCAGAAAAAAAGTATGTTTCAAGATGGATCTATGCATGATGTATTTTATTGGATAAGAAATCAAAGAAAAAATCAACATTGAGTCCTATTTTAGGAGCCATGAAGAAATATCTCATTTTTTAGCAATAAAGTGAAAATAAGTTTCCGATCTAAAATTTTCAATTATAATATATGAACACATTATGGCGTGAATGTGTCCCAAAACTTTTGAAGTATTTAACTTCCTAGAACTCTCAAAATAGGTATATTTGGCAAATGTCATATACTTGTGACAAGTATATACTAATGAAAGATATACCTATATTGGCCAAACCGTAAGTCAGAACTCAACATATTTGGAGTTCTTAGACTTTAAATCAAGGCAATTATTACATTCTATCAACAGAATTCCAAGATCGATCCCACATTTGCCGTATGCAGCAAAAGAAGGTTTGTAACACTTTCCAAAACCATTTGTGACACTATAAATATACCACGTTAGTGGACTTTCACCTTGCTTCTCGGTTTATAAGATTGCAAGGGAATAGGTGCAAGTATAATCATTATATTTATTAATGCTTGTCTCGGTGAGAGAGAGTCAATGTATGCTAATCAAATGACTACATATCGTAGCAAAATTGTACTACCATACTATGTATCTGGTCACACTTTAGCTCGAGTCGAGCTAAAGATGAAGCATCAGATAAAATACAACCATGTTAACCATCGTGTAATCGCAGTCAGGTATTTCAACTCATGTCTACTTCTTGTGCAGCTTCCTAAATCTTGCATGAGCTTCAGTCTCGTTCCAACCACTTGAGAACCTTGAAGCATGAGGTTTGTGAGTGATTGGATCGGTTCGTAAGCTTTTCCGAGGTTTGGGGAGTTGTACGACAAGTAGACGCAAGTTGATTGATAGGGTCCACTGATGTTCTTTGAATGACTGTATAAACGTAGCTAAATTGAACTGACAAGGTAATTGGTCACACTTAAGCTCGAGTCCAGCTAAAGGTGAAGCATCAGCTAAAATACAGCCATGTTTATCGTCAGGTAATCACAGTCTGGTATTTTAACTCATGTCTACTTCTCGTGCAGCTTCCTAAATCTTGCATGAGCTTCACTCCCGTTCCAACTACTTCAGAATCTTGAAGCATGAGGTTCGTGAGTGATTGGATTGATTTACAAGATTTTCCGAGGTTTGGGGAGTTGCAAGACAAGTAGACGCGAGTTAATTCATAGGGACTAGGGAAGTTTTCCAAATGACTATATAATGTTGCAATCTTTAAGTGACATACTTTGTATCTGGGTACACTTTAGCTCAAGTCGAGCTAGAGGGTAAACTCTCCAACTTATTTTGATTATCAATTCAGAGATCTAAAGTTTGTGCTCGGTTTCGTATGCGTGCAAAAATGAGAGGGACAGGATGGTGACTCAGTTGCAGCACTTTTTCCAGCAAAAGCCGGTCGACCTTGATGATGACAATGGAGACAACAACAATCACTTGGATTGCTGGGAGCTCAAGGACCCAGCAATGACATTGAAGTCGACGCTTCTGTGGGCCCTCTATACAAATTATCTTGTTTTTGGTCAGACCTTCGCTGGTGATGTCGTTGAACCCCAACACATCGACTACACGACCAGGATTACTGATGTAGTCCACAAAGATAACGATTACGTTAAATTGTCCTGTGTGACAACCACTGAGTCCGTAGAGCCATATATGTTTACTATTGTAGTGATCAATGTTATATCTCCCTTCTCTATCGACAATTGTGTCGATTCACTTAGGGCGTCCAAAGTCAAGGAATAGTGGCTCAGATCGACCACAAAATCTCAGTAAAGAAATAGGAAACTAGTAGTGGTCAACCGCTAAAAGCGAAGGCTGTAGCAGTTAAACTCCACCTCATTCTATCCAGAATGAATACCCTTGCCGCTCTAGAGAAAGCAAAGATAATCGCGGATAGGGGCCATATATCAATTTTGATAGTGTCAAGGGCCAGGACCATTAGCCAGGAGTTGAGCCAAGCTTCGATAGCGGTTAAAACACCAGGCGCAAGAATAAGTAGAAGCACCGTGCGCAACACGCTGTCCGCATCCCCCGTCAAGAAGCGTTCAGCTGCCAAGAAGCCGGAGAGCTCTTCCAGGAAGAAGACGAAGCTTGTTTTAGAGGAGGAGTTGGCCAATTCAATGGCCTCTACACTGTTGGAGCTCCTTCATGCACTCAGGTATAGAGAGACAGTCGACTATACCAAGTATTCGAACCTCGGGGCATGAAGGAGTTGATGCATTATTACATCGAAATGCACGACAAGACGCAGAAGCAGAATCTCTGCGTCATGCCCAAGCTTGATGTTATGCCAACAAAGGTTGAGGACCTCAGCGACTGCGACTTCTATATCATCAACGGCCAACATAGCCTTGCAGCATCATAGGCAATGATAAATGGCAATGTCCCGGAGATATTAAGAAAGCACTTCCAAACCTGGCAGTGTTTCATTGTGTGGACGGAGGATCCGGAGAAGCAGAGGAAGATTTCCGCAAATTGTAATTGCGTAAATCACTTGGTTCAATTCAAGTCGATGTGGGCAATTATATTCCTTAACTCTCGGGCTTTGTAGATCCACGCAAGGAGATCAATGCCGAAGCACTCCGCCGGGGGCATTCGCGGGTCTCATAGGTCAGGCCACAGAACAGCATTGGAGATTGCAAATGACAAGAACGGCATTTAAGGTAAGAAATTCAAACCAAGCTCAGGCACATTAGCTCGAGTCTAGCTAACGTGCAAGAATGCACCATATCTGAATAGTGTTGTATTTTGATTCAAATAGATTACATTGCATATTCTCTGGTTGCAAGTTAGCTCGACTCGATCTAACTTGCAATTATCGGGTTTTGTTTGACTTGATACTCATTATACTCTAATGATAAACTTACTTAACCTTGTTTCTGTTATGTGCAGCCATTTCTAAACGCGGTTCGTGAGCGCTTTGCAATGGTCGACTTTGCGAAGAGCCACGTAGAGCTCGAGAAAGCCGGAAAGGCGAAGAGGCTTTCAATTACAAACGAGGTGAAGATCATCACCGCGTCCGATGATTCCTTCAAGCTTTGGTCGGAGGTATCTTTTCGGAGGCGCACGACGACCTCATCGACGTCGATTCAAAATCGACGCCCTTGGCGAAGTTCAAGGACGCCAAGTCTTGGGTCCCAGAGAAGACACAAATGTTGTCGCAAGAATTCTTCAAGTTTCTAGGCAACATGACCGAAGGTGATCATGCAAAAATATATTAGCACATTCTTAGTCGATCAAGGCCATCGCGGAAAGTGCCTTACCCTAAGGTGGCTGTGAAGCAGCCAACTTCTGTGCTGGAGGATTGCTACACCGCCCGAGACTGGGTCGATCGGAGGACGAGGAAGGAGGTTGCTCGAATGGAGCTTCAAGTTATCAAGTTGGAGTTAGGCCTCTTCAACAACGTTGTAGCGTACAATTGGGCCAACTTACGAAAGTTTAAGGACTACAACGTCAACAAGGCTTCAAAGCGTGCTCTCTTAGATTGAGGTCCACCGGATTTGTACTACACTGACACGAGGCAGACTCTGTATCGCAACTACAAATATTTCATTCATACAAGGTGCAGACAAATATGCTAGGGATGTGGTCCTCGAATTCCTGGCGCAACCTAGGCTGCAACGTGAAGCTCGGAATCATCGACTTGTGGAACATCCCTGGTTTCTCTGGGAAGGCAAGGTCGTCATTAGAAAAGTCGTTCTTCGACGAGTTCATGACGATGTTCGCAATGAAAGGGCAGCCCTTCCTCACCAACCTTCCAGCATGGCTCTTCATTTGCGGCGAGGTGCAGTCCCTTCTTCAAGTGAAGGCGTTTGCAGAGGGCCCATCGTTGTGCCATGTGTACAATGTGCTGCAGTCGATGTACGTTCCCTACGAGAACGAGCGTTTGGGGGGATTTGCTCCAAAGAGCAACAATGCTCTGGAACCTATTGGCCTCCTTTTCCTCTTCAAAAGAGAGCTCATGCAGATCCCACCCGTGAGAAAGACCTACGCAGCTCTTGAGCATTTGTTGCACACAAAGCTTTGGAAGTACAACAAGTTGGCGTACGCGATGAACATGAACAAGCTGAGGATGGAGTTCTTCATCAAGGTCCTCAAACTCTTCTGCAAGAGGGGGAAGATAGTTGTCCAACTATTTGGCGAGACGAAATTACTAACGGTGAGCGTGGTAAGTTTACCTGCAGTTAGCTCAAGTCGAGCTAAACTGTAGATCCCTTGATGACTTGTGCATGAATTGTTTCAGAGAAGACGTTCTTCTTCTAAATGTAGAGAAGCACTTAAGCTCCAGTCGAACTAAAGTGTCGGCTTAGACTTGTATGCTTTTGTATAGGTGTCAACAGTTGCATTGTATCCCTTGAAGTTTAAATAGCTCACTTTTGGTATTTGTATGCCTTAACATTCACTTAAGCTCGATTCAACCTAAAGTGTGACTTGTCTAATCCATTGGTGTGTAGATGTTGGATCTGGA
Organism: Bryoerythrophyllum caledonicum; assembly: GCA_963971425.1. Classification (NCBI taxonomy): domain Eukaryota; kingdom Viridiplantae; phylum Streptophyta; class Bryopsida; order Pottiales; family Pottiaceae; genus Bryoerythrophyllum; species Bryoerythrophyllum caledonicum. Next base: position 40,400,018 of record OZ020514.1, read on the forward strand.
GGCATTCTGAATCTCGCACAACACCGATGAGTCGGACCTCGACAAAGCCGCTGAGGTCGCATTGACGTTGGACCGGGCCGATTTCGTCATTGGTGCATATCACGTCAACGGGGAGATCTTCCCCGAGCTTGGCAAGGTCGTTGCCAAAGGGAAGGGAATAGATACTATTGACCTTGTCGATGAGGAGGGAGTGTACCCGAGCCCTATGAGTGTGTGCCCAAGCTCGAGCAGCTCCATTTTGTAAAATTTGTTGGATCATATTTTGTGAATATATATTTTTTGATAATACAAATCAAGATGTTTCACCACTTTGTTTGTTTTGCAGATTGGATATCTACTACTGATTCAATGTCATCATGTTTTGAATGTTTGGAATTTTTATTATTGTTTTGAGGTATGTGAGCGTCACTTAGGTTGAAATTTCTACAGGACTGTGATTGTCGGGCGTCCGTAAATTCCTTGTTGGGCCTAGAGGAGTTTGCTCTTTCCCTTAAGAGTAAAAGGCTTTTGTTGCACTGTGCAGCAACTGCGTAGTCAACTATGGATTATTTGACGATGGCAGTGGACAACAGAGTTGTTGAAAGCCCTATTGCGCGGGAGCCAATTTATAATAGGATCAATCTCCCTTCGCCACAGTGGCCTCGTTCAGTTCCAGGGTCTCTACGTCTGAATCGTGATAATTGAACTCTTGCAAAGCATATTCTTTATATTTAAGGGATGCTCCTTACCCACTCTCGCTCACGGTTTAGTGTTAAAGTGTATTTGTTTAGATTGTATGTGGCACCTATTGTGCAAGAACCATTTGGGAAACGTCTCTGCCCTCGCATTCTCTCAAAAAATATTGCTGGAAACAAATGCTTTCCTTCAGCTTCCACCCGCCGCCACTCGCTTCCCAAATCAAACATTGACGAGGTGCATTGGCGAAGTTTGCAACGTCTTCTAGACAGTCCATTAATGGAAGAGAATGGCGCAACATGGACTAAGCAACGTCAAAGGGCTTTTTTGAAGACGCATATAGAGGCTTATGGAGGAACTCCCTAGACAATTTAATTAGTGATGAGACGATTGTGTTTTGCCTCGGGGTAAATGAGTGTTGTTTGTGACTTTCTTTCATAAAGTTTTAAATAAAGCTTGGATTAATGGTATATGCTTCTTTTACCGTTATCAATTTTTTGGACATTCGGCTAATTTGGTCCCTCCATGAAATGAAATTTAGTATTCTCGGTACATTGTCATTATGCTTTTCACCTACAAATGTCTATATATATTGATATTTCAAAGATCATATATCTTCAAAGTCATGGAAATTTTACGTTGGAGCTGCTCAACTAGGATGTGTCACCCGTTGTTTATGCTCCAAAGATGAAGGGTATCTATAAAGCATAGGGCTTATTTGGTTGAGTCGCCCCATTCTCAATCTAGAGGCTTGAAAGGAGACCAACTTCACACTGAGAAAGACCCTCTTTGCGGTAGTTGTCCATGAAACGGTGTTGGAAAAGGTTTACAATCAAGCAGAAGGAGAAGAGGACGCAATCCTACCATTGGCGGATGGGAAAGAACTTTCTTGACGAGTTTGAAGAAAGTGATATACCAACTCTGCAAAAAGGTCGCATCAATCATAATTTGATTAAAAAGTCATGGCTTCGTGATATGGAGGTAAAGAATAAGAGATAAGGCAATTATTGGATACCACAATTACCATTAAAAAAATTGACTTCAAGAGAGAGTTCACCATGTGGTGTAAACTCGAGAAGTCTTTTAATCCTAATTTCACCCCTTACATGGTTTGGAGAGCACTGATTGGGTGCCTACATGGAGCTTCATTAACTAATAATGGAGAATTCTAAGAGGCTCTCCTTCCAAAAGTCCTATCATGGATGGATTTCTATGCACCAAATTGTGATGATGTGTTTAGAAAGCACCAAGGGTGCCATCACTCATGGTTGAAGAAGAAAGAAAGAAGAAGACACAAGTAGTGTTGTGGAAGAATTGATTGAAGCTATTGAGGTTCAAGAATCAAAAGAAGTAGAGAAATGATTGTACAAGCAAATGAAACACACAAGGTACTACAAACAATGCTTGGAGTGAGATATGGCTTTCTTTCGAAGGCTATTACTTATAGTACCAATTGGTAACAACCCTTGCTCATACATATGGAACTACTTTAAATTTGTATCACCTCTCTCCATTTTCTCTTCTTTACTTTCTCTTATAAATCTACCTCAACTATTTACAATATCATAATAACAACGAGCAACTCTAATCTCTAACAAAAGCTTCAATCAAATTGAAGCCTATTAGAGGCAAGGAAACCAAAGTAAGAGCCAAGGCAGATAGCAAGAAAAAGTAGTGAAAAGCCTTTGGAGAAGAGAAGAAGTATTGGAAGGCTAAGTTTGCAGAGTTGTAGGCCAACATAGAAGCCATGAGTATGAACGCGGCTTTAGTAAGTGATAAGCCTCAAGTCACTCCTAGTTTTTATTTAGGGGTTGGGTTTAGACCCGATGATGATGAATTTGAAGATGACATGCCAAGTTGCATAGCACTTGCTACCACGAAAAGCTCGCGAGGGACGTATGCCTTGAATCGGAGTCAGACATCGAGGGCAAGGAAGCTCCACCTAGAGCAAGCCTAATTGTAGATCCTCAACATGGGAAGGACATCAGCAAGCTTTGTTGCCAGGATGTTTCACTTTAGAGGAGATGATGTTGTCATCCTCCATGGTGCCTCCAATTTGACGGGCAACGCCATCAACTCGCCCTAAGGTTGGAATTAAAGAGCCAACGAACGATGTGGTAATCAAAGCCACAAATGTAATTTGCTAGGCTTCATTGTTGTTCTCTAAATGGTGTGACAAGTAGGCTTTGGTTCATCCATTACACTTGTTGTGGTGGTTGATAACGCAGAAGGCAATTTCTAACTAATTGAGCCAATAGGGAGGGTTGAAGTGTCCATGGACAATTAGCGAGTCTATGAGGATTACAGAAGCGGAGTTGATGTTGAGACTCAATGAAGATGATGTTGAGGATACAAGTTTTTTTTTAAATGAAGGCTATTGTAATAGAGGCCAAGTGATACGATGTCATGGTGGATTTGGTTGTGCTATCCATAATGGGGTTCAACTTGGATTTCTGGAGAAAAAGAACAAGCTATAGATCGGAATGGCAAGCAAGGAATGGGCAAAATGCCTAGCTGCTAGCTTGATTTGTTTCAGTTCTTACTAGTACCATTGCTTATGTGTTTTCCTTGTCTAGAAGTATGAATGTGAAATCACCATGGTTTCAAACGAATGTTGAAGATTTCACAATGGCTACTCACTCATTTGATGAAGTAGATGCCCACATCGGTGATACAAATGTTGGAGATACAAACATGTATGAACTTGGCATTGAAACATTATGATGGGCTAGAACTTAGCTTTAGAAGATTGCAAAACAAATAATCAAAGATCCTTAGCAACATTTGATGCTTCGACAAGTTGAAGAAGAATCTAGAGAAGGAAAAGACTTAGGACCGCCCCTGAACACTCACATCATTCACTTGAAGGCACCAATAAATAATATTGCCTTAATGGAATTATTCTAAGAACTAGAAAGTGGCTTAGAGGCAATTTTGCAAGCGGGCATCAAGGTCAAACGCGACATTTATGTGGATGTTGATGAAGGAGCAATGCATGTGGCCAAGCGACACTCACAACAATTGAAGACACCATTTCTGGACTTCTTGGCCACTTATGCCACCAAGACTTTCCTTTCCACGCTTGTTAGTGATATTGTCTTGCTTTCAGGCGAGGACATTCACCGTGTTGGTCGTGTAGACCTTGTCATTGCAGAATGGCCTTGTCAAGATATGTTAATGGCTGACACCAAAATGGGTTGAAAGACACTCGTTCAGCACAATTTTACAACATGATTTTACAACGCATATTGCAATTGTTTCAGACATCTCAAAAGCATCGACAAAGCTACATCGTGGAGAACGTGCCAAACGTGAGTAATTCAAGGTTGAGGACCTTGGAAGAAATGCACGCTATAAACTAGACTATGAGTTTGCCAATGTTGCTAGATGCGGCTACGGTGGGATCGCATGTACATTGGCTATGTTAGTGGAGGACACATATGACATTTCGAGAGTTGCTACAGTTCACGTTGGGTTGTATCAAAGTGTCATATGTCCTTGAGTGATATTTTTTATTTTGACAGTGGACCTCGGCACCTTTACCATGACGACAAAGCACCTTTAGCGGTGGTTAACCGCAAGGGAGAATTGCATAGGGCATTGGCCACGTTGTTCAGTTTTCCAAGCTTGTATGCCTTTTGGAACAATGGTAGGGAGTGCTATTTTGTGAGCAATGAGTAGTGAGCAGTGAGCAATGAGCGATGAGTAATGAGAAGAGAGCAGGAAAAAGATTTGAGCTCTAATTGTGTGCGGATTGATTACTTTATTATCAAGTTCACACAATATTGACCAAAGAATTATAACAATAGACAATATTAACAATAAAAAGATTGAATTCATAATTATGATGCATAAAATATCCCATGGCCTTGGATATTAGGTTGCTCTTCATCCAATTTTAGATCAATTATATTAGTATATGCGTTTGATGTACTTTACAATGCACATATTAGTAAGTAGCAATAGTAGGATTCACATATTTTATATTATGAGGACTGTGAAAGAAATCTCAAAAGAAACTACCGTAATCTCTAAATAATTCTAACAATTTCAAATTCATAATCCTTGAATATTTTCTATTCTAGTGCAATGAATAAGGCAAGAAACATAAACTTCTCAGCTTTATGCATCATTTAGCTAAATGTGGAAAATTCAGTGAATTCTGGACTTTAGACTGAACGCATCATCGGGAGATGTGATCAACGGTCATGATTTTTGGACTTTGCATAGTCCAATTTTAGTTACATAAGTCATCTTTTAAAGCAGATTCCACTACGGCTAGTACCTTACTCAACTATGTTTAACAAGGTTTAATATGATGTTTTTCATTGAAGACAAGAGTTATATTTTGATTTAAATGAATGGAAATAATACTACTTCCTAGGACCATGACATTAAGTTGTAATATCAACTCCTAAATGAAAAAAGTCTTAAGGTGGGCTTTTGCAAATCTTCGGCCGTTTCCATGGTTTCATTTTAAATTTACAATTCTTAAAATTCTATACAAAGATGCAAGTAGACAAGAGCTACACCAAAATATCATTTTAATTTTCATCTGACCTATAAAAATAAAGTTATGCCATCTGAAAGAAAAACTTCTTCAATGCGTGCACATCTGGAAACTCTAAAAATCTATGCTCGGACACTCTATCAAATGTACGATATTTAATAAAAGAAAAGATTATTAAACCTTTCACACTATAAAATGGCATTGATTGTCTTTAGTGAAAAAAACATGTTTAATCTTTTGACAAAGAGGTCCAAATTTATGAAATTTAGAGAGTATGTTACCGATTAAGTCTGTATTGAGATCCTTTACTTTTTTTTAGAAATTAATAACCTCTTTTCTTCCGGTGGATTGCACTAGAATCAACGGTCTTGAAGTGATTTTTGTTTGAAACATATACAAAAAGTGACAAAAAATGGGTCGTAGACATTGTACCTTTGTCAATTCTCTTAGATAGAATGAGCCATTGATTCAAAGTTCTTATCATGCACCATTATACATTCCTACCGTTATTAAGATTTGTAGTGTGTTCTTTTGTTGCATATTTTCTTCTCATTTGGATTGATAGAAAATCAATACTAGTTAATGGAATTTTCTTCAATTTCAGCCAAACCTCTTATTTTTGCATTATTGTTGATTTATTAATTTTAATTAAACAATATTAAAATTGTGAATAGTTATTAAATACAAAATTGAAAAAATTTAGAAGTAATTGAAATTGCATGTTAATATGTGCATGCCATATTCCAAAAATAAGCAAGTCGGAAGATCACCCACGCCAAATTTTTATCTTTTGTTCATCCAAATGTCGAACAACCTTCCGCTTTTGACATATGTAGATGGAAAATGACTCAAGAATCAGTGGGGCCATTAGTAATTGAAAAATCTTTGAGTCTTCTTGAAAATCAAGTATTTGTCTACCAAGTGACTCACAACCTCGGATGAAAGGTCCTACAAACAATTGGAATTTGTTGATATGTTATTGAAACTAGAGACTAGAAAATTTATTTTTTAATCAAAGTATACTGAAGAAAACTCACCGGTAAAGGCATTCCAATCAAGAATTATGTCCCCAACTATGGTAAGCAATTCAATCATTGTCTATATCAAATCATCAGATCTCTCCTGAGCACCGCACCATGGTGGTTCTTCACACAAATGCTGAATTGAAGCGTTAACCGCATTAAACAATGACTAAGCTCTCTCAATGGTGCTCCAATGAAGAACTTCGATACAATCAGAGTGTCTCATATAAATAATTGGACACAAAAACGCATACCCTAATAAAAAGTACAATTTCATATAGTATCATATTAGAAAGCATTGAAGAGAATGATACACTAATAGCACTTGAAAATTTCATGTAGAGAAAAGATACAATTACCGGGGTAGAAGGATCTTGAGGAATAGCTAGTTGGAGCTCGTTTAAAGCGCACCAATTGGTTAGTACTTTGAAATCCTATCTTATTGCGCATTCTTCAATCTCCAATTCCAACTCTTAGTCATTGGCATGAAATAGAAGCAATGCTGCAGAAACATGGAAATAATTGTTAGCAAACTTTAAAATGGTATCAATGTACTTTTCCGGCCTGACATTACACAAGACAATGTCTAAATTGTCGCCCAAGATGCCTGGAACATGTAAATTTATCAAAATGTCTGCAATGACAAGAACTAATCTAGTGTGCTTGCATTTTTCACTTGAAACCTACCGTGATTGATCTAAACAAACCTGAGAAGCAAATGATGTCAGCCACGTAGATGCGATGTCTACTAGAGTCCTAAGAGATTAAAATGAAGTTAAAGAAAGGAAATCTTGGATATGATATCATAGAGTTGGATCCAAGGCTAGGATAGTCCATCGAGTTTAGAAGGAAAATCCATAAGATATAAAAGAGAAGAGTTCTTCATTAAAGATTCAAAAGAGATAACATGCGATATCCTAATAAATGATTCAGCCTATTGAGATTGTCGTTGCGATCGTTGCTGAACCTCCAAAAGTGTGGCTTTAACATAGTTGAATCCAAGAGCTTACATGGAAGCCATGAATGGAGAGAAATTTCAACCAAGTTCCTCTTCTCTGGTCACATTTGTACGACTTGGCAATAGTGATTTATTGCTTTTTTCCTTTTCTGCTAGAAGTGCAGCAAGAGCCTTTTCAATCTTGGTATTTGGAATGGCCAGTGCCTTCAGTGCCTCCTCCCAACTTGAGCTTTGCCTTTTAAGCCTTTGTCAAACACTTCTTTTTACTCAAATTTTCATCTTGTACAATGGTTGGCAATAATGGGGATTGCCCAGCCTCTTCATTATCCTCGTTCTTAACATCAAGTGAATTTGGAAGAGGTGCAAAATCAAGAAGTTGATTGCAGAAGCATGTCTCTTTGTCAATAATGAAATTTGGAATACATTCTAGATACCATTCACCACCGTGAGGAGGAGTGAAGTGCTTACTTAAGTGAAATTTTGTGAATTTTCACACCGTGGAAGAGGTTTGGATCCACCTGGACAGAAACGGAAGACATGGTACTTGTCCAAGCGCATTCTTTGGAATCAATTCCTTGAGAACGTACCTAGGTAAAGAAAGTAGACGCTCAAAAGATATTAGTGAATAATACTTAAATTCATTATAATGAGAGAAATTGAGAGATAATTAGAAAGAAACTATAGGTTCTTTCTAATTATAGATGATTGATAACAAGGCTTTTAAAGCTCCTTGATAAGAAGGTTGGCTCCTAGCATATCATCGAGGTTTGAGCCCTTCAAAAATGTTGGCTTCACATATGAATGAACAAAAGGCATAAAAGTCTTCCTTGACAATATCATTTGCCACTTTTCAACGTAGTTGGAAGGACGCACAAGTCCAGGTGAGGCATTTCAATCCATTTTTAATGTACCCGAGGTACAAATCTCTTCATAATGAGCTAAAAATTTGTCCTCAAGCTCACCAAATAAAAAATTTATATTAGCAACAATATTAAGCAAAAGCAAAATAAACAAACATAATTGGTCACATTGAGTACCTCGGCCAAAAATGTAGCACAATTGAGGAACGCATCAAGCGTATGGTCTTTGAAGTTAGCACTTGAAAATCAAAAGAGAGAGCAAAGAAGAGCTAGAGAATTTTATTGATGCAACCATCTTGACTTGAAATAGGGCTCAACATAGAATGTTGTCATTTATTATAGGCTAATAGCAAATCTAGAAGGACCGTGTGAAGATTTGCATTTAAATTTCACAGAGTCGTATCAGATTGACCTACACATTGAAACCGAGTGATGTTATATAAAAATTTCTTATTAAAGGACAAAAAATTAAAAATGATTTATCAGACAACGAATAAAACATCCTATTCATGAAATTGGGAGATTTTCAAGACTTTAAAAGTATGAATGGTTTTTCCAATAGTGGTTGCTTGTGCACATTCACGTTGATTTAAGCTAAACATGCACCCCTTTTCTTCAACTTTTACAATTTCAAGAATAATTTAAGATACTCAACAAATTGCATTGTGCATTTTCACTAAATATTTGCATTTTTTGTTCAACTTAAGCTTTAAATATTATTTGGAAGGCTTTCAATCTTTCAATTTGATGAATTTGATGTTATAAATGTTAGGGTTTTTTCCCAATTTACATCGAACATTCAATTAAGTAAGATCAAGATTCAACCTTTAAAATTAAAAATAACACTTGAAACCCAATGCACGCACTATCATTAAGATGCACTTCATTGATTAAGCGCCCTAGGCACTCAATTGGTGGTTACCGTCCCATACAAAGAACATTTTTCCACGAAAGGTTTCATATTCTGGATTTGACTATAGAAATTCTTTAAACTTTGCATTGGCAGAATGGCAATGAGAATTCCAAATTGCCATTATCTTAGGAGAGACTTCTTTTGTCATCTTACAATCATCAAAGTATAAGATGTAGAAAGATTAATCACTGTCAATGTATCCGCCCACAGATTGCTTATGAATAGCAAATACGACGACCTTTAGAAGTGGACGTACTTGTGGCAAAAATACCATCATGCAAAGAGGTACATTAAAAAGGCCTTTGGTCACATGCATGCTCTCCAAGGCGGTCACAAAATTAGACTTCTTATGAAGTTTTCTTGCTCTTTGCCCTTCTTGATTGTTGGTCAAATCACTCGGACATTTCAAAGAGCCATCTTCTAAGTTAGATGAAGAAACATTCTACATTTAAAAGTGGTAAATGTAGGGTAGAAGCACTTGAAAAAGTTCTTCAATGCAATATTAAACGCTAAGAAAGAAGAATTGAACGCAATTGAGGACCAATGTTTCAATTGAGTTTCAATTGGGTCCTCCAATCTCAAGCTTTGATATTTTGTCAATTCTCAACACATATTTGCATTGTAGGAATTTCAAGGACATGTGACAAATATGATCACTTTTAAGCTTAGATAGAATGGAGTCATAATTTGTTGAAATGGTTTAGTATAACATCAACAAGAGTTCAAAGGCTTGGTATAACTTCAAAGGTGCTTAAAATGACTTCAAAGGCTAACTTCTGTAAATCCAATTGGTCAAACTAAACAAAAAATTCACAACACACACTTATCCAATCCTAGTAGAAGATCTCTAGATTAGATATGTAGAGGAATTAATTGCATTTTGTATTGAATGCATTGAAACTGATAGTTTTGAATGAGTTTTGGTGCTAAAATGTTATGGTCATTTAGGGGATATGAAACAACAATAAAAACGAAAGGGAGGAACCAACATACTTGAATTTTAGAGTTCTTCCTCAGAAAGAGCGTCCATGTCATCCTAAACTTATATACACAGTAAAGCTTGGGATCAAAATATGAAATTAGAACAAATGGAATAAGCCATTTTATAGTAGGAATGAAATTGCATCAAACAATAGACTCCTATAAGAAGGTTTTACATTATTATCTAATAAGCCTTGGTAAGAAGCCTATGTCAACAAAGTCTTCTAACGAGAGCTATGACAATATATTTCTGATAGACAAATAATATCACTATAGTTCCAATGAAGAGCCTTTGTTGTCAAAGCCATCTATTCAAGGTCTTGACATCAAGATTCTACCTCACTAATAATCTGTGTATAGGACCTCATAAGAAGGTTTCTTTGACCAAGCCTTCTTACGAAGACCTTAATTTTGCAAGACAAATAATGCGAGTAGAACATTATCTCAAAAAGCTTTGTCGACAAAGCCTTCTTTTCGGGTCGTATAATGAGAAATTATGCAAGAAAATGAACCACTTTAAATTGAGAAAAACAACCAACACTTGTTTTTAAATGAACTATAGAAAAGTCGTAATGTGGTCAAATTTTTGGCTTCATTATAAAGTTTCTCAAAAAAGATTGTAAAATGGAAATATGGAGTAAATCACATGTAATTTACACCCAAAGTAGAATAAATGATAGCCATGCATATGGTCGTACACCCACATTATCCCGCAGTTTAGAGTTTAAGGATTGTGGCAGAATCTCATCTTAAATTTGAAGGACTTGAGCTTACTTCTTGGTTGATTGCCAACGACGTTATGTAAGTTAAATCTATTGTCCGCCATATTGAGAATATAAGCTCCATTTCTATGTTTTGGAATGCCTTGCACTCATTCCTAAGAGGTTCTTTTAACAAAGGATCATATAAGAAGGTTTAAGTATGATATTTTATATAGGATCTTTTGAGCAAGGCTTGTTTGGGTTTCATTGGGGGTCATGTGGATCATGTGCGCCAAGTCTCAAAATACCGCGTTACTCAATGCATGCATTGATTTGGGTACTTACACTATAATATATGCGAAGCTAAGTATTCTAATGAGACTGAACAATTTTTGACAACAAAGCCTTGTAACAAGATTACAAATATACAATGAAACTAAATTAGCGAGTATTGCTCCGAGCCTCCAATGTCTGGTTAGTTTCCTCCGGTGTTGCCTTGATCAGGAATATGTTGGGATACATGTCAAAAATGCTCACGCTTTAACCATGCTTTTGGTCGCCATTTAGACTATTCCAATGTTGCCGTGATTATAAGATCCTTTATGATGGAACAAGCATCAAACACGATGCGTTCATAGAAGATCATCGTTGACTTTCAGGCCCCATATCAAAGCTCACCCAATCAACTTTCATCGGAGTCAACCAAGATAAGAAGATCATAAGATCTAACGATCAAAAGATTTTGGTTGGTACATGGTTTAATAACGAAGGCTCTTGAGTCATTCTTGTCACTATGTCTAAACAGGACAACGATCTGATGTGCTCTTCATAGAAGGTTTGTCAACAAACCTTCTTATGTCAAATCCATAGGTTTTTAATAGCCATGCTTACAATCAAACGGTTCACAGAAGATCAAGATCATTTGGTGATGTAAGCTAGAAATATTAGGGTTTTCTACTCTCACCTATAAACTAGATATGCTTACACTCGAACCTTGGCAGAAGATTGACGTTGCATCCTACTTTGACAAGGGTTTTAACTTTTAACTTCTACGAGAATGCTCTCACTTGAATGTTTCAATGCAGATCACTATTGCCCGATGATGCACCCTCAAGCACATAGCTATCAAATGATGATGCACCGACAACTTACTAAGACTCTCAACTCACATTTTGCAACAAATATGCTTATATTCAAACCTTTAACACCTTGTTTGCTAGCTATTGGTCCCTTGAACCTCAACATCCAAATCTAGATTTGAATACCGCCACCATAGTTTCAACTTAGGTTCAAAGGCACGCGCTCACAAATAATTCATTATCTCTTGGTCCAATCAGATCTGCTAACTTGATCCGGTCCTATAGAATTTGCTAACTTGATCCTTTCTCAAAAGATATATTCTAAAATAACAAAGGTTCCACCTACAACTTCTGACATGTATGCTCATGCTCAAACCTTGTTTAGAATATCATGACTGACCATCAAAGCGTGTGTTGTAAAGAGAACACCTCTACCGTCTACTTAAACCAGTATAACACGAGTTATTCTACTTGTGAGCAACTCTCCACCTTCCTAGTCCCGCCTTCAAATTAGATTATGGTCTTGAAACTTTTCAACATCCAAATTTGAATGTAATTCCTTGTCTATTTATTTCTAATTAGACCCAAGAACTCTACACGCATCAACTGATCAATAGCCTTAAACAAATCAGAAGTATCTCCGTGATTTTGGTTACCAATCCTAAGTGGCATGACTCCCTCACCCACTCTACTTGTATAAAAACCAATCAGAGAGAAAAATTTACGTCCAAGTTGGAAATTGCTCATGCCTCCGGTGAAGTTGATTGCGCCATCTTTGGTTCTGGAGTATATTTCAATTAGGCTGGTGGGGAGTAGATTCCACCACATTGTGAGTATTTACGTCCCTCCCATCTCTGACCTTGCCGTGGCATATACATGAGGTATTAGAATCAATTGTTATTAGAAGAACTTACTAGGTCAGCCATGGAAGGTGGCGCAAGGGCAACAAGGTCGCGCAAGCTATGGAAAAGATACTAAAGTGTTGTCTTTGCTACTCAATGAAGATATTATTCTATAAGTATGTAATCTAACAAGAGAATACACTATGATTAGTCTTACACTTGTACCTCAATTATTTTCTAATATGTGGAGAAGTGCACCCGTAGATCCATGCTTTGTTAAATCATAGAACAACACCTTTGTAGTATCATATGTGTCAACTTCAGTAATATTTGCCTTTATCCTACCCATTCTACCCATTTGTAAATGCTTAGGAGTTGAAGATCTTAAACCACGCCTTTCTCACTTTTGCTTCCTCTCAATTGCTAAAGTAAAAGAATACTTTGTAGCTTTCTTAGTCATTTGGAAAAGGCCTCTTCTAATGACCTAAGGGTGTAAACAAAGTTGAAGTCTTCTTAGTTTTATCTTAGGTTACATGTTTAAGAGATGCTACTTAATAGAATACATTGGACTCCAAATGAGAGTACCAAAACTCTATATTTTGATGATCACAGTTGCTACATCAATTAGGATACATGCCAGCAGAATCATGATAGCTTACTTCAAGACATGTTATTAATTCATTTATATTATGTACCTTTATTAGCCATATGATAAACCTATAAGGTGCGATTAACTCTAATATTGACTATTATTTAGTATACATCTCAAAAATTATTGTTCCACTCTAATTTCCAAATCCCATCCACCTAAGTTAATATATATTAGCCTTTTGCATTAATATGCATAGTTGTAAAGGCCGACACACTTTGTCTTATGGCAAAAACACCTCATATGTGTTTTTTACTCTATTTCTAAATTTAATGGTTTTCAATTCTAATTAATAAGGCAAATTAATTTTGCAAGCTTCCTTGCTAAGATTTTGAATATCTTTGAATTCCGTATTTTGCTGACACTAATACGGCGTAATAATTCTTTCCTTAGATACAAAAAGAATTTTTCATTTATTCACATGATTTTCTACCAAAATTCGTCAAAACAAAATATAATGCGGCGCTCTTTTGTATGTAACTCTTAAGATAACTCAATTTAGTTCTCCTATCTAATTCTTCAACTTATAGAGTTTCCTATAATGGCATATGTTGAATTGGGTACGCTTGGTATAGTTGCAATCCACGGCGATGGTCCAAAATTTCGATCACGTTCCGTGTATCTAAAGATGTTCATTGCGCTGTGAGTGGTATTAGACTTTTGTCTTGTTTCTAAATATTGGAGGGTTCAATATATATTGATGAAGAAGTGCGAGGTTTAGAGTTCACAATACTTACACACACCATTGGTCAGGATGCGATTGCTTCTGACGAAGAAAAATCTTGGCTACTCAAGTGTGGTACTTATACAATATATGGTGTTCAAGATAGTCTTCACAATTCATGTACTCAGATATCAGAGGCTAGTGTATCTACTACTAGCAATCAGCTAGAAACCATTCTTATATCCCAATATCTTAATGTCCCAATATCAAAATTGAACTATGTTGTGAGACAATTCACATTCTGAGTAATGACTCTGACACGGATATTCTAGTTCCAATTCAACTAGATAAACCAGTCTCTTGTCATCTTCTATCAGTCTTGACTCTGCAATAAGTCAATCCACTCAAGTCAACCTATGTCTTGGTATAAAACCTCCACTTGCACCATCTATATCATCTTTATCTTCTATCGAGGATTGCATTAGGAAATTGGGTGCAAGAAAAGGATAGAAGTCTTCTAAGTCGAGAGTTTTGTTAAGAGATGATTTTCCAATGGTCCCAATTTGTACTGTTGACTGATTGCCTTTAAGCTTTCATGAGAATGAAATTTATATGCTACCTCTATCCACAATGTTGTCTTTGCAGTTTCAAGCTAAGCTACTATAGGGCATGGACAAACATTATGATGGTCATGCCTAGACTTGTACGATTACAATCCACTTTATAAATCACATGGGACTTTTTTTTAGATGTCATCTGCCAAAGACATTTTCCTTGCATCAATGACAAGTGTTACTACCTCGATAAAATTCATAGATCAAATCTAACTAATGAGATGGAGTGGAATGTGGCATCATACTCATTAGAGAAGTTTTGAGGTCATGAAAAGCCCCTCCATGCAAATTTGGGGCATGGTACTTTTCGTGGATTTTGTGCTTGGACAGGGTGATTTGAGCTTTGGCAACCTTAGAGGGCATCACCATTGTCCAAGCAAAAAACACACCATGTGTGTATAAGGCCTTGATTTATCACCAAACAATATTGATGTGGAAAAAAACATGCATTTGTCGCTTCTTCAAGTTTAAAAACTAAGTACATCATCATGCTATGGTCTCATTGTACAATACCCTCCAACATGTCTTGCAACCATTTTGTGAACTCTTGAAATTCTCTCATTCATTTTCAATATGGGAGGATTTTATCAAATTTATCCTATTAAATCTTTTGTGTTACGGACCCTTCACGTGTTCATAAAATGTCAATGTCAAAAAATGAAATCTCTATTTTTGGTGAATTATTTTATCTTATTCACTTAATTTCAAAAAAAATTAACTGAGAAATATATATGATGATTTTTTAAAATTTGATTGCACCAATTTATAGGATATATCATTGTTCACATTCTTGGTATTACAAAGATGCACACTATGTAGGTAAAATTCTCCTCTATGTGGCTCTAGAGTATTTTCATAATTTCCATTCATTCATATTCTAGGCTAAGGAAATCAAATTCATATATTAAATCAAAATTTGATCAAATAAAGTCAAATAAGGTATCATTACAAAGCTATAGTAGTATAGAAGCCTAATATGATATGAAGTTTACAATATGTCTTACTCACTTACAGCTTTCATCTGGGTTGGCATTGTTGAAATCAACTTCTTGATGCTTTCTTGAGGTATATCCTCCCAAGCCAGATTGACTGATGTCCACATTTCGTCTTTGTTTCGTGGTCTATTTCTCTGTTGCACTTGATCTTTAACTTGCTTCCAGACATTCTCTATAGGATTAAGGTCGGGAGAATTTGGTGGCCATTCAAGCTTTTTCAATCCAAGTTGCTCTCTCCAATCTTTTTGTATATTACTATCATGTATTGGAGCACCATCCTCCATTAAAATGTGGTGCTCATAGTGGTCATGGTGCCAATAATAATGCTCTAATGTTCCTTGAGATACTATCTCTACAAAGTCTTTGACAGTGCATCTATTAGGAGGAATTAACACCAAATAAGACTTAGAAGAGCTAGTGATAGCACCCCATACCATAATTGAAGTCCTTCCGGATTTGAATGTAGGTGCTAAGCAATTGTAGTTGTAGCGTTCATGTGCTTTTCGCTAGACACGAATTTGGCGTGATGGTTTTCCAACTTCAAAGGATGACTCATCGGTCCAAATCACATTACTCCAATCGTCAATCGTCCAATGCAAGTGCTCCTTTGCAAAAGCCAACCTCTTTGCCTTGTGTATGTCACTCAAGAATGGTTTCTTCACTGCAATGCAACTTTTAACACCAAGCTCATGAAGCTCTTTACGTAAAGTTGACATGCCCACGGAAGATGTCACATTGCTGCACAATTCTGCAAAAGGAGCACGACGACTACTACTAAGATCTCTATGGAGCTTTCTCCTATCTCCATCACTCATGTTTCGCGGCCTACCGGACCTACTTGCTGGCAATACAGAGCCACTAATTCTAAATCGCTTGAGAATCCTTGAAATAGTCGATTTTGGCCTTCCTACAATGTTTCCAATTTCACTCACTGACATGTGAGTTTTCTGCATATCAACTATCATGTGTCGTATATCATTTGATACATAACTCCCTGTCATGGTGCACAATCCTCAAACAACACTTACATCCACAAAAAGTTTGATAAAAAAGGTCCTAACAACAACACAGAAACGATATGTTTGACAAACACGACTTGTTGCACACAATTTTTCTAAGAAATGTGTACCATCAAGATGACTTGCAAACATGTATGTGTATCTCTGGACCTTCCCAAGCTCAAACATACTCAAAATCTGATATCCCAGAGAAGAAGTGATCACATTAGGAAGGGTACCCTTTTCCAAGATTTTTAAGCATAATGGCAATTTTGGTAGACACATGGCAATGGATGCCTCTTTATATTTAGAAAATGCATGGTGTATGAAGGTAACTAGAACACCTTCCATGATGCAAAAAATCTCATGGAGATGTGATGATTATCATGCCAACACCATCATTCTAAATCAGGCCATGGGATATGTTTTAAGTGAAAAAACAGAGTGTGTTGCAACACTTGTTACATGGTACTGTACATAGTCAACACATGTCTTATTAATGAGTCGACGTCTTGTTCTAATGAGAAACAATATAGTATTCAACATACCAAGTATATAAATTGATAAAATATGCGGACAAGGTGCTACACCAATAATGTTCATTAGTGTTATGGCACCAATAGTGTAACTACCCCTATGACCTGACCTTCACTAAATGTCAATTTGTTTACATTTAGTGTTCAATGTCAAAAAAATCTGCCTAACAAAATTGCTCATAACTTTTGCATCACAACGAATTTGAAGATGTACCATATACCGATGGAATCTCCTTGAAAAAACACATAAGCTGGTCACCTCACTCGATAGAATTGGTGCTAAACTGATAAAGATATGCCTCCTCAAACTTTCAACCAAAACTCAAGAAATCTGCCCAAAAATATTCGCTATAACTTTTTATTTAAGACGAATTTGAAGATGGGTAAGGTGCCATTGGAAGCGTCTTTTCAAATCAGTTCAGATAGGCACAAAAAAATCTCAAATTGGACAAAAATTGCCCCCGAAATCATCATTTGGCATGTGGCAAGATTTGGGTGACTTGCAATGAATTGTTACATAACCAACACTAAATGTCAATATGTTAAAAATGTAACAAGGGCAAAAGTTAGAGAAATTGGCAATTAGTGTTTAAATTGACATATAATGTAGTTACATTTGTAGGGTAATTGACATTTAGCGTTTATGTTCGTAAATAGTGTTGCGAACACTAATGAACATTATTGGTATAGCGTAGAAAGTAATTAGTATTATTAAATGCCAAGATGGCGTTAGTGTACTAGGTATGTATCAGTATAGTATGCCAACAAGGCGCGGAAGGAGCAAAATAAAGTAGTGGGAAGGCTTGTGAAATGTGGCATGTGGCATGTATTTGGAGGAGCCAAGTCTTCTTTAACTATCAGTTTGCTCCGTGAATCTAGTTGCAACACAGCCTCTTTGCTTGAAGCAAGTCTTATTTTCATGTCGTCTATAGTTTAGTAGTTTACTTGTCTTCCTTCATTATCACCTTCACTTTTGATACACATGACATTTGTTGTTCTTAGACAAGTTTTTAATGAGGATACATTGACGTATTGTTACCTTGAATTTTGTTGTACTTCACAATCTCTCTGCATGAATCCGAGTTCTTGTATATTAATTGTTGTATAAAGCCAGTTATATTGTTTTGCTTGGTGATTTGTATCTTGCACTGTAAAATTAGTAACTTTTAGGATTTCTCTTCAAATCACTAGAAAAAGTGAAAAAGAATTTGTGTTTTTCCGCAATATTATGTATCCTAGATTCACTATCCAATGAAACATTTTTTTGAGCTTTACCAATGTACTTTTTGTAACGTCCCTTCAACATGGCGCTGAAGAACGTTACAAATACCAATACTTACAATCCGCAGTGGAAGATCCTATCAATGGCTGTTCTAATTCTTGACTTGGCAAAATACTCACCAACTTGTATGGTTTGTTAATTCAATATGGGTTGAACAACTTGCATTGATTTAATGATGATAAATGGATACATAGAGAATAAATTTTTGAGGATAAAACTACACAAGCATGCTAATGGTACCATCTAACAGTTCCATGTCAACGGACATGGCTCTATGGTGATTTGTCCGAATAGATGGTATGGCACTAATAGTGTTGTCAGACCTGCGTATTCAACTGTATTCCCGGCATGCTTCAACAGCTACCCACCAAAGGCCTTCTTCTAATACCAAAAAGTTCTCTATTGTTATGTTTAATCCAGATTCTAAACCTTCAAAAGGCTCTACGGTTGTCTGAAAGTCTATCAAACTCCTATGTCTTGTTTGAAGGTTAGATGTGCCAAGATCTACAATATCTTAAGTCCCCCTCCAATGTCTCGTGTTTATATCTATATTGGTACTCACTCAAATACTGTCAAGACTGGTGATGACTCATTGGTTGAGGAGCAATTGACGACCCTCCCTAGCGATTAAGTTGAGAGAACTCCCTTCGCTACAAATTCAGCTATAGTCTTGGAGGTCGGCAAAAAATTTGTAGTAAGACTTTTACTAAATCCTGAAGGGGCATCTGAATAGATCCCATCTAAGGAGTAGTTAGTGCTCGTGCTTGAGAGATGCAAGAACTTAATATCTCCAAATTTGCAAAACAAGGTCGTATCCTTCCATTATCTTAGAGACTATGGAGTCATGGACAGTATTACAAAGTTCAGAGGATCCAGCAAATAAACATATTAGCTAAATAATATGTTTTTTGGGCAAGGTTTTCAATCAATCAAGGTATTTATTTTAAAAAAGTCAGAAGTTGGACCAGGCCTTGTTCTCTTGGACCATTAGCTTGTATTTGGCAATTTTGTTGCCACAAATGGGGTGAATTAATGTAGGTGATAAGTAACATCTTTCATTAACATTTCAATTTCACCCTACTTACAACTCAAAAATGTTATCTCACTTATAGTCTTCCATCATAGACATGCCTCCATCTAGGAGAATCTACGAAAGAGAAATGCCCTCATGCAACCTTTACAAGATGGAGTACAACCAATAGCTCTAACAATCCCAAAAGAGGGAAAATGATATGTATGTGGCGACACTCAACAACTACGCTAAAGCATTCGCACTAGGCCTTGTATACTACTAGTTATTTTAGAATAAAAGAGCAACCATGAGACCGGGTAAAAAAGATCTTTGTCAACGCATTGCCCAAATCAATGCCAAGAGCACAAGAGACCCCAAGAAGTTGCATGCTACTTTAGAAATATTTTATGGTACTTCACAACTTTCCACAAAAGAGTTACATTTTGAGGGTGAGGAGGTATTCATTGAGGCAAACATCTCTATTGGATCAAAGTATGACTCTCATTGGACAAGATTAACATGTCTCGCCACGTGAAGAATATACGATGTACTAAAACCAAACTTTGATTTTGAATTTGCGGTGAAGATTTCATCATCTAAAGAGACAACAACCATATCAACTCCGCATGATACAAAGGTGGTCCTTGAGACGACTTATAATGAGACGGACAAGCACAAAGCACAGCTTTCAAAGACATCACCAAATGCTTAGTGTTGCATAAGAAGCTATTACTAAGTAAAAATGCGTAGCCAAGATTGTTTAGTTCAACAAATCTATAGCCGCTCCTACATATACAGACATGATGACAAATGATGACAAATGCAATTTTTTGTGCAACGACGATATTGAACATTGTATAAAGGGCATAAGGCACAAGTAGGTTGTTACAAAATTGCCCGTACTTGCAATTTGCCTTATCAAGCTTTGCACCAACTTTACTCAGCAAGAAGTTTTTGTTTTGGAGCATGCACAATTTTGATTAGAAAGATGCCCTACGTTGGCTCTACAGAAGTTGTTCGGTAAGTTTGGAAAACTTATTAGTTTTGATGACTATTAAGCACCAGATTGGCCTAGCAAGTAAAGAAAGTGCAGATTTCGTAAGAACATTTGGTGCAATCCTAGGTCTCCAACAACAAAACACTCCAACAGCTATGGGACTGCTCTTTCTATCACCGGTAGAGTTCTAAAGTCAATATGCTTGCCTCTCTAGGATAGGGATCAATTATAAACTTTGAATCCTGCCATGGATCCAATGCAAATAAATATTTGATCACGGTTGGACAATCTGCAAACTATGGCTGTCCATCTTTCAAGGATATGGAAACAAAATACCTTGGTAAGTGTTGTAAGATGATAAATTGCAAACATCTGTGTAATATATTTACTCAGCTTTGTGTTTTGTTCCTGAAGTAGATCAGTTAATCCATGCACCTAGTTTCAGCTCTAGCAAAATCAAGCGCATGTTGGAAATCCTTCTATCCAAGTGCCAAACCATTAGGACGGCTTAACAGTTGATTATATTGTATTGAATTTTTTATATTTAAGTGAAATAGTGCTGAGAATAAAAGGGCCACCACTTTATTTTTTGCTACATGCCTCTTCTCTAGTTTCTTCTTACTGTATTTGATATTTTTTTAGTAGTACCATCAATTCCATCTTATACTACGTATAAATTTCTCGAAGCAATTATTGTAATTACTAGGTTTTCCTTGTGCACTTTAAGTTTCCCACTGTAGGTCTTTCATTATTGGTGACTATTTGATCTTTGCATATTTTTAGATTGTGACCATATTGAACATGAGAGTAAGGAGAATAACTCTTTGAAAATTATACTATCTATGCTATAATGTTAAAATGTCATATTTAAGTAGATTTAGACTTTTAAAAGTCAAGATTGGTTAAAGTCTAGACTAAGTCAAGTTTCACCCACAAAATATGGCATAGAGGTGCTTTGGAAGATCCCTCAAAGCAGTCAAAGATGGTGAATAAATATTGATAATACGGAGATCAATGCTAGAAATAATTCATAAATTCAATGAATTTAATGATGTAGCATGTGACCTTGTATTAACAGATAGGAGGATCCACCAATGGGACTAAATCTATGTACTAAAAGAAAGAAGTGGACAACTTATAGTATCAGTTACAAGTGAGCAGTGCACTCGAGATCAAGTTCATGGAAAATCGAATGATTTATAAGGATGGGTGAATCCTCCAATGCAACAATACAATAATATACAAAGTATTTGATGATGTTGAAGAGCAAAAAGGCTAATAATATAATTGTAGTAAAAGTAAGGAGGAATATTGAATATATAGCATCATACGGTAAGATGCACATATAGTTTATAGGCAGTTCTAGTAGAAAAAAAATATTCAAGACGAGTTGATACATTGTAGACAGTTTATTGCAAGGTCAAATTGTATGAATATACTCTTATCAAAGATGCCAATTCTTACACAATTGGTCTAGAAGAACAAGGATTGAAAGATCCTTCAATATTGCTGGAAAACCAATACGCAATAATGAAATCGTTGCGTTTGTTGAAAGCCATAGATAGGGAGCTAAAAGGTAAATGACCGACAAATTTGCCAATCTTGCATATTGAATTTCTCTAAGGTCAAGGGTCTACGACGTTTGGAGCTTTAAGGTTGGTCATTGCTGCAATTTGGTCCCTTTGTAGAATGGTCCGAGTCTAAGACTTTGGTGTACTTGACCAAGAGGCAAATATGACGGCCTAAACATGAACATATACTGAACTTTGATTTTTTGGAACCCATGTTGCTATCGAACAATCCTCATACTTCTTCTTGTGGTCTTTGTACCCTCTTGACTCCCGGAATTGGGTAATGAACTTTCCATAGTACTCACGTCCACCTTCTCTTTCGGCTGCTGAAATCCCTCTTCCTAACTAGACATCATATACTTTGGGGTCTGAAGGACGGAATAGAATCGATAATCTCAATATGACATCTCACCATGAGTTCAAGACATCTTTCGATTTCTCCTTCCGTGGGCCATAGTAAAGTTTAGGTTCGTCATATTCAAGTGTGACATCGTCTCTTGTATTGAGGTTTAAGGAAGCTGGAACTGTTGCACTCCAAATATGAATTGGCCAAAAGCCTTCTACCAAGGCCGCAGGGATGGGAGGTAGAGCTCTGTCTAGTTGTGCAAGTTTTGTTGTCTAGTAAGTGGTGTAAGGTGGAAAATACTTTCAAAAGCACTTGCATTTCTCCATTCCTTGTTTCCAGAAATCTATATCATCTTAATTTCTAGACTCAATGAAGGACCTCTTAGTAAGCCTTCTCTCTTGTCTCGACTTGATTGCAAGTTGAAGAAGGATCTTTGGCTCTCCACAATTGCTTGAAATGTACTAGCTTTGGAATGCCAGAAGGAATGATGGTTTTCTCGTGGTCATCTTCCATTCAAAGACGTTAAGTAGGCTTGTTTCAGGGCAGCCGTTGCCCATCAAATGATGATGCCTTGTAGCGCATGATGGGTCAACCATCTTTGCCTACGTAGAAGTTGAAGAGGTGCATCTCTCCCAAGCCAACAAGTCTATCTGCATCATCACATACATAGTCTTGGACAAAATATTTGAAATTTGCAACCTCTTGAACAAACTTGGGCATAAAACTCATCTCCGGCGATTCCATGAAGAACATCATCAATTCCACAACTACATAAGTATTTTGATTCTTCACGATCTTAAACGAGTGTCTAAAGTAAGCATCATTATACTCATGCGTATGCCCTACTAATAAAAATCCAACTTGGATTTCCTTGAACACCCTTTGATACGTCAATATAGATAAGAACGCCATAAGAAGCTCGTTCTTAATGTCCTTTGCAGAGTTTATCCAACTGCAAATACAAATTGTTTGGAAGGAGGTGGGCTGCAATTGAGTGCCTCGGTATCACCCGAGGTAAGAATTCTATACCTTTGAACTTCCCTTTGGGTTAGTTTTTCGGCTCAAAGATAAAGTTGGCCGGCTCGTAATGAAAAAGTCTACTTGTAATACAATTGGGTGGCTCCTCAAGATGCCGAAGCAATCTTGTAATGGATGAAATAGTGTAATTTGAGTTCCCTGCCCACAAGTCACTGGAGCAGTGAACATAGGCATCATCTCCATGTCCATACAAATATTATACATTGAGAGTTGACCAAGAGATCAAGTGAGCTTGTAGAAACTCGCATACAAGGGATAGCAATCTTGGTTATATCAATTTTGATGTAGATTATGCAGATAATATCCCCCTTGTTGCATTTAGACTCCTCTCTCACGCTATGGTACACACCGGTACACAAAGCTTGGTGGTTCAAGTGTCAAGTCCGTTGTTTCATGAATAACACATATTTGACAAAGGCCTCAACGGATTTGGTGATAAATTGTTGCAGAGTGTCAGAAGTGGTGCACTCTGCAAATGAAATGCCTATAAATTTAACCACTACAATGTTGAAGGACTCGTTGATTTGACTAATAGCAGATTGCAAAACCTTATGCAATCGACTTTCTAGATTTGTCTACAAATATAGGCAAACAAAAGGTATCAAAAACTTTGACATTGTGGCTAGAACAGATCCTTTGATCTCAAAAGAGAAGCTATGGCTTACTATAAGGTGAGTATTGGCACCAAGTTCCCCTTGATTCCTTACTTTCATTCAAAACTTAGAATACCAAAGGAATGAAAAATTGAAGGATACTTTGATTATTTGATCTATCATTGTAATATTTAACAAAGCAAACACCAACGAGATGTACCATGTAATGAGGCAAAGTGAGATATGAGGTGGACTTTGAAGGATGATGCATCTCTGGTGTCAACTTTGAGCTATGACTTGACGGCAAAATTTTTAATATGTCCATTCATCCTTGTATGGCCGTCCGCATATAATGAAGCATGTGATCAGCGTTCTTATTGATGATAACTATAATAGTACCTATTACTTGCACAATTCCAAGGCGGGGTTGTTTGACGACTTTGTTTGCGTGCATTGATAAAATGATGCCCTCTTTGCATTGGTTGATATATGTGTGGAACGTTGACTTTAATATGGCATGAATTTTGTACCATGTTGTTGCGCAGACATCTTGACCAAGCGAAATGACATATTTTCTTTTAGGATTATTACCTAGGTAACGTGGTTGTCCATCCATACTACATAGTTTTCTTGTAATCTGGGCGGTTGTCAAGGTCCTTGAGCCAATACTTCTGCCGTATTGAGAAGGTATCATGGGGCATAATTAATCAAACGCATTGGTTAGGACAACATGACAGCAAACTAACCAATTGAACCACATCTGGCATAGTCTTTTTGGCGTATGCGGTAAGCTTTTCTTTTGACTGTGGCAGTCGTCAAACAAAGCGGTATGGTGCTTTACGCTGATTTACAAGGTGTGCATTTGGATCACCTGCTAAAGAAAGTTGGATAAAGTGATTGAGCATCTCACTAAGAACACGCCCCCCTTCAAAAGTACATTCAGGGATGGGCCACCTCAAATGACTTATGGTATTATTATGGAACCGGATAATATTGTCAAACACATTGACGCCAATGTTCTCTTCCTCCTACATATTTTTATTGAAAGGCTCACCCAGCATAGAGCAATTGACAGAACGAGAGGTCATGAGATCACCGTCATAGTTAAAGCGCTTTACTACCTTCTCTACACATTCCGCCAAAGGCACATAAAGAGGAGTGTTTGTGGTTTAGGAAGTGGCGTCTACTTCAGGTTAATTGAAAGATCCTACAATGTTAAAGCAATGCATGCAATCTCCCTAAGAACCGTTCTACCAATAGAATTAGACAAGACAAAGAAGCCCTCTTGAATTGGATGAATGAGAAGACTACGCGCCTTTGGACGTATCTCTGTTGGTCTAAGCAAAGTCATCTCGGCCATGGTGAGATTGATGTTAACGTCAAGTCCATGCTCATTCAACATGGAGCAATTGACAGAACCTAAAATCCTCTTTTTTTCCTTTTCGGGAGGATTTGCGGCTTTTGGTTGAGTATCAAAGACAGTTGGTATCTGATCTACTTCCTTAATCATTCAAAAAGGTTATAAATTTCCCCGGCATTGATGACAAAGACATGGACGACAATGCAATGGGTCTCGACTTGCTTTCAAAGAAGGACAGGGCCATATAGAAACAAATTTGGCATTGGCGGCACTTCCTTGGAGGGGGCGCTAGGGCAACACTCGAGTTCCTCTATTAGAATGTGTTGACAAAAACATTCAACTTCAACATATCTAAAGTGACCCTTGAATTTTCAACATATTCAATATCTTCAAAAATTGTTTGACTTTTACATATATAGGGTGTCTTTATTTCTGTTTTTTTTGGTCATTTCTTCAAATCAAATCACTACTTGCTTCATGTATTAAAACTCGATTTGACATTAAAATAAACCCCACTCCTTGATTTGATTTTAAAAATTTAGTTCATGGTTATTTATCTAATTTCAACTCTTCATGATCCGTACTTCACTTGCTGGGTCCGACATTAAATCAGAGCCATCTTCATAAGCTAATTTCAATCTCCTTTGTACAAATTGGTTTAGCATTTGCTTGATTTTTTCTAATTTGGTTCAAATTTTGATTAGAGCCCTCTTCATTATCAAAGTTTACTCCTCTATGTTCAATATTAGAGTAGACCCTTCTACTTTAGCTGAAGATGGTCCCTTTTATTTAAAACAAGTCATAATCCAAAAATTATATCAATTTTCAACTTTGTTGAGATCATACTGAGTTGTTTTTAATATGAATTGTTGTGATTATATTGAATTTTCCAATTGTTGAGATCACCTTGGACATGTAGATTGTTGAGCAATATAGTCTTCATGTAGCGACTAGGGTTGATATGACACGACAGAAATTTCAACTTAACACCATCACTATAGTGGAGACCTCTTGTAAGGTGCACCAGCTTTAAATGTTGAATAGCCGCCCGGCCTTCTCTAACCAAGATTCAATGATCACATTGGTTACCTTGAGTTTTTGGGTTGTTGTAGCATACTCCGCCTTTGTATAAGAGGCTTCCTTTTGGGTCTTAAACCTTAGCGGCTTCTCCTTGATGTAGTGCATAAATTCATTTTTTATGAATCTATGCTTCTCGGCGCCTCTTAAGAAGAAGACAAGAGTACTGCCTGAGAACTCCTTGCCAGGGGGTGCCGCCAATGGTAGCCACCATGTAGTCCTCTTCAACTTTTTGAGAGAGCACTCCAAGGGGGGGTCTCTTGGAAGCATCCCTTGCAAGCCCGATAAAGTCTGATACCATTTTGAAAAGCTCTTGGAATGTTCTAGAGCGTGGAAGGTGTCTCAAGGGAGTTTTCAATGAGAGCACCCTTTTGAAATCCCCTCTCATTTTCTTGAAGACAATACCAATGACAGTCCCCTCAGTAGCACCACCTGAGAGAAGGGGTGGAGCGTTGTCTCACTGCCTTTACTCTATGGGTGCTACCAGTGGCATCGTCTCTAATACCCCCTTCCTTTGTTTTTAAGAGATGACTTCTAGTGGATGATACCTACGGCACCTCATGAGAGCGGGCCCATAGTATTGTCTCAATGGCCCCTCCCAAGAGATGCTGCTTGCACCACCCTTTGAAAATAGAGGCTCAAGTATTGTCTTAGTGCGCCCTTCAAGGGCAAGCACCCCCTTGGATCCCCTTCCATTTTGTCAATTTTTCCTATCTACAAAACATATACGATAAGTGTAGTCACTTAGTTGGAAATGCAAGTCATTTTTGCAATTGTACTTTTTAATTTTCTCTCGTTGTTGGGCTTGGAATTTGGAGCCCATAGATATTTTGAAGTGTTTTTTTGGTACCAGACAGATATCTCAACTATGAATGAAGTAACCAAAACTTCATCCATATATATCTAAATTGTAAAACATTGGGTGTTGAATTGTGTTACCATTTTGGAAAGCTCTTAGAATGGTCTAGAGCAAGGGACAAGACTCTATGGAAGGTGTTGCTTGTTGTGTCTTCTAGGAAAGGGCCTTGGGGCAGCTTTTCTAGCACCTTCTTTTGAATCCCTTTTAATTTTGCTCCACTAACTTCTCACATTTATTCTAGAACCCCCTCTTTCTAGACAAAACTTTGGTAATTGATCCTTACTCTCAAGACTTCTATAGTCATTGTCCCTGAGACGCATTTTGGAATTGTATTTAGAGATGTGTTGTATTGTTATGAGGATTACGGAGGATTTGAAAAATCTTCAACCCATAAATGCTCTGTAGAATAGCTCTAGTGATTTGGTTGTGAAAAGGTCTAGGTCAACTCCAATTTCCAAGAAAAAATCCCACGGAGAAGTCTCCTCTCTAGGATTGTCAATAGTGATTTTGTATTGATATTGTGATGCCACGTCATTTTATTCCATGCCAAACCCTCTAGTCACAACAAAATAGAGTCTTCACCCTATGTAGAGTAACTTAATTACCTCGTTGTTGGCTCAATGACACCCTAAGAGTACATAGAATATTTTTACACACAACGTACATGATTTTTGAATTTTTAAATTCCAACTTCAATGTAGTTGACACATGGTGTTTATTATCCTTGTTTATAATATCTAGTCTTTCTAGGACTTCTTTGTGTTTTTAGAGTGTTTCTAAAAAAATTCTAGCATATTAGCAATCTCAAGAGGGCAATTATTATCAAATTTTTATGTCTTGCAAGCACACTAGCAACCTCAAGAGGGCAATTATTAATTGTTGAATTTTTTTTGTCCTCTTAATTATATATTGTAAGCTTGTCTTCTATAGTTTCTACAAAGTGAATAAAATTAAAAAGTAGTGTTAAGACTCACCTATTTCATATTAGAAGAGAATGTAAAAAGATTTCTCATTAGAAACTCATTTAAAAGAAGAAGAAGATAAGATATATTGTTACAGTGATTGATGTGCAAATATGAGGTCAAATTCAAAAGCAAATCTTCTAAATAAAACATGTGCCATCACTATAGGTTGCTATAATGATTTCCTCTTGGCTTTTCACCAATGTCATCATATCTTTTCTTCTCAATGCTTTAATGAGCAAACATCTACTCTTTGTAGAGAAAAAATCATCCACTAAATTGGCTTTTGATTCCTTTAGACAAAGGGTGGATATCTCCCATCTACTTAATGTTATGTAACAACTTTTGTTGCTAGAAATTTTTGGCTTCAAGAGAGCAATGGCGAACTGTCAAAATGACGTCGTTATTGTCTTTGAGGTTGCAAAGGCATTTTTTTCACGCTAAAGATCATTGTCTCTAGAGAGAAAAAAAATCTTGTAAGTAGCTAAAGCTTTACACCTTGAAATCCTTTCACTGCCTAAAATATGTCAAGTACGTGGTTGTATGCATTACCTATTGCTTGGTAATTCTCATATCAGGGCTTCTTTAACATGCTTTTCTTTTTTGAATATTGCTAATGCAATTTCTACGACTCCCATTTGTCGCAATTATCATTTTCTTTACTTTTTGAAATATTTTTCATCATGTTTGGATTTTCCTCAATTAAAATAACTATATGTACAAGCTATCAATTGTGTTAGTTAAGAAGCATGTCAAGGAGCTATATGCCAACACTTATTTGATGGAATCCATTGGAGGTCCTTAGTTCATGCTAAAATTAGTGGATGTTACCGATTACTCTTCTGACAAGTTTTCTGTGGTTTCTACTTTTTCTAGGTGGAAGGACTTCATAAAGTTGTACTCTATTGCCGCTGAGGAATCCTAGTCTTTGAGCTAGTTCACATGGCCTTTATAATGGTGCACGGTTATCCCTAAGACGACAACATCTTGCTTATTGATATATTTCAAAAGACTTTGCGTCTTTTGCATGGCCCAAAGTGCAAATCAATTAAGTTGGTAAGCTTCCTTTTCTCATGCACACAACCGATTTGTTTCCTTTGCTTTGTAGTATTTGTAGAGAACGTATGATTGTTGTTCCACTACAAATTATTGCTAATACATTTGGCGTTTTGTTTTAAACAAGATATTAGAGCCTCCTTGTGGTGCTCTAATGGCATTGTAAACTTTGACAATGTCATGTATACACTTTGTGGATCTATAATAAAAGCAAAGATGAAGGTTGTTGTCTACCGCAAGATACGCCAAATAAGCGTTCATTTCTTAACGAGGTCAACGACTTTCTACAAGGCTAACAACGTCAAGACTAACAACACCCTTTCTTTCACGCTTGTAGAAGACTATGAATTTGATGTTATAATTGTGTAGGTTGTGTTCCTAATGTTGTTGTAAGCGTCATGTTTCCGTAGTGTAATGCTTGTAGTTCCTCCACTTATAATGTAGGTTAAAAGTGTATATGATTCAAATGTTTTTTTTTAATAGGTCTTTAAAATTCTACGCATTGACAATTCATGTTTATGAATCATGTAATTTATACCAATTATTGTAATTTACGTGTACTTTCTATAGACATAAATTTGTTCAGCTAACCAAGTCCTAGTTAAAATTAGGGAAAAACAAGATTGATATGATAACAACAAAAATACCCGAAATAATATTGCGTCAGTCAAGATGTTTAATGCAATTTATATTGTTGTATGCTTTATTCGCTTAGTATCGACAGCCAGCTACGCATTTTCTTTGTCATTGGTGGCGTAATTTTATATATTGATTTCATAGTCATAAATGGTGATGCATTACTATGGTTAATCCATCACCACTGCTATGACAAAAATTGCACTATCATTCATTTAATTTACATTGTATCCTTGCAATTGTGATGCACAAATTGTACATATTCTACAAAAAAATTCACTTCCTGAAAATATTCCAATAGTACAAAACAATAGTCATAGGCCAACGGCTTCTACTCTCGCATCATTTTTAGACTCTATAGTACGGGTATTGACAAGATATTAGGATTTGAACAAGAATTTGTGTTGCCTTATCCACGGTCATACGTCTATTCTTTGATGTTTAAAAATTATCCTTTCATCATCCATTTTTGGTAAACTCCATAAAGATTTCAGCATTTTTGAGCTTGCTGCTCATTGCTCACTGCTCGTCGCTCTAGGCATGCAAAATAGCGATTCCCGGGAAAAGGCAAAGCTACCATTTTGGAATAGTGGTAGTGACAAATATATGAAAGAAATCTTTAGCTTTTCCTTTAGGATGCTTCTTTTGTAACAAAAGACATCACGCTTTTAAAGAAGAGTGCATGCTTTAAATTGTTGTGTAGTAACCAAGCTAATTCAACAAAGCCCAATATTTTGGTTATTCTCCTTGCTTATAATTCACTGCCTTATCCTTGCTTGAGATTCCTAACATTCCTATGTATTCCATTGCACTTTGTCTATTTTGCATAGTAGTCGCATACATAATTAAACGTCTTTTTTGCATGTTTCATATCATCTTTGCTTATCAAGCAATATCCAAATGATTTCTTCATATGGTAGATATTCGTTGAATTTCAAGAGATTTATTATCAAGAGATTTACGGATGATTTCCTTTGAATTTCCACTTCAAAATCTAGTGATGCCTCCATTTCTATTTTCAATGCATGAATGAGACATTTAACAAAATCTGGACCTTCAAAAGTCCAGATTGATCAAAGTCTGTATTTTGTTTGAGAATATACCATGTAGGCTACTTCATCGCATAGAAAAAGCACCCAATCCAACGGGCTATTCCTTGAGATTATGTAGATGACTTAATTATTAAACATGAAATACCTATTAGAAGATGATAGTAGTGGATGCAATTGGAAGAATGAAACACACAACACGATAGCATTGTACATGCATTTTAAACTACAACATAGGAGGCGCAGACAATCCGGGCGGGGAGATTTGGAGAGAATGCTAGGAGGACTGGGAGATTGGAGGAGCATCCAAACCACGCGAGGAGATTGGGGGAGCATCTAATACCCCTATGTCCTTGTCGGATTTAGGTGTTTCCTCAATCTCCACATTTGGAATGCGAGTTCGTGGGAGCACCCAAATCAAACTTGAAGATCATGAGAGCAATCGGTCGGAAGTAAAAGCATGACACATTCTTAGCATACAAGTTGTTCTTGAGGAACAAAAAGTATTTGAAAAGTCATAATTTTTTTGGATGCAATGTAAGTCAATGGTGAAAATGTGTACAATAAAAGTATCACTTATGTGAATTTTGGATAAAGTCTTTTAGGTACAAGATAAACGTTTAAGGTCCTCCGACATGCTAGAAACCACCACGTTGAAGAAATCCTAGTAGAGGTAGGCTAAAAGACGACAAAACTAGGGATCCTCTAATCTTGCTAGGAAACAACTACGCCAATCAAAGATCGGCTGCATTTACGTCCAATCATCTGTAGGAGATCAAAAGCGCACCCGATCCGCACACTAGAGATCGAAAGCGCACCAATCAAGGATCATTTGCATTTGCAGCATCAAGGTTAACGAGCGCTGCAATTTGGTCCATTTATGGAATTGTCCGTGTCTTCAGATTTGCCTTAGTTGACCAAGAGGCATATACAACGTAGTTACAATTCTAAAGACATGGACAAAGACCGGGCGCCGGTATCCATGTTGCTTCCCAACATTCCGCATACTTCTACTTGTGCTCATTTATGGCGTTTCTTGGCTCCGAGAATTGAATGATAAATATCTTGCACTCCTTAAGACCTCGCTCATTATTTATAGTTGAACATGCTCTCTCCATTTTGAAAAGATATATATCACGTCAGACGGACGGAGGAGGTCCCATGATCTTGCTATGATAGGCCGCCATGGATTCAAAGCTTCCTTCGGCCTCTCCTTGAATGACCCGCAAAATACTTCAAGTGCCCGATCTTCAGGTGAAGCATCTTCATTGATAATGAGGCACAAGGAAGCTGGAACCGTCGCTCTTCAATCATGTTTTGGCGAGGATCCTTCTGCCAACACGTCTCGAGTGGGAAAAAGGGATTTATCAAGTTTTTTCAAGTATTGCTTTTCAATAAGCAATAGAAGGCAGCATAGCCGTTCTCCATCCTGCGCACTTAATCATCCTTCCTTTCCAGAATGCTATATATGCACGAATTCTAGACTGAATCATAGACTTCTTATCCAGCGCTTATGCAGCCTTCTCTTTGGCCTTGACTTAACTGCCACGTTTTAACGGCTCTTTGTCTCCCCACAACTGCTTGAAAGGCACGGGCTTTGAAAAGCCAAAAGGTATCATGGATCTTTTTCAACATCTTCCTCCCAAAGCCAACTTCAAGGTTGGTTTCTAGGGAGCCAATGCGCATCATTTTCCATATATCGCGTGACAGGCCAATTGTCTTCTTGTACGTAGAACTTAATTAGGTATTTATCTTTTGTGCCAAAAAGTTTGTCTCCGAAATCATGTATAAAGCCCTCTACAAATGATTTGAAATTGGCAACCTTTTAAACAAATACAAGCATGCAACTCAAATCCTACAACTTCATGAAGGACGCATCAAATCAACAACTACATAGGTATTCTAATTCTTCAACTTCTTGAACAAGTGGCTGAAGTAAGCATCTATATCCTCATGCGTGTGCTCAGCCAACAAGAATCCAACCTCGATTTCCTAAAACACCCCTCAGTAATTCGGCGCGGACAGGAAACCCCCCAAGCTCGGGCTTATCCGAGGTGGAGCCCCGTCTTAATTGCATGGGCTCATTTTTCTGGCCCTCCCATTTTAGGGGGGTCGGAGGCTTTTTTTGGCTTTTTTTTTAACGAAATTGGGGCCTACGGCCCCAATTTAGTCTATAGGTCCCCCTTTGGCTAAATTTAGGGCTCCATCCAAAAATAGGGGCCAGGTTTTGGCCCCACCACCTCCTCCCCCACCTGGTAAGTCTGAGCGTGGGGGGTTTCCTGTCGAATCGCAGTAATTCAACATGGAACGCGAAGAGTTACTGGTTTTTATTATCCTTCGCAAAGCTGTCCAACTGCAAGTACAAATTCGTTGGAAGAGGGACCGCCAAAGAGAAGTGCTTTGTATCCACTTGAGGTAGGAGGTCCATATATTTGGAGTGCCCTCTTAGCATTGCAACAGCCATCAAGTTTGCTGGCTCGTAAGAGAAAAGTTTTTTCTGTTACACAAATGGGTGGTTCTTTGAGACGTTGAAGCAATCTTGCAATGGATGAGATAGTATAGTTTGAGTCTCATGGCCACAAGTCAGTGAAGTAATGAGCATACGCGCTTTCCTCATGACCTTGAGTGACCATGCCAGTGATGTTCATTATAAGCTGGTCAAGAGCTGCAGTGAACTTCGTGGCAACTCGCATACGTGGGATTGCAGTCTTCGTTGTATCCATCTTTTGCTCGATTATGTAAAGAATCTCTCCCTTATTGCGCTTAGACTCCTCTCTCTAGCTATGGTACATGCCTAGACTATGCTTGAAGATTTTGGTCCTTTATTTGTTGTTTTACGAAAGAAACATTATCCGCAGGGCCCTCTAATAACTTGTTAAGAAACTACTGTAGGATGTTGCAAACGGTGCACTTCGCAAAAAAACTACCAATTGGCTTTACCGCAACATTGTAGAAGAGATTCTTCTTCATTCTACTACCAATTATCTTTGATATCATAGGCAATCCCAACTTCATATTTGCTTGCAAC
The DNA here is from genome assembly GCA_963971425.1 of Bryoerythrophyllum caledonicum. Classification (NCBI taxonomy): domain Eukaryota; kingdom Viridiplantae; phylum Streptophyta; class Bryopsida; order Pottiales; family Pottiaceae; genus Bryoerythrophyllum; species Bryoerythrophyllum caledonicum. The sequence continues at coordinate 40,433,881 of OZ020514.1, forward strand.
AATGTCCAGTATTTACTAATAAAAAATATTGGCAACCCAAGCATTCCTACTTGTGAAATCCATGAAGTCATCATACACAAAAAAATTCAACAAAATGATAGCTTAAATATCCCTTAGGACATAGGACCGGAGTCAAGAGACCGTGTGCACACCCAATGTCTTGCTCTTACTAAAAAGAGTAGCGTGAATACAATGCAATACCTTGTTGGCATCGGCCCAAATCTATTTACAGCTGTGTCCGGATGGCGGAAACTTGAGTGTGTCCATCCGCCTTGGGACAGTCAATCGCATTTGATGAGACATCTGATCAGGATTCTCGTTGGTATCTGTTGTAATTGAATTCATTGCCTACACAGTACGATGTAAGAAGCTCGCCATCGTACTGTGTAGGCAATGAGTTCAATTACAACAGATACCAATGAGAATCCTGGTACAGTACGAGTGGCGAGCTTCTTATCAGCTTGCTTCTGGCAACAGATTAATTTGATACAGTGCTTTTAGACAACCACCTTGGTGCGCATTTGGGTCCGCTTGTTTTGGAAGTCAAATGAAGTGATCAAGTGTGTCGCTTAGACCACGCCCACCTTCAAATCCACACTCTGGAATTGGCCACCTCTAATGACTCATGATGTTACCACGATCCCCAATGAAAACATCCAACACTCTAATGCCAACATTTCTCCCTCCTAGGAAGATATTTTGGAATGGCTAAATAGCTATGGAGAAGTTGATCCGGCGAGTAGCCGCTAGAATATCGTCGTTGTTGTAGCGCTTTACTACCTCACCCACCCACTCCATCTGAGGTAAGAAAGACAAGAGGGATTTGAGATTCAAAAGAAGGATCTCCAAGAAGATCAACAGGAACATTCTCCGATGGAAGGACTAAGCACTCTGCCATACAAAGGATCGTCCTACCAATAGAATCTGCCAAGACGGAGATGTCGTCCTGTTGGGGGTGCATGAGAAGATAAAGGGCCTCCACAATGATCTCGGACACGCTAATTAGCATTAGAACCGCAAGGTGAAGATGAATGTCGACACGAGATGTGTAACCAATTGGAACAACCTCAATGACAACGCTCTGTCCAACCACACCATGATGGGAGCAGACAAGAGAGACTGCCATGCCAGGAACAAATTTGAAGCACAGCTTGGGGAAGATTTGTGAAATCAAAAGGGGCATAGGAGAAGTAGTCATCAATTTTGGTCAGCTTGTATTAACACTTTTGCATGATTCAATTATCCCTATGGAAGAACAAGAGTAAAAGGTGAAGAGAATATGAGTTCACAACAAAGATGAGAGACAAGAAGCGAATATAGTGACCACTAGAAGATTGAGATTGCATCTGAGCCCTACTAAGAGATTGGGAGCATACCTGATGACCACCAAGAGATTAGGAGCGCACCCAATTATCATCAAAAGATTGCGAGCCCAATCGATGACCATCGGGAGATTAGGAGCGCACTTGATAACCAAAGGGGGATAAAAAGCGCATTTGATCCTCCAGTCGCGATTGCAAGCGCACTCTATTACCACCGTGAGATCAGAAGCTCAGTCAATCCTCCACTCACGCCCAAGAGCGGACTTAGTTGCCACTAGAAGATTTGGAGGGTACCCTGTCCCCTAAAGAAGATTGGAAGCGCACCCAATCTCCCACACAAGATTGAAAGCACACTCGATCTTCCTCAAGAGATTGGGAGCACAATTGCTCTCTACTGCTCGATCGGGTGAGCACCCAATCTAATCATTCTTAGAACACCAAAGACGTACGGCTATATTGATATGAAGGATATAGAATCTACGGTTATGAACCAAGTCCATGCAACATACGACTATGGACAAACTCGTCAGTCATATAGTGTGCTTGTGCACGAGGTTAAAAAAGAAGATTGAATAAGAAGAGTTTGAACAAGAAAATCTAAAGGAGACAATCGAAGAGACCTTGATGAATACAATGCCTGATGAGGGCCAAGTGCAAAAATGGGACCACACCTTCAATTGCGAAGCACCGAGGATTGTCTTTTACCTTCGAAACACAATTGGATGCTATAGTTCAAAGCGGCCAACTACAGTAGTAAAGAATGACGAGAGCAATCTCTACGCTTTAGTGCTCCATGCTCACCGGCAACCATGCTCATGGCATTTAGTTGTTTGGATTCTTCGCTCGGGTACTTCACACTCACCAACTTCTACGCTCAATCACACCACATTTAATTCTAACAACACGCACTATATCAAACACGCAACTCAAAACACGTTCACAGATTGCAACCACATAAGAACTTCCAACGCAAAAAGATAGCAACCTAGTCTTTGAGAAATGGTGCGGAAATATGAACACTAAATTGAACTCTCATGTCGGCGATAACAAATTTCATCATGACTTTTGGCCTATAAGAAATTGTCACATCAATTTCAATAGCTAAATGATGGAAGTCTGACATCGTAACTAAAATCATCTTCCTTTGTCTTTGAACAAGATGGGGAAAAATTAGTTACCCCTAGTAAAACATAATGAACCAGTATAGTTTAACTCTCAAATGACCAATTGTCCCTATTTGAAACAATTTCAATTTTGGGCATGACCCAAAAAAAAATTTAAATCATTTTCAATTGAATCATATTCCAAGATTGTATTTGATAAGAGCTTTGTGAAGGTACTTTTCTTATTTTCTTTAAATTCATGGTTTGAAAGTTAATACAAGTCAAATTAAAAATAGGGACTCCAGGCAACTTCAAAAGTTTTGCTAAAGAGTGGCCACTACCATAATTGTTTGTGTGAATAAAATCGTTGATTGTGTGCTTGGACAAAGAAAACCTTTCATTGTTAAAAAAAATAATCGTGGCTTATTTTTAAAAATGCTTTGTGTATGTAGAAAAAAAACCCCTTTGCCTGCTTGCTTGTTCTTTTTAGGCGATAGCATATGTTATATCAAATCCAACTTAAGGAATTTAATGTTTTTCCAATGAAAATTGAATTAGATATGACTTTCCAATTGAGCCGGTGGTAACGAGATATAAGTTGTATGGATTTACCCCCATTTGTAAAGGCTTTGGAATAAATATGTGGCAATAAAATGAAAATAATATGTTTGTGAATGTAAAAATTAAATTACCTTTGCTTGTGTGTAAAAAAACAAAAACAAAGTGTCTGTCATTGTATTTTAACAACAATGATTAAATACCTTTTCTGAAAAGAAAAACACTATGCATATTACAATTTTTTCGTCATGGCAATATTAAGAATTAGCAAATCCAACCAAAGTAATTTCATATTATTTCAATAAAAATTGAATTAGTTATGAACTTTCAATTGAGACGGTGGTAATATGATGTAAATGGTATGGATTTATCCCAAAATTTTAGGCTTTGGAATAATTAGATAGCACTCTTGAGTGATGACCCATGATAGTAAATTTCAGGGCCATCTGGATAGGGTTTACGGGTCTAGGATTTAGGATCAAGGGTTTCAAGTCTAGGATATAGAGTCGATGTTTTAGGGTCCAGGGTTTAGCGTCCAGGGTTTTGAGTCCAGGATTAAGGGATGAGAATTTGGATTGAGGGTTTTGAGTCCAGGGTTTAATGTCTATGGTTTTGCGTCCAAGGTTTATGGTTTGAGAATTCTAGGGTTCAAAAATGCTTGGACTATCGTGTTTTTCTTTACAGAAATTTTCCTTTGTCTGAAATTTAAATGATTTATTTTCGAAGTTGAATCGCAATTATATTAGATCCTATAACTAGAACACAAAAAGATCAGCCACTACCTTTGTTTGTGCCTTTACAAAAAGTTCTTGTTGTTTGTGTAATGGTGCTTGAAAGAAAATAACATTTGCTTGCTTAATCCGTGTTTGAAATAAAAAAACGCCTTTGGTTGTAAAATTAACAAAAAAAACCAAATATCGCTTTGGAAACATACATTGGATGATGAGTATTAGCCTAAGGTACAGAGAAGGAAGGGGGTTGGATATACCCGAACTGATTCGGCTTTGGAATAATAAAATAAAAAATATCATTGATTGGATCAATGTCCTTGAAAATAAAGAATTTGGATTGTTGACAAATATAGCCTTTTCTAGTGTCAATTGAAAAAGCACATGTTTTAACCCCATTAAGGCCTGTGACAATTTCACACTACAAACTCTTCAAAATTGTTGATTCTAGTACAGTGAGTGAGGAAGGAAATAAAACCATATATTCTCTACTTTGACCAAAGGGATCTCTATAAAGACTTATTGTGTTTCATCTTCACAAAATTTCATACTCTTTGACCGCAGAGATAGAAAGATTATAGTATTTGAAGTCAAGAAAATGGTTCATTTTCTTCCCTGCATTGACTAAATCAGCAGTCTTTGACTTCACTTGGTATCAATCTTTTGCATTACAGAAGGTCTTAATCTTTTTCCACTGTGTTAAACATGATTTTAGTTCCGTATACACCAATTTGTAGAAGTAGAGAAGACGTGAAGCATAATCAAAACAAGTGTGCAAGGAGTGAAGGAATAACAACTGTCAATTCACAATCTATTTCTTTGAGAATTAAATATATTTTAGATGATAATCAAAATTGTCAATAAGAAGGTTTACACCACATATTGTTGTAGAAAAAATAGAAAGTAAAAAATATGAAGATCTCTAGGTTTTATGCGGAAAAGATGAAGTTTTTTTTCTCGCTTGCACGAAAAGTGTAAAAATGTTTGACTTGAGTTAAAATGTTTTTCTACACTAAAGACGAGAATTTTTTTTGACGACTTCAAATAACATAATATTCTCTACATGTATGTAAAATCTCAATGTTAATTGAGACTTCTAGCAAAATTTCTAAGCTGCCTAGAGTCCCCATTTCTAACCGTAAGTAGTACTGACTTTCAAACCATGAATCTAAAAATAATAATAAAAAAATCTCCATGGAGCTCTTACCAAAGAGAATCTAGTATAAGAGTTTAAGGAAAAAATACTTTTTGTCTAATTTTTGGAACTTGGCCAAAATCCAAAACGTATGCCCCACGTACACTTTGGCCTTAAGGGATTAATTTCTTTCCACCAATTTTTTAAAATATAAAAGTAATGCATGGTCTGCATGACGAGTACTATGCATTTTTGGATTATGGATTTCACGTAATGTCATGAGTATCTACTTATATTTAAGTCCATTCAATTTATTTACTGGCTCATCATTTGAATAGGTATTTCTCACTACCATTAGTAAGCGCAAGACGTCAGTTTTAGCCAACAACAATCAAAGGATAGTCTATCCTCCCTCTCACTTGCCACGCACACCTTCCTCTTTCCCATTTACATTCTTAAATTCTCCTCCCTTGCTCGAGCTCGCCATAGCTGATTTTCGCGGCCATCCTCTTCGCCATAGATGTTTTTCACTGTCATAGCTATTTGTCGCTGTCATCCACTTCGCATTTGGTCTTTATCTTTGTCTTTTTTTTGTGTTTGCTCTTTAGTTTTTCTTCTTTCTGGGTTCGCTGTCCTTTTATCTTTGAGCCTTCATCATCGTGATCCTTGTGCTCGCTTACGTATTTACTAGAGAGCGCTACGTAGGAGAAGAAGAGTGACTAGAAGTTGCACTAGTAAGGCGCAATGAAGAGGTGCGTATGGGTGGAAGGAGGAGCAATCAAGTGCGATCTTGTGTGATCTACTTTCAGCTTTAAAGTAAGCACTGTGATTTTCTTGAAGCTAGTATGTAGTAAATACCGTCTAGACTTGGTGAAAAGGTATGTTAAATTTTCCATTTCTCTTTCAAAACTATGTTAGTTGATTGGTTAGGATTAAGTGAAGTCCTATTAGGTTTCACTCAGTTCATTTTAAGGAAATTGCCTAGGTTTTTCTTAGATTTTATTAAGTCGATGGCTTGCATGCAGCAAATTTGCAAGCCGTCCAGATAAACTGAGAAGGAGTGTTGAAATTTTGAATTTTGGTCAATACTTTGTAAGTTGAATTGTTAAAATGAAGTGAACTGCTTTTAGATTTCTCTAAGTTCATTCTAAAAAAAATGCTTTGGTTTCTCCTAGATTGAATCTTTAGATGGTTTCAAAGTTTAGTGTTTAAGATTTGTTATTTGAATCTCAAATCATCATTTATGAGAGAACCTTATGAATCACATTTATATTCCATTGAACTACGGAGGCATGTAATCCACGAGGATGGTAGTGCTCCAAATCGCCACGTACGGATACAAAGCCGGCCGGATCACTTCGTGGGGATTAGGAGTGCGCCCAATCTTTGAGTTGAGATTGGAGCGCACCTAATTTTCCATTGGACATCATATGTTATTTTGATCTCCTAATGATGATTCAAAGTGCGCTCGATTCTCCACGAGATCGACCACGCCCGATTTTCCCCAGAATTGATTGCGTCCTAGATCTCTCATTGGAAAACATCTGTGTGCCAGATATTATTGTAGAGATCGTGAGTGGGTCTAGACTCCTAGTAAAGATTGGAAGAGCATGCAATCCCCAATTTGATCAGGAGCAACCACGTTGTCTTGTTTGTGATCAGGTATGCTCTTGATCTCTCAATGTCTTGATTTCAAATTTCAGTTTCAAAAATGAGTGACTAGTTCTCAATTCCCTTGTATTTTGTCATTTATTGCAGAGCTAACCCTGAAGCATTAAAGAATGTGCGGAAGAAGTTGCTCTCGGTGAAGCTTAAATCTAGGATCAATTGTAGATTTTTCACAATGCCGTGCGAGGGAGATCAAGAATTACAGCCTATTGCCTTTTTCCTTGCCAACCTAATCAAGGAAAGGGATTGGAATTGGAGAAGGAAGAGGCTTATGGAGGAACATTTGTCCTACTAGTCATCACGATTGAGGACAAGTAACAGAGAAACAACAATCATGTTTATAACCGACAAATGAATGTCAAGTGCTCAGACTTTACCAAATTCATCCGGAAGATCACCTCCTTGCAATCGTCACCAAATTTGTTGCGTGAGCAAACGCTGCTAAAATGTTTGGTATAGTTCTATCCACTGTGCAATTGAATCAATTGCTTTGCAAGAATGTAGAGGAGTTGGGATTCTTTCTCATTGGTGGCAGTGTTGACCTACAGAACTTGCGTGATATCAAGGCTGAGTTGAGGGTAGGTCTCATTGCCATAAATGCCTGTGAAGTACGCCAGTGAGATACGGCTAACGCCGATCACCTCACCAAAGCAAAAGAGAGTTGCACCGGGTGATGGTCCGGTGTGGTAGAGGAAACGATTATGAAGAAGTCGATGAGGAAGAAACCCTTTGCCAAAACGGCTGACGGTTTGACATTGGCCAAAGTAGTGAACCTTATCCACTCCGGTATTGTAAACTATTTTTCAAAGGAGCTACTACAGTTGCGTGACTTTTTTCAAATAGGGTTTGCCCTACTACACATATTTGGCAAGCGCCCATTCAAGATCAAGGACAAACCAAATGAATTGGACGTCCTCATTGACATGGATCGCTTGCAGAGGGCGCCGACATCAACAATTGTGTATCGGTATCTTTTACTAGTCGTGAATTAAAGCTTTAATCACAAAGAAGAGGACAATTCCTACCTTTTATGCAGTGCCGCAACATGTCTTTGAGATGCCAATACGGGGACCTCCAACTTGAGTTGGTGAATCAAATACAAAAGACAAAACTCTAGAATTCTTTGAAGAAGAGCCAAGACGGAATGATATCAACATGAATACACACTTCTATATTATCAAAGGCCAACATGGTGTCGCAACTTACAAACAACTCCTTGCAAAAGCTAGTCGCAACAAGCGCGACGCCGCAAGTACTCGTGAGTATTTTGTCACGATCTTGTGGACCAAGAAAGAGTCGTGTAACCAGCTAATATACTTTAGCAAGTGTTGAACCGAGTCCTTACTGGTACTTGGAAGGAGGGCAATTATTTTAATCAGATGCAAATAGCTCGGAGGTGTTGGAATGAGCTTGGCAATTTGTTGCCCAAACAAAATGGTGCCTTGAACCCCAAGGAATTTAATGTAAGTTGTACTTTGCCTTCCAGAAACTTGTGGTTCATAATTTCCCTTACAGTCTAACAATTCTTTCAATTCAATGTTTTTGCTTTACCTCAGGATTGGGTGTTCACCTGGTCTTTTCCCTTGATCAACTCTCCTAAGTGCTTCTCATCCTTTCAGGCGTTTGCAAAGAAATAGAATGCATGTTTCTTCAAAAACAAACCAAGTACTTTGGATCTGGATAAAGGCGATAGGGTGCCAAAATTGTTGTTGCTGTACGGTCCGAATACTCTCTTCCAACAATGAGTCTTAATTGAGGAATTGTACATCAACAACATACTTCTCAATCCGTGGAACAATTTTGTTGGAGTCCTTTTTGTGAGAGTTGATGACAATGATGACGATGGATCAACTTTGATATCGACAGCATCAAAGACTTGCGTGTCGTGCACAACCGCAACGTGCCAAGATAACATTGTGCTAATCAGGTGAGGGCGCATAGTTAGAGAAATCCAAGGTAACAGTGGCAAACCCACCATCGTTACCCTTATTAAACAATAAAACAACATACACTTACACACTATCAACAATCTAGACTTAGGGAAAAGAAATAAATGATTCATAACCCGATACACCAAGAAGTAGTAAGCAGTCTACACGTACCCCATTACTCGCCCCCTTGACCCGTACTGAAGCCCCTTCACACTGGCGAATCACATTGTTATATCAACGGAATGGGGGCCGTGAATGAAAACCTCTCAAGACCATAGAAACAATGTGGTTCACATGAAGTGATGCTAAAAGACTTTATAAACAAAGGATAGGCCGGGTGCAAGTAAAGTCCCATCGTGAATCGCCTTTTACACATTTTATATGCTAGACTTTGTCCAGGTAGACCCTCAACGTGCTAAACACTCTTGACAAGACCATTGACCCACTGATATCTCTAAAAGAGGTGGAGTTAAGCATTCCAAATGCCATCTTAGAGAACATAAGTCTTAAATAAGCATTGTAGCTACTCGTTTTGGCACTATCACATAATCGACAACGCAATCCAGCAGAGATGTGAGAGAGTTCAGGGTGTACAACCCCATCAATGTGTAGCAAGTGGCAAGGTGCGCAATTGCGCGTGTAATCAATCCACATCTAACCATCACCATCCTTCAACAGTAACACCCCTGAATTCTTCACCTCACAAACTCTCAAAATTACCTATCCTGCTGTCACATCCAAGGTGGTGGGCGCTGTTTGCTGCAAATATATATAGTCTCTAGGTGTGAAATGCCGCACTTGCAATCGATAACGACCTCCCCGTATTGTCGCATAGCGCAATGTATCCCGATGTTGAAAATTGGAGAGGTTGTCCAATGCCATAGGCATCACCCTTTTGAACAAATCTGCACATTGCTCACACACTTAAGCCCACGTGTCTGGATTGTCTATGTTAGCCAACACAATGTCAGCAACTGCTTCAATGGCCTTTAGTAAAACCGGGTGCCTTCCAATCAATGAGAATAAGCTGAATTAGAAGCCAAGGATGCTTGTTTGCTGAACCGATAGCCCATTGCTATCCAAGGTAACTGCAAATCCCAATCCTGGATTCCTAGTGATGTCCTTTCTTCAAGCTGTACTTCCGAAGCCCCTTCTTGACGGTTTGCACCATGCGCTCCGCTAATCCATCTGCTTCAAAATGATCACTCAAAGTAGTGCAATGATCAATCATCACCTGCTCGCAACAAACTCACCCAAGAATTCTCTACCTTGGTCTGTGAGTACCTCTGCTAGAGCTCCAAAGCGATTCAAAACACAATCAAGAAAAAAATAAGCAATTCCCTCACTAAATTTATTAGGCAATGCCACCAACTCTATCCATTTTGAGAAATGTTTGATGATCACCACAGATACTTGTTGTGTCGAGGTGTCACTGGCAATAGTCCTCCAAAATCCAAGCTACACTTGTATTCTAAGCCCATAATTGGCAATGGTTGTAATTGTGGCATTGGAGCGTTAAAAGACACTCGCACACGATCACACACCATACACTTGGAAACCAATGCTTAGACTTGTGACTGCATCCCTCGCCACCAATAGTAAATTTGTAGTAAATTGTAGGTCCTCCTAATTGTCTAAGATCCTCATGTGCATGCTTGATTAGCTTCACCTCTTTGTTAGAGCCGGCACCACCTTCTTGGTATTGTTAGGCCACATCCTAACAAAGTGAGTCCTCTCCCACACAAACGATTTGGCTCGTTGTAAGACCCGATCTCTCTCCTTAGCTCACCATGTTGACACTGCTTCTCCATCCTTTAGAAATAGCATCACATTTGTGTCTTCAAAGATGTCTTTGGCGTCCCAAACTCCTCACCTCTATCTTCATCCACTGTGGCCACAATAATTTCTTTGGTGGGATCTCTATGCATTGCCAACACTCCTAAAAACGCCGAACAATGCCACCATGGCAACAAATCGGCCTTTCCCTCACTGTGCCACCTAGCACGTGTGACATCCTCATCGTTTGGAACTGGTTTACAGCTAAGGCCGTTAGCATCCATATTCACCAACCCCGCCTTGTGAACTACCTTGGAGCAATAATCCATCAACATCAAGGCCCACCGCGTTTGTTTCTTTGATAGCTTGTCAGTTTCCATCAACCACTTCAACAATTGATGTTCTGTCACCAACAAAAACTCGTTACCATGAAGATATCATTTGAAATGAGCAATTGTCCATGTGGCAGCCAAACACTCTCCTTCATACGAGCTATACTCAGCCTCCACATTGTTGTTGGACCGACTGGCGTACGCAATCACGAACTCCTTCCCATCGTCATCCATTTGCGTTAACACCGCGCCAATTCCCAACGCGCTCCAATCTGTGTGTAGCTGGTAAGTCCTCCTTGCTACTTGCCTTCAAAGTATTTATGTTGATGCCAAACGTTCTTCAATTGTTGAAAGGCCGTCTCACTTTCATCTCACCACATCCAAGGTTGATCATTCTTTGTCAACATGGTCAATGGCTTTGCAAGAGCATTGAAAGTCTTTACAAACTTTCTATAATAGTTATACAACCTCAAAAATATCCGTAGCCTACTAACATCTTGTGGTCTACAAATAGACATCACCACTTCCACCTTACTAGCTACCACACCCAATCCGCTGGATAAATCATGTAACCTAAATACTCGATACGATCAAAGAAGAATTTGCACTTACCAAGGTGGATTTCAAACCGTGGGGTCTTAATCTAGTAATTACCTCCATCAAGTGTAGTCTATGCTGCCTTTGATTCTTGCTAAAGATAATCATATCATCGATGTAGCATCTCGCAAAGTCCAAGCCCGAGAAAACCCGGTCCAAAACCCTCTGGCATTCTTCAATTCAAATGGCAAGAACTTCCACTGGAACAACCGATTCTTCCCATTTTTAGCAATGCTCCAGAACGCAATCTTCTCCTTGTCCTCATCTTTTAGTCCTATCTGGTGGTATCTTAAGTATAAATCCAACGTACTAAATACCCTGGCATGACCAATGGCCTCAAAATTCTCCTCCGGAATTGGCATGGCATAACGATCTGACTTAGTGAATTTATTAATCCTCGTATAATCACCTCACATCCTTTATTTAGTCCAATTATCATAGATATCCTTCTTATATGGCATAATCGTTGCCGATGTATACTCACAATCTGGTGGAGCCAATTATACTAGCCTACAACCACCAATTATTCTGTACGAGCGCGAATCAATCTTTGTTCCACATTGCTATACTTGTATGGCTTCCAATAAATAGGTACTTCATCTATCAAGTTAATACATACCTCTTGTCCCTTCAACACTCCCAAATCATGCAAACTAAATGGAGAGCAATCCATATACTCCTTGAAAAACTCCTATTCCTCTACTTCTACTCCTCCATCTGCCAGGCCAACTATGGGTTTTCAAGTTTCCTTGGTCACCTCCTCCAACGGTTCCTTTGGAGCAGGCTTCTTCACCTTTGGTTGCTATTGAATGCCAACTGGAAAAGATTCATCTTCTCCCACACCCATCATGCTTCCAAGTCCCTCCAACTCGCAAAGCTTGCCAATTTCCTCCATCAGAAAGGCCGACTGTTCGTTCATAAACATCTTCACCACAACCTTCTCCAAATCCATCCTCTTCTGAGCCAATCTCACTCCTTAGTGAAGATCCTTTGCCATGGGCATTGCAAAAATATCTGCCGTATCCCACATGTTCAATGGATGAAGTGCCAAGGCCCTCTCACCTCCAACTACTTTGCTTGTCACCTTCACAGAGGCAAGTGGTTTCCTGCCGCTCAAAACTCATAATAGCCCATGTAACCAATCAAGCTAGAAGCTAAACGCTTTTGCTTGGCAATTACTAACGATACAATTCAAGTCAAGCAATTTAAATCCATGGCCTGACCAAGTAATAATCGGCGTTGTGGCTATGAAATCCCAGGCAAATCGGTGGTGCCAGTGGGAAAGTCCATGGCTGTCTCCGTCTTATCTAGTTAGGCTCCACCATCTTCTGTGACTATGAATCCCATACAAGCTCTGGTCCATTATCCTTGAAAGCATGAGACCATGCAAACTTAACCAACGCGGGCAAGGCCCTATGTGGTTTTCCCTTTTGATTAACCACCGCCGGGGGTGCCTGGTAATTGTGATACACGCACCGTGGTGTCTTGTAAGGATCCTGAATTTCACTCACATACACATCCGGCCATTAAATGCGACCCATCGCGGATTGTAGCAACTCTGCCAGTGCAAGGTTTGTCTACCGCAAGCGTGGTCGATGTGCTCTTGACCCCACTGCAGCTGCATCGGTTAATACTGGAAAATCCATGATCCGAGGGATGCGGTGCATACTTTCCAATGTCCCGGACCTCAAATTGCGTACCACCGACAAATTTTCCACAATATAACACGACGGTTGCTTTTGAGAAGTCTCAAGCAAACGTAGCAGTGAAATCATGTCGTAGAGACTGGAAGAACGAGAGTCCTTCAACCCGTTCTGATTGCTTGCCATAGATATGCCTTGGCAAGGCCACCTTGCAATGACAAGGTTTTCATGACCCACATGTTGAATGTCATTGACTGATAGCAAGGAAATATCATCCACAAGTGTAGAAAAGGAAGTTTTTATGGCACTAGTGGCCAATAATTTTGAGAATTGTGTTCTCAATCTCTATGACTCTCGTTTGGCCACATGCCTTGTTGCTTCATCCACATCCATGTAGACGTAGCGCTTGACTTTGATCATGCTTGTAAAACAATTGCCAATCTTGTGCCAATGCCTCCTAAAAGCTCCAATAACATGATGCCATCCGTTGGTGCGTTCCAATGGATGGTAGACATGTCCAAAGGAGGCCCTAGGTCTTGCTCAACTCCGGGCCTGTGTTGCATTTGTGGTAGCATAGAATGTTGCCATGCTTCTTCCATTGCTAAGTCTGCGGCTTCCCTCAACAAGATGGCGTTGTTCCATGCTGCTTTGATCCCAGGTCGATATCCTTCTGCCTCTCAATCACTCGTGTTGCCCATATGGACATCCACTCCCTTTGAAGGGTGGGTAGCTATAATAGAATCTTCAAAACCTGCCTCCAACCATGAATATTCCATATACATAGATCTAGAGAACGCAAATCCATTAGCCAGGTTACTAGTAAAAACTCAAACAAATCAAGCTGGCAGCTGAGCCATTCGTCCATTGGATACAGCACCGCCGAGCCCACCTAGACATCATATGACTTGGCCTCCGTGACTATTGCCTTCACCTTCATCGAATTTGCATCCGCCACATCACCTTGACTGAGTTGCAACACCAACTCAGTTCTTGTGATGCATGTAGCGTGCTCTGTATCCCCCATCGATGTGATAATTTTCGATGGACATTTCTCCAAAGTATCCCCAATCAAATCCAACCTTTCAATAGCGGATGCTTTGAGCATCAAAGGTTGAGCTCTTGAATCCAAAAGCACACGTTGAGGTAGAAAAATCCTCCCCTTAGGCCCAACAAGTTTGAAAATATCTAAAAAATTGTGAACTACCACCTCACCAGGTGTGATGGATGACCTCTTGATCGTAGGTCTGTCGGCCATTTTTTTCACACGCATGGCTGCTGAAAACAGCCTTTTTACATTGATACTCTAGCTCTCCTCTGCCTCTACCTCGATCACCTCTATTTTCAACACATTGACATCCGTGGAGTTGCACAACACACACATTGAGGCCGCCAATTTGAAAACCTCTGCCACGCCAAAGCCATAATGTGACAACACTTTAGTAAAAATCAAATAAGCTTCACAAAACTGAGGTTGCTGCTTCCATAATCGCCTTATGAACTCCCGTTTTTCCTCCAACTAGCGGTTAGGATTGTTTGAGTGTCGCCACCGATTGTTGTTGAGGCACCGTGGACAACGTGGGCACCATCTTACCAACGTAAAGGACTCAACCAACCATGCTTGCCAGTTATCCTTTCCATGCTAAGGATCCAGAGTTGGACTAGCTCCACCTGAAACCTCCTTGGAAAGTGTGACTCGCTTCTTCTGACGGCATAGGCCTCCCTTAAGGCATCCTTAATGGCAAGTGCCAAGCCACTCAACATAGAGTCTCCAAATTCATCATCCACAAAACTAAAGCCACCCCAACATGAAAACAAGGAGTTACATGAAAATTGCCATCTTTCACGGTAGTATTGACACTCATTGGTTTGATCTTTGCCTCCAATTCCGCAAACTTTGCCTTCCAACTTTTTTTTTTCCCTCCAATGGCCTAAGGCTCCTTCTCCTTGCCTCCTACTTTGGCTCTCTTGCTCGAGAAAGGCTTCAACTCAAAATGAAGCTTCCAATAATTGGCCTTTACATACCCTTTGGCACCACAACCAGAGCGGAAACCTCTTGCATGAGGTGTGGAAGTCTTACCTTCCTTACAATCTTTTCTCTAATGACATGGCTTCCTACACTTGAAGCACAAGGCACCCAGTCAGCGATATAGGAAGGAACAACTACCGTGACCACCTTAACCTTCTCTGGGACCTTCTCTTTACGTTTGAGAAATTCCATGGCTGCCTTTTTTTCTAGTAAATTGATTCCAATCCGCTTCGAGGTTTCAAAAACAAATTGTAGTGTAGTAGGCACCTCCAATCGCAATGCCTCATTGCAAACCAAAGTCTTCAATTCCTTGTCCAAGACATCTTACCAATGTTGCACTGCCTATTGTTTTGTAACTCCGTGACTGGCTGAAATTAGTCTCCTTAGCTTGGCGGGAGCCTCTCTCACTGACTCGTCACCTCCATGTACAAAGGAACAAAGGGCCTTCATCTTATCCGCCCTTTGCTTTTTATAGTCTCTGTTGAGTCGCATAAAGAACCTAGCTGTGGGATTAAATGGAGGTGGATGGTTTACCATCTCCCCTGGTTGCATCGTCTCCTCTACAGTGCTCGTGCCTTCCTCTATCTTCTTCTTAGAGAAGAGTGGTGGTGTCACCGTCAATGCTCCATCAAATACGTCCAAGTAGTTTGGTGCGTTGAAATCTCTCTAGGCCATAATTTTTGGAAGATGAGCCTCCTCAAATTCTCCATAATCTGCTAGTGGAGCCCCCTCAAAACACCCAAACAATGCCCTCCAAACCATGTATGGATTGAAGTTGGGATTACGGGACTTCTGAAGTTCACACCACATGGTGAACTCCCTCTTGAAGTCATCGACTGCGATGGTGCCCATAGCATCCAAAAATCTTAGTACCCCTCGTACTCCACTTCCATATGATAAAGCCATGTCTTCCCAATCAAAATATGATTGTTGTGACCTCCTGAGCAAATATGGTGCTATAATATCCACCTCACGCTTGTCAAAGAGTTCTTCCTCTTCCACCAATGGTAAGACCAGATCTTCTACCTCTTCCGGGTGAGGGACAATCTCTTCCAACACCTTATCTTGAACACCTATCGCAAAGGTGGTGTTTCTCCAAGTGAAACTAGGCCCCTTCCACGTATCCAAGTTGGGAATGAAGAGATTCACTCAAAGAAGCCCCATGCTTCATAGGTGCCCTTGATCTCTGGTGCGTAGAGAGTAGACGACACTTCCCGGTCGAGCAATTCCAAGGTAAGCGTGTGCCACACACTGTTAGCCCATTTCCTCCAAGTGCCTACCTTCCACTGCCACGTGGTGTGAAACAAAAAGCCTTCACTCTCAAACTCAGTGAAAATCAGGGAAAATGGGGGTAGTTTGATACTTCCAGCAAAAGCTTCTACCTCTACAATGGATCTCGACCCCGAATGTGTCAAAACAACCGCCCTACCACGTATCACCAAGTCCTGAACATCCACTTCACCTCGAGCACAAAACAAAAGTGCAAGAATACCCTCCTTCATCCTAAGTGCCCAAATCTTACAAACTCCACTAAGTGTGGTCCAGTACTTCACAGATTCCACAGTTAAGACCTTGGTGCCACATTTGTGCAAATCCTGGGAGCCCATGCAAGACTTGGCTATGGAAGAGGGCTTAAAGTCCCCGCCACTACAACTTGCCTTGGAGTGAGAGCCTTTCACTTGTAGGCTTTGCAAACACGAGATCAAGGTGTCCAACACCTCCCCACTAATTTCCACCTTTGATACACTAGCCTCCTTCGATTCCTTAGTCTTACCTCTTCCATCCATGGTCAAGGTTGTTCTGGCGTTCGTCCGTACGGTAGTGTCCGTCTGTCCGGTTGTCCGTCTAATAAAGGTTGTTGTCTGACCGATAAGGGTCAACGCAAGTTTGACAAAGTCACAAGGTAAATCAGT
This sequence comes from Bryoerythrophyllum caledonicum, assembly GCA_963971425.1. Classification (NCBI taxonomy): domain Eukaryota; kingdom Viridiplantae; phylum Streptophyta; class Bryopsida; order Pottiales; family Pottiaceae; genus Bryoerythrophyllum; species Bryoerythrophyllum caledonicum. Next base: position 40,450,613 of record OZ020514.1, read on the forward strand.
TTATCCTTTGCCACGAAGGCAACTACGTGGCTGACACATAGACTAGAGATTACGCGCGTACTAAGAAGGGGCGTGCGCGTGAAGGCGTGGGCACATACTGTTCGAGCAATCTAAGTTCAAAAATAGGTCGAGCGCGTATCCAAAGGGGTCGGACGCATACCTGAAAGGTCGCGCACGTTCCTAAAGAGGCCGGACGCGAACCTAATGGGGCGGGGTACGTACCTAAAGGGCGGAGGGCGTATTTAAAGGGTTGGGCGCATACCTAAATGGTCATGCACGTATCTAAAGGGGCCATACGGGTACATACAAACGTTGGGCGCGTACAATTTTAATTTTTAATTTTTAATTTTCTTTGTACGTGCCCAGCCCTTGTACGCATGCGCCCAACCTTTTGGATCGAGCGCGTATGAACAAGGGTTGGGCGCGTATGCCCAAAACAAAATTTAAAAAATAGTTTTGTACTTGCCTTGCCCTTAGAAGCATGCGCTTGACCTTTCAATTCAGGCGCGTATGTACAAGGGCTTGGTAGGTACACCCAAAAAATAAAATTAAAAAAATTAAAATTTTGGGCGTATGCGCCCACCCTTGTACGTACGTGCCTTGCCCCTTGAGGTACATGCCCGGCCCCTTGAGGTACGCGTTCAATCCCTTTAGAGACGCGCACGACCCCTTTAGGGACGCGCCCAACCCCTTTACGGACACGCCCGACTCCTTTAGGGACTCGCGTGATTCCTTTCGGAACACAAGTGACCCCTTTAGCAATGTGCCTGACCCCTTTAAGTATGCCCCCTACCCCTTTAAGTACGCGCCCAACCCTTTTAAGTTCGCACCCAATCTTTTTGAGTATGCGCCCTACCTTTTTAGGTAACCACAAAACCTCTTTAGATACGCGCCCAACTCTTTTAAGTATAGGCACAACCCTTGTAAGCATGCGCCTAATTTTTTGGATGGGGCGCATATGTACAGGGGTTACGGGCGTGCAATTTTTGTTTTGTTTTAGGTATGTGCCTAGCACTTCTAAGCATGCGCCTGATCTTTTGGATCGGGCGCATACTTGCAAGGGCTGGGCGCATGCACCAAAATTTATTTATTTATTTATATACTTGGACGCGCCCAGCTTTTGTACGTATGCGCCCAGTTTTTGTACGTACGCGCCCGGCCCTTTTGAGGAACACGCTCAACCCCTTTAAGTACGCGCCCGACCCTTTTCAGTACGTACGCGCCCGGCCCTTTTGAGGAACACGCTCAACCCATTTAAGTACGCGCCCGACCCTTTTCAGTACGCGCCCGACCCTTTTCAGTACGCGCCCGGCCCCTTTAGGTACACGCTATTTCCCATTTCATACACGCCGAACCCTTTCAGGTACGCGCTTGACCCCTTCAAGTACGCGCCCGACCCTTTTTATTACGCGCTCGACTCCTTTAGGTACTCGCCCAACCCCTTTTAATACGCGCACGATCTCCATTTAGCAAATGCGCCCACCCCCCAGCACACGCCCGACAAAATGGGTACGCGTGCGAGATTATGGGGCTAGCAATCGAAGGAGGATCGCACAATAAAGGGTCAAGCCCACAAGTTGCAGGGTCGCGCGTGCGAGCTCTTGAGGGCCGCACACTCTTTTAAGTTTTTTAATTGAATCTTTTATAAAATTTGAGTATAAGCGCCTCTACTACACGCGCGACCCTCCACCGTACGTGCGCAACCCTCAAATTGGCAAACTCGACTCTCTAGTGTGCGATCCTTTTTGAATTGCTTGCCCCATAATCCCACCCTTCTTTCTTCCCTCCCTTTTCACTGACTCCCCTCACTCCTTGTGTATTCGCCCGCTCTTCTTTTGTAGTGACCCGCCCCTCTTACAAAGTTGCATGCCTCCTTGGACACTTATTAATCTCCTTTGCATACATATCCATACTCAACACGAATACAACTCGTCCTCTACTATTTTGTGTTTTTAAATTCTTTAATCTCGTTGAATTCTTGCTAGTGCCATAATGAAGATGTGGACCATGTATAAGCCTCTTTCCTTCTTGTGCCCACCTTTCTTAAGCTCTTGTCCACCCCTTATGTGTATAATGTTGATTCCTTTTCACCTATATCATCTATTGTCTTTCTTTGATTAAAAGTGTCGTCATTAATTTTTATTGATTTCAAAGATTGTCAAGGTGTGTGTATTTTTTATTTACTTTTGGCAATTATTTACACAAAATCATTTATACTTGGCCATAGGCTACGACCTTTTTAATTGAGAAGGGCTGCAACAGTTGTTCATGTAATAATTGAATCAAATATTGTAAATGCCATTATAGACTCTAATTTCTTTTTATCCATAGAATGTGTCATGTATTCTTGCTTTTTTATTAAGCCAATTGACACAAACTTAATTGTAATGATACTAAGAAGAAGGTGAGGCGTTCATATGTTTCATATGTTTCTACTTTTCACAATTTTATCATCTCCGACAGAGGATGAAATTGTGAAAAGTCAACGAGGTTTTATCCAACCACCCCACATGAATTTACCTTCCATCACTTGTTCTTGATCTTATCCACAAGTTTCATCCATTCTAGCCAAGCATACTTGAAGTTTTGCAACAACGGATCCGCACAAACAACATAGTTCTAAAAACACCCTATACACAAGATTTTGAGGGTTTTAAGTGTTAAAAATCATCTAAGACCACTCATATCAAAGTGGTCATCTTTCTCAAGTAAGAAGCAAAATGAAACCCACTTGTAAACATACAACAAAGTCAAATCAATGCCATTCTTAAAGAATAATAGCAAAATAACAATGAAGCTAATGAAGTGCACACACGCATACACTCCCTCACTCCATCACGTTGGAGACTCAACTTGAGAAAGATGAGTCTCCTTCAACTATATGTGGAGGTCATTTGGACTCTTAGTCCCAAATGAGGTGTCAAAAGACACCACCAATGCCCTAAAAGTCAAAAGACTCTAAAACTAACTCTCATTATCAACTAGAGCTAGAATCTAGGTCTTCTCTTGGCCGCGTAACCTCCTAGTTGGCTTACAACACATAAATCAACCTCCGTAGATTCTCCAACGCGCTGAACCTGACATGCGCTTGAAAGCTGGCAAAAAACAGCAAGTCCCAAGCGTTGACAAAGTTCAATCTACGGGATCCGTATGGGTTGACAGACAAAGAGTGTTAAAGATGGCCAACATGTTGATGTAGAAAGAAATTTCCGTGAAATCCTCTAAGGGACAAAAGAAGCTTGTTGATTCCAAAAGTCTCAAAGACCTCTGCTTCATTGAGAAGATGTTGAGAGTGTTGAAGAACAAGCTCATGCACAACTTTGAGGAGAAGCCGCTTCCATAGTAGACAGTAGAAGAACCATTGTTGCAAGTCGTCGGGTTAGTATTCCTCAAGAAGTCACTCAATTGTCATTAAATGCTTTCAAAGTGAACCGCTTCGGTGTCGTTCCCACATAGACTTATTGTTTTAATTTTAATGAACTACAAAAACTAAACTACCAAACATTACTCCGTAGGTTAGCTTTTCAACTCATTCTTTTACTCAACATCCAGATCCTTCCGAATTCTAGACTTCTTATAATAGCTTTCGGAACTAATTTTTGACCAACTGGAAGGGAGTTTTATTTATCTCTGTTCCTCCCCAGAGAATCTTTGGGACGATTTAAACGAGTGACCGGAAGGCCACTGATCATGTTGGTGTAAGTGGCCGGATTTCCCACTGTCTTGTGTCTTAAAGTAGATAGACATCCACTGCCTCGTATCTTAAAGTGGCGAGATACCCACTCTCTCTACTCCGCTAACAAGTGGACAGTTATTGTTGCTAGATCCACACCCTCACAGCATCCAGATGGCTATCTGGACGCGGTCACGCAGAGGCGAATTCGGACAAAACGACATTATAGCGAGTACTCTGGTGGTTCTATTGAGTGAGCTTTACAGTTTGCAAAGAGAATTTCCTTCTAGACATATACATTAGGCTTTTTTTCTATCGTAGGGATAGATTCCGGCCTCAACCAGGATCTGGGTTCTCACGGAGTTTCTGTGCCCTAGAGACTACCAAGCATGCCTCTGCTATACGTTTCTTCTCCTCCTAGCTACCTTCGGACCCTGAGAGCGTCAAGCCTCTCCCTAAGCTCTTCTCTAGCTCTTCCGGGCGTTCTCCCGATGCAAGTTCCAACCGATCACCTCAAGTGCAAACACTCCAACACTTAACTTGAAAGAACTTAATCACCACACCATAAACCACAATCATGGATCCGTTCCTCACAAGAAAACACTCAATACTACAAGGATTTTGACATGCCAAAATAGTGATAGGTTGAAAACGTTCCCAACGAGAGAAACGAGATTATGAGCTTTCTAAAACTCACCCATTAAATACAAGCTAATTTTCCTAATTTTAAATCTACCTCATTCGCAAGAAATCCAGAAAATCTTATCGTGACATCAAAAAGGCCCTACCTCTCAAAGTCTGATGATTCTGGGCTCAGATCCAAAATTTTTGGATATCAGACCCCGATTCATCGTCATCTAAATCCGAGGAGTCCACAAAATTCCTAACTCGAAATCCAAGTCTAACTAAGAAGTGTTCTGAGCACCCTTGAGCCTAGGGCTCCTACTCCTGGGAGACTCTACTACTTCCTTTCCGGTCGGCTTCAGTTGCTTCGACCCGGATCTAGAAACTGGTTCTAGAAGTTCATCCGGAGACTGTACATGTGCGGGTTCTCCAGTTGCACCGATCTGCTTTCCAATCAGGTCCCAAAAACTTCAACTCGGGCTTGGAGTTGCCTCCATGGGTTGCACCATTACCGATGAGGATGACCAGCGGCAAATGTCAAGAGGTGATGCTGAGGAGAGCCAAAAGATCAGAAGTGTCTCTTGCGAGAGTGTCTCCAAAAGCAAGTTCTTCCAGGTCTTGACTGTTTCCGTATTGGGGAGAGGCATCATGCTCCTGCTCATAGGGAGGCAAGGTTAGAGTTGCCAACGTCCCCTCCTACTACCCAGAACTCCGAGGATTTTTGGGCAGCCTATCACATCCGGAATGGTGGGGACTAATACCATAGTGGTTGGCAATTAGGTAGACTTAGTTTCCCGAGTCGCTTGTGTTGGCGAAAGCAGGTTCCTCACTAGCTCCTAAATTCGCCCCAAAGTCCGCTCCATCCTCTGGCCGTGATCTAGGAGAAGTTGGATAATCTCTCTACGGTTCACCTTCCCCTCATTCTTCAGTACTTCCCTAAAGAGGAGGCTCTGGTTAACCGTGTCGATCAAAAAGCTGAGCGCCGTCCGGACTTCCATTCATGCCCGTACAGAAGCATCAACTCGCTCCTGGGCCTTCTTCCGCACTACCACCGTGGCTGCCAAGGCTGCCTTCACCTCATCGTGCTGCTCTTGGAGTCTTGCCCGGTCCTGGATGAGTGGAGCCTGTTGGTCTTCCTACACCTTCATCCGAATCTCGTTAGTCCGGAGCTCTTTCACTCGTAGGAGGTTGTCCACAATCTCCTTGGCTCCCACATCATGCAAGACCTCCTTGATGACCTCAATGTCGTCTACATTTGCCTGGTTAAGTAGGGCAGTCCGGTACACCGTCTGAGTGAGCAACTCGATGATATCTATTCTGGGATCTCCGGTGAGTTCCGGAAGCTCAGTCGGAGGTATCTCGTAGGTATCTCGTAGGTTGCTGTTGCCGGAAGGCACTGATCCGGATCGGTGTACTCCTCGTCCGGTTGGCTGTGCTTGGGAGGATCCGGTTCCGGCTCCGGCTCCTTCGTAACTGACCTACTCCTCTTCCGGGTGTTGGCGACTTGAGGGGAAGGTGGTCAGTCGGGTGTATTTTGATCTTCTCTGGACTCAACTTTCGGTCCTCCATACTCTTGAATATTTAGGAGCACCTCGTAAACGTCATGTTCCGCTAGGGTGAGGACCTCATGCTTGGCATATAAACGGATCACGTATGAGGGCAACAATGTTCCGGCTTTCTTCCCTTTCCGGAGGTTTGTGATCATTTGGTTGACCTGGTTGTTCACTAGAGTGGCCCAGTCAACCAAGAGTTTTCCCCTCACGGCGCTCAGAAATGTGCATGCCCAATTGGAAACCACCCTCTTTGGCTTTTTTGGATGGAAGATGGGGTTCAAAAACCCTACTACTAGCCGAGCATGGGGGTCGTGAAGGTCGTTCGTGTTGTATCCGTCCTTCGGTCGGCATTCCGAAAGAAATCCCTTCTAGCAATTCGTCTTTTCGCTCTACTAGCTCCACTTCCCCGTCTCGGAAGTTTAAGGTTCGCTGCCATTCCAACTCAACCTAGTGCTCCGGATGTGCTTTGAGGCTGCGATCGGACTGGTTGTCCAGACTACCCATAAGTTTCGTAACTACGGGCTCGTCCTTGATCCCTTAGGCCACCTACATCAGACCGACGCACCCCATCATCTCCAGGTAGTTTGCTAAAACCTTGATGTCCTCCTCCTCCGCTGGGTAGGCCGACATCACCTTCTGTATGGTTGGAGCTCTAGCGGTGGCACTAGAGGTTTTCAGATTCTTAGTAGCTCGGTCCTCTGCTCCTACCATGATGCCGGACTAGCTACTGAAAACCTTCTCTAATTCCTGTAGGCTATTATCACAAAAGCTCTTACTATCGAAGTACTTCCGATCAAAATATAGCAATAGACGGTTGGAGGTGAAGAAGAGAGAGAGAGATAGAGAGAGAAAGCAGAAGATGACAAAGGAGAATGGTGCCACCTTCCTTTCTCTGACCCCATTTATAAATGACACGATGTGCGAACATCCATCAATGATGTCGGGCTCATGATATTGTTTCTAGATTCTAGATGTTATCCAAAATATTCCAGACCCTTTCCGGATGCTCCGAACGTCCGATTACTAGAAAAGTGCTTAAGATAACGCAATTGAACAATTCCAATTAGGCTTGTAATCCTTATTACTTATTTTTATCCAGTTGTATTATTTTGAGGACATCGCATCCTAGTTGAAGACTATTTTTCAGCAGCTCAAGGATAGTGAGAAGGATAATGTAGGTAGTCGTGGCTCATCCGGACAAGAGCCAGAAGAGCACATGAAAGACTACCATCGAGTTAGGATAGTGAATAAGAAAAATAGTGATTTGAAGACAATTTTAACAGATAAGTCCTCGAGAAACTTCAATGCAAGAATTTGAGGTAGATCTACATTTAACTGAAGACAATTTTAACAGATAAGTCCTCGAGAAACTTCGTCAACCAAGGGCAACACAAATTGGGAGAACCAACCGTCTTGAAGCAAGAGATGGTGAAATGCTTCACGGCAATAGAGAGCAGGTATAAACAAAATTTTAAAAGACTGCATAGTCCATGTGTGTTTATTACTCTTGCGTTGGGTTGGTTATGCTGATGAAGTAGCTCAATGATATAGACTGGAATTATCTTCAAGGCCCTGTCTGGGATTACACGTCCATGGTTTACCACACTTCTCCGGTCGAGCAGTTCAAAAAACCATTATCGGTTGAGCTAACCTTACCCCTATACTTTAATTTTGTATATGCAAAGATCCAAGACAACTGAGCCGAGGCAAACTTCCAAGACTACTTTGGATCTAATATGCAGTTTCATCCTCCATTGAAAGCAAATGAGCTTGATAGCAGTCCGTCGATGTGCAATCAGTTCAGGTGTGCAAATTTCAACGTTGACGTGAAGGACATATCGATTGGTGTACTTTGCCGTCACAACGTTATTATTATCAATGTTGGAGTTGATTCAGCAATTACCTACATATCCCTGGTAAGATTGATGTCATCATTTGCATTATCCTTCTTGCTACCGAAGTCATTATCGAAGTACTTCATTGTTAGATCTTGAACCTTCCGTTTAACAAAGGTCTTTCCTTGCAGACCAGAGGCGCTAGAGTCATACAGGTTGTATTCTCAGCACCCGACAAACTCTTTGCTGCTAAGAATGCAAAGAAATTTTGGGATGTTGTTCAGGTTCTAGCCATTGCTTAGTATGAAGCTCCGCGCACTAAAAAGAGGTTTTCTAAGGCAGAGAAAACAAGAAAGAAGTCCCACTCATTTTTGAAAGCTACAACAACTTGACATTCACATCAAGAGGGGTTTCAATGGGCTTGCACTTCTCCATATTGAGGTGCTTGAGTACCTCCTCAACATACTTCTTCTGGCTCATGGTGATGGTGCGTACCTTGTGGTCTCTTACAAATTTGACTCCAAGACAATACTTTAACTCACCAAGATTGTTCATCTCAAACTCCGTGTTGAGCTATCCATCGAGCCAACCTAACTTAGCCAAAAGGCTAGCCAAGATTATCAAGTCATCTACATAGATGAGGACTATCAACAAGTACTCACCTATTTCATTGATGTACAAGGAATGGTCCGTTTGGTTCCTTGTAAAACCTTCCTTGGTGAAGAAAGCATCGATGCGGGGGTTCCATGCTCTTGGTGATTGCTTGATTCCATACAATGACTTCTTAGGCTTGTACAAAAGCCTAAGAAGTCAACGTATTCGTGTTTAAAACCTTGGGATTGGTCAATGTAAATGTCCTCCTCCAACTCACTATTTAAGAATGTTGTCTTTACATCCATTTGGTGGATCTCCAAGTCCAAGGCCGCTCCAAGTGCAAGAATGCACCGAATGGTGATGAACTTGGCAACTGGAGCAATCGTCTCAAGAAAGTTGACTCCCGCAACTTGAGAGTACCCCTTGGCAACTAATCTTGCCTTGTGGCACACCACTCGACCCGAAGCATGCTTCTTTGTACAAAACATCCACTTGCATCCAACGCTCTTGTGACCCTTTGGAGGAGCCAACTCCCACGTGTCATTCGCCATGAGCGAGTCGTACACCTCTTGCATGGCTGACGCCTACTTGCTCGCATCTTTTGATGCATATCTCAAACATGTTTAAAGGATCGTCCATTGACGCCATATTGGCACGCTCTATCTGATGTTGAAGCAAAATGTAGCTCTTCTTCCATACACCGGGCGCGCGACACTCTCTTCTTGGATACCACAGCTCTTGTAAGTTCTCCAAGTCCTCATTGCTTGGTGAAGATGTTGGTGAAGATGCTACACCTCCTTCCGCATCCAATCTCTCTTGTGTCTTGGTATTGCCATCGCACTCTTTCAGGGGTGGTCGTTTGACAGATTTGTCCATCAAGGTAGGGGTCTTGCTTCTCCCACTTGGACTCATGTCCAAAACATCACCAATATTAGTAGTATCTTCAACAAATAGTACATCACAACTCTCAATGACCTTTGTCTCAATGCACATGAGTCGATATGCAGTAGTGTCCTCACAATAGCCAAGAAACAAACACTTTGAGCCTTCTACATCAAGCTTACGCTTCTTTGTATCCGGCACCATCGCATATGCATTGCATCCAAACACACGCATATGCGCAATGCATGGCTTGCGGCCACTCCCACCTTCTTGCGGTGTGATGGTGACGAAAGCCCTAGTTGGACATTGATTGCGGATGTAGACCACATTCACCACCGCTTCCACCCAAAATTCAAGCTGTAGGCATTGCGCATGGATCATGCTCCTTGCCATTTCCACAATGGTACGATTTGCACGTTCTATGACTTCATTTTGCTCTGGCGTGTAAGGTGTTGACGTGTGCGTCTCAATGCCATGCTTCTTCAAAAACTTCGAAAGCCTTCGGATATGAACTCCCCACCATTGTCCGATTGAAACACCTTGATTTTGTGTTCCAATTGCTTCTCCTTGACGGCCTTGAACTCCTTGAAATTTTCAAGGCATTCCTCCTTTATCTTCAAGATGCACACCCACACCCTCTTCGAAAAGTCATCAATGAAGGTCAAAAAACACCTTCCACCACCTATGGAAGTCGTCCTCATAGGGCCGCACACATCCAAATGCACAATCTCCAAAGGCTTTGTTGCACACATCGCTCCATCCTTCGGAAATAGTTCCCTATGTTGCTTGCCTTGCACGCACCCTTCACAAAATGACATTGATTATTCATCTTTGCCAAGAGTCATGCCACTTACCATGCTTTAAAGTAAATGCACACTTCCAACGTTCAAATGACCAAGACGACGATGCCAAAGCTCTGATGCACTGCTCTTTGTTGATGATTGTGCCACGTTGGCCGAATCCGCCTTAAATACTTTCATGAAAGTCGATTGATACAAATTGCCTTCACAAGGTGCTATCACAAGAACATCTTTGTTTGGTGCCTTCAAGACACATCCATCCACGTTGAATTGCACCTTCATACCACTTGTCACAAGTTTGCTCACCAAGAGCAAGTTTGCTTGCAACTTGGGCACATGGAGAACGTCCTTGATTCTAAACCTCTTAGAGCAACCCCTCACAAGTACATCAACAACAATAGATCCAACGCCAAAGGCTTCCACAAAACTATCATAATTTAAATGCACATTCCGTGGAGTAATTACCTCATACGTGTCAAATGCCGCCTTATGAGGTGTTATGTGTTTTGTAGTGCCCGAATCCATGATCCACTTACACATGGACTTGGAATGTGGTCCACCTTGAGTTGAAATGCGTAGTCATCTTCCTCCTTTGCATGATTGGCGTTCTCTTTTTCTCTTGCTTGGTTCGCGTTGTCCTACTCCCACTTCTTTGGCTTATAGCAATTTTGTGCAATGTGGTCTGGTTTGACACAATTGTAACATACCTTGGGCTCACCACGTGTTGAAGAGGAGCCTCCTCACTTGTTTTATTTTGACACCAAGGTCGCATCATCGCCATTGGGCTCCTTCTCCTTGCGCTTGGATACTTTGTGGATCAACCGCAGCGTCACAAACTGCATGGTGAGCTCCTTCATTGCCAAGGTCTCCAAGGCCGTGATCAAGTGTTTTAATGAAGGCAACAAACTCTCAAGCAAGATCATGAACACATCTTCATCTCTCACCAGGACATCTAACCAAGTGGATTGATCCGCGAGTGCCTTCACTTTGTTGACATGATTCAATAAATCATCTCCCTCTTACATCTTGATTGTAAAGAACTTGCGTCGAATGAAGAGGATGTTGGACAAGCTCCTCGTTTTGTGAATGTTGCACAAAGTCTTCCATGCTTCCGCGGGTCCTTTGGAATTCTTGATGTGGGCAAGTTGATTGTCCACCAAATTGAAGCCAATGACGGACATGGCCTTCTCCATACGCCAACTATAATCCTTCTTCACCTTTGGATCATCGTCTTCGGATGAAGGCTCCTCGGAGTCATCCACAATCTCCCAAAGGTCCATGGATGCCAACACCATCTCCATCTTGAACCTCCAAAGGTTGAAATTCTTACCTTTGAACTTGTCAATGACTCTAGCACTCTCACCATCATATGTTGCCATATTTGCACTCCAACACTGACTTCTAACTTCCAATGTGCACTAGTGCACCTCAATCACTCAAATGAGTCATTTTTAGACTTCAATGTGCACTTTTGCACCTACGGCACTCAAAATTCAGGGCTACCCATACAGAGTATAGATTATGTGGATTGGCAAAGTGCACACACTCTTAGAACACTCAAATTTCAAGGCTACCCATATGGATTGTATACAATGTCTAGGGGCGAAGTGAGAATGTACAAAAGTGCAAGTGTAAACACTTACAAAGTCGATATCCTTGAATGTGCACCTCCAATGCTCCTAGAAACTCAATAGGTCATCTTGAATCACTTCCAATGCTTGCAACGGCCTTGAATCAATACTTGTGCACCTTCAATGCTTCAAATTGAACCTTGTACACCTCCAATGCTCCAACAACCTTGAGTCAACTCTTGTACACCTCCAATGCTCCAAATTGGATCTTGTGCACCTCTAACACTCAAAGACTCTCAAGATCTCCTTCTAATCAATTTGCACCAAAACTCTACACATGCAACTCACAAGAGTGGGCCCATATCCTATTGATGTTCAATACAAGTAGAGAAATGATTGTACAAGCAAATGAAACATATAAGGAATTACAAACAATGCTTGGAGTCAAATATGGCCTTCTTTCAAAGGTCTTCACTCATTGTATCGATTGTTTTAACTTTTGCCAATACATATGGGACTACTTTAGGTTCGTATCAGCTCTTTCTATTTTCTCCCCTTTACTTTTCCTTCTAAATCTACTTCAACTATTTACAATATCATAATAACAACAAGCAACTCTTATCTCTAACTGTAGGCATCACGGGGTGTCAATGCCTATCACACAAGTAGATTGTTTTCCTCGAATATCAGTGGATTGTTGTCCTCCCAATCTTTGTCTATGACCACGTCTATTACTCTTATTATGGCTCCGTTTGAATACACTATACTTCTTGTATATAAGGATCGTGTGCACCCTCGATCTCTTTGACTGGATAGGATGCACCCCCAATCTCTTCGACAGGATCGGATACGCCTTTGTTGTCGTAGTTTGAATCTGGTGCGCATCCAATCACCAAGCTCGGATCAAGCGCAACCCCAATTTCTTTGTTTGGATTGGGTGCGCACTCAATCTTTTGGTTCAATCTCTTGTGGACTTGAGGTATGATAGTTAACTTCACTTTGTCACACTTGCGATGTTTCTCCATCTTTTGTATCTACCCAGGACACCCTCCTATCCGTGGAAATTGCATGTCAATACATTGTCAAGATATAGAATGCAAATTGGCGGAGCAGGGCAATACAAAGCAACGGAGGAGACAATGGAAGAAAAAATGTAGAGAGAATTGAAAGAGGAATAGGAAATTTTGGAGGTAGAAGAGAGGTGGTATAACAAGCCTCTTTCTCCACCTAGGGAGCCAATTCATATCTTGTTTGATCATGAAAGGGCAATAAGAGTCACAGGTGTCGATTCTAGAACAAGGATAACGACAAGGATCATATGTATCCCATCAGCAATGAGTGCGTCTGCAATTATGCATTCTCATGTGTCCGGGCCGGTTTTTATGCAGGTAGATCAATTGTATGAGTCCATTTGGCAACGCCACTACAAGTCACTTGCTTGAGCCAGGGTAGGGCCCAACCTAAGTGGAGGCGATTGTAGTCAACGCACTTACTAACCTACGGTCAGGGTTGTCATACTAGACGGACGTCCGGTTCGCCCGTCCGGTAGAGCTCTCGCCCGTCCGGTAGAGCTCTCGCCCGTCGGATACAGTCAACAAAGGGTTGACTTACCCTCAAGGTAAAAAACAGGCAACGTGGTAGCCATGTTGGCACCATATCGCTGCCACGCAAGACATGGACATGTTTGAGTAACGGCGGGGACTAATGCCAAGAGGGAGGTGGGGCGGAGACGTCCCCGCCCCTGCCCATGAAGGGGCGAGGACGTCTCCGCCTCTACTTGTGCACGGGCGGGGACATCCCCGCCCCTTCATGGGTTAGATTATAGTGTTTAGGGTTACAGTATATTCGTAGTGAAAACTGTGGAATTTGGAGGGTGTACTACTTCAACTATCAATAGAGTCTTGCAAGAATTTTTTTACTTTGAATTAGAGCGGTTCACATGTGCACTAGGTTGATAGCCTCGCATTGACATATTATATGTGAAGAAAATATTTATACCCAGTTATTTGTGCTTGAAGAAATGCAAATCTTGGACTAAAAATTTAAGATTTGGACGTATCCAAAATTGATTAAATGAGACGTATGGCAATTGCCAAGTACACATACTCTTCTACGAAGATGTCGTACTGCCTACTTAACCACCACATGCAAAACTAATGCAACTAATTAACAAAAAAACTATTGTCGGTAACAACATAGAGGCATAGTCCAGCCGTGGGGGGTTTTCATTAATGTGTCTATAACATCTGGCCAAGTAGACCATTCTTCGAGATCTTTTTGCAACGCTGCAAATTGTAGCTTCAGGTGTACATATTGCTCCGTGTTTTTGGCGGTGAAATACGAAGTGTCCTAATCTTCTTTCCAAATCTTTGAACAAATCCAACGCACCGAAATGCATCTACTGCCTTGGAGTAGAGGTGTGACTGTTGCATGACTTCAAGCGAGTTGGTGGAGTCTGGCGGCCCAAAAACGTAGAACAGTTCTTTTGCCACAAACCGTCGCCGCTCTCTCTCAAGTTGAAGCTCCTCCTTGAATTCATAACCATACCTTGATGGCTCATTCTCCACAACCCGACTAGAAAGCCCCCAATCGCAAATTCCTATGTACACCATATCGGGTTTCCACTCATCAAAGTGGAGCAAAACATTCGATGCAGAGATGTCATGGTGTATATAATTTGCGTTGTGGCATTTTCCCACAATGACAAGCAACGATAGCGCGAGGTTCACTCGATTTTCGCGGTAAGTTTTTACCCACCAAAGCTCTTGAATCGACAACCCGATATTTGGATGCATCTCAATCTGTTCAAATGGCAATGCTTCGTCCACTTTCGAGTCAAACTTGGATCAAAAAGAAGCCAGAGATCCCCCATTCCACCAGAGCGTGTACCCTTCCATAGTTTTCGGGTGGATGTATGCAAGTCTAATGATCCCTAGATACACCACCGGACACCCTCCACCCTCGTTGATGATGTCTTGACGCTTCTCCCTCTCGTTGGTGTTGGTCAGAGTCTTTCCGACAAAGTAAATCCAACTTGGAATGTTTTCCACTTAGGTTATCATCACCTTCCGTACAGTCCCATAGCCACCCACCGCTTTCTGTCCTGGCATTGGAATCACCTTAGCGCAACTTTCAAGCCACTTGCATGTTCCACCGACATAGTGAGCCAAAATTTGGTCCTCATTGTTGCTTTCCAAGGAGCCAGTTCCTTCTTACGGGAAGAAGAGTATTGTTGAACAAAGCTGTGGATCATCTTCATCTTCGCTACAAGTGAGTTGTCCTCAATGTTCCAGTTGCTTCCATCTTCCTTCTTCCCCGTGACGTAACACAAGTTTGCAATAATATTGGTGGTTAGTGCGGTCACTTGTGTGTCCAACCACTCCAAATGCAACCAATAATCTGAGAAATTATTAAATTTCTCAGATTTATCAAGGTTTGACATTAATTCGTGTCGCATGTCAACGATCAACTTATGGTATCCCTCTTTGCTGTGCGCCAAACAGCTCATCATCAATGCATGTCTCGTTCGGCGGTTGTAAAACTCGACGGCAATTCCTCTACATTCAACCATCTATTCATGCGGGGGCATGTCCCGATTTGGTGTCTTCTTCCGCATCTTCCCGCTCCATGATGACGGATTCAAGGATCCCGACGTCAATTCGTGTAGGTGGACGGAAGCACCGTCTCACCAACATCATCCAAATCCATAAATTAGGGGCGCTTCTCCATCGACCTACTTCCTTCTCCCGCCATATGTGATAGTCAACTCCCTATCGTGGTCGAAATTCCAAGTTGATGGTTTTAAAAAAACCGCAAAGAGTCTGGGTACCATGAATGGGCCAAGCCCGATCACCCACCAAACTCACTTTCAGGCCGCAAAGCAAACTAACACGTGAGGCCTAGGGAGTGGACTTGGCAGAGAATAAGGACAAAATGTCCCCTATTTATATGGTGTAGGGTTCTTTCTGCGAAGACGTCCCCGCCCTACCTGGGCAGGGCGGAGACGTCCCCGCCCCTGCCCGAGGACCCTAGACCAGTGCTTCGTCTATCGGCTATATAATATCGTGCACACCCCTAATTGTCCCCGCCTCACATACTCCCTCTTCATCCACCTCTTAATTGAGTTGGTTGTGGGCGTCGTGTGAGGACTTCATCCATTCACATCACATATGTTATTCAGATTTTCCCCACCCATGGCCACGCCGGTAAAAATGAATAAAGAAGAACGAGACAAGAGTCAACTACGATCGGGAAACAAACAGCGGAAGAGGTTGCATGTGCTTCGGAATCCTGTTGAATTGGCTTTTAAAGGTTCGGAAGAAGTTCCGAAGCCATGGAGTTTCGAGGATTGCGCAAATTTCATCGAGTGGTGCCATATCGACAAGGCTTTCCTGGAGGAGCGACACAATTATCACCGACGCTTTCACAAGGCAAATTTATGGAAGTGCACCGACGAGGCGTTCAAAAATCGGTGCATTGAAGAATACCAGGTCTTGTACGACATCCCTTATATCAAACGCAATGAAGAAAATCTCTTCCTTGCGCGAGGTGTCCACGCGGAGGTAAAGTTGGGCAAGAGGGTGGATTGGTCCACCTTGAAAGCCAAGGGAGATAGCATAAAAGTTCCTTCTCTAGCGAATGGATTGATTCCAATGGGGACACGGAGGTATCCAGAAGGCGGATTGGGCAAATTGATGGCGAAGACTGAACCGGTCGACACGTACGAGACCGATCCCTCAAACACGGATACAGACTCTGACGGATCCTACGTTCCAATCACAAGGAGCCAAAGGATATAAGCGCGCACCAAACGAAAGAGGGCGGAACAGACGGTTAACGTAGTCGTCAACGATACCGTTAATGAAGTTAGGGCTCAGGTACAATCCCCCGCGGTTGTTGATCGAACGTTAGAAGCCTCTACTGGTGCTATTTTTGCCAGCACTATCCAAACCTTGCTGAACCAATTGGAAGGGAAGACGACAGAACTATTGTCATTGCGCGATGAGGTTCGCAAGTTGAGAGTTGAAGTCAATGATAAAAACATTGTTATTGACTAGCAACGACGTGATATGGAGGAGCTCCGACTTGCCCTACAAGCTAGTACAATGACCACTGAAGATCGGAATCCACGACAGAGGGAGGAAGGGCTTGTACACGTGTCAATCGAAGACGATTCATTGTCGTTTGATGAAGCCCCTACCAACGCAGACAAAGTTATGGTCAACAAAGAAGAGGGTGCGGGAGGTGACAGCGGCAAAGAGCTCGCTAAAGCACTTGAAGAGAATTCAAGACTACAAAGTTGCTTGGATGTGTTGGTAGAACATTACTATCAATGGAAGTTGGCCTGCGTCTTCACGGTCGATCGGTCCCGACAATTGGTGGCGGAATTCCAAAAAATCGACAACAACTATACCAAAAACAACCAAGAGAGGGTGTTCGGTTTGACGTCGTGGGCCCTCGTAGATGATCCTTTGAAGATAGATGAAATGGGAATGGTGAAAACCGCCGGTGGGCAATTAACCATCGATTGGTCATGTTACAATTGGGATTTCAAAAAGGAGGTTTCATCCACCCTCGACCATCGGGGCAACCCCATGTTATTATGGCCACAACCTTCGAATTTCGTATCCGACGGTACGACTTGCTCGATTTATCTTAACCCATTTGGTCCAGAAGGTGGGATGCATCGAAGCACTTGTGAGCACTTGTATCATCCTTTTAGCTTGATGGTTGTATGCCGGCTGTGCTCATTGTACAAGGCCCCTTTTCACGAGCGATTGAACGAACTTTTTGGATTAGTTCCATACATGCCCCCGCATTGGGAGTTCAATGTGACAAACGGCCTCGATCAATCACAGATGTGGGGAAAGGATTTGGTGTGTAGCTGGAAACTCAAGATGCACTCGTTCGATAAGATGCACCTCTCAAACGAGTGGGGTTGGGAAAGGGACCCGGAGCAGATTGTCCGGGTGTGCAAGAATTTGATCCCGTTAAAGAAAAAATATGATCAAGGAAAACAAAACTTCTTCTACCAATGCTTTAATGGCCATTGGGACGAGAACGGGGAGCAATTTCGGTTCGGACCCCATCCACAGCAATGGTTGTGGGCCGTTGACAGAGTTCGCATCACAGACAACAACGGGGATCGCATTTCTCACGACGTTGACCAACCGGACCGGCAAGAAGTAAAGCAATTATCAGAATCAGAGTAGATAGAAATTTTCCGAAATGACGGAATCAACTTCTTGCTTGATGTGCACAGTCCAGGGACATGGCAAGCGCTCGACTTGCTCTTGCAATCCCAAATCCTAATGGCCATGTGGATGAAGATGGACCAGCGAGGTGAACACGATCGGCATCTCGTAGACTAATATTGGGCTCAGATGAAGACCTCCCGATGCACGTAGGGGCACACGACAACGAGGCAGGGGCGAGTGGCACTACTAATAGCCCGATGAATATTGACTAGGTGTATTTTTTGTTTTTGTGGTACCAAGAGACATTTTTCTTACAATGCTTCATTTTTTAGCGTTTACTGTATTTTCCCATTTTCGTACTACATTATGGATACTAAAAAAATATGAATAGTAGTGTCTATATTGTACTTGATAATAGTGGTGTGATTATGGATGTACTTAAGCCTCATAAGGATTTGTGCGTTTGTATAAACAAAAATGGTGTGGACCAAATTTTAAACCTCCAAACATTTTTAATCCCTAAAGGACCAAGGCATTTTTGCACCAAAAACACTTCAAAACTGCCCGGCTATAGTATAATGCCTAAGAAGGGAGACAAAACCTTTTTATTTCTACATCTAACCGTAGGATCTCAATAAATACTTCTTTGTTAATGTCCCCACAAAATTTCATAAATTTTAACCACACGGATTGAAAGGCTTGCATAGCTCCCATGCTATTCACTACTTGGTATCAAATATTTGCACTACATAAGGCCTAAATCCATTACTAATGGTAGTTTAGGATGATGTTAGTTCCTAATACACCAATTGTTAGAGGTAGAAAAAGGGTGTAGCGCAATTCAAGTCAACTATGCTAGTAGTGGAAGCTAAAAAATGGGCAATTGACGTTTTAGTTTTTAGATACTTGATATGTTTTAGATTGATGATCCGAACGGTCAATATGAAGGTCTACACCACATATTGTTGTGGAAAAATCAAAAGTATACAAAGTTAAAATCTCTAAGTTTTATGTGGTATGACGTTTTTGTTTTTGGTACCTTGTCCGATTTATTTTTGGCAATATGTGAAAATCTTTGACTGGGTTGAAGCGTTATTTTCCACTAAAGACAAGAATTTTTTTCTTTAATTTGAAAGGAAATCATTTTCTACACTCTTATGTTCGCTCCAAAACTAGTAGGGAGCTAATAAAGGTGTTCATTGTTGGAGAGCATGCCGTCAAAGGACAAAAGTTTTACTTTCCATTTCGCCTTCCTCCCTAGACCTAGGGAAAGACATAATCAGCGTGTTATTTTAAGTGCAACGCGATCTTGTCGGAACCAAAAATAAGGCATCCTATATTTAATTGTGCACCCGCCTCATGGAGATGAGGAGTGCCTCGGCCAAGCAACAATGGCCTGAAACGCCTCCTTCAAGAGTTAGGTGGGAATGTCCTCCACTCAAAAAATTTCTTTGAAACGTCTCCGCCCCTGCCCTGGTGGGTGGGGATGTCTCCGCCCCTACCGGATAACTATTTTAATGGAAAAACTCTTCATTTGTCCCCGCCTCGCATACTCCTATCCATCCATCTCTTCATTGAGCTAGATGTTGGCGTCCTGCGAGGTCTTCATTCATCCATGCAAGCCGGATATTTCCGAGAACACGTGCAAACCATGTCTTCACCTAGACAATTGCCCAAGGAGGAGCGAGACAAGACCTGTGCACGAGCGGGGAATGCTTATCGGAAGGGGTTGCACGTTCTTCGTAATCCCGCGAAGTTGGCTTTTCGAGGTTGGGAAGACGTACAGGAGCCATGGAGTTTTGATAATTGTACGAACTTCATCGAGTGGTGCCACATCGACAAGGCTTTCCCAGAGGAGCGACACAACTATCACCGGCACTTCCACAAGGCAAACTTGAAACATTGCGTTGACAAGGCGTTTAAAAATTGATGCATGGAAGTTTACCAAGTGTTGTATGACGTCCCATTCGTCAAACCCAACGAAGTAAATCTCTTCATTGCGCGGGGTGTTCATGCGGAGGTGAAGTTGAACAAGAGAGTGGATTGGTCCACTTTGAAGTCGATGCCGGGGAAGGTAAAAATTCCTCGCCCAGAATATGGAATAATTCCAATGGGATGGCGCAAATATCTGGAAGGTGGATTGGGCAAGTTCATGACTGTAATGAACGACACACCCAACTACGATACTGACACGTCGAGTTCAGATGCTGACTCCAACGGAACCCACGTCCAAGTTGCGAGCGAAAAGGCACAAGCATGTGGTAGGCTGAGGAGGACCAAACGAGCCCTTCACCAACGTTACTATTGACTAGGAGTATTTAATGGTTTAGGACGTAGCAAAAAAATTTTGCAAACAATACTTTTGCTCTATATATTATATGATTTTAAATATCCTTTTTGTTTGTAATGGTACAATTTATTTAGAGAACTTGCACATTACATTCTACCAGAGGCTTATACTACCCTTTATAGATGGGGACTTGCATAGCTCCCATGCTATTCACTACTTGATTTATATTTTTCTTTAATTATATGTGGTACATTCCTAATCTTTTGTGGGGCACTTGTATTTAAAGTTTTTATTTAGAGAACTTGCACATTACATTCTGCTAGAAGCTTATACTCCCCTTTATGGATGGGGACTTGCATAGCTCCCATGCTATTCACTACTTGGTTTAATTTTTTGCTTTAATGGTATGTGGTACATTCCTAATCTTTTGTGGGGCAATTGTGTTTAAATTATATATTTAGAGAACTTGCACATTACATTCTACTAGAAGCTTATACTACCCCATATGGATGGAGACTTGCATAGCTCCCATGCTATTCACTACTTGATCTAAAAGGGAGCTAATAAAGGTGTTCATTATTGGAGAGCATGCCGTCAAAGGACAAAAGTCGTACTTTCCATTTAGCCTTCCTTCCTAGACATAATCTACTTGTTATTTTAAGTGCATCGCAATCTTGTCGGAACCAAAAATAAGGCACCCCATATTAAAACCTCCACCCTCCTCTCCATAAGGAGGAGTGCCTAAGCACCCAAAATGCCCCAAAGGCCTCCTTCTCCTGGATTGGGGAGACGTCCCCGCCCGTGCCCGGGTAAAGGCGGGGACGTCTCCGCTCTGCCTTGGTGGGGTAGAGACGTCCCCGCCCTTACCCGGGCAGGGGCAGAGACGTCCTCGCCCTTGGCGCGTCAGGTCCCACCCGTTCTTGGCTCGTGTATAAAAAGATTGGGGAGGGCCGTTTGTCCTCACGCTCGTCACCTTGGCTTCTATTTCTTGGACCTCAATTCAGTTTGAGCTCCTTGCGAGTCTATTTGGGTGGTAGGCGGCACTGGTGTGCGGCTGAGGTGATGTAAAAATTGGTTCAAGCAGTGCATCAACGCTATCAAAACTCATATTTTCACCCGATTCTATACTATAACTAGCCGCGTATTTTGGCTTAGATGAGAGAAGCCGGGGGTATTTGGCATAAGCCGTGAATGCAATGGGAAGTCAAAGGAAGCAAACAAAAGAATGGGAACCTTGGTACAATTTTGGTGACAACGGGAGCAAAGTGAGTTGTGTTTTCTGCAACTTTACTTTTTAGCTACAAACGTGAGCGTGCGTTCGCTTACTTTGGATATGGCGCCAAGTGAGAGAGGTCGATCTGTCGTAACCTACTTTCCCATGTGCGACATCGATTTGCCAACTGTGGAAACATTGTTCCGCAACGAATGACGGGCGGGGACATGTATGGCGGAGATTCAAGCCCGAGTGGTCCATCGAGGGCACCAACTATTGACACTTCAAGCCGATCCGACGCTCAAAATAATGTGGCGGGTGGGGTAACAAGTGGGCCTCGGGAAGGAGTGCCTGATATCTCTCAAGGAAACGACCCTTCACATGTGTCGGGTGGTCTTACCGCCTCGAATTCCACTAGATCTGGGAAACTACATCAACAACGGATGCTTGATGCTTTTAACGTTGCAATGAGGAAGGAATTTGATGAGAAGTGGGCGACCTTTTTCTATCAGGCGAGTGTGCCTTTTAATGTGGCGCGAAATCAGGCGTTCATCGATGCAGTGAGGGCAACATCCGTGGCAAAGTTTGAGTACACTCCTCCTTCATATCACTTGTTGAGGACTAGATTGATTAAACCTAAGAGGTTACAAATTGAGAAAGAGATTGAAGCCAAAGTTGGTTTTGCAGTCAAGAATTATGGGGTGTTGATATGCACGGATGGTTGGGATGATGTCTACCGGAGGCCCCTCATGAATTTAATGATGTCGTGCCTTACTGGTGACGTATTCTTGGGGAGCATAGACACCAGTGGTGAGAAGAAGTCCATGCGGTACATAGCGGACCAAGTGAAAGTTTACATTGAGAAGGTAGGTTCCAAGAATGTGACACAGATTTGTAGAGACAATGCTCCCAACATACTTGGAGCGATGGATGATATTATTCTCACATACCCGCACATTCACAAACAGGGGTGCATGGCACATGCATTGGATCTCATGTTGGAAGATTGGGCAAAGGTCCAAGAATTTAAAGATTTAATAGAGAGGCAAAGAAATTGTGTCAATATATTAGAAACCATCATGCGACAATGGGGACACTTTGTGAGTTGAGTCCAAACCTGCATATTGTAGTGCCGAGTGAAACCCGCTTTGCTTGTAATTTCCTTATGTTGGATCGATTGGTGAGACTCAAAGGAGTGTTGGAGCAGTTGAAAGACCACCCCTGTGTTGTAAACTACTTTGCAACCCTACCAAATAAACAGAATGGAGAGCAAGCAGCAACCGCTTCGCGTAATGTGGTGCAAACCATCAAAGATGTGGCCTTTTGGCAACGATGTCAGAATTACATGCACATGACTGGGGATGTTTTGAAGGCATTGCGTGTGTTTGATGACCGCGAACCAGCCATGGGTTGTGCGTGGCTCGTGATGCATAATTTGCGAGAACACGTGTACTCTTTGAGAGAGTCACCCTTTACTCTACGAGCTGACATAGCATCCACTCTTGAGCAATCTTTTGATGCCCGGTGGCAAATGGTTTTTACCAATGTTCACTACGCCGCAGCTCTTTTGAATCCGTACCTCAAGGATAATGTGGCGCTTAGGGTTGACGGAATTGCACAAAGAGCATTGAATCGGGTTGTTCGCAAAATGATGGCGGTATTGGACATCTCTTATGACGACGTCCAATATGAATTAACATAGTACGAGGAGGGCACAGGACCATATGGCCCTACCGAGGCATCTAACATCCGCCAGACAAAGCTTCAACTCCACCAATGGTGGGCTAGGATGGCAGACAAGGCATTGTCTAAAATAGTTGTTTGTATTCTAGGCCTTACGTGTTCAGCAAGCTCTTGCGAACGAAACTGGAGTACGTATTCGTTTGTCCACAACAAGAGCCGAAATCGATTAGCGGCAGAAAATGTTGCGTCATTGATGTATATTTATACCAATAGCCGATGCCTTCAACAAAGACCAGGGGCCGATCCCGTTCGATGGTACGATGCGAATATTCACTCGGAAAATTCCAACCCAGATGCCCTGGGGCCGGTCCCGGTGGGTGAACATAATCGTGAATTTGATGTGTTGATAGCCGAGGAAGAAGAGGAGCACAATATGGCAGCTCCCCGATCTCCGCTGGAGTACCGGGGGAACCCTAATCTTTGGACGGAAGGCGTTGATCACCTTGAAGAAACGAGAAACTATTACGGAGATAATGAGGACGTGGAAGAAGAATTGGCTCAAGGTCGTTGGGGACCTTGGAATCAAAGTCCTCGTCACAGTCCTTCGCCTCATCTTCCTCAAAATGAGGGCATTCATGAAGTGCAATCTTTGTCTATTTCCTCAGAGAGCGACATCCCAAATGTGACTAACCTTAAAGAGCCTAAAACCGGGGGGGGGGGCAATGTCAGGAATGTTCGCGACGATGACAATTCCCCATCAAATTATGGAGGTATAAATGGAGATGCAGACAACAACGGAGCCGGAGAAAACAGAGTAAATATTGCGACTCAAAACAACCAAGGATCGGTTGAAAACCAGTATGGCCAAGAGAGCCCTATTGGAATGGGTGCATCATTTCGTAGCACTAGAGTTGTTCAAGGAGACTCTAACGGAAATGTTGTAAACACAACAATTGTTGGGAGGACTCCAAGAAATGAAAGGGTTGTTAATCAGCAAAAGCATTTTGAATCAGAATATTTAGACCCCTCTGATGCTTTTGCATTTATAGAGGACCTTGAGCCACAACCATCTCCGGTTGTGGTGTTGCCTACTGTTATCAATGACCAGAATACACCAACGCCGCCTTCCCGGAATTCTTCTTCTCCTAGAATGGCAAATGCCATGTATGGACCTTTCCAACAAAATGTAGGCATTGAGGGGACGGGTCTAAATACTTCTGCTACTACTGCCAGAAATAGCAGACCCCCTTTGTCCGCTAGAGCGGGGCCAATTCATCCAATGGGTCAATATATACAACTGAGTGCAAGGACTAATGCTCGTGGAGGGTCTAGAAGCCGTGGAGCGGTTGGAGGCCGTGAAGGAAGAAACAACGGCGAAGCATCATCCTCAAGGCTTTGTAGACGTCCCCTCCTTGGAATAGGGGCATGTGATCCGAACGTGGTTGTACAACCGTTGTTGGACATTTATGTTCCAGAACGCTCTTCAACAACTCCGGCGTTTGTTGTTCCGAATCGAGCAGTTCGTCCTACCAGCGGCCCAACCATAAATTCCGATGGCGATGATCCTCAAGCACATCGACAAAAGTGATTCAGACGCTCGCGTTGCGATGGTGAAACAGTCGTAGAGCTTCGCAATGATAACTCTGAAATAGAAGGCTTTTGGACTACTGATGGTAGCAATGGAGAATTTGAAGATGAGAGCGATGAAGGGGCTGATAATGACAACTGTCCAGATTGCGATGAGGCACCAGATGATGATGATATCGTCCTTTGAGATGCGGTTATGGGTGGCCTGTCCACTGAAGGAGTGTGCAAATCGGGTCGTTTGAATAATTAAGGGACAAGAAATGTAGCTACGTTTATGTAAGCGAAATCAAGAGAGTTGTGATAATTCATCGAAGAAGCTAGGAGAGAAAAAGGTTTCTTAGATAACTAGCGCCAATACTACTTCGTTTGGAAGTTTGAAATCAGGGAATTGTTGTTATTTCGTGAAACGATTTAATGTAATAAACATATTTTGCTTCGAGACATTAAGGTCTCTCCGCTCAATGATGTAGGGGCGGGGACGCCTACATGAAGAGCGGGGACGTCCCCACCTCTCATGGAGACGTCCCCGCCCTAGTGCCACGGTGGCGTGACATGTCCGAATGTGACGTGGCCATCACAGTAAAAAAAATTTACTTGCAAAAAATTATTGGGCGCACTTCAGGCAATTCGTCCGAACCGTCCGTCCTTCCGCTCCGGACCGTCCGTCCAGTTGTCTCGTCTGATCACCTCAACCCGTTCATTATCACAACCTTGCCTACAATCTCTACAACTATCTCTTATCTCGAAGCATACTCTTTCATTCATAAATTCAAGTTGCGAACCGGTAGTTGATGAAAAGGCTTACGAAGGCACGTATGATGAACAATTGAAGCCTTTCAATCTTGCTAAAATTGCGACGAAATCTGCCATTGCGGAAGTCCATGACGGGTAGATCTTTAAAATAGCGGTGCTTCAACCTATTGTCATGTCTTCTTTGAAGTGGTCTTCATGTAGTGGTAGAATTCCCCTTTGCCCAAGTAGGTTTTGCTTATTTGAGGTTTTTTATTCATTTTTTTTGGCGTCACATATTCATTGGACTTGATCTGCAAGTGGTCATCTAGGATCCAGTGGTGCGGGTGCATATACAGATGTCCAAGCGTTTGTTCCTAGAGGGAGCATAACAAAGTCTTCTGCAACTTTAGCTAAAAGCGGAAGCATCTCAAAGTGTCAATCATCTAGCAAACGTGCCAATTTGGCGTCATTAGTTGAACGTGAGTTTCTAAGCATATGTATCATTTTGAGTGTTTCGTGATACAATTTATTATCGTAGTAATCGGAGGCACGCCTGATCTTCTGGTCGAGATTGCAAGTGTGCCTAATATTGCAATGGACACAAGTTACAAGCTCGATCTCCTTGTGACCTAGTTGAGATACCTTCTCTGAAAGCCCATTTGCATGTTTTGCTTGAGAGAATATTGCTCATGTTTGGATTATGCTTCTTGTTTTAGGTAGACAACTTCGACCAGCTGTGCCCCAAGTACCTCGGAAATCCACGATAAGGGTATCGAGGTAAACTATTGTTGTGGACTTAAATGGATTTCGGGTTCACACGCTTGGCTTCAACCACATTTGCGTTTGTAGACTCAAGGGGGGTTGTTTTCTAAAGTTGGTGCACAATAAGGCTAGTGTTGTCATATGGAGTTCTGCAATGTCCTACAATGTGGATGATACGGTTCTAGCACTTATATGAGATACTAAACTGACACGAGATTAGCTTCTAGTATTATCGCAAGATTATACAACAAAGTCCATATATACTAAAAATAACCATCCTACCAAGAAGTTCATGCTGAAGGACCTCTCTAAACTCGCAAGGGACCATGAGATCGTCAATCCTAGCCTCACGTTGCTCATTGACAATAGTCTTGAGAAGAATCTCCCAAATGAGGAGTTCAATGCTATTCACCATCTTATGTGGATTGGTGATATGGATGAAAATTTCTTGTGCCACATCCTACGTGCATGGCAGTTAAGTATGAAAGCATCATATTGTCTTGTACCTAAATATGTGCAGGTGTAGAGCCAAAATACTAAAAATATCTTTTGAAAAAAAATTAAGTGTATAAAAGGTTGTAGATATATTGAGAATTAGATAATTAATGATTAAATTTACACTAAGTAGTTACTTAATTAAAAGTAACTATTCATATCCAAAAATTAGGAAATAATGGGAAAAGGGGTTGAACTCGCACCCTTTGGGTAGGGTGTACCTTTTCATGAATAGATATGGATAGATGTGAGGATTTAGTGGAATTAATCTTAATGGTTAATCCTAGGAAAAACCTCTTGCCAAGAGGTGTGCCTCTTGGATGTAGAGTAGGATGAATAGCTTGAATTTTAACATTCTTGGCCATCACCATAGACATTCCTTGGAGGAAGATTGGAGTGAGCCCTAGCTTTAGGTGGAAAAGCTAGTTGATGACTCTAAATGTAGTAAGAGTATCTAATTTTATATATAATTACTAGGGTTGGTACCTGTCGTCCCGACGGGGAGAGCGGAGGGTGGTGTGTTAAATTTATGTTTGTGAGTTTTGTATTTTAAAACTTGTAAGTTCAAATCGAATCTAAATGGAAAAGTACTTATATTTTTGGAGTGCATGTAAACGTTACCCTAGATTAAATCCACTCCAAAAATAAAATATTTTTACTTTACATTTGCATTTTGATCCATCCTTTGTACACGTAAGTATCACTTGCCTACTATAGGAGGAGAAAACCCTTCACATCAAGAGGTCAAAATAAAGAGTCATTAGGTTACTACCTAATATCAAACGTTAAGAAGAGTGCATCACCGTGCCTCACCTTTCACATCAAGAGGTTAAAATCAAGAAAGAGAGGTTACATGACCGGGAGCGACGGACGGACAGACTGACGCGTTTTATATAGGTAGATTATTGAATTTGCATATATAAAGTCTTGTGTGTGACTTGAGTCATATGTATAATTGCAGTAATATGAGATCTTCATTGAATAAATTTGAAATTGTGTTTTGGGAATGCAATTGTATGCATTAGGTCTTAGTTGTAAATAAAATTCCTATGCATGAATGCATTACATATTTATTCTTCATAGAATAAATTAGGGAAATACCCTAGTAATTGAGGTCGTGTGTATGACCTTGTGTGTATTGAAGCATTAATCATAAGTGTGAGGCTTAATTTAGTTAATGC
This sequence comes from Bryoerythrophyllum caledonicum, assembly GCA_963971425.1. Lineage (NCBI taxonomy): Eukaryota > Viridiplantae > Streptophyta > Bryopsida > Pottiales > Pottiaceae > Bryoerythrophyllum > Bryoerythrophyllum caledonicum. The sequence goes on from OZ020514.1 coordinate 40,478,285, forward strand.
CAAATTAAGTGACTTAATGCATAAGGAGTGTAGTGCATAAGTACTTAATAGGATTCCAAGTGTAAGTGAGCATAACTTGAGAATCTTAAGAATAAGAGTGGAGTTCTTAATTATATAAATGCAATTTATGCAATAAACATCAAGAGTGGCATACCTTGATGCATGGCAAAGAGTGCCATATGCATACATATAATTAGCATTAGGATTAGCCTTAACGGAAGGGATTCTTTAAAGTAGGCTAATTTGTGAGCATTTAAAGAATCTATCATAAGAGAGTAAGGTACAAATACTTCAGGAAGACTTAAGCATGAGCATAGAAACATAAGAATCTTAAGTCCAAGATTGGATAATTCAAGTTTATGAAGATTAAGAACTTAAGTACCAGGAGGACATTTAAATTTAAGGGCTAGGACTTAAACGTGTGCATGGCCGAGAGCATAGGACATCATTTGCATTAAGTAATATTCACTCCCTGTTTTGGTAGACTTAAGTCGGAAACTTAGAATAAGGTAATGCTCATTTGATCTAAATTGTGCGTATTAAAGAATTCAGCATAAGTGAGTGAAACTTATGAGTATTGATGCGGGCTTAAGGAATTAGATACTTTAGAAAGTGTTACCCGTAAGTCCTCAAGTGCTTCACAAATAGACGCATGTACACCTAATAAAACTTAAGACAAAGTGCGTGTCTTAAAGGGTCAGTCCTAAGTAAGAGTGTGAGTGCTTAAAAATCTGAAGACCAGAGGTTGTGTCCTTAAGAATATGGAGTTGACCATGAGTGAATACTTAAGTAACGGTCATATATCTTAAAGTCTAAGAGTTAAGGTTTAAGGATGCTAACAACCCTACTTTCCTAAAAAATAGGTAGATAACTTTAGAAACTAACCGAGAGGATAGCTTCAACTACACAATAATCTCCAATTACTTAAAACTAGGCATATGATCATCCCCGTAACGAATCCTATGAAGTGTGGGTATACTTGGGTGTTTTGTTGAAGTGGTAAAAAATCACTCTTCAACAGGCTAGTGACTTTTTTGGATCTATTGATGGTTCTACTTTGAGAGGCTCTAAAGTTGAAAGATATATAGTTAAAAGATGCCCTTAATCATGGGATCAATAAGCTTGTAGATTTATTTCTCTCGAATCTTTTCCTTCAAAAATAGAAGTGGTCTAATATTTTTGAATTTGACCAAGCCGATTTTTGTATACCTACACGGCGTGCCACCCTCTATAATGTTGTTGGCAGCGCCATGTCACAACTATTTTGTTATGATTTCTCTAAAAAAGTTATACAATACCTCGTCTGTTGTGAACAACATTCTTTCTTTTGTTATGTTCACAACGACATCGTGTCTACTCAAAAAAGTTGTCGTGCTGATTGTCAGCGGATTGTTTTGTTTTGAGCCGTACCTAAATCACAAACCACAAAGCTTTGATCCAAAATACATAATAGTTTCGCCTAGTCTTATAGAATTCTTCAAAATCCTCACGAGGTCCTTCCGTGTAGGTATATGGTTGTCTATGGATGCGAAGCGCCTCTAAAAGGTTCTTCAAGTCATCCTCCTTAAAGATATAAGGACAAAAATCCTTTTTGTTTATCAACAAAATAAGTGTTCTAGGCCAGAGAGGTATCCTTCATGCATCAAAGATTCATAAAGGCTCACTCAGGACTAGGCAACAAAAAAGTACGGCATAAAGGACAAGGTATTGATTGTTGATAATTTCAAATGGCAGAATTTTATGAACAGAAACTTGGCATGCTACTTTTCAATGATATGGCATGGAAAGATGACCTTCTCCAATGCAAGGAAAATTATACTTGACATTGCAACAGCATTGCTTTTGTTTGGGGAGATTCTTCATGAGCGTTATTTTGAATATGTAGAGGTAACTAAATATTGATAGGTTGTCTCTCAAATTTTCTAGTGTTGTACATTCGAGTATTATGTGAATAAATTTTCAATTCCTTCTTGGTCTTCAATTGGATGCAAAAGATGAATGTCTATTTTCTCTCTTTGAAATCCTAGCTTAGGAGCTCGTCGGGGCTAGACGTAACCTCAATGAGGTCACGACGTAACTTGGATTGAGAGCTCTCTCAATTTTAGCATCATCTGGATGATTGAGACCTCCCCAAGTCGCATGGTAAGTTGGATTGGGAGCTTGCCCGGTCTGGACATCACCTGCTTTAAGACCTCTTTTTTCTGTTTAAAAGAATTATCTGTAGCTTTTGTCGTAACCTACATTGGAGCTCTCTAGGTCTTGTAGTAAAGTCCGGATTTCGAAGTACACATTTCATTCAAAGGTCTATTTCTACTCAAATATGGCATATGAGAGGATCTTTGTGGTTTCCAAATTGGAGGTAGTAGTATCTCTCTCCACGGTCTCCTTTGCTCAAAGAATGTCTTCAACTTGGCAAAATCTAGTTTAGCGCACATGTCGTCCTTTCTTAGAACAAAAGATGTTATTTGAACTATCTTGTGGCATTTTGAAGTAGTGATTTGGTTGACGGTGCTTCCTTTGATTTTGCAAGAAATGATTTGACATTTACTTCTCTATGATAATAGAATACAACTTTTTTTCCTTCATGGCAATAACAACACTCAAATGCTATTCTTTTTTGGATATTTGGTTAAGGTTTCTACGAAGCCTACAATGGATTGTAAAACAAGGACATAATTGCGGTCCTTATGTATGGTCGTTGTAGATCTTGATCCATTTTTTAAAATCTAGGAAGGCTAAGGTCCATTGCCTTAAATTTGTATCATCACAAACTGAAGTGTTTAAGGGCATTTCTAAATATTTGAAATTGTAGTAATTTTGTTTCTACCAAGTGTGCATGTAAATGACTACAAATTTATTTCATAGATCTTATAAGGTACTGTTTGTGATTAAAAATTATACATTGGTATTCTACTACTGCATTTTTCTGGAGAAGTTGTAATCCAGGGTTTATATTCTAAAATTTGTACAAGCTAAAATTGCATTTGGATGTCTCCTAGTTGATGCACTACAGTTATTATTTGTCATTTCTATTTCATTTTGTTCACTAGCAACCAATGATGCTTGAAGTACTTGACAAATACTGACAACTCACAAAGATTCATGTTATGTTCTCCTAACAACAACAATTCTCTAGGTGATAATTACAGTCCAAAGTTTAGAATTTACATTTAAATATACCTATTAGTTCAACTACATGTGGAGGTTATCTAGGATTGATGTCTGAAATGACGTGTCAAAAGACACCACTCGTGATCTAGCCAACAAGTTGTATTAACTCTAATCCTAATTGCTATCTAGAGCTAGAATCGAGGTCAACCTTTAGCCCCATAACCTCCTAGTTGGTTTCTAACAATAAAGCCAACCTCCACAAATCCTTTCAACATGCCTAAATTAATAGTAGAAATAATGGAGTTTTTTTCACAAGACCAATAAAAAGGAAACTCTAAATGACTTAAAAATCAATGTTTGAATAACTTTCCTATAGCACGTCTTTGCATGACTTTATAAAGACAAATTGATTTTAAAAATAATGTTGTAGTTTATTTTTGTTAAAGAATTTATTGTAGTCAAATTTTTCAAGTAGTCTTATATATCCTGTACAATAAGTCTTTACAATAATGAAATTTTGAAATTCAAAAAAAAATATAGAATCTATAATTTTATTTCTTACTGATAAAAATGGCTGGAACAAAATGTCTATGCAAACTGATATACTTTTCATGTACTTAAATTTAATTAACAACATTTTGCATTCGAAAGGTACTCATCTAGTACAACATACCTTAAAAAAAACACTTATTAATAATATGATGTTCATCAAATTCATCTAATTACAATCAACTCAAGTAGCATGTTCTAAACAAAATTGAAGAAATTACACTATAGAGAGAAATGTAAGACATTCATGAAAATCACATTTCAATTACCTTCATAAAAATTCTAATATTATATAAAAATAAATTTTAAAAATCAAATCATTGAATTGAGAGTGTAATTTAGAAATTGTATTATTTAGTGTATGTAAAAAAATTCTCTTTTCTATTCACGTTTGCGTGCTATTGAAAGGTTAAAAAATTTATCAATGATGACAATCTTTGTGTATACAACTTATAATTTTTGTCTTATACTTATCCTTACTTAAAGTATATAAAATTGTCAATGGAATGAACCATATATAACATCATATTCACAAATTTTCTATGAAATCCAATTGAACATTTTACAAAGAAACTATTTTATAAAAGAAAAGAACAGTAGAAAGACTCCTTTTTTGAATTTCAACATAGCAAGGTTGTAGCAATTAAGCTCCTTTTTAAGCATTTATCAAATATATCTTGGACTCTTTAAAGTTAAAGATGAGTTTAATCAAGTAAATTATCTAAAAAAATCTTACAATAAATATATTATGAAAAACCTAAAGTATAATCTATTGAAAAAATTCATTGCCAATATTTTATAATAAAATTTTGTAGTTTTAAAATATGGTTTCACTTATCAAAAATCCTTTAAAGTATGTTTTAAATAGAAAATCGAAATGTAAAATTATGCTTTTTTTTTTAAGTAAGATTTATAATTTATCAAATTTAAATAAAATTGATATATTTGAAATAAATAAACTTTATCACTGTGGAATATATGTTGTTGTAGTATTATACAAAAAATATCTATTCTATTGTGTAAATACTCTACTATAGGAATGATTCCTTTTCAATAATAAAAACAATGTTTGCTTGAGAATATGTAGTTGTATGACAAGTTGATCATGTGTAGTGATGATGTTGACATTGATGATGACATAATTTTTGTTGAAATTGGATATTGAAAAGTTTGATTTTTTTATTTTTGTGAAGTATAGAACATTTTGTACAAAAATTATATGTTTGTGAACACAAGTGTCGAAATCTTAAATATTGATGAGTAGAATCTTGTTGACTTTTGGTATGTTGATGAAAACCTTTTAATTTGAAAGATTGATGTTTATCTATCATTTTATTACATGATTTTGAGTTTTTTAAATTCTCTTCTCTAATACTTGACCACAATAAATATTGCATATGACATTGATGTTTTAAATTTGATATTGAATATTTTCCAATATGTGTAGAAGATTGATAATTATAAATGTCATTTCTTGATAATATCTTTCCTTTCATATGTTGGTGATTTTTGCTTAATCTTAATGAATTTGATGTCGCTTGCAATGGATTAAATTTACTTTGATTGAATAGTCTAGAATTCATTTTTTTCTTGGATTCCAAATTCTTTGTAAGATGTGGAGTTGGAAGATATGAAATAGAAAGTAGACTAGTTTTTTTTTCTTGACTAGAAAATGTCTTTGTGGAATTAAGTGAATGTACGCTTTTTGATGAATTATTATTACTTTTCACACTATGTTTTAAGAACCAAAAAGAATCTTGTACTTTTAAATGAAAAAATGACGATATGTATTGATCAAAATTTGATACTATAAAACTAGTAGATATCTCAGCAGGGAGGTGATTACGATTAAATTTTGATGCTTTGGGATTTGTTCTTTTGGCTTTGAAATGATAATTGATTCCATATTTATCAACTGATTTTAATCCTTTGAATGTTGACTTTACTTCAAACATAGATGAAGGAAAAACTACTTTAGGTTCATGCCAATTGGATTTTGATAAAATAGGAATACTATGTTCTTTGGTTGATGGATATTGACATATTTGAGTGTGAAATAGAGGTGTCTGTTTCTTATTAAAAGAAGGTTGATTGATATTTGATAACCTTCCTTCTTCTCTCGGTTGATAAATATCAATCTCTACTTCATTTGAAAATATATCATGGTTTTTTATTGACAAAATTCTATCAGCACTTGCTAGTATACAAGGATTTGTTTCTCCTTTACTTTTTTCATTAACATTTGTGAACTCAAGAGAATTATGTTGAATATCTTCAGTCAAAAAAATTGAATCATTTGTGTGAAAAGATAGAGGTCCAATTACATTAAATTCTAGAGGTCTAGTCAATACTTGAAATTGATTTGATAGCAATTGACTCTTGGTAGATTTTATTAAAGCCTTGCTGACAATTGTTGTTTGGTTCAAATCATCATTGTTTATATGAGAATCTTCAAAACTTACTTGAGAACTCAGTTGAGTTTTAGTAGAGTTCAATTTTAAAAATGACACTTGCTTTTGAATATCTGGTGTAATCTCTGAAGAACTCTCCTTTTGTTTCACCTTATTTTTGAAAGGGTGTCTTGATATATGATCATATAGAATGGATAGAGGCTGTGAAGATTTTTGGATAAGATTCAACCATTTTTTGACATTTTTTTGTAATATATTCTTTGTAAATTTAGATTGACTAAGTTTAATTTCTATAAATTTACTTGAATCGACTTCATGTTTCTTCTTACGGTTTTTAAAAATAAATGGTCTAAGCATATCAGATAATTGATTTGAATATCTAAGAATTAGGCTTTTGTCAAATTCCAATAGAAATGCCGGATGAATAGACAATATATATCGTGGCCCTTTAATCCTCACCTAATTTAAGAAGAATAACTTATTCTAGTTTGATACAATTGATACAAGCATTATTTCCACCTATTATATCCAAATACGACACATTATGTTTTAAAATATCAATTAGAAACATCTCAACAACTTAATTTCCACCCAGTATATCCAATACGGCACATGATGTAATTGAATATCAAATATTAGAAACATTCTGATAACACAAAGATTAAGATTACAAAAAAATGTTTGTAGGAACATAAAAGGATATCATAAATTATGTAATAGAATTTCACATATTTATGATAAAGAGACAATATAGCTTCTTTTATATATTCATCTTTTTTACGCAAATACCTGAAATTGCCGTTCTATTATGTTGTTTAGTCCTTTTTTACAAATTGCTTCTAAGTTATCTACTGCCTCGATAGCCAACTACATTCCATATATATTTACTATGTTAATAATATCAAAAGCAATATCTACTTCATCAAAATATATTAATAAATGATTTACTAAATCATAAATATTATGTTAAATTGTATTCTATGATGATACAATTATTCAAAAACATCCTGATCAATAAAATCCAATCATCAATTATTTAAGTAAAAAATAGTTGTATGTTTCCTTTCAAAAAAATGTGCAATTGTACCAATAATTGGAAATTTTAAACTCTCAAAAATTCTATTTATATATTTTTTAAAAATATACTTTGGAAAGCCAAAATATAGGAGCGAGACCCTACTTTGGTTTGATACCCTTTCCTACTACGACATGGTAACAAACCAAGACAAGGTCTTGCGGTGAGGCTATCATAGCCCTATTTGAGATAACAAGGGTCTACATTGATATTAAAATAACATTATCACACATCTCTTTATGAAAATTGCAAGCAAAATTGTATATAAGATATTTATCTTTTTTAGCAAATTTCCATACTTTTGATAAAATATCTATTTTTTTGGAATATTTATTTACTTTGAACATTTACAAAATCTATACGAGTTTGGTGTTCTATCCTTATTAGGAATGAAGAAGTTAAATGTAGTTTTAATAGCCTTCAATGGTTGGTTTGCATGTCGTGACATGAATCTGAACTGCCTCTCTTCTCTTTGAGCTTAATATACCCAATTAGAATTCATATGAATGACAAAAACTGATAAAAAAACAAGACTCATAGTATTTTAACCTTAAATTAATTTGACTTTCTTGTCACACAACAAAAGATTAAAAGTAATACATTTTTGGATGTATATTTAAGTTCTTAAGTTTATAATTTAAGATCAATTTTAACCTTTTGAATTTAAAAACATTGTAAAAAAAAAGAAGACATTTTTAAGTGTTAAAATTTGATGATTTCAGATATATACTTAAATTTGATGATGTTTAATATTTTGAATCTTTAAATATTATTAAATAAGATTCTGATAATATTAACGTAAATTCATATAAAATTCATTATAACTCATTCTTTTTCAAGATTCATAAGATTTATAACCTTTTAATCTTATGGATATGGATTTTTTTTCTAGTGAAGGCTTTTATTAGTCAACAAATTATTCTAAATTTTGTATTCATATGTTTATATCATATTTGAAGTCGAATACGCCACTTTCAACATATTATGATTACTAAATATTATTCATTGTCACTACCTAAATTAACTAAGTATCGTATCTGATACATCAGATTATCGACTTGAATAAGATGATAAGATTATCATACATTTTCAATACCTTCTCCTGTCATTAAATTTCTTTTGATAGTCAAGAACATGTACAAGTTATTAGCTACAATGGCCTCAATCTTTAGCCTGTGCATTATTTGATAGCTGCTTCTATTATCTTTTCCTATTCAAAAGCCAATATCAGTAAGATTCAGAGAGAAAAAACATAAACAACGCCTTCATACATTTACAACAATCAAAATTAGTATTTATCATGCATCAATTAACAAGTTGAATTGATTATATAAATATATGCTCTTAAATGACCATAAGATCAAGCAATCTTTGAAGTAATTATAATTTATAGTACATTTGGACGACTCTTAGATAAGATCTGAACAAGAGTAAGATCTAATCAATGATAAGATCTTACAAATTCAAATATGAATAATGTGGTGTATTTTTTTAAAATTATATTATATTATACATGACATATAAATATTCATTAAAATAAAATCAAATAGTAATCAATGAAGGTTACTAAATTTTTTAAAAAATTGTATGTAATTTTATTATTCATCATTGAAATCAAAGATAAAAAAACACAAATAATTTCATTCAAAATCTTCTATACTTATTTGGATAGAATTTATTTATTGTTGATATCAATTATTGTATTAAAAATTTGAATACAACATATCCATCAGATAGGTTTTTTCTGCTAAATATCTAAGATTCAGTGGATTACTACTACACTCTAGAAAGATGTCAAAAAAATTGTCCAAAAGTAACAATGTGATATAAAAATAAATAGAAAAAATTATTTCTTTAAAAAGTTATATTTGAGAATCACAAATCATTTTATAACAAAGCTTTCAATAAACTTTTGATATCAGAACATTTTTTTAATATACATGATAAACCTTGTATAATTTATATGTCCTTAATTTAGATTTTCAAGTTGATTCAGGCATTTAAAGATCAATGGTGAAAGTGATGTTATCAAAGCACACTTAGAATGAGCTGAATGTGAGCACGAGGAACATAGAAATTTGGAACGTTTTACAATGGTGAAACTTGTTCTACATAGTGAGTTATGGGATTCGAGGCTTAATTTAGGTCACTACTACAAGAACACTTTACAATTTTTTTGTAAACTATGAATGCACGGATTGTAAAACATACGCACTTGGAAAGAGCAATATACTTTTTTTCCTTTCCACAATGTGAAACGACAAAGTTCACACTTGGTGGTTTAAGATGGTACTAGAGGTAAATTATGTTTACAAAAATATAAAGCTAACAAAAAATGTACGATAGAAATTTAGTATACATTTAGAATTTTGATACGAATACTAAATTTTGTTCAAAATCCACTAAAAGTTTCTTGGAAACACAAATAAAATAATTAAATATGTTAAGTGAATATGTGAAATAAAAAAACAATATAGATGTAGTACAATTCAAGATAGTACTTAGGTAGAGATATTTAGCTGGATCCATTTTAGATTAAAGTTACTATAATAGAAAGAAAAGGTTGCAAATAGTACATAAGGAAGAAAATACTTGTATTAGAATAAAGGAAAAAAACAAGATTTTTTTTTGTAAGCACCGGAGCAACACACAAAATAGTTTGGAAATTTGTGGAGACTTTTTAGATAGTGAAAGATTGTTTCTTGTTGTAGAAGAAAAACTTAAAAAATAATAGAAAATTGAGATTTATTTCAAAAATATATTGTGTGCTTTAAAGTAGCATAATCTCAAATATAAAGTTTTAAAAGACTCAAAGGTGGAGCATGGGAATAATTTAATATTAACATGCTGCTAAAGGTTCCAACATTATTTTTGGAGCATTATGAAGTTGAATTGCAGTCCGGTGACAAGATTTTGAAGTTGATTTAGACATTTAATGATCAATGGTGAGAGTGATTTAATAAACCATACATAGAATGAGCTGAATGTGAGCACAAGCAACATAGAAGTCTCAAACATTTTTCAATAGTGAAACTTGCTCTAAATAGGGGGTTGTGGGATCTTTGGATCAATTTGGGCATTATGAATCCATCAATGCAATTTGTTTGTTTATGGAAAAAAAATTCATAAGAACTTCTCCACGCTCACATGGCTAATATGGTCGGATCATATAAATTATTTTATTACCACCCCTTAGTTGCATTCGGTAGTGGAGGATTCAATTTCACTTACAACACATTACTAACACCATATTCAACCACAAAACGAGAAAGAGCAACTTCAAGTCTTTATTTTTGAATTGAGAATCAATTAACTTTCCTCAATTAATTTAAGTAAACTATAACACGCAATTGTGCAATTTTGCCTTCACCATTTAGAACTACACTTAAGGCAGCCATTGTGCGAAAAATTGTCAAAATTGCAAATTTTTTGTTTAAAAATCAATAGAATGAAGTTTGTCCAAACATATAGTGTATAATCAAATAATTTAATATAAGAAACTATGTAATGGCATTTTCAACAAATTTTCAATAACGCTTTGTTAATTATTGATGAATATCTATTTAATATTGTTGTACAAAACTTCAAAGAAATATTATAAGGTTGTGTCATATAAAATATGCAATCACCAATAATGATACCATAAACAACAATCGCCAAATGATAAGAGGATATTCTAAATAGTACATGATATACAAATGGAAGAAAATAAGTTAAAATGCATCTATACTTGGACATAGTATTGTAATTTAGCATTAGTAAAACTCTTTAATCCATAAATTGCTTCACAACGTCCTACATAACACTTACTATATACCATTTGAACACATACACTAAACAATAATTACCATACACAATAGAGTCATAATACTTTCACTATTGACTATATAGCATTTTAGGTTGCTTGCAAGCGATCGTCGGCAATAACTTCGGATTGCATTGTAATATATTCTAGTATGTGAACCTTAGACAATTGAAGAATGCAAATCTTGCTTTCAACCTGCATTCAAAATACATTGCGCTTTCTCCACCGACAAGCCCTAGTCATAGTTCTTTCTGGATCATCTACCCATGAAAAATTCATGCTTCTTTCTCTATCCAACTATGGCTCTCATCGAATGGCTCATGCAATGAATCAATGCAATTTGCATACCGTTGTACAGATAAACTCCACTCCATCAACAACCCCTCCTCGGATGATGGGCTATTACCAACAAACCTTCACCTTAAATCTCCATCGGCCTTTTATTGTCTTCAATCATTTTATCTACATAGAATGGTATACTACCTTCTACTTGTGCTTGAACAACACTCAAGGCTACGAATTGTCCATTGTATTGTTGTCCATTGGACAACTTCTGTATTTAATCCATTGTATGGTTGTCGACAATTTATGTTGTCCGTAGGACACAACCAACATCAGCTTGTGGATTGAATGGTGGAAACGGATCGTGGTTACCTTCATGTGCTGCTCCTTGTTTGGCTTGCTCTTCATTATGGTTGCGTTCTGTTCGTTGTGCCCTACAGACTGCATGATTAGATGGTCTTCCTTTACGAGAACCAAAGTATCCCCGAACCTTATCATTTGGAAGCATGCCTACTATGTGGTCCACACCAATTATCTCGCGATTATCTTCACTTTGACCGTCCATTACATCCAAGGCTGCACTTTCTCGAGATGCGGTGTTGGAGACCTCTGAAGGCCAAAATGGTGAAGAACAATGCTCGTTGTTGCGGTCTTTGTGTGGAAATTTAGCTAGACAGAGTTTCAACCTTTCGGCCTCCTCTTTTGCATCACAAACCTTGTCCTCATGCTGTAATCTTTGAATGCACCTTTGTTTATATGCAATGAAGTCATCCAATGCCTTCAGGTCCCGCTACTCTCGCTCCTATACTTTTGCAAAAGTTGGTCGCTCATCTCTACTTGGAAACAAACTCAAAGTTTGAGCTACCAATCCGAACGTTCTCTAGGGTTGGAGCGTCCAACCGAACATCCAGTTGGACACAAAGTCTGCTTGTAAATTATATTTTACTAATTCCAAACAATAATATTATTATATAAGAGTAAATACGGTGAATTTATCCCAGCTGAAGAAGAAGAGAGGACGGCCTAAGCGTACGGCATGCACAATTGCCACGACAGTGAAGCAATTGAAGCCGTCTGATTGCCATTACCGTCTTGAAGCCCTTCGTTCCACAAGACTATCCAGTTTGAGAGGAGGGCTCTAGGTCGTCGGATTGCTCGGACGGCGTGGGTGGCCGCCCAATGGTAGAGACGATTTTGTGGCTGTCCAATTGAGCAAATGGCCTCCCGGACGTCCAATGCAAAGATGATTGTGAGGTCGTTTGTCCATGGGGACGGCTTCATGGCCGTCCAATATCCTATAAATTGTTGCCCGCCTACATTCTCTCCTCATTTTTTTCTCTCCTCTCAATTTTTGAGTGGATGCGGTGTGGCTTTGGTTGGCGCAATCCATCCATTGGCTCCTCATTTTTGGGAGAAGAAAAGTGATACAGATTTGAAAGGGAAATTTTATCAATTTCTATAAAGTTTTCTAAAAACAAGATTGAGTTTGAAACTCAAACTCATCACTTAATCAAGATGCCGAGGGACAAGAAGAAACAAAAGGTGGCACAGTTTGCTACGCTAAAGTCGCATTCCACTCAAAACATTCCATTACAGAGCTGCAAGGATTTTCTCATGAATTTGATGGTACAATTCTGTGAGCAAAATTTTGTAAGGGCTTTGGAGAGCAAGTACGTGAGATATTGCGATGAGGGCCTTGACAAATTCAAGATTTAGATGTCACAACTTATGATGGATGCTCTCCATGCTCTAAAGTAGATTGCCGTGACCAAAAGATGGAATATTTGAAGTTTTTAGATAGCAGAGTCCATGATGCACTATAGAATTCAAAGAACATATGCCCAATTCAACTATTTCTGGACTATGAGGTGAATTCTGGACTAAGGAGTAAAAGAAAGATCCGGAGATGTGCCTCATAAAAGAGAGTGAAGCGTAAAAGCCGAGGAGTTTTGAGTACTTTTCAAGCATTAAATGCATCACCAATGACACTTATGAAGGAAGAAATGGCTAGAGCGACCAAATTTGAATTTAGACAATACGTGAGTCCGGAACATGCAGCCGGATATCTCCGGGTGAATATCAAAGTGGAAACCAGAAGAAGAACCGAGTCCTGAAAACAGAAATTAATGGACATACTGTACATCACAAATGTGTGGTTGGGAAACATGTGGTAGGGAAAAATGGGACAGAGATGCGGACAGAAATTACTCGCAATTGATAGAACATGCAACCGGATATCTCCGGATGAAATCAGAGTAAGAGTCCAGTACTAAACTGTTTCATTATAAGAAAGTGTCATACAAAATATGAAGGGTAGCCGTTGATAAGAGGCGCGTGTAATCTACGGAGAATCGAATCAACTATTCTAATTTTAGTGCTTTACAGATGCCCTCTACCCGTCCTGTATGGTGTCTCCCATATGTTAGATAATGAACTATAGCCTTTCTAGGATTCTTGAATGGATCTAGATCTGCAACAACAACAGATTTAGGCCTCAAATAATGCCTTGTTCTAGGATTAAATGAGGCCTTATTAAAGATGTGGAGAAACCTAACATAGCTGGGCCTTCGAGTCTGTTTGCTGGCATAGCAAAAAAGAATATCTGATAAGATGTCTGGGGGCAATAACACTTGGGCCGCCTCCATGAGCCTATCTGGACGCATAGGAGACCAGATCCCCACATTGAAATACCGCAGTAGTATTCAAATAACATCTGCGGTGTCATCAAAGGAAGGCAGCTGCGCGGATCGGGACTTGGCCGAGTCAAGGACCTCGTCCGAGCAGAGAGGACCACGGAGAGATATGATTATGACCTGCGAAATAGATGGCACGACCATAGAATTAGAAATTGAACATTGAAAAGAAGAGAAAATATGGTAGGAGGAACTCAAGTCACATCCTGGACCGGAGATTTCCGGGTGCCCCTCCCAGACCAACGTTCTGTAGTGGAAATGGTCAGGAGAATACTCAATAGAGTTCACAGATATTAAGGGTGAAGTTTGGGGGCGAGACACCAACAATAACAAATAAAATGAAGGACCTCAACAAATAACGTTACTGACAAGAACATTTGTCTTCAAAATTGAAAGGTCAAAATCCGACAGACATTCATGACGAAACATTTACAAAGCATAGAGTTAATACTATCCAGTATATTTCATTGTTCTAAGGCGCCGAAATTATGCCCTTCACCACGGAGCGAGCCTGAGTGGAATTTTTGTCTACTGGATCACTGGCAAACTTCAATTGATTCCGTCTAACAAAGTCGGGAACATCCTCATTTGACGCTAGCAGTTCGGAGAGCCATGGGAGAAACATGGTGGTCAACCAGGCTTCACCCGAATTCCCAGTCCATGATGGCGGATGAACTGCGCTGAAGGGATCGTTAAGGATGTTCTTTAGTGGGGTATCGTCCACAAGCAAGACATCCTTAGGAGATGTGGGCGACGCTTTGCTATTATAAACTGTCAGGTCCTTTAGGAAAATTGGCTTCTTTGGATGAGATGGAAGCATATATGATGTTTTTGTGCAATCGGCCTGTGTCAGGATTCTAGCGCCTTCCGGAATGGTAGCACCTTTCTTGCGCAACTCCTTGATGATATCCACAATATTCTTTTCCAGTACACTGCTCCAGAATGAGACAGTAGCCTTCTCTCCCATGAAGTTCAGGATTTCAGTGGAACCAGGCCTTACTTTGATGTCTCTCGGTTGTCCCTGTTTAAATTCCCCCCTGTGCACAAGAACTCCATTTAAGTCAAACACGACATGATAAACCCGTTGTTGTGTTACCTGATCCTCGATTGGAGGCTCTCGGACGATCGTCGTAAACTTCTTCAGACCTGAACCCAAAATACGAGTACGTCGGCTGAGATGAGGAACTTGTACAGCTTAGAGAAATTGCAAAGATACATATAAAAGTGTTCCGCACTCAGAACCCAGAAATGCTGGATGAAAGAATGAGCACTATATAGATGATGGCACGTAAGTATGAATGTCCATATTAGGCACCTGGGACAGTAGGTGTAGTATCCCTAGAAGTCTGAGCTACACCAGCGACTTCAGTAGTCTGTGCGAGGTTTCTGCCACCGATATCCTTCGACTGTGTTGATCCGGCCGACACCTGAATACCAGTAATGTAGTGTTAAGAACACGGTCTGCAGAGAGTGCACTGTCTTGAGAACAATCAAGAAGGTTTGATGGACAAGTAACTGTTCACCTTATCTTTCTGGGCCCTTGTCCGAACTGTAGGCGGAGGAGGAGGAACTTTCGGCACAGGATTCTTCGAGATTACCTTCTTCTTCTCTTTTTGAGCCAGCTGCGCGTGGCTCCGTGGAGGGCTGCGCGGAGGGCTCATAACCTGTAATTCACGCAATGTTTGTTGCGCCGATGCCTCATCCATCGTGTGATCAGTGTCACGCAAAGTCAGGTCCTCGGCAGTCTTGGACACAACCTCTACTTCAGGACGCGTCGTGAAAGGGTTGTCCAGCGGGAGATCTCCGGGTGCTCTGTGGGTGTGGTCGAACTCCAGGCGATCGGACATTGCCGTATCATCGTCCAGATCTGGCGGAGGAGAACGTTGCCTATTGGAATGCGAACTGGTTTCCATTTGAGAGGGACGCCGTCTACCGTCCAGAGTAGAGTCGCTTGTTGAACTAGGCGAGGCACGCCTGACAGCAAGATGTGGTTCATCATCGTTTACCTGCAATGGGTCGATTGGGGTGCCCGCACCGATGATCCGAGCGGCTGTAGCCAAGGACTCGAGTCTAAAATTGGGAACCGCTGATGAACTTGGTTCATTCCGCACATCAACATCAAGCATCGTGGCATCAGTCGTCTGCGTCACATTGACGAAGTCAGTGTGGAATACATTAAGACGCAATACGAAATAAAACGGTATCATACACCCGGAGATCTCCGGTTCAAAGTTGTCCGAGTCTACCGGGGGAACTAAAAATAAACATGGCAATGATAAAGACGAGTCCTAAAGAATGGAGGGCATCCGAATGGAATAAACATCCGGAGATCTCCGGGTCAGGTAGTATCCGTAGGCGTTATACCTCGCCGGTGTAATTCATCCTCGACATAGCCCGTGTTTGAACCCCAGAGCCTTGGGTCGACCCAGTGATGTCAGTCTCCACTAACTCCTCAGGATCGGCGTCGGTAACGTCAGCTAAGATATTCAAGTGGAATTTGAATATTTGTTCTGCGCAGGATTCGGCATTTACTTTGGCATCTTCGCTGTTCACAATCTCGAGGACCCGCGCGTCGTGAGTCTGCAAACCAAAAAAAAATTAGGACGGCGATATCCAATTCATGTAAATGTATGCGGACCGGAAATCTTAGACATTGGATTGCTTGGGAAGGATGTCTTGCTTACCAAGCCGAGGTATGTAATATGTGGTCCTCCATGAACATTGACGACCACCATACCCTCTCTGATGTATCCCGTGAACAGCGAATCGAGGACCGAGATCCTCAGCTGTGGGACACCGGTTTGCTTCCAGCGCTGGATGGTTTCTTTATGTTGAGCGGCTGAAAAGAAGGCCGGCATTTTTTCGGGGTGGCCTTTGAAGAGCCTCTTGAATGACTGAGCAGGCGTCTCGCTTGAATCGTATTCATACAGGAATACGCAGTATACTGTCTCCTCGACCCCAATTATTGGAACCGGAAATCCATCACCAGGGTGGGGGAAGTAGTAGATGACATGCGTTGCTCACAATTTTACCTTACCTCTGGACTCTCTCTGCCAAAGACTGATGTACCTCTTTAATTCAACGAATCCTGCGACGTCAGTGATAAGAACCGATGGTGATCTGACCCTCGTCCGCCCGTCCTTCGTGTCCACTTCGAGATGGTCGAAAATGGTTTTGAAGTCGAACACATCTAGCACCTGTGCACGGCATATGTCGTCTTTAACGCGGTAAAGGAAAAAGAAGTAAAAGTGAGGGTCAGTGACGTTACGCCACTGCTGAATGTCCGGCATGATAAGTACTTCGGCGATCTTGCCCCCTCTGTCAGGCATAACCCTGCAGGTGTATTTGAGTCGAACAGGGACGTATCATCCGTGGGTGTGGCCTCGGCAGCATCTTCAATGATGTGTTGATTCCAAATGGACACGAGGAAGTCTAGAGTGGGGTCGGTATCCTTGTTTATCGCCTTCAGTCGACCCTCAAGCCAAGCTTTACCCTTGGCAGAGTGATTAGCGGCGTCGACCCAGGACTCGAGCTGGACCCTTCCAATATTCCTCTCTTCGGCAAATGCGTCCCACTGCTCCTTCGTGTATGGGACGAAGTCAACAGACTTCGAGGGAAGGGGGTGCGACTTGTATTTAAGCATCAGTTCATTCTTCATTGCACGGACTCTCTTCTCTCTGTTCGCCGCGTTTTCGAGAGTCTCCGCCTGCCCTTTCATAGTACCTTGGTTTGCCGCTTTGGAGGACTTCACACAGACCTTCTTCTCGAGCACTAATTCCGCGAGGTAGTCTAGGTCTTCAGCGCGCATTTTGTAAAGAGGCTTGAAGTCGTTCTGCACCAGAGGTTTCCGCTTCAGCTTAGCTGGGTCCCCCGTCTTCCCGTTGAAGTCTGGTAAGACTCCAACGACGAACAGCCTGTCGATTCGGATCCACTTCTGGACCACCGCATCATCCATCTCAAATAGAAGTGGGACCTTCGCGTCTTTGGGGTCTGTTTTACCGAGGTGTGTAAAAACCGTTGGCACCACTTGCCGTTGGAACGTCTGCAATGAAAACAATTACAGGGTGTAAGCAGCCGGAGATCTCCGCATGATTGGTTTGGTTGCTGTGAGGATAGAGCACATCCACGGAATAAAAAATATTTTCAGGTTGAGAATGTATATTTACCGAGAATGCGTCAGATTGAGGACGACCATACAGTTGGGGGGCTGGTTTACCGAACTCAAACCACTTCACTCTGCACGTCTGCAGCTGCTCAGTGAAACTCTGCTCCTTCCGCAAACCCGTCAGATCTTGGTTAAGAGCGCGCGAGAGCTGTAGCAGGGTCATGTCTTTGGGGTCCGGTTTTGTCCAAACCGGGATGATAGAGAAGTGGGAGATCTCTTCGAGCGTCCACGTTGCTGGCAATTTGTGTGACAGAACCTTGTGCGCCGCCACAGTATGCTGACCTCCGATAATGTAAAAGTGTGTCGAGTCCCTCAGGCAGTCCTCCTTCGTCGGCTTGGTCGCGAAAAACTCTACCTTACTTCCTTCAGGTTTCTTCTTCAGTGGCAGGACTCGAATGTGAATCTCAGGTGCCGTGGCCTTCGAAGACGCGCGAACTGCGTTGATAATTCCTTCAAGCCATTCTTTCTGGATGCCCATGTATACTAATCCTCCAGGGGGGGCCCGGTGCAGCTTATCGAAATGAACGAGCTTCACGACATCCTTCTTCGTGTCAAGGTCTTCTACTGTCAAAGGCTTATTATTGTGTATGTAAACGTATTTGAACGCGTCGTCGAGTACCGTACCAATTGCTTCTACTTCACTCCGCTTCATTTTGGTGAGGTCAGCCTGTGAAGTTCAGGCACCTTTCGATCGCGAGGCCAGGCTCATCGGCCTTCGCTTTCTTCCCCTTCTCCGCCCGCGATGAAGAACCTGGGGTCGAAGTCTTCAAGGTGGTCTTGCGTTTTCTTGCCAAGGTCGATGCTGGTGTCAGAGATAGATTGGGAGTTGCGTCTGGAACGGGCATTCGGGACTTCTCTTGTGCTTCAGCCATCCACTTCCACTGCTCATTCACGTACTCTAGATACCACGTATCACCCATTGGAGGGGCAAATAAAAAGTTCTCACTCTGGCAGGTCTCCACCATCTCATCCGAAATCTTAGATGATTCTAGGATCAAGCCGTATATATGTGGCTCGGTGGAGGAGTCCACGTTCTCCTGGACGATAACGAGATTGACCTCGTCATCAAGACCCTGCAACTCGAGAACCTGGAGACCAATGTCGGGGTGACCCCGTTTGCCTATCCGAAGCTGAGGGACGAATTCCCAGGCACCGTCAGGGGTTTTAATGAGCTTGATGCCCCACTGGGTTATGCTCTTTCGGCAATTGTATACGTAGCCGACATTGTGTATCCCTCTGTAGACAAACTCAGGGAGCCAATACTCTACAAATGCCCCAAGTTTCCCAGGTCGACATTCAGTCGGAAGTGTGGTTGTTTCTCCGGTTAATGACCCCTCAACGCAAATTTCCACTGTTTCGATACGTCCGGAGATCTCCGGCTGCTTTCGAGAATAACTAACGCCTATGTAGGGTTTACATATTCATCTGATCGCTACATCATCCGAAGATCTCCGGCTGATTACTGGAACTCCGTATTTTCAGCCGGAGATCTCCGGCAGAAGCACGTACGGCACTTCGAAGCACTAATCGGATCATATCAGGACTCGAATATTTACATTCATTTACAGAGAGGTTTGACGTGTAACTCTTGAAGTTTGACATACTAAAATAACAAGTTACATAATTGAGAACATAAATATATGTATCAAATGAGCTCACACAATTCTGTTATAACTCGACCTTACACACTAGAAGAAGAATCCGCTAATGTTTCGATGGAACGCCAAATTTGACGACTCTGCATGGATTAAACTGTATACATTGAATCGAACCAGACTCGACAGACTCAGTGAGGAAAAACACATTCAAACATTCCTGGAATTCCAAAATCATTCGCATATTCATGAATAGATATACAAATATGTTCACGGGACAACAAAAAACCAATCGACTATAGCCAAACAGACATCTGAATTCTAGTACGCAATTTTTGAGGTTTTTCAAAATCATTCAAGTATTCGTCCACTCCGAAATAATAGAACTAATTCAGAACTCACTCAAAAAAAGGAACCCCACCTGGTCGCCCGGACTGAGCATAAACAGTTCAATTGTGTATACTTACCGGTTTCCATCCCACGCAGTCTCATTCCACGTCCCTGCTGTAGTCGCCATTTCGCAATCTCCTCCAATAACTGCTCTGGATTAAAGCGTATACACAACTCTGCAGTACATAAACATTCAACAACTCAGAACGACAAACTATACAATCTCTCAAATGCCCTAGAATGTATGGTCCAGTTCTGACATAGAGGAATTTGGTGGAATAAATTTCAACACTGCATAAATTGCTCAATTACGGCCCTTTGAAACTGAATGCACAGAACACTAGAACCCTAAACCCTAAACCCTTCTATTTTGCTCAAACGATTATCAACATCAGTACTATTCGACTCTCTCGAACCCTAATGAAGCTTACCGAACCCTACACCTGCTCCAGTGACGATTCTATGAAGTCCTCTGCAAATTCAACTGAAATTTCACTGAAAGCCATTTTTGAGACTTTATATACCTCTTCACTTGCCGAATCGGCGCACCCGTACGTCGTGGTCGTTCGTGTTGACGCCACCCTCAACCGCAACGTCGTTCACTCTTGGCTGCTGAACCTAGGCGCTCTTCAAATCTCTTCCTAACGCATTCGCTCTCTTTCAGTCCTACTCTCTGACCTTCAGTCCATATCCAGTTAACAACCTCTCCACGGCACGCTCAATGTCCCTCACATAAATCAACACTCACCTCGCACACCAACGGCCTCTCACAGTGTATACGAAACTAACCTAATGCGTCGACGCCGACTCCGCAAACCAAGAATGAAAACCCCTCCCGCCACTTCCGCTCACTACCTTCGACATTACGAAGACAAAAGCCAAAAAAATCAAGAAATGGTTCATTCTTGGAGTTCCCAAAACCCAAAGAGGACAAGCTGGACGGCTCAAGGGTGTGACGGCTCATGATGACAGTGGGTGAAGTTAAAAATCAGCTGAAATGACGTACATGTACAACGTGTCCATTTCACAATCATGACATTGTCAATGTCGTGAGCATGCGTGAGAAGACGTATTGATACCCGGTTTCATGGGTATAAGATATGACTATAATAGATACTCGGGTTCACCGGGTATTAGAGTAATAATTATACTTGAATTTAAAACGACATTAGTGGAAAAGCTTAATCTCCCTTTCCGTTACTCTCCCTCCCTTCTTTCCCTCACTTGTTTTTCTTATTTTTGTTCTACTCCCCCCTCCTTCTCCATCTCCATCTCTTTTTTAATCTTGATTCTAATATTTTTTAGACTCCCCGTGATTTCAATAATTACACATTCTTAAATTAACTTACTACTCTAAAAAAATCCCTTACTCTCCCTCTCTTACTCTTCATCTCTCTTACTCTCCCTCCCCATATCTTTTTTACATTTGATTTTATTTTTAGATTCTCCTTATTACATATTCTAAAAATATAAACTACTCTAAAAATAAATCCCTCAAGTCTCTCCCTCCCTCCCTAACTCTCCCTCATACTTGTTTATTTATTTATTTTAGTTTTACTCTCCCTATTTTATCTCAATCTCCATCCTTAGTTAATAATATTGAACTATTGTAAAAGTATTTTTTTTTCTATCCCATTCTATTACATTATTCAAATTAATGCATAGGTTTCAAAGATATATTCATATTTTATGTAGATTGTTGTTACCTTTTTTCTTAAATACTTTGTGATATAAAAACTACATGAAAATGGTTGATTTAATGTGTTGCAAACCAAGCGCCAACTCCTAGTCATACTACTAAAATCATAATTTGCGCAGTAAACCACGGAGTGAACTATCACGTAGTCAACCATGCAGTGAACTACAAAAACGCTACAATCAACTGCGTTGTCAACAATATAGTGAACCATTCCACCTTTTACTTTTTAATACTTTCTAATATTATAAATACATAAAAATGGTTGGGCTAATGCATTGCAAAGCAAGCGCCAAGAGCTAGTCTACTCTAAAATTAAATCCATTACCCTCCTTCTCTTCTTTATTCTCTCTCTAACTAAATTATAATGTATCAAAATAAATAGTTATTGTTCAATTCTCGCTAAATTTCCTTACACTCTATAGTATCCAGGTTTTTTTTAAAAGTTATGGTTATCGATAAACTTAAGGTTATAGTTCATAGTTATAAAATATTTTTAATTTATACATTTATAGGTGATATAAGCCCTCAACCTTCATGAACTCAGACCCCTCCACGGTGAACCGTGAACCCTGAATCCTTAACCCTAAACCCTAAAACCGTGAACTAGAAACCGTGAACCCTAAACCCTACACCGTGAAAACCATGAACCCTAAACCCTAAACCCTAAACCGGACACATTAAACCCTAAATCCTAAACCCTAAACCCTAAAACCTTGATGCACAGTCTAGCCTGAACACGGAAGCTGTACCCGAATTCATAGGACCGGGTTGTTGTACTTCTAAAAGCATCTGCTCAGTTATTTGTGCACGTTTCTTCTCAAGCATCCATATAACTTCTGTCGAACTAGGAAATATTGGAGATTATTCTAATTGGTAACGAACGCCGATGTTCTACTTGAGTCTTGTATTGCCTGATGAACAATACTAGTAGGCAGCAGAGGGCCGTCTCCTTTCCTTGGGTAGGGTATAATTTAATTAACAAAGGTGAGTACGAGAAGTCCTGTACGATTACATTTTACTGTGATTTAGTCTAAGACGTGATACGGCCCTAGTATATTCAAAGATACATCATGGGGCATACTTCATCATCCGTTTTCAAATTTGCAGCACTCTAGGAACTAGATGGTATCCTTACAATACGGTCATCCCATGAGTACGAGCCTTTCATTATCATGAGTGGAATGTGGCCTCGGTCGTGGGCACGTCGTAGAATGCGCACAATCATGATGGTGAACAGCAGTTAGTTTGAAGGAGTATGCATGCCCAAGATTCGTTTCAAATTTGAGCGCCTAAATTTTCCCTCGACGAGGTGATGGAAAGGTGGATAAGAGTATCCTTCAACTCAGCTCTCATCCTTTTTTGCTCTGGATGTTTGAGATACTATGGGAGCTGAGCGAGTCAGTGACAGTGTTCGCTTGCACGACATCGTGTTAGATAACTGTAGGGAAACGAATCGACATTATTCCAGGAATGTTAAGTATGTTCCCTCGTATAATTCCGTATTCGCTGTCTGTCTGTGAGGATTGGTGAAGATTGTGTTGCATTCTGTCCTCTGAGTCGATCGGGAGCTCTTGTGTAGAGATTTTTAAACTAATTCGTCTCTGAAGATACAGTCATAGCCCTGAAGCAGTAAATATATTCGACTCGAGTATATAGATGACGTAATTGCTTGGCGTGTGAATCCGAACTGTTAACCGGGTTTTGCAACTGTATCACACCGCCATACCCGCGAATATTCCGTACGGCTGTTGATTCGATCAAGGCCAAAAAACTCAACCGGAGATCTCCGGCTGTTCATGCCGTGCTATTCTGGATTCTGCCAATCTCGCCCGGTAACCACGGTTTCACCCCTTGATTCCAGTGGCTGTCAGAATCATCGAAAGCAGGATTCCCGGAGATCTCCGGCTCCTTCTGTTTTGTTCTCTCGCTTAATCAAACAAGAAGTCGTCGTTGTTGATCATTCTCCACTCTGCCGGAGATCTCCGGCTATCCCTGCCGACGATATTGAGGTTGGTCATCCAAATCGACTCTACATACACACAACTTCTCATTCAGGACATCAGTCACCAACCGAGAATCCACCGATGCAGCACGGGACTATGTCTGACTCAGATTGGTGGGAGAGTGACTCGGAAGACCTTGCCATGGTCGCAGCTCAGTGCTCCGATTCTGGACATGTGAATTTCACGGAAGAAGATGATCCATCCCAGGAGTCTACTGGAAGATCGGAGGTCCTGTGGTCAGGAATGTCCGTGAACCTTATGAGGCCAGGTTCAGGCGAAATTGGAGAAGCGTCCATTGTTGAGGTTCACCCCATGGGTCAATGGCTTGGAGTTGACATACCAGTCGGATCTAGTGAGTTCGTATTACTTAGACCAACGGCCATATGCCCCGCGGCGGAAGAATTACCACTCATTCCCTTGCAACGCGGATACAATTCACTTGTTCACACACTCCGGCGGACCGTCCTGTGGAGAAGGGCGGATGTCATGATTCCAACCGCAGATCTCCGGCCCGACGAGTCCCCATTCGTACCGCAAGAGCGATGGGTTGGACTTGAAGTGCAGCGGTTGGACGGAGATGGGTTGGTGCTCTGCTCTGGGAGAATCATGGCCGCTTTCCCAGCAGATCATTTCCGAAGTGGATGTTTGGGAGAAGATAATATTGGTGTAACTGTCCTTGATGTTTTTGTGGGAGACACGGAGAGAATTATGAGTCATGAGTCGTGGCCCATTCTTGAATGTTGTTTTCCTTCCGGTCGTTCTTTGAAAAGCACAATTGATCATTTCGCATCCCTGCCTTTACAACCAGATTCTGGCGCTCATTTGGGGGGTCGTGCGAAGGAGCCATACCGCTTCATTTCCCGACAGCAAGACCTTAACAAGAAGGAATCCTTGTACACCGAGAGGACTACCGACGACGAAATTCGCAAAGTCAGCTCGGAAAGGTGCTGTCCCAAACGATGCTGCCGGTATTTTCAACAATCCCAGACTCTTTCTGTTAGACAGAAATTCTATGACAAATCCTTTGAAGATAGAAAGGAGTATGCGATCTTGGTAGGCGGGCACTTCCACTCCATTGATGGGGACCGGAAGAGAAAGTACGTCACGCTCTTGGGAACGGAGGTCTGCTCCGTTGCATGGTACACGATCCATGGAATTCGGAAGTCCACGTTTCACACGTACATCGCACATTTCAGTAGAGGAATCATTAATGCAACTCACGGTAACAAGGGCATCAAGCGCCCACGGCTTGCTACTATACAGGCGATGGACTCAATGACGTCGATTATTAATGTCAACGCGGATCAAATGCCTCACCAAATGCGGAGTGTCGGGAATGGTCAGATTGACACTCTCAAGTATCTTCCTGCAGGAAACAACTGGAAGCAAATTCGAGCCAGCGCCAATGATGTACGTTATCAGTCCCCGCATATTGCAATGGATTTGTACTCTCCTTGCTCCGTCAACCGATGTCCAAGTATCTGAATCGGATATCTCCGGCTGGGTCATCGTTGTTCTGCATTGACCTTCAATTGATTAACTCTGTACTTCGCACCGTCTGTTGGATTGTACTTCTAAATTTTTCCTCTCACTATGTTAATTTTTCATTTTGCAGACAAACGACTCCTACGGTCTCCCTCCTGTAAGTCAATCCACAGTTAGTAGGGTAAGGAAGGAATTCTTCGGGAATGTTGCTATTAAGCCGTTTGGAAGCACCTTTGCAAAATGCAGTACTTGCGATGAGTTCAATCAGTTCTTACTGAGAACTCCAAAGGGTACGCCCGCATACGAGCTCTTCTATAGCAACAGGCAAGCTCACTTGAATCACCAACAATCATGCCGGAAGCTTTACGCGACATGGAGGGAGGAGTCGAAGGCGAAGCCGCTGACCTTTCTCTGTGTCATTCACGACAAGATGGACACTACGAAGACGGCCCTTCCACGCATGTGGAGGACTACTAAGGCGACATCTGGTCTCGGACAGCTTCCCATGAATGTCACCGGAATGGTGGCTCACAGTCATGTCGACGGAGTGTATGCTCACTATGCTCCTACTTTATGGCCAGGAGATTCGAACGCCACCATATCCTCTCTGGCAAAACTTTTTAGGCGGCTTGAGGGAGCACCATTACATGAGACGCGCGCGCTCTTCGAGCACCCTCCTCCAAACTCGATGTTCGCGGCGCTCATGAGGGGAAAGAGCAGGTGTGTCGACGCTTTAGAGCCCGTGGAGCCCAGTGCTTTTAAGGGACCGAAACCGTTGCCACCGAAATTGTTTCTACAGCTCGACAACTCAGCAAAGGACAACAAGAACCAGCACTTGATGGCATTCTTATCACTGCTAACTGCTCGAGGTGTTTTCAAGGAGATACAGGTTGGCTTCTTGGTTGTCGGACATACGCATGAAGATATTGATGCTTACTGTAGTCATCTATCGAAAGAACTGAAGAAAAGCAGTACATATATTCTAGCGGATTTGATGAAGGCATTCATGAAGTCACAGAAACTAGCCTTCATGCTGGAAGTTATCCAAGAGGTGGCCAACTTTAAATCTTACGTCGATGGCTTCTTATGCAGTGGGGCGGCACGTCTGGTGGGACTTAGTGATATGCATCTTTTCAAGTTCTACGTTGACAATGATGGTGTTCCGGTCATGAAGTTCAAGAAGTCTGCCGTTGACGCAGAGTGGTTGCCGATGAACAGAGAGCCGATAAAACTCTAGAAGGTAGATGACAGCGGACGTCCCATGCTTCCAACAGGCTCTCCGAAGCCCGTCCCTTTCAAGCCCATATGGGGTAATGAGGAGCAGAACCCGGTCGGAAACCAAGATGTTGCCAGAGACAAGGCCAGAAAA
Organism: Bryoerythrophyllum caledonicum; assembly: GCA_963971425.1. Lineage (NCBI taxonomy): Eukaryota > Viridiplantae > Streptophyta > Bryopsida > Pottiales > Pottiaceae > Bryoerythrophyllum > Bryoerythrophyllum caledonicum. The sequence goes on from OZ020514.1 coordinate 40,504,917, forward strand.
GCGACGGAGAACAAAAACTTCATTAAGACGGGGCTTCGGAAGTACGTGGACTGCTGGGCGTCTGGAATGTCAAAGTGCGCAGGTTACGCAGACTCCATCCGCCCATACCTGCAGTACTGGAGGGACGTCATCGACGAGCTTGACAAGCCACTTCCACAGACGCCCTCCGAGCTCGAAGAGGGATTCTGGCCTGCCCATGATTGGAGAGGCCCTCATGAGGGAGGTGAAAATCCGCTAGGATCGCTTCCACAACCATTGGATGTCACCCCCAAAGATGAGGTTCTCGAGCCTTACTGTGGACCTGCCAATGAAGCCCCAAAGTCCACATTTAATCCTTGGCGTGATATTCGTCTCGGGTTCTGGATTTTAGTTAGACCTAGTGATCCAGACATCTATCCTGTCTAGCAGGGTAGAGCAGTTTCGGACGTCGTCAGGGATGAGGGTAATGTCAACCACGGAAAATTCCTCGTTAAGTATTGGGAGCCTGATAACAAGCAAAAGAATCTGAAGCGGAAGTACCAGGACTGTTGGGAAGCAACTTGGGTTCCGGACCAAGAGAAGCCTGTATGGTGTCATGTGAGTTCTGTTTTGTTTGCGACTTGGTCTAGCAAAGTTAACCAACTCACGAGATCCATTCCACGTGAAATGAAGGAAGCAACGCTTGTGAACTTAGAGAAAGCGAATGCTGCTGACCCTTGATACGGTGATCAGTCCCAATACCTAAAATTCTGTTGTGTGAAATTCTGTTTCTGAAAAATCTCGTCGAGTCTCTTCGTCTTCATGGAGGAGCACCGGAGATCTCCAACTGTGAAGACTATTATTTTTGGTCTAGAGTTCGACATCCCTCCTATCAGCTCTCGCCACTTTTCGTGAAGAGAACCGGATCTGAGCTCTTCCATTCACTGTTATTAGGATACATTGAGTAGTGACACAATTATTATTGAGTGGTTTATTCCACCGGAATATTTTCAGACCCGCATATCTCATAGAACGCTTACCGGAGATCTCCGCGTATGGAAGACAAATTTCGTGGTCGGACGAATGTTCATGTATTGCCTTGTTCAAGTGGGTGAGATCTAGCCGGAGATCTCCGGATACGAGATTCACATCTACCATTCTTAACAATGGGGTCCACATTTCCCAATTTTGAGCTTCCCTAGGTGTTCTGAATATTATTCAGTCATATCCGGAGATCTTCTGTGACTACGATACTGCAATTTCTCTAACAATGGAACTTGTTTCAAAATGACAGAGACCTTTTTGGCATTCTCCTGGCTGGTTCCTTCTTTGATTTATGACATGCCACTGCTAATATGAAAGTGGGCGGTCAATTACACAGTTAATATCAGTCATCCGAGTTCCTTCATTTGATTGAAGTGATGCTGATGGTTGGCGGCGGAGATTGTACTTCTCACATCTCATTATCATAGGACGTTTGACGCCTGGCCTACCATGTTGTTCGTTCATGAATTTGGCATCTGCCATTAAGTCCATGAGTCTCGGTGTTATGGCGACTTAAATCAATGTACCTACGCTCGAGAAGTGTAGTTAGTGGGTGGGTGGGGAGGATTGTATAAGAGAGGGTTTAGGGCTGCAGTAATCCATATGTTTTGTCTTTCAACCATAAGTCTTGTTAGGCCATAGCCACGGTGGAGAGAGAGGAGATGGCTTTCGGAAGTAGAAAGAGGGAGAGGGATGTCTCTGATTCGGTAGATAGGAGAGTTTCACGAAGGATGGTGAGCGAGGCTCAGGGTTCGGAGAAGGGAAGACTGCTTTTCTTACAAGTCGAGTACAGAAGGGCGATCTGTTCCGATCGGCGTGTTCTAGACGAATTGGAGGATGACGCTGAGAGCAAGTTTGTTCAAGAGGAGGACTACGGCATCGACTGTGATGCGGAGGACGAGAAGCAGATCGACTCCGATGTGGAAGAGACCCTTGATAGAGCTGCTTCGGTTGAAGAAGAGGTGGAGGACGACCCCTGGTATGAAGACGAGGAGGAATCTTCTTCGGATGGCGGCTGCAGCCCATTTCAAACTGGATGTGACACAGGGTCTGATGTCGATTCGGACATGTACGCACCGGCTCACTGGAAGGATCTTTAGAGCTCTTCAGAGAGGTAGTGCAAGGATAGAATTTGTTGTTAGATCCACGAATTTTGCTCAGACCAGTCACTACTTTTTCCTACATTTGGTCTTGTATCAAACGCTTTTGTAAAGAGACTTCATTCCAGAGTAGCATTGTCGTTTTTGAATAGCCGAGCAATTATATTTTTAGTACTTTGCTTTCGACCGGATATCTCCGGATGTCTGAACGGCATTCCTTGCATGTCAATGCTTCAAGCTCTGAAATGCACTGTACTCATCTTCTACACGATATTACCACAGAAATGTACAGTACACCATATTACATAGTTGTTTTATAAACGTGTTAGCTTGAAAGTTGTTATCATTTTGTCGATCACGACGAACGAAATTTCACACTTGTTTTATCACTATATTCGATTCGTCATGTTTCACTGAAACCATCCGGAGATATCCGGCTGAATGATTAAAATAAATTAACTGGGTATCCCTTTCATATTCTTTGGTGCGACTATTTTACGAGACTAAAATCCTTCTTCCTTATTTCTGGACTTTGCAAAGTCCAGAAATAGTTAAATACAGCATACATGCTAGCAAAATACGAGAGAGAATATTGAAGAGGTAATTAAACTTTTGATGGGGTAGTTCTGAAGGCGGATTTCTTTGTTGATCAATTGAGGCCATTTGCCAAAAAATAGAAATAGGCTCTAATAGTTGGCTGGTGGGACTTTGAGGAGAAAAGACATGAGGAACAGGTTCAAATGGCGCATTTGATCGCAATTTTGGCAACCACCAGGGTGATTGCAGTTGACGACGTATCCACAAGAGGTAGGTATGCCACTTTTCAAAGAATTTGGATTGAAGGAGCCCCTGGCCCTAAACCGTTACGTAAATTTGCTGCAAAATTGTCCAATCAATTGCAAACAAGGCCGGACCTAGAAAAATGGAACACTAGAATGAATCAATGGCTGTAAAAATATCACCCCCGGGCGTCATACAATTTGCAACCATCTATGCTTCAAAATATAAAGAATATGCGTATTGGTGGAATGGAGAAACAATACGAAAGATGCTCAACCGGGACTTCTAATATGGTGACGACATATACATACATTTATCATATGGGAATTTTCTACATGATGGGATTATTTAAGCCCATCAATTAGTCCGATTTTACAATGATACAGAGCTTGCATGAGCATTGTTGCACATATGGAATGAAGTACACAAGAGCGGCAACCTTCACAACGTCTTATCTTTAGACAATGTCCTCTTTCATTTTTCACAAGATGAATCGCGAGTATACATTGGAGTATGCAATTGGGGCATGGCAACAAAGTCAAGTGAATCGATGCAATCACTACACACGTTCATCGATGCAAAGTCAATGGCTAAGCCTTTGCGGAGACGGTGGTTGGTGGAATCCTAGAGTTGCACACGCACACAAGCTCAATGTTGATATCAAAATTATTCCCAAGTATTCAAAGTATACGGAGGAGTATGCAGCGGCGCAAATAGCTCAACAAATCAATGGCAAGACCATATCAAGGAAGTACAAGAGATTGCAGCATGAGGGTAGATGTTCTATAGTATTTACAAATCAAGAATTCGCGAACACATTTCATTTGTACATGGGTAGAGTGTATTATGAAGGTAGAGGAACCTAATAGGGCTGTCACATATCATCACACGCTTTAGCAACACATACAAATGGCCCACGCTCCATGAGTATTTTTAGACCACCTATTACTAAAAGCATGTAGAAACTTAATGTAATAAGTTGTAATAAATTTTATGCTATTACGGTTTGGGTATTATTCTACATGATGTCAATTCTTTGCGCACTAACCTTTAGAGGTATCAGAGACGTGAAGCATTTCCCAAAAAAATGTGAAAGGTGTGGTTGTTTAAAAATTGACCAAAACGCATTTCACTATTTTACAAATTTATTTTCTTACACATAGCATATCCAAACGGACAAAACAAAGGTTTCCCTAATTCTACAGAGAGGTTATTCCTAGTTTAGAATAATACCCAAACTTAACCGTTTGGTTTAACTCTAACACCTTACACTACAGTCTACTTAAATAACTTTTTTTTGAAAATCCGTGGTACGACACACCCAACTACGGGTTTCACTTCCTAAGGTTGTATGAGATGCGCTGCCCACTTTTAAATGTTAAATTTGTGTCTTTCTATCTTGACCCCTATCTATCCTCGTTTGTGTGAGCTCCGAAGTGGTCCTTGTCATGGACGTACCCCATTTCGAATGGTTGTGTAATCTTCGTGAAGCATGAATTGGGTAGAGAGGAAAAGGTGAGGGATCCGGGTTTCTACGGGATTCCGTGAAAAGGTTAGGAACCGTCACTGGTCATAACCGGATCCGAATATTCCGGGATTCCCTTCGTTGTAGTAAGCGGAGGGTCGGAATACCTCCAGCGTGACCGGCTGTTGGGCAACATTCCGGTAGTTGTGAGGAGGTAGACACCACCGTGGTGCATATGTTCGTCATGTTTAGAGGATGTTAGGATTGCCAGTGGAGTCTTTCACCACTCTAATCTACGAGGGAAAAACTAAAGCTGACTACTGGTGTGCGGGTGGTTACATATATTACCGGATCCGAATTCTAAACTGGAAACGGGAAAGTAAGGACAGGCAGTCCGGATAACTAAGAAGGTGAAATAACCAGATCAGGCCAGATTGGATAAGAAGAATAGGAAGAAGGTTAGGAAAGAGTCACAACCGGATTGTCCCAATCTAGCAAACTTCACTTGAATCCCTGGAACGATACACGAGTCACCACTTGAGGTGTTTTGGTCACTTAAAACACTCAAGGGGATGCACTTGCAACAACCGTGTTTTGACGTAAGGTGTGGATTGAGCTGGCGACGGCTATATCTGATCTAACCTCTTAGATAAGAATTGACCTCAGATGTGATAGTTTTCCTAATTAGATATTTTTAGTAGCTCTTTGGAATATGCTAGCGATTTTGGTTTGTATATTTATTGAATTAGTCAGGAATTTTGAAGATTAGAAATAAGTTTCTTTTAAAGTTTTGATAGTGGGAACCCTAGAACGTCGGCTGGTGGAGGAAGGTGAGTCTATAATCCTAGTTTGATATTACTTACTTGTAGACCAGTGAATTATCTTTTCAAAGGTATAAGGCACGTTCATATTCGAGTTGAATAAAATTACTTATGAATTTTTAAAGTTTAGGCGTCCGCATTTTCAATTTATTTGATGATTCCTACAATCCTTCAAGGAGACTTCCAAGGACCATAGATCATTGTCATTGATGATTGCACAATGAAGGCTAGATTCCTAGGCAATGTATTGTACAATAGTTTCCAAGAATAGATGTTGATCACTAAGACGACAGATGGAACAAACATGGCTCTTAACATTGTACATGAGACCGAAGAGGCGATTGGTGGAGAAAGGCAAGAGACCGATGACGACAAGGAAGGAACTTGGAATGAGAGATTGCCAAGTTCACTTGGATGAGGATAATATTTGTCTGGCAACAGCTTGACCAATGAAGATTCAAGCACCTAAGAAGAGAAGTGGATAAGTCTTCTGCAAGGAAGAGGATTCCATCAACGCAACTAATGGCGAGAGACACTTTGGCGGAGATGTTAGGGACACCCATCGAGAGGATGGAAGATATTGGTGGTGTGGATGATAGTTTGGTGGCAATGGGAAGAGAGGCAAATATATTTGCTTTTCAAAGCCTTGAGGTAGAGCTAGAAGCATCCGCCACGCTTGAAACATTCATGGTCTTTTTCAAGCACATATTGAATCAGAAACACATGAAAAGTGTCGGAACACGATTGTTGCAAGTGCATCCCCTTGAGTGTTTTAAGTGCCCAAAACACCCCAAGTGGTGACTCGTATATCGTTCCAGAGATTCAAGTGAAGCTAGCTAGGTTAGGACAATCCGGTTCTGACTCCTTCCTATACTTGCTCTTATTCTTCTTATACAATCAAGCCCAATCCGGTCACCTTAGCTTTCTGATTATCAAGATTGCCTCTCTTCACTTTCCTATTTCCAATTTTACATCCGGATCCGGGAATATCAAACCCCACACAAAAGTAATCAGCTCTAGTTTTTCCTCATGACGTTAGCTATCGGAGGACGCGTCCTATTTGGAAAGGTATACAAAACTCTCCCCTCGTAGATTAGAGTGGCGAAAGACTCCACTATCAATCCTATCATCCTCTATACATGACAAACACATGCACTAAGGTGGTGTCTACCTCCTCACAATTGTAGGGACGCTGTCGGTCAGCCGGTTACGCAAGAGGTATTTTGACCCTTTGCTTACTACAACGATAGAAATCCTAGAGAATCCGGATCCGGTTTCGACCAGTTACAGTTTCTAACCCTCTCGCGGAATTTCAGAGAAACCCGGATCCCTCACCTCTCCCTTTCTACTGCAATCTAGGCTTCACGAAGGTTCTACAACCATTCGGAATGGAGTACGTCCGTGACAAGGACCACTTTGGAGCTCACACGAAAAGAGATAGATAGGTGTCAAGATTAAGGACACAAACTTAGTATTAAAAGTGGCCTCCTCATCTTATACAACCTAAGGAACAGTGCCCCGTAGTTGGGTGCTTGCCAACCCTTATCCTAACACTAAGATAACGGAAACCGAATTCTAGCTGCAGCGGCGGCCATGCAAGGCGTTTGACCTACACACCAAAATCCAAGCTACCCGGGTCCGCAATCTCTCCACGCTCTCACAATTAGGTCAACTAACGAGACCCTAACAGCCTTGCGACTAAAAACTAAATACCCTCTTTGAAGAGCAAAACAAAAATCTCGGAATCCCACGATGAGCCTCCTACCCATGGGACAAAACGGTTCCTGACAGTTAGTTTGCCACTTCCTAACTTCCCCCCGACCAAATCCAAAAGTTATAGATCATATCCACTTATCTCGGAACAAGTTTTCGTTCTGGATAAAACCCTAATTACCGTGTCACCACTACGACCGTTTAACCTTACCACTAGACTTCTAACCACCAACGGCTAGCTTCCTGCGCACAAAGCAAGGTGTCACAATACTCCTTGTCTTCCTAATCGTCACCTTCATCCTCCTCCAAAGAGTCCGAGAGCTTCACTATTGAAGTTTCGACTCGGGGTGTAACCTGTTCTTCCTCTTCAACCTCGTCTCCCGGCTTGTGCACTTCGACCCTCAGGCTTGTAGGCGTTCTCTCTTCCACTTCCCGGGTGATAGTTCGCGAAGCCGACTGAGTTTGCCGCATGGAAGATAGCCTCTCAGACACAAAAATGGTCCGCCTCTTAGAAACCTGCGAGTTCGAAGTGTCGTCCTCCACCTTGCTAGTCTTCTCCTTCCAAACTCTCACCTTCAGCTAAGATAGCGGAGGGAGCTTGTCCTTCCGCTTTTTGGACTCCGGACTAGGAGTTCAGAATCCGACTTTTGGTTCCAAAGCCGTGAGCACTTCTAGAAGCGCCTCTGTTGGCTCTGAGTCGGGAGACACCTTCCGCTTACCTTTTCCGAAATTGCGGAAGATCCTTGCATGGATATTCCGGCACTCCTCCAGTACCTTCCCTATCTTGTAGTGATACTCCACCAACATCTCGATGAGCTCTTTGCCAACAGACCGACAAGCTTCCGGGCCTCGGTGAATCCGACGTCGAACAGCCTCGCCTTCAGCAACACCTTGCCCAGTTGCTGCACAACTTGGTCACACAGGTGAGAGCAAGCGCGGAATGGTTCGCCTTACCCATCGCCGCGGCCACTTCCTCATCCTTCTTGTCCATGGCCATCTTCATCTTCCAGTTCTGGTTCTTCAAGGGGACGAGGCGAGCCTTGAATTCCACCACGTTCTGGGTTGCAGGTTCTTCTCTAGATGTCTGCACAACTCATCTGCTCCTACGTCACCTGCAATCCGGCATGCCTAGGCTAGGATGACTTTGATCCGCTTGTAAGTTTCCTTGGCCTTCTCGTACCCTTCCCCGATCATGTCGAAAGGGTCCTCTTCTTCTCTCTCCTTACTAACCTTCTTCTTGCGGATTGGAGGAGTGGTGATGCTCCTCTCAGTCTGCTTCCTCCTCTTCCTTGTGTTGGTTGACGTTGACTGGATGTCGTCCTCTGAGGAATCCGAATCCAAATCCGGTTCCTATTCGGGTTCCACATGTGGTTCCGCATCCTCCTAGGCGTGGCTTGCTAGCACCTTGGCTGTCTCGTAGGCGCTCTTTTTGTTGTCGCGTAGGAGGTCCTCGTACTGGTAAAAGTGATATAGGAATGGAGAGATTAGGGTAGGTCGCACCTTCTTCAATCTGGTTAGGAATTTGCTTACCAATTCTCCTACGATGTCTCTCCATGCCACTTGCCTCTCGCTGGTGTATGCTCTTCAGATCATGTTGTCCAATGTCGTGGTCGTCTTTGAGGGCCGATCCGGATACAAGATCGGAAGTAAGCACTCCATCATCCTCGTGACCCTTGGATCCTTGCAGTCTGCCACGGTAAGCCCATCCTTCAGATCTGCTTCCCGGGTGGACTTCCCATCAATGAAAGACTCTCGACATGAACACATACCTTTTCCCCGTGTCAAGAATCCGTATACGCTACTCCACATCATTGAAGTCCGTTTCTTTTGCGTTTCCCGGATCGTACCTTTGAACTCGTTATAGGACACTGTCTAGCAGCTCTTGGACCATCGCGTCGTCCCTGAAATCCCATGGCTGCTACCAAAATCCAAAACAACCATCCTCTTCAAATCCGCATGGAGCGCCATCTGGTCGCTCTTGGATTCGGGAATCACCAGAACCACAGTTCGGAAATTCATGATCGACTAAGTCGCCGCCCTGCTGCTGGTCGCCTTCTTCAACGTCATTGTAGCAATCCCTTGACTAGATTTAGACTCGGATTCTTCCCAAGAGATCCGCAAATGCATCCGCACTCAAACCCTAACCCGCAATTCCTAATTCCCAACCGGCAAATGGCTGCAATCCTGGCTTACAACGCCCTCATACACATACCCTCAGCTGCCCTCGCTCGCTCGCTTGCCGCTAACTAACCCCAAACTCACTAAAAAAGATGAGAGGAAGAACCCTAGGATTAACTATTTATTTCCAGTCCGGTAATCATTACTTGAATCCGAACCCGCGGCCGGTTATGACCGTTGAATCCGGTAACGATTTTGACTGTCAGATCTTGATCCCAGTAATAATCGATTCAGACCGGAATCTAGTCACCAATACCCAAATTCCATCTTATCTTTTTTAGGGATTCTAGTTTTAGGCAAGGAGGACTTACTATAGTTTTTAGTAAAACTATCTAATTATAATGGAGGTGTTCCTAATTTCCAAAAAAACACCACCGATTCGCCCTTGAATTATACTAAGACAACAATTCCTTGAAAACTAGGTTCCGACAAAAAGGTTGCAAGTAGTGGAAGTGATACGCGACCAATATTGCCTTCCGTTCCAAGATTTGATTATAGGAGCAAGTCATTGCATTTGAGGGGGCCTTCTGTAGAGATCGAGAGATGTCGTTTAAAGATGGCTTCTACTATAATGAAGATGGTATAAGACACATGCGCCACATTAAGCCTGTCAGTTATAAATAACGGATATTTGACTAAATATCGACAAAACAAAGTCTTGAAATGAAAACGAGTCACAAACAAGTCACTAAGAACAAAATACACAGTCGGCGGGCAATAGAGCCCAAAGTAAACTGAGCGTTGAGAACTCAATGGACAAACTCGATGTTAAAAAAAAAATACTAGTTGCAAAAATTAGGTGTATATTGATCAAAACAAATTATAGTGTCAACTGGTAGCCAATCATAAAGTTGAGATCTTAAAATCAGATAAATACAACTGGTGGAGAAGAAAAACATCCTAGAATAAAGTTGAGTAATCGAAAACTAATGAAATGTACATGGGCACTCTAAATCAAATCATACAACACAAATGTTGACTTTCATGTAATTTACAAAATGTATCCTTTGAATAATGAACAAAAACTAATTTGAAGACCTTCGGCTCGCCGCCAAAGAAAAAGACCTAGTACTATTTGATTTCGTCCCATCCGACAACTGTGCACCCATACTCATGCGCCTTTGAAACCTTCCAATGCGCCTGACCAGGTCAATGTGCCTGCTTTAAATACTTAGGGACGCTTGAAAATCTGTGGAGCGGGTAGATGAAGGGAAGGATGTCAGTCGCCACGTTTGGGATAACTTGGTCATCGTCTCAAAAGCTCAAACGATCCTTAAACAGCCAGAGAATATAACAAATGTTGTCAGGGTTCTTCGGAGAGACCTTTGGTTCACATCCACGAACAAAACTTGATGAGGCAGACAGACAACACTCGAATGATTCTTCTTAGAAAGAATAGACATCGTTTCGTAATTCCAAGGAAAATTTAAGCTTTGAGCTAAGTCACATCTGCTATAGACAAATGTCAGCCTATCAATAACATCAACCGGAAGAATATGCCGCAAGACTAGTTGTAGCTGCTCCATCTGCAACGTTGACCAAAGCGCGACATTAAAGCACGGGAGCAACATATCAAAAAGCTTTTTCAGGCCCGGCCGACGAACAATATTCTCACAAGTGCAAGAACCAAAAGTTGGCATACGTGGTTTTACAAAGCAAAGGAGCCCATTGACAGAGAGGACAACACACTTTCGATACGGTGAAGGGGTTCCATATAAGCATTTGAAATAAAAGGATGACCCCTAGAAAATAAAAAAGAAGACAATCGTCATGATGCCGAATATTACGAACGGATGAAAACACTATACCTTTGACTGCCAGCCTACGGTGCATAACAACAAACATGACCATCATAAGAGATGAATCACAGACATGTGATAAAGAGAATACATATACATAGGAAAACTAGAATGAGAAAGTATATCTTAAAATTGCAAAAATTAAAAAACTACAAGGTAATAAAGGTTTCAGTTCTTGAATGTCAGTAGCAGTAAAGAAGAAGAGAAATTTGGAAAAGTCCATTGGAGAAACAAGGGATACTCAGTGGGAGTAGACAATTGTGAGCTTGGATTGCACTTCATCAGGACAATATGGCGCGTCAAAACCCAATGCGTGGGAATAGATGACCTCCCTGTACTTTCAATGGTGAAATTACCCTGGATACATTTGAATCATTCTGAATTCCCAACTTGATGAGTAGTACTCTTGGACATTGACTCCAGACTTCAAAAGTCCCGAGAGCCAAGGAATTAACGCACTCAAGAAATACGGCTGCATTCTGGGAACTGAGATCTCTGGTGGATTATATTTGATAAGAGAAGGATAGACAACATTATAGGGACTATTGAGGATATTAAGGAGAGAAAAGGAATCAACGAGAAGCATGTTCCGCTCATTTGCATCAGGCCCGATTAAATAGCGTCTATCAGTAAACAAACCGGCCAACCTCTTCAGCAGCGGCGCAACTAAAGTCGTGAAATTCTTGGCCGCAGAGGAATCACAATAGGTAGAGCTCAACACTTTTGTGTCCTTTCGCAAGTCGGGTAAAACTTCGAACAAGTGATTCATGTGTCGACATATATCTTTTGACTTATCGGTTGACCAAAAGGCCAACAAAAAGGACAACTAGGATAAAGTAAGGAACTCTTGAAGCCCAGGCCTAGGATTTTGATGAAGGCTCTTCCTCTTAGCATTGCCACGACAAACAAAAATTTCAGCGAGAAGAAGCCCCATTATTTCAGAGACAAGGTAGTAGCTTGAAGGATCCACCTGAATGTTCCTTGGAACCACATCGGAGCAGAGGTTGGCAGCGGGTAGAGCAACAAATGAAGGTGTCGGCTGGGAGCCGACCACATTGAGACTGATAGAACAAGCACCATCCAAAACTATGGCGTCGACGTCAACCTTCTCAAGGTGACAGCGGGTGGAGCCGGAAACGACAACGACATTCCCAAGACGCATAGGTGACGCGATCTCAAGTGCAATAGCCAACTGTTCACTGCTCGCCATGCTGAAGTGAGCATTGGCCGGAATCGACATGAAATCCAAGACTGCAAGAGGCTCCAGAGACGCCTTGATGCTCCACTCTTTCGTAATCACCCAATAGAGACTGGAAGCTGCTGAAGCACGGGGAGATGTCCGTCAAATCATTGTATCCCGGTTTAGCCGCGACGACAAGTTGGTGCAAAATTTCCCTAGGAACTCCGATCTGCAGGAGAGAATTTTGAATATGAAGTCAATAGAGCATACATGCATGCGTTTAGTGAGGCACCAATCGCAAAAGATTGTTCGAAAAACGAAAGAACTTTATTATCGAGAAACTTGTAATTACAGCAAGTCAATAACAGTCTGACAAAATGAACATTTGAGGACATTGGCTGCCAGCCCACGCTGCTATCCTATGAGGAAGAAATGCTTCAACGCATCGAGCTGGGATAAGCTTTAACGTATTCTTCCCACTTTGGGTCATCGGGTCGTAGACGAGTATATATTCTCAAATCTTTGTTCTAACAAACATACTCAGGAATAGACAATCCTGCAAAATCAAATCAGAAAGGAATTTAACGACACCAAGAAGAACGACATTCTTCACGGTCTCTTTTGAAGTCAGATTGAATATCAGTGGGTGCATACATTGAAGGGACTGTTTTGGTCATTATTAAAATGACAGTCGTGTAGAAGAAGAGTGTTTAGGCTATTTGCTCTAGTGCCTAACAGGCTGGACGGATGCAAAAAAAGGGTAGAAAGCCTACGGATAAAAAATGTCCGACCATTTAACGATGTCTTTGCTTTGTCGCAGAAACTGTTGTGAAAACGATGTCTAATTTTTCTAACAATGCCACACTGTCCTTCAAGAGCTATTAGTTGCAATTTCATAAAGGAGCTGGATTGGTCACTCCAAACTGCCACAGTGAAGTTCGAAACACAAAATTCAAGAACTCTCCCAACAACGGCCAAAAGATGGTATGCCATTTCTTGTCAGCTCCAACACCTTGCGCCATCAACAAACCGTTCAAAGATAGGACAAAGAAGTACTTATTGACCTTCTTAGATGGTCCGGCGCAAAGCAATAATGACCACGCACTTGCGTCGCCGACTCTAAGGTTAACCTCGAGAAATGAATGGATGACGATGCATGAATTACGAAACCATCAAGTGCAAAAGAAGTTGAGATAATTACAAGCGATGTTTGATATGAGAAAAAATTCACACAAAATCATTATCACTATGCGAACTCAAAAACAAAATTACATAATCATGACAAAAGTCACAAAGAGAAATGGCATCAATTTTAGCGTTGGCTGGTAGCCGACAGATTGAACTAACGTCAACTTGGAAGTGACGTTGGACGCTTCCCGCTTGGGAAGGACCAAACAAATTGCTCCCGCTCCGGTTGACCTGGAATCAATGGAGGGTTCTTTGGGACGGCGACTAGCAACTTCCAAAGGTCGATGGGCTTTGGACAAACGAATGGCTCCCGGCGGCCGTGTTGCTCAGTAACAACGTCGGCCGCATCAGGCACGACCGCATCAACTCTGGAAGAGCGCTCATCATCCAAATTTGGATTCCTACCTTCAAGGCGGAGACGACAAGGCTTGTCACTCCAAAAGGGCTCAACAAACTTCTTCATCATGATAAGGTGGTCCATAGTTAAGGTATACACGAGAATTGTCCAACCCAACTCTTTCATCGTTCTCAGAAAGGATACAATCACGGAGAGAGCTTGCCAACTCTCATCAGCAGTCTCAGTTGAAGTGAGAGTGTAGGGCATTGAATGGATGGCGTTATATGGAGAATTCTTAACATTGAAGTACGGATGAACGTCAATCAAGAGGGTGTTGGTGCTATCGGCTCCTTTCCCTATCAATTTTTGATTACTAAGAAATAGCGTTGATACCCACCTGAACCATGTGTTCAAACGCTTTGGATTCTCGATCAACAGAAACTTGCTCCACAGCACTAGAAGCAGCAGCAACAAGGGTACAAGTCCCCTGATCAGTTGAATAGGAGAAAGACCATTAACAGGACATTGGATCCTTAGTCGGCTGCCAGCCGACGCACCAACCTCAAAACTTAGACAAGGTCAGAGAAGATTTCTTTAAATCAAACGCAAAATAAGCAATGCACTTGACAACAAAATCAAGAAGAGTTTATAAATATTTTAGAAAATTAGTTGCGCTCTAGGTCACTAAATTCAACAGCTATGGTTAGCTAACTAACAAACTAACCTCCGGATGGAACGCTTGCGCGATCCTCGTGAGGAGACAGAGGCTCATTGGGGAGATCTTCGCCATCAGGGGTCATTGGCGTTCCTGCTCTTGAAAAAGAATTGCCTCTTCAACCGCGCTTTACGACCAAACCCTTTGCCTTTGACGTTGGAGACTTCGTCCGCTTCAACTAGAAGTTTTGTTGCTAACCTTTGACCTCTTCAATTTAGGGCTTCCATGTAGGACATGAGTTGCAATAGAAATTAGGGTGACTTCCTTTTGAGGTACCGGTTGGGCGACTCCAAAATCAAGAGTGAGCGGTCCCCTAGGAGTAGGGTCAGTCGAGAGATAAGGAGGTTGGACGATCTTCGGCTTAGGAGCTGCTAGAGAAGTGCGGATAGCCCAGAGGATTGTTTCAACTGGTGGTTCCTTGGTCAGATTGACGACAACAGAACCGGCGGGCATCGCCTCTTCCACTCGTTGATGCAACACTTTCGGCTCTGTAAACTGAAGTTCCTTGCCGATCGAGGTAACCGCATGGTCGACGTTGGCCTCGTCCGGATTTAACCCGATATCACAATCCGACAACTTGTCGTCTGATAAATCAAGTACTTCCATCAAATGCCGTGAACTAAACGACTCGGTGAAATTAACCACAAAGCCCTCCACTATCGCCGCCGCATTACGAGAAACACCTCCGAGTTGAGCAATTCTCGGTGAGGCATGATAATCAAAATTTGATGGAATGCTTCCTTGCGAATCAGCCCTCAAAGCCACGCCCTCCGATGCAGACAATAAACTGCCTCCAAGCTGAGTAGCCTCAACCGTAGAATGAGACTGGTGAGCCCAAGTGATTCGATTAGGTACACTAGGCGGCTGCGGAAGGAAGGACATATTCTTCAGGCGCTCATTCGCGATAGCAACGTCTCCTTCCTCGCACACAAACCCAATCATAGTTGCTTTTGCTTGCTGAGCACAAATACAATAAGTTCAGTGAGAGTTCAACTGAAAAAGTCTGTCGGTTGACAGCCGATGGGATGCAATGACAACAATCGGCAAAAGCAAGACTTAAAAAAACACGTAGCACGACAAGGGATGAGAAAACCAACCAAGGCCAAAGTTGTGACATTCCCACCACCACAAGCATTGAAGACGGTCAAGTTCAATTCCTCCAACGCTAAGGTGGGATCCAAAATTTTGGTGAGCAAATCCATACAAGGATTGCACTCATCTTCACACCAGCTCTCAGTCGAGGGCGTAGCGACGTCGTCATAGACAGGATTAAGAGGCTTCGACAATCTTGTCACCTTCTTGAACTGGCTGAATCTTTCATACTCATCGCTCGGCTTGTTGTAGAGGATTCTAACGTTAGCCAAAGGTCAATCGTGCATGGCCAATACCTTGAACTTCCTGCTACTATCTAGAAGGTAGTGAATAGTGTGGACGGCACAAACCCTAGTCAAACTGCAACATTTTGTTTCCATTTGAAAACTAGAGTTCTCATTAGTTATGAAACTTGTGGGAGCAAAGAGCTCACATTGATCATCATCACTCCCCCGCAACACCCTCTGCACAATTGCTTTGAGCCCGTCTCTGCCGAGAAAGATCAATTCAAACACAACGAACATCTCGCCAGCCTCCTTCTCGAGTTGAACGTCTCCTTTGTCGTTGACCTTCTTCACCTCTTCAACAAGCCCCTTTGCAACACAAACCTCAAAGCGGACGACGAGCACATCAACAAGATCCTCATCACATAGAACGGCATACTTCTTCACGGCCACCCAAAACTTTGATGGGGCCTCAGAAGTTGTTGGAGTTATACCGTTGTTCCTACCCTTCAAGAATGTTGTGCCGGCATCGCACTGCACCAACTCGCGTCTGCTGTTATCAATGGTTTCATCGTTGATACTCTTCTCAGCAGCAAGCAATGTAAACTACTCATACGCCCACGGATTATAAGTGGCCTCTCCAGGCTTCATCAGTGGATAATCGTAGTACTTTAGCATCAAATCATTTTTGATGATGTAGTTAATCTTCACATCTTTAACCCACGATTTCATCAAAACACCAACGGCCCCCTTCTCCTTTCCTACGTTAACCTTAATATAAACCTTCTTATCCAGGATCGCCTCAGCCAGCTTCATAGAGTCCTGGTCACGTAGGTTGACGAGGTACGAATGGTCCGTGTGAGTGATGTCTTGTTCCGGAATTCGAGGAATCTGGAGAGGAGGTTGTCCGTTCTCCCCAATTAATTCACCCATCTCCTAGGCAGTGAAAACCACTTGCCACTTGTTGTAGAGGTCATCTGGAACGAAAACCACGGGCCGCTTTTGTGTCTCCACGTCTTTAGCCTCACTCATGATTAGAGTGGCGTGATTCTTGCAAAATTCTTGCAACAATCACAAAGAATACAATGAGGTGTCCTGGGATGTCAAGACATCGGCTGGCAGCAGATGGTCAGCAATACTTGATCAACAATGCACAAAAAGCTTAACAAGCAAGTGAGGAGTGACAATACCTCCCAAGCAGCATGGTCTTAAGCTTGTCAACGCAACCCGAGCTCCACCCACCTCTCCTTCATTCTCTGAAGCTGGGGAACATAGGTCTCTTCCGCTTTCTTCTCAACAACATCAATGTTCAGAAGGTTTGAAATTTTCACCAGGTCGCCTTCAGTATTTGACCACAGAACGATAATGTCCCACTGCATGAAATACTTTGCTCTAGAGGATTCAAGGTCCTCCATCTCCCCCAGCTCATTACACATAGAGTACGTGTGCTGCCCTCCAATGATGAACCAATGACAATTGGGATCGTCATACCACCTGTAGGATTGTCCTTCGAATTACACCTTGTCATCCATCACCTTTCGCACGCTTCCGCGAAGAAGTTCCATACCTTTTAACTCCTTGCCATTCTGAGCAGAATCTAGCGGTGCACGAAGAGGAACACAGTACAGTGGCGTTTTTGCCCGCCAGGGACCCACTGCCTTGTAGATGACCTGGAGTTGGTCGAGGCGCTTGTCGATGAGTTCACGATAAACTATACCGTAGAGAGCAAGGTGGATCTTAGACGGATGAATCTTAACTGGCGGATATTGGTGCCTAAATGGATAACAATGCCCTAATCCTTTCTCTATCGTGATGTACATCTCCTCTACCTCCTTACTATTGGTCCTGGACAAGGGGTTGTTCAGACATACAAGTGCTTCGGCCACAGTCTTAACCTTTGCAGTTTTCTTAAACGCTCGCTTCTTTGAAATCTTTGATGGCGACACCTCCATATGAGGTGCTCTAGCAACAAGAGTCAGTGCGGAACTGCTCGCCTTTTTTGAGGCCCCTAGCTTCTTTTAGCATTACATTTGCCACGCCCCTCAGATCCGCCATTCAGCTCCACTCTCTAGTCCTTTGCCTGCATGAAGCAGGCCACCAATTCCGTGCAGCTCTTTGGGTACACATCATTAAACTGCATGCCCATCTCTTGTGCCGAGATGCATAGCTCTTGTGAGCAGAGGGTCGAGCAGATTCTTACAACATAAGACTCCGGGTTGTCATCGGCCACTTGAACCTTCACCTTCAGTAAAAGTCGAATGAAGTCGTTGTCCTCTAGGTCTTCCATAATATCCATCATGGCAACCAGGTTTCCACCAAGGAAACTCTTGCCCATGTGTTTCCCATTAATACTCATTTCAGTCACCTCCCCTGACCTCCAGGTTATGCCCCATTTTGTTAATTCCGGACGAGCTTCAAATGTGGCTTTTAAGAACTGATTATTGAGCCAGACCGCCTTGTCCTCACTAATACACTGCCCAAACAGCCACTTGAGCTTACTCAACCTGCGCAATATGATAGCACGCAATGTTGGTCAGATGCGTCATTGTAGTATATCGTTGGCTGGCAGTCCATGGCAGTGCACATGCACTACAATATCTTACAATATGACATACAATTTAAACTTCTTGCACTCAATTACCGAACTACTTCATTGACAATATATACAGCTTGCCGTCAGTTGGCAGCCGACGGTGAAAGAAAAACATACCTATCAATTCAAGACATTTTGTCGACTGCTGCAAAATACTTGTTGGCTGGTGGCTTGAACTCTAGCACTGCAACTCCTCTGCCTCGTTCTACTTGGTAGGTGCTGCTCCACTCCTTCTTTTAAGTGCCTAAAACACTACATTGGCTGGCCGCAGACACGTTCATATCCAAACTAGGAAAAATTTTACCTAACCTTGAAGCTGCTCAACTAAACCAAAAAGAGCAGAATGCAAATGACCCGGTTTGGTGGAAACCTCACCTTTTATATCTCATCAAATGAAAATGCCGCCACCGTTCGATCATCTTCCATCCTTAATCGAAAGGCCATCAAAGTGTCTGGGTAGTTCAATAGTTTACATCCAACCAGTCCGGTTTCAAAGAGTCGTTTTCAATTTCATTTAAAATTCCACTGTAACTTATTTTTAATATTCATATTTACTTATCTTTTTAGTGTTTTAATGTAAATTTCCTATTAATATTCTAATTTAGATTTCCTTGAATATCTCTTTTATAAATTTAATTTCTTTTGGTAATTGCTTTGAAGTTTGTCTCCTAATCTCAACTAACACTAGGCTTTCAATTGCGTCTCTCTTTCATCCTCGTCATTTTCATTTTATAATTATTTCTCAAACTTTCACTCAAACTCCCATTCAAATTCCTCTTGAACATCTATTCAAAATTCTTATTAAAGTTTCACATTCGATTTCATTTGAATTTGAATTTGAAGTCCAAGAATGAACGGACGCAAAATCTGGGCGCAAATCTTTGAAGGTAATTCTGGCGCAAAATTCCAAAACCAAATTTTGCGCACGTTGTTCACTTGAGTGAAGAATATCATCGCATCTACTACAAATTCTCTGTCATTTCTGTTCTATTTCTTTGAAATGCACCTGCCCTAACACGCTATCTTGTCGCATAGTTTCTGTCCGAGCTTAGATCGTCCGGATTGCACTGTTTTGCACAGGCTCTTTTTGACATTCCTGCTTTGCGTAGCACGTTGACAATCACTTTCTGGAAGTAAGCGTTCGTTTATGGTGCAGTTGTGTGTCCATTGCATTCTCCAATTAAACCTCATATTCCATTTCATGTAAAATTGTACTTGAATTATGTGCAATCCATTAGGATGTCCAGGTATTTCCCAAATTGTACTACTCTCCCGAGATATCTGCTCAATCCTTGGATTGTCATGTTTCTTCCCAGAATTTGCGTCATTTTTTGATTCATCGGAGACTCTTGCTTGATGATGTATGAACTCAACCTTTGTTGCTTCATTTTCTTGTTGTATCTGCGTTGATTTCTCGAATACTTAAAGTCCTAATATACTAAACACTGGTAGCCCTATTTGTGCACAAAAGTGCCCCTTCCTAGTTTGTTTATGCATTACATGTAATCACGAACAAGTTTTTTCCGATTCTTGATTTTCCATGTCTCGTGCGAAAGCATTGAAATCCATTGGCATTCACCCTGATACCCTAATCCCCAATCCTGAATCCTAAACCAAAACTCTAAAGTCTCGATTTAGACTCATTGGCGCTTGCATTTGCCTTTACCTTGTTTGTGCACCATTCTTCAACTGAGAAGTACTTTATAAGTCGTTGTTCGTGACAAATTTTGTCGACTCCTAGCCGACGAAGCCCAGTTGGCATCCCGAAACATGGGATGCGGACCTATTTTATCGTTCATGAAGAATGAAAAATTAGGTCAACGGAAGCCCCGGAAAGGTGTTCAAGTCGCCCTAACTCACTTGAGCCTCTACTTTGCAGGTCGCACAATCGTTCAAAAAATCATTCTGAGGGATCCATGGATTATTTGTTCTAAGGTGATCGAAGTATCCGATTTGATGGAAATGCGGATTCCGACCAAACTGATGGTTTAACCATGCTTTGCAAATGTTGTGGTCGGTTAATCGATTTGGAGGCGGCTGACCTTCGGCCATTCGCTGTCATCGACGAACTCATTGAGGATTTAGCCAAATCCACAATGCAACCCATTGAGGATATCAAACTAGTTCAGTTATTCTTGAACCTTCGTGACGGCATGGAGGTTGCCCTCCTTGATGATGTCATGGATCAAAACTGTTGTGCAGGCGTTGGAGTTATCAACGAGTGCTCCCCAAAGGATTTGTGGAAAAGATTTCTGATTCGTCACGGCTTCTTTTTGGTTGTCTGGGTCTAGAAAATGAATATCAAGTTCGTCACTCATACGGCATATTGCAAGCTCCCTAAGGTGGCACTATGGGTGACACAGTGGGTAACCTGGTTCTCTGAAGTGGCTATTGTGTTCGCCCCATGCGGGTCGATGACGACACTCGATATACGTCAGCTGATGAATGTCCAGAGAGTGAGATGTCGACGACCGGGGCGACAGGATCTATGATGATAGTACTTTTCCAGTGTCTATGAGATTCAATGGGGCTTCAGGCAACGACTCCGAAACAAGCCAAGAAGGATATGAGGGCGTTTCGTTGGTAGGCAACCAACGCCAGACTGACCAACCTCGAGCTGACGCCACCTTGCCTTCAGGGGTCAATAGTAATCAATTCATGTATCCAGATTGACCACAATGGAGGAACAAGTACTGCCATTTGCTTGACAATAACTTCGCATTAATTGGGCAGGCGATGATCCAAGTTTGCCTTCCGCATGAGGCATGTGATGCGGACATATTGGGTGACAGTGACTTCGGCGTACTCTTTGTCTCTGAGCATGAGGAACTTTAGATGACCACGTTGGGCTAGAAGATATCGCACACGGGCCTGGAAGGTGGTCCACTGCTCTCTGAGTGCCTTATCTACTGCTTTAAGCACAATCAAGCCTCATGTAAAGATGACAAGCTCAAGGAGGTGGCCAAGGATCCATAAAGAGGTACGAAACGGAAGCTTAAGCTGAAGAGCGATGTTTTCGTCACCAAAGATTGTCGCCTCGAGGACAAAGTTGCTTGCCAGCTTGTTAGTTGAAAAAGTGTTGTTTGAGTTGATGCTGTCAGATATTTCTTTGAGCGGACACTTGAAAAATATGCGAGTAGTTCTACTCATCAAGTTTCGAGCAAAGGCGTGAAACTGCGTACGTTGTTCACGGCCAATACTACTCAGTTCTGGGATTATAGAATCCCGACATCACTCTATATGGGGTTGATGTGTGCAAAGTTGTCCGGTTCCATATTCATGGCGTATCCAAGTCTACATACTACAAGTACAAATCTGATTCATTGAACGGACGCGTAAACGGTTGTCATGGAAATGCTAGTATTTTGCGCCCCAGGTCTCAGCCAGTTCAAGCTCGTGGGACTATTTCAAGAATCATCAACGACAATGCAGACCACATGCCAAATGAGTTTCAAGTCATCGGCAACAAGATGGTCGCATCTCTGATGGTTCTACCTGCGGCGATGAACTGGAATTATCTCCGTGACATGTCCAACTTGGTAAGAATCTATTTTCCTCGAACTTGTACTTATAATTTGTCTCTCTCCCCTCCCAAAGCATTTTCCCTGTCTGTCGACTCGCAGCCAATGCATGTCTATTTTTGCATCTCTCTTATTTAGCTTCATAAGTCTTGATCGTTTTCTCTATCGATTCCAAGTGAACTCTGAATGTTGTGTCGAGCTGATTTTGCAATCTATTGTTAGTCGATTGAAAAGGAAGATTTTTTGGCACGTTGAGGTAAAGGCTGTTGGTAGCAACTTTTCGAGATGTACCAAGTGTGACTATCTGGTTGAGTTTCTTGCCAAATCTCCTTGCGGATCTGACAAATGGTAAGCATTGCATGATGATCAAGCGAGGCATCTCAACTACCAAAGTGCTTGCTGTAATGTGTACTTTGGTTGGACATCTCAGTCCATTAATTACCCATTCGAGTTCCTCTGCATTATTCACAACAAGGACACTTTTAAGACGGGCATTCAAAAAATGCAGCAAATTACAAAGGCGGGTCTCGGATAGATTCCTAATTCATGTACTGGCATGCTAACTCACAATCACTGTGACGATGCGTATGCGCATTACTCGACGTCCTTATGGCCTGGGGACTCCAATTTCACAATCTCGTCTATCTGCCGTATTCTTTGAACTTTAGAGCGCCGCCCTAAGCGAGAGTCTAAGCAGCTTTTTACATGTCCACCTAAGAATCCGTACTTTGAAGCCCTACTCCGTGGTAAATCCACATGTAGTTCGTTGATTCCAAAATCAAGGGGCGATCCCCTTCCAGTGGCTTCGCTCGCTCAACCGGAAGTTAAGCTTCCTCGGAAGCTGTATCTCCAACTTGATAACTTTGCAAAGGATAACAAGAACTGATTTGTCATGGCCTTCTGTTCGCTTCTTAGAGCCAGATAATTTTTTAAGGTAGTGGCTGTGGGATTTTTGATTGTCGGCCACACTCATGAGGATATCGACGCTCATTTTAGTTACCTTTCTACATTCACCAAACGGAAAAACACCTATTGCTTTGCTGACCTTATGAAACCCTTCATGGACTCTCAGAAGATTGTAGCCTTTATTCCTGAACTTGTTCAAGAGGTTGTTGATTTTAAAAGTTATATTGTTGATTACCATCACAACAGCAAGAATAAACTTGTCAATCTCAGTGAGATGCACCTTTTTAAATTTTACAATGAAGAGGAAGGTGAAGATGCGGGATGGCTTGTCATGAGATACAAGAGAAGTGCGACGGATTCATCATGGCTCTCTCTGGATGAGCCTCATTTGATTTTCGATGATTTACAGTTCGCCTCTAATTTTTGCCATTGCTATTATATCTTATTTGTCGGCTGCCAGCCGACGGACTTGACTGTATCGCTTCTTTTGTAATACTTCTTGTCTTTATCATTGCTTTCTAGTTTTGGTCTCACTTTTCTGTATTTCGCTATCAGATAAGCATGTGAAGATGTGGACTGCGGATAAATTTGGGAATCTTAACCTTCCGATCGGTGATCCAAAACGAGTACCGTTCAAGCCGCTTTGAGGTAACGTTCATGTCAACAAATCGAAGCGTAACCAAGAGAAGGAGGTTGCAAGGGCCACTGGAAACAACAAAAAGCGGTCTTTTATGAAGAACGGTATTGCAAAGTATATTGAGTTTTGGAGGACCGGCATGGGCGAGGATATGGCTCCTTTCATTGCATATTAGGAGCGACTTCTTCAGCTCATATCTAGTCCTCTCCCTCGGACCCACGTCTGTCTCCGTGAAGGATTTTGGCCAGAATCGGGCTGGATGCGTGATCATGCTTAGGCAACGGCACTGCCCAATACAGTTAGTGCCAGCTCGGATGTTACTCCTGAAGATGAACCTGACCCGTACACTTTCTATGGCTCAGAGCTGAGCCGTCCAAAATTGTCCTTCAATCCGATTCGAGATGTTCTTCTTGGCGATTTTGTCCTGTGCCAACCATGCGCTGGCCATTACCTTCTTGTGTAGATGGGCGGGGTACTGGAGTTTGTTAACCTCACCCGTGGAGATTCCTATAGAAATTTTAAGGTCGAATGGTAGGTTCCACTGACGACTAAGAAAGATTCTAAGAAGATCATCATGAAGGAGTGTTGGAATAGGCGGTGGGAACGGGAATAATGGGATCCAGATGTTCAAAATTGCAATATCGTTCTCTTCTCGCATCGATACCCGTCTCATAATAAGCGTGGGCTGCCAAAGATCCACCATATCCCGCTAGAAGCAACGAGCGGTGCAATGGCTTGTTTGCAGGCAGGTGACATCGCTATCCATGGCAGTGTCGATTGGTTGTTTTACTGATCGGCTTCCAGCTGACAAATTGAATTTCACAGCAATGGAATTTTTCACCATTTATCATTTGTATGCTCCGTGGATCAATACTTTCTGCCAAACTTTGGCAATGGATATTTTTTACAAGATACTCATCTAACAGATTTCAATTTGAATAGTTGATGTTTTCTTTGTCGGTTGCGAGCCAACAGCCACTGTATTTTAAGTTTGCAGTTTGAACCAGTTGTTGTGGTCAAAGTCTTTGTGCGTGTGAAGGGCTGAAATCTGTGGCACCTGTGTTGCTCGATATCATAATGGCAATAACATGGCGGCGTCGTACGTTAGTAATTATTGTACAAGCGAAATTAGCAGCAACTGAATGATTAATTTCACGGATTCACTGTATTTGGAGCGTCTCTTTGTGTTCACTTTAATTTGTGTATCGTGAATTTTACTTGCTTCAGATTGGGTTATTTTGTCTACGCTTGTTTGATTCATTTTCCTAGTCTGATTCAGCTTCCAGCCGACGACATGGTTGAGACTTGGCAAATGGCCCTAGTCTGGAGAGCAAGAGAGGCAAGGGAGGAGAGGGAGGCAAATGAGGCGAGAGTTGCTAGGGAGGCAGAATCACAGAGTAGTGTAGTGTCTGAAAACACTGTGGAGAGCACTATTCTGTCGAGTGAGGTTCATAATGAGAACTGGGACAAAGAAGTTGTATTCGACAAAGAAGAGTCCAACAACGATGAGGAGTTCAACAACGATGGCGGTCACCATGTCGATGCTGAATTGGAATGCTCTGATGAGGAAGACTGTTGAGGCAATGGATCAGACGAGGTGGGCTCATGGGCTACTGGAGGTGTTGACACCGATTCATCTTCAGGCTTTATGGGTACTCCTTTTGAAACCGGATGCGACATTGATTCGTACGTGGACTCTGATATGTACGCTTTGGCATGGCGGAAGAAGTGGTAGATGTTAAGTATAGTTGAGTTTGTTAGTCATCTGCAGTTGCTTTTCTCTGATCCATTTTCCAGTCTGTTGCCATCTCTGGGGCTCCTCCAAATGTAACCTGCTTTCTTACTAAAATATCGTGCTCTATTCGGATCACATCCTTGATGTACTTCTTCAAATGCAAGCCCCGTTTAGTTCTTTCAGTTTAGATGGTGTTTTTGGGAGAATAATGTGTGTCATGTGAGGTCAAGAGTCTTGTGTCCATGTGTTGTCTTGTGCAATAATTTCTATATCATTGTATTCTCTTCAAGGACATTGTAGAAAGTTATATTTTTATCCGAGCCGCCAATCGGCAGCCTCCTCTGTGTGAAACCCACTTCCTTGACTTTGTTATCAAATTCAGTACGATCACATATATGTCGTGACTTACTCTGCCTGACTTCTTTGATGAATGTTTTATTTACAATACTCTGTGGACAGGATCTCATTCTCATTCATTGAAGTTTTTCCTGTGGGCTGCCATCCAAAACCTCTTTTCATTTCGAGTTTGGAGATCATCTGTTTTCCCTAGCTCACTCGGGCCTCTACTTTAGTGATCACGCAATCGTTCAAAAAATCATTCTGACAACTACTGCTACTTTTGCGAGATGCCTACTGGGAGCCTTCTCTGTTTGAAATCCACTAAACAACTGTGTCCAATACTCTCTTTTGTCTGTTGGCTACCGGCCAACGTCTGTACTTAAAGGAAAGACCATGTTCTTCGTTTGCCCGTTGACTACTTGTCATGGCTGCATATTTTTTGTTCAATTTCAAAATAATCACCTTACTTCAAAACCTCTAACTCTTTGGTGTATTATGGTGTTTTGGATTCTATAAGTTTTGTCGGTTATTTGCTAAATAAGGCCTTTTCTTATATCTTTAATTCTTTGCTTTGCTGAAGTGGTGACTATCTTTCCTGTTTGATCATTGGAGATTGTTGATTGGTATGTTTTGCAAGAGATTTCTTCAATAAATTAATTTGGTGATTCTGATTCCTCCTCATTCTTTGTTGATTGGCTCTTGACCTGTAATTCTATTTTCAAGAATCCTTTGGTCATATGGAAAATCTTTAGGGTGTAAGGAGAATATTTAGCGTCTAAAAGAATATTTAGAGTCTACAGAGAATCTGTAGGTTTTTGGAGAATCTTTAGATTTTATGGATTGACCGCCAATGATTTTTAAAGATTCTTTTGGTTTTAAAGAGACTTCATAATGATATGCGACAATTATTTTAGTTTTGTGACGCGCAATGTTTGGTGGAACGTAGTTTTCAAAGTATATCTTTAGAATTTAGCCCATATTTGCTTGTTTTTTTGTATGATATAGGAAATGAAATCTGAGTCTAAGTTTTTTTTTGGTTCATAATTGAACAATTTGTCCACATTTAGTTTAATATCCGTTAAATGTGATGAGTGTGCATCGATTAGTCTTTGAGATACTAGATGATCGGCAATTGATCATCTTGGAGATATTATTGTTTAGGTGATGATCATCTGGTGCAAGCTCATGAATTGTCTGCTATGGTAGAGAACACCATAGGACACATGGAGGTAGTCAAGTCACCGGAGGATGATGAGAGTCCTTTTGCTATAGCATAGTAGAGCAAGTGACGTTTGGGTGGTCAATAGATCAATATGATACACTTGATATTTTAAATCTAATATGATATGTTTGATTTCAATATTTCTTTGCAGAAGTATAAAATTGTTTGATTAAGTATGTTTTTGCATATATCAAACAGTGAGGTATGTCACATTTTCTCACTAAATTGTGTCTTTTGTTATTGAATCTCTTATAAGATGTATTTGTAGTGAGATACTCTAAAATTGTATAACCATACAAATGTGTATCTACTAAATGTAAGTACATCATTCTTAAAATCTTAAAAATAATGAAAATCGGATCAATAATCATATGTGTTTATATGTTCTAGCAAATAGAGAATGTATAACTTTTACATGAACATGTAGAAGCCAATATTTATCGCTACAAACATGTAAGTTTAGTACAAAAGCGATACTAATTTTTATTATTATTATTTTTTAAAATTTCTTTTCTTCTAAAAAATCTTGTTGCTTTATAGTGTTCTTTCTTTGCACTTGGCTAAGTGCATAATTGCTTAACTATGTGTTCTATTTGGTTAGACTTTGATAAACCACTAGTATCAACCCACTTAACTTAACCTAAAGTAATATGAATGCCTTAGTCTCGAGGAATGAAACTAAGTTAGATTTATGAAGATTTCATTTAAGTTTTGTTAAATGATTACACTTGCTTTAAGAATTATTGTAAAGTTGAAAACCTTATATTTTTAAATTTAAGTGAAAACAAGGCTGAGGATATGTAAAAAATTAGATATTTAATGCTTTGTTTTAGACTTAAGTAGTTAACTTCTTAAAGTGGACATGTTTACATCAGAACCTGAAAGAATAGTGTGAAAAGGTCAAAAGGCACACCCTTTGGTTGGAGTGCACCTTTAAATGAAAGGATGTGAGGATGTTATGGCATCAACCTTAATGGTTGATCATGAGGAAAAATCCTTTCCAAGAGGTGTACCTCTTGGCTTTCCCAAGACATCTACCTCTTGGATTTCCCAAGACGTCTACCTCTTGGATTTTCAGTAGTATAAAGACCTTGAGAAATTGGCATTTGCGGTCACTTCCACAAGGAGCTTTGGAGTGAGTCCTAGCTTTAAGACCAAGCTAGTTGGTGACTCTTAAGGTGTAAGAGTTTACTTATTAATATATATTATTATTGCATTTGTATGTCTTTAAGTCTTCTGGTTGTAACTTAAGTCATGTGTATGTGCATTAATAGGTCTTTATTATTAGTTTAGGGCAAAATCCCAATCATAAGGCCACGTGCATGACCTTATGTGTGTGTTAAGCATTAACCATAAGTATGTAAGATTTATTGGAGTTAATGTATCATAGTCTGATTTAATGCACCAGTGGATAATATGCATAAGTATAGACTAAGGTCTTAAATAGGACGGTGAGAACGTAGGGACCTCAAGACTAAGTGCAGTGTACTTAAGTAAACAGGGTCTACAGTGAGGAAGCACGTGAGTAGAAGTTAGTAGTTTTGAGTCTGAGTGTTATTACTTAAGAAACGCAAGTATAGATGTGGGGCACTACTTGCATCAAAGGGTTAATCATAGCCATGATAGATTCAAGTCAAAGCTTTATAGGTGCATTATTAGATCTTGAATCAACTTGTGTGTGGATTATGAGACTAACCTTGAGAATAAAAATTCTATCACGTGGATCGGTTGGACGGACGTGAGAAGAGGAGTGGTTGCATGAGGTAAATTTGTGATTATTTAACATAGCATAATTAAAGAACCCATGCATTGAAACTTGATGGAATATTCCATCAGCCCAAGGTGGCATAGGTCTAGGAGTGGGTGCACAAAGCATAATCTTAACAAGAATAAGGACTGTTCACTGATATAATGAATCCTGGGAGTTAACGGTGCATCATCCTTAAGAGTGATGCTAAGAGAGACCCATTTCCTTAAAGCATGATGAATATTCTCAAGTATTAACCAAATGGATAGCTTTAACTATCCAATTAGAGTCCAATTACTTAACAATAGACAAAAGGTCATTGCCAAAAGTAGATTTGGAGTTACAAGAGTATCTTGGATTTTTATTGAAGAGTAGAATTTTGGGATTTCATTTTTTGCCGACAATGTCGGCGATGGCAACTCTTAATGTTATTCATTGGTAATTATCAAAGTGTCTTTCATTAATGCTGAGTGAATCATCTAAAAATGCATTGCTGAGAAGAAATGTCCATTAAGCAATAGACCTTTTAAAGGAAAATCTGTAGTTAGACGGATAGTACCTTGTGAGAAATCTGTGAAAGGGTTCATGTTTTTAAAACATAATGACGTTTCCATGGGAAGTTGATCAAAGGAATTTGAATAATTTCTGTGCAGGTCCGTATCTATTCAGAGCATTATATAGAGTATATAAAGTGCTTAGTATGCCCAAGGGTTCTAGTTTTATAGAGCTCGTCCTTGAATTGACAAATTTTTTAAGGAAAAGTTTGAATTCTTACCTCTTAAGTTAAAACAGATAATCTTAACCAAAGTGTGGGATAATGGAGAGGGTATTAATGAGGTAATTGATAAAAATGATGTTTTGTACTTAAAGTATCAATTACAGATTTTATTTGCTTAAAGAGGAAAATCAAAATATCAGATTTAACCAATTGTTTCAAAAAAGATAGGATGGAATGGATTTAAATTTTCAAGACAAACTTTTATCTTTAGATATACTCAAAGAAATTTTGATGGTGTGCCATATAAACCCACGTTCTTTCTCTAAGATCCTTAATTTTTTAAATAAATCAATTTAGAGGTACTATGCCTATAAAAACAATGAATCCTCTAAGTGAAACCTTAAAAGAAGTGAAAGCTAGGTTAAAGAGATTGCTGGTAACTTATTCCAATTTTAAATATAACAAACTGAAATTATTTAATCTTTTAGATAAAGAAATAGAACAAATAAAGAACAACCATTGGTTCTATCATAAAAGAAATCTTGCGATCACACACATTTTAACCAAGTTTAATTATCCTAGAAAGTTAATAGTAGGACCATTGCGACTACTACCAAAGATAGAATCATTTACCTTAATATCGTGGCATCACTATTTTGATTTCTATGGAGCGGAGAGTTAGACCTCTCTTTTGGGATCCCAAATATAGAATGTTAGCAAATCTTGAGAATGAATTTGCAATATTATAGGAATATTCTATCCCTTGACAATCAATACTAGGAAAAAATAGAACTTGAAATTGATGAGTATATTAGGTTTGCCATTCTACGGATACATGAAAATGATATGGGAGTTCTCTTAACTAAATTCGGATATCCTTGTAATAGAAACAAAAAATTTAAAATATGAAATTAACTGAGGAAGCTCTTCAATTTATCACAGTTGAAATGTAAGAAATAAATTAAAAAATAATATGGAGTCCATCCATGTTAGGAATATATAAAGAAACTAAAGAAAAACAAAAACTTGCTAGAGCTCAGCAATATAAAAAACGGTCTGAACCAAGTGCTACACCTTTGCGGAAAAGTGAAAATCCTGCATTTGATCCTGAATCACCTTCACTAGAAGTGGAAAGTGATGTAAGGAAGTCTACTTATGATAGT
This sequence comes from Bryoerythrophyllum caledonicum, assembly GCA_963971425.1. NCBI lineage: Eukaryota > Viridiplantae > Streptophyta > Bryopsida > Pottiales > Pottiaceae > Bryoerythrophyllum > Bryoerythrophyllum caledonicum. The sequence goes on from OZ020514.1 coordinate 40,535,092, forward strand.
TCCTATCAAGTTCTCCCGTATTTTACAACACCACAAGTTACCCCTATACAATTGACCTTTACACCAAAGGATCTTATTGTAGCTACTTTAAATAATACACAAAAATCTTATAAGGAAAAATGTAAAGGAAAAAAATATACCACACGTTCCTGTTGTTCTCAAAGTCTTGAAAAGTTGGAATTCGATACCTTAAGTGATAGGGATTGGAGTAAAGGAGAAACTTTAGAAACAAAAAAATCAGGGAAAGAGAATGAAGATTTAGGAGAAGAGGAATCTTTGTTTCACAAGGACATTGAGGAATTTAAAACTCTTTCACCCACTACATTGGATTTTGACTAGAAAGAGTTGTCTGATCACAAAGTGGAGGAGGTGAGATACAATAGCATAAGTGAAACAGAAGTAAGTGAGAAATGGTAAAATCCTTGTAGAAAAGAAGAGGAGTCAAAGGGAAAAAAATAGTTGGAAACACCTGAGTATGAATATTCACCTAGGCATTGATACCTGAGTCATTAAATTTGTGTAGAAGATCCTCAAATACCTTACTGCCTGAAGATCCATTAAATCTAACTAATCCTTCCGACACTCGACATTCATCAAGCCATACATATAATTCTTCTCCTTCTAACTCTTCGTCAGCTAATTCTTTTCCTGAGAGACTTCCACTACCCTCACCACCTTCAACACTTCTTACTTATGAAAAACCTATTATTAATCCATTACCAATGGCACATCATTGGATGCTTACTATAGCTCCCTTTCCCTTATTTTATAGAAATCTGGGAGAAGACCCGGATGCTTACAAAGAGAGATTCAAGGTAGTTGCCACACCTAATGATCTAGCTGATGATAAATACACCACTAGTTTCCTTGCTAATTTATTGGAGGAAGCTCAAAGATGGTATACGCCATAAGATCCTAAACCTATTGATTGCAATGCTTTAAAGGAAGCATTTTTAACTAGATTAAGGCCGCATTCTTACCATAATACCTTGCAAGATCAGTTGCAAAGTTTTCAAATGTACGGTGATGAGACTATAGTAGGAAGAAGAAGAAGAACGTCGGTCTCCGAAGGAGCCGGCGTGAATAAAGTGTCTGTTCGTTCCACTACTAAGACCATGCCCACTGGACAAGGAATTCAAAAGTTGGAACTACGTCCCCCTCTTGAGGGTAGACAATATGTAACAAGTAACCACAAGCCAAAAAACCAATCAATCAAAAAAGAAGCAAGGAAGGAGGGAGGGGGGAGAAGAGAGGAGAGAGGGGGGGAGGAGAGAGAAGGGAGGGAAAAAATGGGGAAGAGGGTGTGTTTTGCGGAGTCAGGGTTTTTTAGAAATGAAGTAAGGGGTAATTTAATGGGAGGTCTAACATATCAGGGAGGGCTTGGTTGTTTTCAATTTTGCGTTTATGTAGAAGAATTGACATAGCATGTTGTATGGCAATGATGTTAGTATTTTTGAAAGTGTTTGTAATAGTATTAATAGGAATTTTGAAGGTGTCTTCTAGGATTTTTATGGATGGGATGAAGGTGGTGGCACGGGTGTTGGTTGTGATTACAATAAGGGGGTCCACTTTCCATCCGAGGGTAGTGTTGTCATCAATAAGGGGTTGGTATTTATTGATTTTGTTTTCAATTGTTTCTGGTGAGAATCTGTCATTACAGTATGTAAATTCGTTGAATTGAATGATGTAGTCTTGGTTTATGTGGTCAGGTAGGGGGTCATTGTATGGTAGGCCTCTAACGCAGAGTATGTCTGGTTTGAGTCAAGCATTGCTGTGGCATCGTTGAAACTCAACCGTGTTTTCTTGTAGGTTATTATTAAAGGTGCCGGCATTCATGAGAATAAAACATCTCGATTTGTTATGGGAGGTGACTAGTTTACGGATTTTCCATACGGCTTTGTTATGTCGTTTGACATTTAGGGAGTGTATGTGATAGTTATGACATTTAAGTAAAATATGTAGCCATGTGTCGGGGTCCGTGGAGGTGCATATGGGGCATGTTATAGATGGGAATCTTTCTATTCCAAAGAAGAGTTGTTTTTGGGCGTTTCCCATATTTTGACTGGTACGAAATTTGATGAGGCATGTTATTTGTGAATCAGTGATGATGGGATTCTTCCAGAAGTTTGTAGAAAGTACATTGTCTAATTTGTTGTTGCCGGTCCATTTTTCTATGTTGGGGAAGTTTTCTACAATTGTGTCAAGGTTGTGATAAAGGTCTTGTTTCTTGAGATATTTGTTCAGGAATCTAATCGGGCCTTTGTCGGGGGTATCTTCTTTAGAGGGCTAGTCTTCTTTTTGGAAGTAGTATGGTGTGGCATGGGCATGTTCGTATGGATCTTTGGCATTTCTATGTGATTTTTCTCGGCCTTCTTTTGCTAGTTTATCTGCTTGTTCGTTTCCATCGATATTGGCATGGGCTCTAACTTTGTGAAGGGTTGTCATTTGTGTTCGCTTTTGTAGCATTTGGACCATTCATATTAATATAGTTTGGTCGGGGTGGCTATTGTGGAGGGTAGGGTGTGTTATTTGGATATTTAGTAGATAAAGTGCATTGATACAGTCAATGAATATGTGTGTGGGTTCATTGCTGTATTTTATTGTGATGATTTGTAGTGTTTTGTGTATGGCATAAGTTCTACTTTAAGGATGTTTTGTAGTCCATGAAGTCTTTTGGCTAGTTTAATTTCCTTGATAGGGTTGTATATGCCATATCCAGCTTTTTCTTTGCGCCAGTTTCCCGGGCTAACTTGTTCAGGTGGTTTGAAGGAGACATCGGTATAGTAGCTATATGCCGGGTCAAATTTTGGTGAAGTTGGAGTTTGGTAGTTTGAGAGGGATGGAGGCATTTCACGGTAATCTATTGTATTATTGATGTATTTTAGTTTTGACCATTTTTTGCTTCGGCTCACAGGAGTTTGTTTAATTGTTGGTGGGGCCATTTTTGTGTATAGGCAGCGTATGTCTAGAGTGCTTGCTATGGAAGTGAGTTTGGCAAGCTGTTCTAGGGTGCCAAGGGTTTGATTTTGGTGGTGGACACATATTATTTGTAATGTAGATGGTTCAATCCGGGATTTTTTAGCTCGGGTAAAATAGTGGGTTCTTCGTATGGAATTGAATCTGCTTCAAGTAGTGCAATGATATGAAAGTCTGTGAATGGGCTTGATTGTTGGTTAGAGTATTGGTACCAATTTTTGTTCGGTGTGATAATGAGTGTGGATGTGTGGTGTGGGTCATTTTGGGCAGCAAGGGAGGCCCAGTATACTTTGTTTGTAGGAGTTTGTAGGTTCAAAAAGTATAATTTGATTCCATAGCCATTGGTGTCTAGTAGTGAAAAGGTGTGTGAATGTCTGCCATTTTCTTCGTATACAAAAAAATGGCTTGGTTGTTTTCTATTCTAATTGTGTTTGAGAATGTGAGAAAGTCATTTTCAGTGTTACATTCCGTTATGTAGATGTTTAGGAGTGGAATGATTATGGATGGGGTTACGGTTCTTCAGTCGTGTGATTGTTCTTGGGGGTGGTGAGCTTGAATGGTTTCCAAGTAGAATTTATTTTTAATTTTTTGATAGTATTATTTTAATTTTTCGGTGTTGTATGTGGAGGTGTTACGGTCGTGTCTTGGGAAGAGGTTTCTTTGAGGGAGCCATTTGTTGCCATTGGCATAGATATCTTGTATAGGTATTTTGTATATGGTTGGTATCTAAGTGTTGTATATGTTCATGGCTTATGATGTTATTAATAGGGTATATGGTGGAATTTTTGGAGATGTATGTTGGGGCACGGGGGTGGTATGGGTGTGATGGGTTGGAGGGGTGGATTGATAGTAGGGTTGTTCGTGGGAGAATGTTGTTGTTGATGGTGATGAATGGGTCTTGGAGTATGTAGGAGTATGGGTGTATGTTACAAGGGGTATCGCATGTAGTGGGGCATGATGGATGGCAAAAAAGTTGTTTGGCAACATGTAGGGCACTCTTGATTAGTTTGGATGGGGTGAAGTGGAAGGTTTTGAAGTCCTCATTATTCATGATGTGTGTGCCGTTTGATAAAGTAATTTGTTTTAATTCAAAAATAATTTTTGAAAGGAGTTGTTGTAAGAGTTTTTGGGAGAGTTGGGCATTTAGTGTGTTATAATTTTGTGTTTATTGGTGCCATAATGTTTCTAATGATGTCCGATCAAAGAGAAAATTTGGAAGTGTGCTCTTCAGGTGAACTTTAGCCACGTGTTTTAATAGAAAAAATGTATGAGTTATTGGTGATCTTATACAATCCATTTTTTTAATTCTAGGTATATTTTTGGCACCACCATATTGAGCAAGAACGTAATAAGTTAACCCATTGTATATTTTTTCGAGCCTACCTTTGTCATTTATTGCATTTTGTAGTTGCTCCCCTATACATTGAGGATAGGCATTTTTTAAGGAGAAGGCTTCAAGTCCAAATACGTTTTGTGGGAGTTAGGTTATTGCGTTTGACATGCATTTTGGCATACCACAAATGGTTTTTTGTAAAGCTATAATTTTTTTTATCAAGTTTTTTGATGGCTGGCATAGAGTATGGTACAGTGTAGAAGCTGTATGCTACGACTGGGCGTATTACAGTGTCAACCATTTTAATTTTTTTGTTTCATGGTGGCCGGACATGTTGTTAATTCTTTGCATTGTTTAATGAGTTTTGTGGTCGTAGTGTGAATTTGGATTTTCCATTTTAGAGAGGGAATAAGGTTTGTGCCTAGGTATACATATGCTTCGTTTTGGTGTAGTATGGGGATTGGTTGGCCACGATAGTTGATGTTAGAAGCTTGCATTAGAGCTTTAAATGTAGTTGGGTTCATTTTGGATTTATTTGGGCATCAAGTAGCTGCACATTTTGGGACACCTACGTCCATACCAGCCCATTTATAATATCTATCAATTTTGTTAATTTGTGTTTGTAATGATTTTATTTTTTTAGTTATGGTAGCAAGGTCATCGGCGTAGGCAGCGGAGTTTATGGTGATTTGTGATGTACCAAAAGTGGATCCATTATTGCCTTGCTCTAGCCATTTAAGTAGTGGTTTTAAGAATATGATGAATAGGTATGGACTAAGGGTGTCTCCTTGTATAGTTCCTTTGTGAATGGGGATAGGCTTAGTTTTACCAAAGTGCTCACCGGTGTAGTACGCAGATGATTGGGAGTAGATATTTCCAATTAGTGTAATTGCATCTTTTGGGTATCCAATATCAGTCATTACAGCTTATAGTCGGGCGTGGTCTATAGAACCAAAGGAGTTTTTGAAGTCAACATACTATAGTGGGATACTATACAAGACTTAGAAACTTGTTGCATAGATGGAAAAATCATCAGATGCCTAAAACTTGGATAACTTATACTTTCACTTGAGGATTGTTAGATCCTGTGTGTATTTATCAAATTAAGCTTTCTAACCTTGCAACACTAGATGCAGCTTATGCTGCTGCTAGGAGTTAGGAGATAGCTATGTAGAGGTCTAGCATGGTACCCCCAAGTGATGATTATTACAACTCACGCTTAATCAATTTACCTTACCAAGTGGGGATGAATTATAAAGAGAAATTACTACCCGTTCTTGGTCTACTCATATAAAAATCCTCCATTGATGCTATCGGCACCAGCCGTAAGTAAGGAAAAACATTTAGCATTGATACTTGTGAATTGTGGTAAAAGTGAGATTCAAGAATTACAAAAAAAATTGAAGATCTATCAGTTCAAATTTATAAGGGAAGAAACAAAAGACCTAAAGCAACTAATGAAAGAGTTAATATGTGGTGCAGTAATTGCAAAAGTCATGGTCATATAGCCACAGAATGTAGACATCCAATAGGAGGTGTCTCTAAAATTAGATGTAATTATTGTGGACTAAAAGGTCATTACATAACTACTTGTACGAATATTAAAGAAGTTATAACCTTAATCGAAGAGAAACCTTTTCAAAGCAATAATCAATAACTTGTTTATAGAGCAACTTCTAAACAACCTTTTGTTAAAGAAGGTAACAATGGGCGATCTCAAGGAAACAATAACTATAACCAACAAAGAAACAACAATAACCACTAAAAGAATTATGGATATAGTCAGCAAAAAGAGTGGAAACCACCTTACTAAGATATGAATGGAGACGATACTTGTTATGGGTGTAGAGAGCCAAGACATTATCCAAGGGAATGTACTGACTGAGCCCAATAAGTTGGATATAGTTCACTTTGTATGAGATGAAAACAATCTGGCCATATTTCTAGTTTTTGTGCAACAATAATAACTGAATTTTCCAATATTGAAAAACAAGTTTAACTTCTAGAAATAGAAGCCTTCAATACACGAAGTGTTAACTACATGGGTGTAGATAACTCTCAAGATGTTTTTTACCAGCGCTTAAGCTAGAAAAGCTTTAAAAAAAGATCCAATTACTACTTCAGATAGTGATTACAATAAGAACAAACTTAGTCCGGTACTCAGAAGACATGCAACAAGCATACTTAAACATGCTAAAGCTCTTATGCCATCACCTCAAATAGTGGAGATGCCAAGTAGTGGTAACCAAGCAAAATCTTTTCAAAAATCTCCACAACTATCAATACCATCTCCAATTCCAAAAAAAGCGTTGTTTAAAGCTTTTGATAATGATAAACCAAGTACTTCATTGAAATCTTTAGAGCAATCTACATTTTAAAAATCTCCCAAAAAAATGTTAAGAATCTTTATTGCCTATGAACAAATGAAAGCATAATAGAATAATGAGATTAGTTGTAGAAATGAATCCTTAAAATATATTTACAGATTTAAATAGCTTACAACCACAGATTTCATTAAGACAATTACTTGCCTTATTCCTTTACTGTAAATTTGAGCTAACAAACTCCTTGATTAGAAAGAGAGCAAAAACCATTGAGGACAATGGTATTAAGAATTCTAAAAGAAGGGCAAATAAGGAAAAAAGTAAGTTGCAACGTGAAATTGTGAGGGTGCATGTTATATCTATAGAGCCAGGGTCAACTACAGTGGATGTTCTTATAGATGGGGCTTTAATTGAGGGAGTGCAAATGGATAGTAGGAATAGTGTCAATCTAATGAATATTGACACTACAGAAGAGTTATACATAACTAATAAGTTGGTGCGCACCCCCATTATCTTAAGAATGGCTAATCAAAGTAGAGTGAAACCTCTGGCTAATTTTTTTTAATTTAGTACAATAATTGGTGAGATTGATTACAAGATAAACTACATTGTATTTAAAGTGAGTGATTTTATCTCTACTTATCCCATATTTCTTGGTAGACCATGGTTATATATAGCAAAGGCTAAAGTTGATTGGGGGAAGGGAACCTTAAATGTAGGAACCGGTTAGGATAAGATTGCTCTTCCTATGTTACGTGCACAATACCATGGTGAAGCTCAAAATGAAGACTCAGAACAAAACATTGAACCTAAGTCAGAATTTGAAGAAGAAAATCCTAATGTAGTTCAAGATATGCCTACTCTTTTGATTTTAAGCCTTGGTGAGTATTTTGTACCTCTTAACCAAGTTGAGCTAGATGCTGCCATAGAAGTTTGGCAAAATGAAAATGTCTTTAACAAAACAATAGAAAATGAATATGATAAGGAACTTCTTTATGTGTCGGATTCAGATGAACTATTAGGTAGTAAGAAAATCCCTAGTGTACGACCTTTAATGAAAACTACCATTGACTTAAACCTGGGTATTGAGGAAGATTCTAAATCCATTAAGCTCTATGATGGATTGAGTCTTAAGGAGAGACCAGAATGGTTAGTATTCTTTAGGATTGAGAAAGATGCATTTGCATGGATATACAAGGACTTAAAAGGAAGACCTCTTGAAGCGTGTCAGCATAAAATTATCTTAGAAGCCAATACGAAATTTGTACGACAAAGGTAGTATAGGATGAATCCAAAATACTCCTTAATGGTCAAACAAGAGATAGATAAACTATTTGAGTGTAAATTCATATATCCAGTACCATTTAGTAAGTGGGTGTCTCCCATTGTTATTGTTCCTAAAAAGAATGGCAAATTACGGCAAATTACAAATTTGCCAAGATTTAGACAACTTAATAAAGCTACTAAACATGATTTCTTCCCACTTCCTTTTTCAAATGCAGTTCTAGATGGGGTGGCTGGACATGAATGTTACTCCTTTCTAGATGGTTTCTCTGGGTACAATCAAGTTCGAATTGCTCCAAAGGATAGACCCTTAACAACCTTTACAGCTCATTGAAGTACATTTGCATACAATATCATTTCCTTTGGGTTATATAATGCCTCAGCAACATTCCAGAGAGTCGTAGCGCAAGCATTCACTAAATACTTAAGGAAGTTCATGGAAATATTCCTAGATGATTTTCGTGTATGGATCTAAGGAACAACATTCTAAATCCTTAAAGAATTTTTTTGATAAGTGTAGGGAATATAGAATATTCATTTATGCAACAAAGTCTGAATTTGCTACCACTTGTGGTAAGTTATTGGGCCATATAGTCTCCATTGATGGAATCTTAGTAGACCTCAATTAGGTAGAGTTAATCTTTAAAATGGAAATGTTCATATACTTAACCGCCTTAAAACAATTTTCGGGTGTTGAAAGCTATTATCGAAGATTCATTTATAAGTTTGCCTTTATAGCTGCTCCCTAAAATGTTTTAACAAAATAAATAGTAAGACCAAGAATATGGACAAAAAATTGTACCAAAGCCTTTAACAAATTGAAGTGAAGGTTATGTAAGGCACCTGTTTTTATTCCCCCTATTGGACCAAACCGTTTGAGGTGTATGTAAATGCATCTAACGTTGCAATAGGCAGTGTTTCAAGCCAAAATAAATCTAAAGGTCATGATAGACCTCTCTACTTTGCTAGTAGACAAATAAGTGCTGCAGAACAAAACAATTCAGACATTGAAAAGGAAGGATTGGAAATGATCTTTACAATTTAAAAATTGAGACATTATTTATTGGGGTATAAGTTTATAATTCATATTGATCATGATGCCTTAAAATATAGGATTAATAAATTCCAATTGAGTCAAAGGATTGCACGGTGGGTTTTGAAGCAATAAGAATTTTATTTTGTCACTTTTGTTTGACCGGGGAAAATCCACCAAAATGCAGATTTTTTGTCTTGACAAAATGAAGAGGTCAATCCCGTATCCTTAAACAATAGTTTCCCTGATGCACACATTTTTACGGTTAAAGGAGTTGATGTTATTGATGTCATCCCTAAGAAGTATGGTGATTTCATTTTTTGATTAACTCATACTAAATTTCCTATTGATTATTTGTTCAAGGAAAAAAATAGATTAAGTCATCAATCATTTCCATACACAGTGATTAGTGGAGTTCTTTATAACAAAGGTAAAGATGACATACTTAGACGATGTGCGAATCCAAGTGAAGTACCCATGGTCTTAAGGGGTTGTCACAATGATGCATGTGGTGGAAATTTTGCTCGATGGGCAACTGCACAAAAAACTTTAAGGGCAAGATATTGGTGGCCTACTTTATTTTTGGATGCAACTGATTTTCTTAAAAAAGTGTGATCCCTCCCAAAGAGTTGGTAGGCCAACGGCAACAACATCTATGCCCTTAACGCCAATCCTAGCCCAAATTTCCTTTTTAAAATGGAGAATCAATTTTGTTGGACCAAATAAATCCTCCAGTCGTGAAGGTCAGAAACGAAAAATCTTAGTTGCCAGTGAATATGTAACCAAGTGGATAGAAGCTTTAGCAACAAAGAATGACGACGTAGTACATTTAGTTGCGAAGTTCATTCATGAAAATATCATTACTAGATTTGGATGTCCTAAAGGACTTGTAAGTAATAGAGGAACTCATTTCATTAATGATACCATTGAACGAATGTTGGAAAAATACTTTATTAAACATAGAAAGTCCTCATCCTACCACCCAAGAGCTAATGGACAAATTGAAAATACAAATGGAATTTTGTGTAAAATCATTACTAAAAAATTAGCGGAATATGCATCTGACTAGAAGTACAAGTTAAATAATGCTTTATCGGCTTACCGATGTACCATTAAAACAACAACTAAATCTTGCCCATTTTAATTGGTGTATGGTTTAGAAGCCATGTTACCAACAAAAGTAGAACTCCCCTCATTAAGAGTGGCCATTTCCGAGCGAATGAGTGATAGTGCATCTTTAAGAGAATGCCTAAATACTCCAGAACGCCTTGATGAAATCCAAGGCCAGGCTTTTTTTTAATATGGAAGCTATTCAAAAACAAAGAAAATCCTTCTATGATAGTAAGCTAAAATCCAAAGCTTTAAAGGATAATGACCTTGTATTGCTTTATAACAACAAATTTTAGAAATTTCCGGGAAAATTTAAAATGAGATGGTTTGGCCCGTACAAAATACTTAAGTCATATGCTAATGATTCTGTGAAATAACAAGATTTTGCAGGTAATGTACATGCAACGTGGTATAATGGATACAAACTTAAGAAATACATTACTTGAGGGCAAGTTACACTTTAAAAAAAACTACTTTATACTTAAATAATTTTGTAAGTGGTCCAGAATGACTTTAAATTACCAAAGGGATAGTGATTAAGTGATAGATGGGTATAAGTAAAGTCGCAGTCACATATTTCTTACTTAGGGGCAATTGCCACGAGTAACTAATATAATACTTATAGCAATTATAACCTAAAAGATGGGTGATATTAGTATATAGAGTAAAACATAATATCGTCATTAAAAAAAACAACAAATTGCATTAAATCACCAAAAAATAATAAGTATATGTGGAGAGTGAAAAAATATAAGAAGTTAACTTAACAGCTAAGTTAGAAAAAAGAGATGTCGCCGCTTAAAGCATTTAGTGTCTTAAAAAGGGTGGTTGCATAAGAATAGACTATCCCACAGTGGAAAAACATGTGATAATTTTTTATTTAAAATAAAAATAATAATTATTATTATTATAATTTAATTAAGAAATCAAATTATGATCATTGAAAAAGAAAGATTAGTGGGAAAATTTGTCAAATTAGATTTTTGTAGTGAGAAGACCTCTTCATGTTAAGAGAATCAATCTACATGATGAGATAGTGGAAAATCTACAAAAGTGACTGATTCAACAAAAAATCAAGAAAATTCTTGGAAAGAGAGTCTATGACCAAAAAAAGTAACCTAGCACGCCCTACTTAAGAGAAGAATGGTTGTGTCAAGATGCATAAATTGAGAAGAAGTCATCTTGGTTTTGCCCAATTAGGAGAAAGAAGATGTGGCAGTTGGAAAACCTAGAGCATAGTGCATTGGAAAATCGAGTGACCGAGTGTGGAAATTTTGAAGCAAGCAAAGGTAAGAACTCCTTGAGAGATTTCAAATTGTCTTTGGAAATATTAGGATGCTTGCTAAGAGTTGTTGTAGAGAGTGGTTTTCTGTCAAAGTGCTATGAATACAACCAGTAAACAGTGAAAGGAGGAAACTTTCTTATATGTCCAAGTGATGACAAGTAGAGCAAGGAAGTGTCTTGTAAAAACCTTTAGAAATAGACAATTTGGTCTTACTTTAGGTCATGAAATTGATAAGTTGTTGAATGTGCATTCTTATTGAGATAATTGACTTAAGACTTTGCATGCTAAAAGCTAATCTCTTTTGCATGTGCATACAATGAGTTGTCAAAGTATCCAGTGTTAGTATTAACAAACTTTGGTAAGTATACATTTATCCAAGTTGAGATTGCACATTCGGAAATTAGGGTTTGTAGTTAGACAACACTAATGTAGATACTTATGAATGTTGAATTAGAAATATGTATAGTGTCTTAATTTTGTTAAGAAGAAGACGTCAACCTTGTTGAGAACCACTTTATTTTGTACATCAAAAGGAGTGAAGTTCCTCAAAAAAATTTGTAGATGAAATATGTGATGGTGATGAAAAGAAGTGTGTAAAAAGAAAATAGAAGATAGTTGAGAATAATTACACAAAATTGCCACAGATTGCCGAGTGATTAAAGATACCAACAGCAATAGAAAACTCTTAAGAAAAGCAAGGAGAAGTTAGGTTATTGCAATAGAAATCACAAGCTTGTAGATTGACGTGGCAGTGGACGCAGAGATCGCAATGAATTAGAGAAGAAAGACCTAGAAGGATTTTGAGATCGACTCCACTCTAGGAGTCCAGAGTTGGAGTAGGTTACTCCTTCAACAAAGCAAAGATCCCTTGGAAGGAATGGCTTAAGTTTGTCAACCTTAGATTGTTGATGGCACCGGATGGCACAAAGGTGTTGTCACCAAGTGGTCTTGGTGCAAAATATATTAGAGCTAGACGAGTGAGCAACTCAGCTAGTCAAAAAATTTATATGCGTGCATCAGTGTGGAGATTGCAGGCAAGACTACGCGACACAAGTTATTCTTTCACAACACCACCTACATTTCAAAGTTTTGCCCTCCTCTTAAAGGTCCTACACGGAAGACATCACCGGAAAAGAAGGAAGACTTGATAAGAAGACGAAAAAGGAAAGGCTTTGGAGAATGATGGAGGAACCTAAGGAAGAGTGTGACGTGGAATAGGCACCTTTAACTATGGAAACTCCAAGTATGACCCCGGAGACAGTGGAGATTTCTAACTGAGTTACCGAGATAGTAGAGGTTCCTACTCCCACTTCTAAGATTGCAGTGATTCCCAATCGGGCTCTTGAGGTCACATGAGAACCTACTTTTACAACTCCTAAACCCTCGAGGACTATGCCCGATAAACGAAAGAAGAAGGTGATGGAGGTGCAACATTTTAAGAAGATACACGAGTTAACCACTAGTAGTAAGTTACAAATTGTTGGTGTATCTAGGAGGCCAACTGAAGCCACACCAACACTTGTACAATCGGTTGCAGCAAGGACACCGTCTTCCCCGATAAAACAATGGTGGTGAACCAAGCAACAACTACATGCTCAACTAGAGGTTGATCATAAAAAACCGGCAGTCATCTGAAGATCACTCTAGAGACAATCATGTTGAAGTATGTGATAGTATGAGCTCCGGGATGGAGAAACTAGACTTGTTGGTGGAAGAAAAAAATGATCTGGTAGCCCAATATGACGGTACAAATAAAGAGACCTTAGCAGTCAAGGATCGAAACGAGAAAGCCTTTAGTAAGGAGAAGGATGAGATGGAGAAGCAACTAATGGAGGCTGAGAGAGCCAAGGAGATTCTCGACAAGGACCGAGCTAGCCTGCAAAGAAAACTCCAATAGCCTCAAGAGAAGATAAAGTATGGCGTAGGATTGTATAGAAACACCTTAGAGAAATCATAGTAGTTTGAGAGGAAGCAATAAGAGGTTGTGGAGCTCCATGATTACGAGTGCAAGTTGACGGATCAATTGAATAGCTGCAACTTACGTTACCAAGAAGAGAAGGACAAGAACGATCTTTTGACGTGGGAGCTTAAGGCGGCCATTGCCAAGCATCAGACAGAGCTTAAGGGTGGCAAAATCAAGCGTCATAATAGTGGAGCCACCTACAATAGAGGTGCTGAGCTTAAAGAAACAAGTTGAGGATTTAACTACAGCTAACGCTCGATTAACTACACAAGTCAAGGCAGACACGGTGACGAAGACCAATATGCAAGCAACAATTTAGCAACATGATATTCTTAGTCCATCCCCGTTTTCATTGTTTTGAGCTTATGAATTGCAAAAGATAGCATGTTGTAGCATGATGGAGCTTACGCCATGAGAGAAGCTAAGTCATGATGAATTCAAACTCTTAGGGACTGCTGCTACCAATTTTTTGAATATGCAAAACTTGCTATGTGAGATGATTGTAAGGCAAGACCTCCAGCTAGGCGATACGAACTAGATGTTGGTACCAATTGGTGATATTGGTACTAAGGTGCTGATGGCTATTTGAATTTGGAGGCACAGTTGCAGATAAGGCGTCAACAATAACAAAAAGGTCCTGACTGAACGAGTTGCGATAATCGCCGACCTTAACCTTTCTAACATTCCAACTAGTGCGGAGTTTCTAGCAAAATAGAAGAGACAGCTAGAGAAGCTGACAAGAGCAATACAAGTTGAGCCAACATTTACTGAATATTTGACTCATGCTAGAGAGCGTGAAGAAGTGGCTTAGCGAGGTGAACAATAAATGTTTGCCAAACTACTACGTGTTGCACAATAAATGTTTGCCAAACTACAAGCACAGTACCGACTAAAGAGAGTAATATAAGGAATCAAGAGGAAGGTGGTTGATGTGGCAGATGCAACACGGATGGCTACATTTCTTGTTCCACCACCTAAGCATAGGTTGCCTGCTTGGATGACAGTGCCCGTTTCTATCACTGGATCATTGAACGAACATAGATTTTTAGGGCAATATAACAACATGTTCAATAATCAAGAAGAGGCTCCCTTCCCAAGCTAAGAGACCATTGACTCGTTGTTGGAGGACTTTGGGATGTCTCCTCAAACTTAGAGGCCGTGGGATACTCTTCAATCGAGTATCTTCAAGCATTGGCCATGTCTTTCCCCTATGGCACTAGCTATAAGTTGTCACCAATGTGCTCTTAAGGAATATAGGCGTCATAAGTGGGCGCCATGGAGTAGATTCGACACTCTGCCATATAATTGACCACAGATCCCCAGAAGCTTCACCAACCATCAAGAATATAATGACTCTTAAAGAGCCTCTTTTGAGCTTCACCATTAATACACCGACCTTGTGTATTTTAGAGCTACAGTATTCTGCAATATCTTGGCTCACATGTGCTTGGGTTATCGGTGTGTGGTGATTGTCAACAGATTTGATGAGTAGAAGCCAAGGTTCCATTTATGGACTAAGCTTTAGTAGCTGCCAAGTCGTTGCATGCAGATGTTGGAGTGCATGGTCATCACCAACTTTCTCAAGGGCACCAATGCTATCTTTGTTTTGGAGTTTTTCAACAAGCATGAGGAGCAGCTGAGTACGTAGTTGATTTACGAGGAGACGCATGAGACTTACTTGTTCAAGCACGATGACGAGGTACATTGCACCATTGTAGCAAATGAGATGCAAAATATTCTTCAAGAGATGGATTTTTCGAACAACTTCAAGCACAAGCAACCACATATCGAGGTCAAGCATAAGACTTAAACTAGAGGTTTGAACAGCACTTTCAATATGGAAATTAGACAATTGATTCCACAGCTTATTACGGAAGCTGGAGGAAGTATAAACGGCAGACAAATTATGATAAGTACCATAGATGTTGAGCATAAAAGACACTTTGGTTAACTCATTTTGAAATAAATGGCGTTCTTTTGTGGTGAATTGTTATAACAATATGGATATTGTTGTATAAATGGTTATATCAAGAACAAGTGGTTGTTCATTACCATAAGCGTTAGAATATTGACAAGGTTAGTAACATGAATTTGTATATTAAAATTCTTTCGAAGTGATCTAGTGAATTGTTCAAAGAGAATTAAATTCTGCGGAACCATCAATGGAAAAAGAGTGAAAGTATTCAAAAAGAGTTCACCATGCAACTACAAGAAAAAATATATTTGTGAAGTAAGAAAATTTTGGCAAAAGCCACGTTGGCAAACTAAGCGCAAATACTTGACTACTAAGACCTCAAAAACTGGAAGCTTCCAATTATATATATGTAGTAGTAACTTTTTCAAATTGATGTAGTTTATGCTGACTTGGTGTTAATAGAGTCTCTAAATCCACTTGAATTAGGTTCGATTATGAGAATAAAAATCAAATGGATGTTTAAAGTAGTTTTGGTAGTTAAGATGTGAAACGACTTAATTATGTATCCACCTAGAATTATAAGAGAAAGAGAGGAGGGCCAAGGAAACACTACACACTTAGTTTTGAGCAATTACGTTTTACAGTGTTAGTCATTATCTTAGCTTGATCCACTTGATCATGTTCTGTCATCGATTGGAGTTTTTCTGTGCCTGTATAGTATTAGTGGTTATATTCTGATCATATCAACTCGATTCACTATACACATATATATACTATCAAATCGATGTGTGATCAACTAGATATGAGACGGATTACTGGAGTTGCTTGGTTCCACCTGTAACATATCAACTGGATTCACTAACTTGTATACACCTTGATTGCAGCTATCTAATTGATCTTAAAGTCAGGGATTGGGGAGTATGTTGAATCATAGTTAGGAGTGTTAGGGGGAGTCCATAGTTGAGTTAACAACTAGATGAGAGAGAGAGAGATCAAATTGATAAGTGGGATTCTAGGAGAAGTCCAAGGTTGCCTGAGAGTTATAGCCGTGACTATCCACTGGATGTAAAGAAGTTAATTGTAGAGATGACGATCCTACAATAGCTATGATTTGAATTTTCTATGAATTGGAGTCAAGTGCAGGTTACTAAGTGTGAGAGTAATATACATGCTTCAAATTATAACATAGAAAATACCAAGTCAACAAGAAATATGAATGCTTGATTGAATTATGTTCTGCTGGAAATGTGTTAGGCCAACCATATCCATTAGATAATTTACTAAATGATTTGACATACAAAACCATTCATCCAATTGAGAATAATCTACTTGATAGGACGTATGTGCAGCCTTCATCAAATAGAATATTATAACTATGGTTGGAATTAATTAAGTCTTTGTATTTAAGGAAAATCAGGATGGTAAATTGATATGTGGAAATCCATGAATTGCGATCAAGGCATTCGACATACATAAGGTTATAATCTCAATGGAGAATTGAGATCAATTTAGAAGAAGTAAAGATGGAATAAAGTGGAACGGGAGAATTTCATGAGCTAAGTATTAAAACCCTAATTTCAATTACGCAACATGGCATAATATAATTCGTAAATAGAATAAGGTGAAGGAGTTTACAATGTTGTTACTATCAAATTGATTATGGATACACCAACTGGATACTAAGGTTACTATCAAATTGATTGGACTAAGAGCGTTTCAAAAATACTAATCAATTTCTTAAAAAAATATACTTTGGGTTAATTCAATAACAATCACAATTACAACCTTCATGTGACCTTAAGCTACTTATACACTAAACGAAAAGATCCATTCCCTATAGAAGGTCCTAGAATTGAATTGCATGGAGTGTTTCGATGAATTCAATTAAAGATAGAATTTTCTATGCTACAATATACCCGCCCCCAGCACCTCCAATTATCACCTAGTGGCAGCCATGGCAGTATTACGTTTTGAGGAGCCATCCCGTCGACAAAGGTCTTTCGATTGACAGCATGAAGTTTGCTACGCTGTATATATTGAACCCGAGGAGGAGCTCCAAACGATATGAGATAAATGCGAGCATGACAACACAGAAACAAAGTATTGGAATTACCAGTAGTATATTACAAGGATAAAAATCATTGCTGTATTTATGAATACAAAAACTTAAGGACTGTGAATTCATGATATTGATAATTCATGCATGTTATGTAAGATGTCACGGGATGTGGCGTCGACGACGACACCACATCTCGTGGTGTTAGCGGAGGTTAGATTAGTTTAATCTATGTTAGTTTATGTGAGGACGTGCGTTTGACGCACCGTAGTCATCTGGTGGATGGATTTCATCCATATAGTATTGCGGTTGTGTGTATACCGCCGCATACGTCCTTGACTTGACGTCTTTGTCAAGTCAAGCTTTGTTAGTGAGTTAGTGAGTTTTAGTGAGTTCTTTGCTTGTAAGTGATGGTTTGTCATTAGCAAAGGCTCCGCATTCACTACTTAGTTGCGCTCGTTGATTCTCCCCCAGTGGAGTGCGTGCCATTTGACTTCTTGTGGGAAACACATGTATCTTTCACTTGACAAAGACCACTCTTTCTCTAATTGTGTAAGACTTACAACATTATGATTTGATTGATTTCAATGATGGTAGCATTTGTGGACGCTCATGGTTGTTAAAGCGTACAAACGTTGAGTTGTAGAAGAGTTTCTAAGGAGCACCTGCAAAGCACAAGTTTCTAGAGCCTAGTGTTAGAGCTTGATGTTGGAGTTGGGAGGTGAGAGCTCGATTTTTCATCTAGACTTGTTTGATGGTTCATCCATCCGCCCCTCATCCGTTTGCGAGTTCCATCCCGACTGCAAGCACATATAGGCTAAAAGCAAGCCCAACTAGGAGCGCCGAGATCAATGAAGAGATGTGGGTCCGGGCAAGGAAGTCAATTCACATGAAAGACGTGGGCAGCTGCGCCCACGGTGAGTGAGCGAGTTGAAGCATGACATCCATGTCAGGCTAATTGGAGGTCGGGACAACGAGGAGCGCCAAGAGTACCGGTTCGTGGGGAGCACAGGCTTAGGTATCATCGGGGGTAGGGGCACTTCCATGTTGTAGCAGGTTATAGCGACAGGGTCAACATGGCTCTACGACCTTGGAGCAAGGAAGCACCAGGAGCCCAATTGCAGTGGGACATAAGGCCTAGAGGTACCCAATAGCGTGCCGAAATCTCTATCCCGTCAGTTTTTTAGCAAATTTCAGAAGTCTCTGGCGTTGAATCATCCAAAATCCAACTTTTGGAGTTTTAATTATTTTTAAATTTTGACTTTGGATTTGAGTTCGTGAAAATTTTAAGACTAGTCATGCAAAAAAATTTTAGTTTGCAACAAAAATATTAGTTTGCAACAAAAAAACATGTTAATGTGACTTCAAAAAATTAAAAAAGCTAGTGTCTAAATTTAGTAGTTTGCAAGGGCATTTTGACTTGGATGTGAGTTAAAAGTTGAGCCTTTAATTGGGAAATTTGCCATTTTAGTCTAATTTTAGTGTTGGATTAGCTTGTTGACGCGTTAAATCAATCATTGTGGCAATTGCATTGGGAGGATTTGTGTTCCTAACACCGCGGTCAATGCCCCTCTATTTCTTTAGTTTTAGACATTGAGGGGAATACTTGCAAGTGTTTCTCTTTGTATTGTAGCTTTGCGACTCAGGCCATCCACTGCAGGCGTATGCTAGTGGCTCTGACCCCTAGTCCATTCTGCTTTTATGATGTTGGGGGAGAGGATCCGGTTTTGAATTCTGGATTCTTGTGCGGTACCTCCCTCGGATAGCGGGCTTGTTGCCGGTGTTTTCCGATGGCCCCATTTCCTATCGTACTAGATTGTGATAGGATACTGTAGGGATGAAGTTAGGTTTATGGCCGGCAAGATCTTTTTCTGTGGGGGTGTAGAGTGATTTTTCACCACTCTAGGAAAACACCCAAGTATACCCACCTCTCATAGGATTCGTTACGGGGATGATCATACGCCTAGTTTTAAGTAATTGGAGATTAATTGTGTCGTTAAAGCTATCTTTTTGGTTAATTCTTAAGGTTATCTATCTATTTTAAGGAAATTAGGGCTGTTAGCATCACTCTTGAAGGGATCCACAAACAAGTCTAACCCCAAAGGATCTCTCGTGCCTTAAAAAGGTACATTAGTCCTTTTAAGATTGTGCTTATGCCACTAATTCTTAAACATCTGCCACACTGGGCTAATGGAAGTTTCCATTAAGTCTCATTGCATTGGTTCTTTAATTATAGTCTTTATGAACTCAAATTCTTACCTCATGCAAAATTGCTCCACTTTTCACGTCCGTCCACTCGGTCCACGTGATCACGTTCTTAAGACAAGGGTTAGTCTCAAAAATCACATACACAAGTCAACTTAAGTCTTAAGGAGTTTCAGCTCTTAAGCCTCCACTTAAGTTCACATATCCCCACTTAATGTTTAAAGACTACGGTGTTCTACACTTACTCGTACCACTTAGTTCTTAAGATCTCTGACTAGTTCTTAAGACTTCATTCTCGATCGTCTCCATGTTCTTAAGGACACAGTTTCTGATCCTTAGTTCTTAAGCACTCACTTACTCATTTAGGCCTCATTCTTAAGAACCTGCACTATCTAGACCAATTGAGCCCTACAATGTTCTTAAGTTTCTGTCTTGAGACTTCCAGAATCGGGAGTGCATCTCACTGAATGCAAATGTTGTCCCGTGTTCTCACTCATACGAACCTTTAAGTCCAAGCCTTTAAACTTAAGGGTCTCCTGGTACTTAAGGTCTCAACCTTCATAAGATTATGTATCCAAACTTGGACTTAAGATTCTTAAGTTTCTATGTTTTCTTCTTAAGTCTTTCTTCGGGATTTGTTCCTTGTTTTCTCTCTTATGATAGATTCTTAAATACTCACAACTTAGGCTACCTTAGAGAATCCCTTCTATTAAGGCTAGACTTAATGCTAATTTTTTTGTATGCATAATATGACACTCTTGCCATGCATCAAGATATGCCACTCTTGATGTTTATTGCATAAATTGCATTAACATGAATAAGAACTCCACTCTTATTCTTATGATACTCAAGTTATGCTCACTCACACTTGAGATCTTGTTAAGTACTTATGCACCACACTTCTTATGCACTAAGTCACTTAATTTCACATTATCTCCATTAATCTTCACAATTATGATTAATGCTCCAACACACACACAAGGTCACACACAAGGTCACACACACGACCTTAGTAGTTAGGATATTTCCCAAACTTATTCCATGAAGAATAAATATACAATGCATTCATGCATAGGAATTTTATCCACAATTAATACCTAATGCATGCACTTGCATTTACAACACACAATGTCAAATTTATGCAATGAAGTTCACATAATATTGCAATTATACATATGACTCAAGTCACAAGACTCTACATATGCAAATTCAATAACAATTATATATTCATATATAAAATTAAATACTCTTACAACATTAAGAGTCATCAACTAGCTCTTTCACCTTAAGCTAGGGCTCACTCCAATCTTCCTCCAATGAATTTCTATGGTAATGGCCAAGAATGCTAAAAATTCAAGCTAATCATTCTACTCAACATCGAAGAGGTACACCTCTTGGCAAGAGATTTTCCTTATTATTAACCATTAAGATTAATTCCACTAAATCTTCACATCTCTTCATATCTATTCATGGAAAGGTGCACCCTATCCAAAGGGTATGAGTTCAACCCTTTTCCCATTATTTCCTATTTCTTGGATATGAATAGGTACTTTCCAATTAATTAAGTACTTAGTGTAAACTTAATCATTAATTTTTAAATTCTTCATATATCTACAATCTTTTTAACACTTAATTTTCGGAAAAAATCTATTTTTGTCATTTTGGCTCTACAGGGGGGATGTGGTTGGACTTGTGATAGTCGGAGGTGATAACCGGTAAAGCACATAGCTTGGTGATTTTGTAAGTGCAGGTCGCCCTTATCCTATAGATAGTTGCAGGTATCCGATAGTCAATTTCTGGTGAGCACCAGGAGTCGGTATTATCGCTCCCCCTCACTAGACTTTCCGGAGAATGCATCGCATTTAGACTTTGGGCCAGGGACAGATACCAACGAGGCTTTAGAGCCTATTTTGGCGTTGGATACCGACCGTAGGCTTTGGGTCTAGAGTGTGGGTACGTTCGTCGACATGGAGGACAATCACCGTCAGGCTGTGCGTGATCGTTTTCCAAGTTGAGCTAAGGGCATCTCCGTACCCGATTGGCGGCTTTGATTCCAGCCGTAGCAGAAAGAGAAGCGCCAACGGACGCCGTCGTTTAACGATTGGTATGCGTTTGAGCTCTTGCCCCAACATTTGGCGTTGGAGGCTCTTCAGCCATACAGGTGGTGGACCATGCAGCACGATGCTCAGTTGCGTCTTGTTGAAGAGTACTGACGCGAGCGTGTGGAGTTGGTAACTGTGCTCAAGGAGAGTGCGGTTGCCCAGCTCTCGGCTTCCACCAAGGAGCCCAAGGTAGAAGAGGGTTTCCTCGGTGAGAATTGTAGGGGCAAGGACATTATTGTTGTGGCCGAACGGTCTGGCATGGGGGCCATGTCACGTTTGGCCATGGCTATATGTACGGCATTTATGGCAGTTGGCGATCCGCTAGCCTTCGATCCTTTGGCACAATTCATGGCGCACTTGGAGGTGGAGTACAGGGGATTCAAGCGTGATCCAATGCAGGGCATCCAGGAATTCCGCCTGGAGCAGGACGATATCCCACGCATTATGTTTACCCAGTTGGCTGCTAAGTCTAGCGAGAAGGCAGAGGACAAGGAAAAGAAGCCGGTCACTTATTCGTATTGTAGCAAGTTTAGCCACAGTGAGGAAAATTGCTTCGTTCTTTACCTAGTCAAGCGTTTTGGGCCTTCAAGCGCTGGATTTGATGCGATGAAGACACTTCAGATTGAGATTGCCGAGCTGAAAAAGCATATGAGCACAATGGCCTTATTGGGGCAAGTGGTAGATACCAGTGTGTCGGTGCGGCGTCCAAGTTTATCTTCTGCTATGCATGTCTATTTGTATGGCGCTTCCATGGAGGTTGTGGCTGCAGTTGCCACTCGTGTTCAGACCATAGCACAGGCAGTGTAACCTTCATCCAGTGTACCAGTTACCAGTGGTCGTCTACGCCATGTGGGATTATCGGACCACATTGGTCAATCACGGCTACAAGTGTTGTTTGGCATTGCGGATGCAACAGCTACCCGTGCCGCTTCCCCATTGCCTAGCGTACCACCAACTTCTTCCACTCATGTGGATGCCGCTCATTCCTTGGCGTACAAAGTGTTGCGGTTGCTGGAGTTTGTCGGTGTAGACTTTTTGACATCGGATTTTCAACCATCCAGTGTATTTCAATTGGCAGATAGCATGTTGGAGGGCAAGGAGCCGATGTCATCATTGGAGGTGTTGCAGGCAGCGACGGCTCCACCTACCGACGAGAATTAAGTGGCAATGCGGGCCAAGTCGGCGGCGGAGGTTATTTCCGCGTTTGAGGCCAATGCTACATCCACACTTATGGAGTAGTCCTCCGAAGATCAGTCCTTGATCTTTGGAGTGGCTAATTTGTCTAATATTGTAGCCCGGTCGGCACGAGAGCGACCGAATGTGTGTCGAGGGGTGGTACGCTTGGTAAACGATGACGGAGTCATGGTGGTTGGTTGTGCCGACGGCAATCCCTTCCGAGCTACCCCCCTCCGTGTTAAGTTGGACTCCAGAGCTCAGCCAGTGATGATTGGCAAGTTGTTAGCCCAAGATTTGGGTCTAGGTGCTTTGGACCTCGACCATTTTTCATTTACAATTGTTACATCAGTAGGGGGCACGGAGAAGGCCATAGGCTACATCCAACATCCGTTGCAGTTAATGTTTGGCGTGGGATCTAATCCTTTGTTCTCCCACGTTTCTCTCCAATGCGCGATGACTAGCGCCACCAACTACGACATTTTGGTGGGTCAACAGGCGCTTTATCCCCTCAGTTTCAGGGTGGATAACTGGACGGAGGAGGCTTGGATTAGGCGTGGGTGGTCTGCGAGTGATGGCAGAAAGGAGATCATTCCAGTTGCCTTTGCAGCTAGCGCAGTGACTTCCATGGCGGATGCAATGTACGGGTGCAATGCTTTGACATCCAATTTGCCATGTGGTTCTACGCTTTTGGAGGAGACATATGCTTTTATGTCCGGGTTATTGGAATCACGTGAGCACAGATCACTAGAGATCCCTACACTTCATTTCAAGGATCTCATTCCTCCATGGGGAACTCATTTGGAGCTCACACGCCGCAGTTGGGAGAATGTGGAGGCTATTGATGCTCCCCACCTTTCAGTGAACTCTTCCACTCCGTTGTTGGCTCGTACTATGCAGTGGCGACCACCGGATGAGGGTATTACCTTTGTGGAGTTATTTGCCGGTATCGATACTAGACTCGCGGCTGTGTTAGAAGCCGAGCTTAAGGTACGACGGTATATCCAGGTGGATTTTGGTTTTGCAGCCAACCGTGTTGCTCACCATCACATTCAGCGTCTTCTGGCGTTGTATTTGGATTAGTTACCACCTTCTGTGATTCGAGGGTATTTTGGCAAGTTGCCACGTGATGTGACGTTGATCAGTGAGGATGATCTTCGCCGGTTAAGTCACGTGGACTTGGTGATTGCCGGATGGCCTTGCCAACGCCATTCACGAGCAAGCAGTGGACGTGGCTTGGATGATCCACCGTCGGGTCTCTTTGCGGATTTGCTCAGGCTCATCCATCGGTAGACTATCCACCAATCAATGCCACCGGGGTACATTTTTGAGAATGTACTCCAATTAGGAGATACACAAATGAAGGAGCATGAAGATGGGGCATATATCCATCACCTTCTTGGCCCCTCCACGCTTGTTGATGCCGTGGCGTTGGGCTCTTACGCCCATCCACCACGTTGGATTTGGACCAACATGACATCATCCACATTGCTCACCTCTACACTTGCTCAAGTGCAAAGGCCCATGCGTCGTGAGGTAGATGACAAATTGGACGACCACTGTGCTTCCACAGAGGTTACCAAGGTTGATGAGCCATCATTGGCCGTGGTCAACCGCATTGGTTTTACACAGGGGCGTTTCCCACGTTGATGTGCTACCCGGGATCTTCTGCTTTTAGGACACGCGGTCCGAGCATGGTTTGAGATTCATCTTCCCAAACTTACGAAGAACCTTATGCCGATGAAAGGGATCAGGCGATGGGCTTTTTGACAAGCACCGTCACCGCACCGGATCTCACTGAGGGCGAGCGTCATTATTTGTTGGGTCAAGCCATTGACCTCAATACCCTCGTTTGGATATGTGGCCTCTGTTTTGTCGCTCGAAGCCGTTTGAGTGATCATCCACGCATGTTGGGGGTAGACTCTGATGGCTAGGGGGCAACGGTGCCACATCTCACAGAGATTGAGGAAGCGGAGTTGTTTATTTATTGAAGAGGCATGTTGTTGAGGAGCTTCGTACTCAGCGTGTCTTTGTAGCCTTGGCCGAGGACTTTGGTCGAGAGGTTGCCCGGGATATCTTTGCCCGGTTTTATCATCACGACATGGGAATTTTTGTGAATCTTGTGAGTGAAGAGTGTGGGGGCATGAATGCCTTTTTTCCTACCAAGTAGCAATCACCGGTCGTGCCGGTAAACGGTGAGACTTCTACGGTGGAGAAGGAGACCACGGAGTTTGAAGATTGGCCTTTAAATTTGGGGCCACGTCTTACCTGTGCGGATGCAAAAAGGGTACGAGCGTGTATACGTTCGTATCGTAGTTGTTCTGCCTTTAGTCTCTATGATTTGGAGGGCTATAGAGGCAAACCAATTCACATCCAGTTGGAAGACGACCACTCGATCTTCCGACGACCGTACAAGCTCAGTTTCTCTGAGAAAATTGGGGTTTAGACTCGTTGTCAGGAGTTGTTGGCCGCCAGCTTTATTGAGCTATATAACGGCGAGTACACTTGTGCCACGGTCATGCCATCAAAAAAAGATATCTTTGGCAGCTGGACGAAGAAGCGGATGTGTGGGGACTACAGGCAGGTCAATCGTAAGACCAAGTTGGATCGGTATCCCATGCCCACGCCAGAGGAGTTGTTTGATGTGATAGAACACGCCAGAGTATTTAGTACTCTAGATTTGCGGTCCAGTTATCACCAATTACCATTGATGGTGGACGACCAGATGAAGACCGCATTCTAGGGATATGATCTCGATGGAAGAGATCAGCTCTACCATTGGAAGTTTCTTCCATTTGGCCTCAAGAACGCACCCGTTGAGTTTCAGAGGGTGATGGACCGGGTGTTGACCAGTTTACGGTTTGCCCGATGCTACATTCATGATGTTATTTTTTTTAGTAGCAGCCCATAAGAGCATGTGAGGCATCTTCAGGCACTGTTACGGCAGTGGGGATTGCACTTGTACCATCGCAAGTGCAAATACTTCCATGACCGGTTGCCAAACTTAGGACATATTGTTCCAGGAGGTCTTGGCGTGCAGCAAGCAAAGGTTGACGCGCTGCAGAAGATTCCTAATCGACGTGTCACGCCTCAGAGCTTTTCTTGGCTTGGCGAATTACTATCGCCGATTTGTCAAGAACTTTAGCTTGATTGCCAAGCCGTTGACTATTCTCACGGAGAAGGATCAGCTATGGACTTGGCGACGGGAGTAGCAGGCATTTGCTACTTTGATGTTGAAGCTCGGTTCATTGCCTCTACTGAGGCATCTAGATGCTATACGGCTTTCCACTTGCACACAGATTGGAGTGTTGTAGGATTAGGAGCCGTGTTGACTCAAAAGGATGATGAGGGACGGGAGTACGTTGTGGCGTTTGCTTCTAGGAGCAACAACAAAGCAGAGTCCAGCTATTTGTCCTATGAGGGAGAAGCTTTGGCCGCGGTTTGGGCCATAGCTTATTTTAGGCCCTAATTGTGTGGGCAATGTTTTACCTTGGTGACCGACCACCAGCCTTTCAAGTGGCTCATGGAGTCTGACAGGCTACTGACAAGCTTTCCGGGTGGGCTCTGTTGCTTCCGGAGAACAACTTTGAGGTTGTACACCGGGCGGGCATCACTAACTTGGATGCGGATGGGCTATCGTGCAATCCAAGTCCGTCGGAGGAGGATTTGACTCGTGCTAGGTGGCATGGGGACTGTGATAGAGAGGCAGTTCCGGGGTGCGTATAGGGGCCTACCTCAATTTGATGTCTAGCTCAGCGTCAACGTTACCTGATATGGGAGCGGATGAAGAACCGGACAAAGCCTAGGTTGTTAGCGATGTGTGGGAAGACGTTTTAGTCTTGCACAAACTACAACATGGCATACTTCTGCCCAATCATTCGGCCATGGAGCGTGATTGAGTTGGACACCGAATAGCAAGGTTCCGTTGGGAGAACGGCCTTCTATTTTGGTTGTAGCCAGATGGGACTAGGCGCATAGTTTCCAGACCGGATCAAAGGGCTTTGTTGGTACGGCAAGTACACAAAGACCTTGGACATTTTGGCGTGCGACGGACTCATTCAATGTTGCACAGCCAATATTGGTGGACCGGCATGTTTCAGCAGGTCGCCACGTACGTTTCACGGTGTGAAGTCTGTAATCGGGTCAGATCCAGCTTCAACACCTTGTCACCACTCTTACAACCATTCTCCATCATGGGTTCAGGCTCATGTTGGTCTCTGGATTTTGCGGGGCCGCTTGTTGTCACCCCACGTGGAGCGATGTACGTGTCGGTGATGGTGGAGCACTTTAGCAATTGGATTGAGCTTGTAGCACTACCACAGAACTCCTCGGAGTTGGCGGCCATGGCATTCCTTGACCGGGTGCTGGCTCGTTTCGAAGCCCCAGCTGAGGTGATGACTGTCCAAGGGCGTGAGTTCCTTGGTGCTTTCGAGGCTTTGTGCACCAAAGCTTTGATTGACCACCGTACCACTGCTCGGGATCATCCGGAAGCGAACGCTTTGGCGGAGCGTGTGGTTCATACCATCAAGCGTGGAGTACGAAAGTATGAATTACTTTGGGGTGGCCATTTGATTGGGATCTGATGATATTATGGATCGCCATGGGATACCAATTTAGCCGGCAGGTCTCTTTCGCCGCTTTCAATCCGTATCAGTTGTTGTACGGATGGGAGCCGATTCTTCCCAGTTCTGTATGGTAGAAGTGGGCCCCAGTTGTGGACTTGGATGATCTAGAGGTCTCGATCCAATGTTTGCGTGATCGGGCGGAGCTCTTCAAGCGGGCCATGCCAATGGCCATGGAGAATTTATCCATCACTTAGCATCGCGACACGTTACAGTACGCTCGCATTCGCAGCGGCGCTTACAGACCTCAATTGCGGCGTTTCTCCACTGTAGATTACGTTTATTTGTAGCGTGAGGCGCCTACGACATTGGACGTCAAGGCCGAGCGCACCATTCTTCGTGTGAAGAATGTGTTGCTCAGTGGCATCTTGTTGATAGAAGGCAAAGATGGCCGGGAGTTTTGGGAGCACTCCAAGAACTACGCGCCCTGCCATTTGCCCATTGATGGCTCCGTGCATCCTGAGTTGGCCGTTGTGCCACAGGGTCTTCCGTGTCTTGTGTATGGTGAGAAGAAGGGTGCGGCTACCATGTTATTATGCGACCGTTGTAAGCGTGGCTGGCATATGGCTTGCTTGACGCCGCCCTTGTCTACTCTATCGCCTGGGGATTGGACTTGCCCTCGTTGTAGGAGGTCTTCGAGCTACGTTTCATCAGATGAAACAACTTGATTTTTTCCTGGACATGTCACTAGTATGGTGTCCTGCCATTGAGTTGAAGTTCCCGGTTTTGTTTCAGGGATAGGCTACATGGAGATTGACCAAGGGATTGGCAACAAAGTTGCCTAAGGCGATTAAGGATGGGGCTCACATCACACCTCGCATATCCTGTCTTAGTTACTTCTCTATTGGTTCATTGATGCGGCAAGGGATTACATCTTCAACTGGATGTGTACAGTTGTTGCAGCGGCATCACTATGGCGACTGTCTACATAGTGTTGTTTGGTCCTAGCCGGATAGAAGGTCTCTTTATCCGCTAGGGGGAGCATTTGAGGGTGTACTACGTATACTTGTTTTAGTATATGTTTTTTGTTTATTTGATGTTGGTTGTGATTCTCAATCTATTGTGTTTAGCGATCTTCGTTTACACGGCAAAAATATTGATGAAAAAAATTAATAAGAATTGTAAAAAAAAAATTAAAAACAAAACAAAACAAAATAGAAGTTGTGAATTAGATTTACCACCAAAAGGAATGCCGATAATCATTTATATTACAAGATTAAAAACTGATTGCAATAAGACAAGACAAATATGTTATAAGCATTAGTTAATGATTGATGTAGAGAATGTATAGTGAGACCACCTTAAGAGAAGTGATTTTAAGAGAGGTTTGAAGAGAGGTTTTAAGAGAAGTGATTTTAAGAGAGGAGTAAAGAACCTTGAGTTCTAAAGTCTGAGAATATGTGAATTTTATTTTTCTTAAATTAAAATGAAGTAATAGCCAATGACCTTGAAAAAAACAATTAGAAAAAGGATATACCTATTCATAGTTTTAAGTAGTGAAAATAAGCTTAAGGACAATAAAAAGATATCATAAAGTTTAGGTACTTAGAGTAGTACCTCACATGTCCGCGTTTTAAAATTAAAAATATATATATATTTGAACATAAATAAAAGGTAAGAAATAATGGAAAAATAAAATAATAAAGTGGAATTAGTGGTAAGGAGAAAAATAAGAGAGAACATGATAATAAATGAGAGCTGTCATGATTAGATAAAATTAGTGCAATTATTAGTATAGGAAAATCCATCTACTTAATTATGTAGAATGTTTTGAATTAAAAAATCAATGAGAATAGAAGTGAAGAAATAGCAGCATCAGGATCAGTAAATATACAATTGGAATGCGTTCCGATGACTAATATACTAAGGCTTATGGCTTGTTACTTGAAAGAAAACTCAAAAAGCAAAAACAAATACACAAGTATGTAAATGAAGGGAAAGATATTATAACTCAAGGTGTAAAGTGCAAGAACAAGAAAGTATAACAGATAATTGGAATGAAGACTTAAAAGAAATATGAAGAGTAAAGAACGAGACGTAGCTAAAAGATGATATTTCAAGGACAAAGGTTGTTGAAGTCAACGAGGACGTCTCTCAACAAAGACGGAGGCTATGCAGAGCCAAAACCTTTAAATTGGACTTCTTCACAAATTTAAGTGTGAACATGGTTGTGGATATTTAGAGAACTAGGTATTTAATACTTTGTTTTAGACTTAAGTAGTTAAATTCTTAAAGTGGACATGTTTACAACAAAACCTTAAAGAGTAGTGTGAAAAGGTCAAAAGCCACACCCTTTGGTTGGATTGCACCTTTAAGTGAAAGGATGTGAGGATGTTATGGCATCAACTTTAATGGTTGATCTTGAGGAAAAATCCTTTCCAAGACGTGTACCTCTTGGATTTCCCAAGACGTCTACCTCTTGGATTTTCAATAGTATAAAGACCTTGAGAAATTGGCATTTGTGGCTATTTCCACAAGGAGCTTTGGAGCGAGTTCTAGCTTTTAGACCAAGCTAGTTGGTGCCTCTTAAGGTGTAAGAGTTTACTTATTAATATATATTATTATTGCATTTGTATGTCTTTAAGTCTTCTGGTTGTGACTTAAGTCATGTGTATGTGCATTAATAGGTCTTTATTATTAGTTTAGGGCAGAATCCCAATCATTAAGGCGACGTGCATGACCTTATGTGTGTGTTAAGCATTAGTCATAAGTATGTAAGACTTATTGGAGTTAATGTATCATAGTCTGATTTAATGCACCAGTGGGTAATATGCATAAGTATAGACTAAGGTCTTAAATAGGACGGTGAGAACGTAAGGACCTCAAGATTGAGTGCAGTATACTTAAGTAAACAGGGTCTACAGTGAGGAAGCACGTGAGTAGAAGTCAGTAGTTTTAAATCTGAGTGTTATTATTGAAGAAACGAAGGGAATAAATGTGGGACACCACTTACATCAAAGGGTTAATCATAGCCATGATAGATTCAAGTCAAAGCTTTACAGGTGCATTATTAGATCTTGAATCAACTCGTGTATGGATTATAAGACTAACCTTGAAAATAAAAATTCTATCACGTGGATCGGTTGGACGGACGTGAGAAGAGGAGCGGTTGCATGAGGTAAATTTGTGATTATTTAACATAGCATAATTAAAGAACTCATGCATTGAAACTTGATGGAATATTCCATCAGCCCAACGTGGCATAGGTCTAGGAGTGGGTGCACAAAACATAATCTTAACATGAATAATGTATGTTCACTGATATAATGAATCCTGGGAGTTAACAGTGCATCACCCTTAAGAGTGATGCTAAGAGAGACCCATTTCCTTATAGCATAGTGAATATCCTTAGGTATTAACCTGACGGGTAGCTTTAACTATCTAATTAGAATCCAATTACTAAACAACAGACGAAAGGTCATCCCCGAGAGCGAATCCAAAGTTACGAGAGTATCTTGGGTTTTCCTTGAGAGTAGAATTTTGGATTCACAATTACATTAGATGAATAAAAGAATCTTAAGTAATTAATTAAGAATTCACTAATACTAGCCTAAGGTAAATGGAATTTGACCCAAATAAATCTATTTGAATCAATGGTGACTTTAGAATAACTAACAATAACTCACCGTTGAACCTACATAAAAAAATTCAAGTACAAATTGAAGGAAAATAATATTAACTGAGAAATTCACTTTAGTTTGATTTCAGCTGACTTGGACTATAGTTCCTTGACCTTTGCCTTTAACAATCTGTTTCTTTTACTGTTTGTTTTTTTTTCTTTAATTCTTTTATTAGTTGGCTTTAACTAATTTATGTGACTTCGTATTATTACAGTTATGACTTAATCACAACTTCAGTGACGACGGAACCGTGCACCAGGGTTGATTTTTCACAAAGTTTTAACCCGTCCATGTCCGAAAACCTTGAATTGAACGGCAAAAAAAATTGCAGCCCGTCCCAAAACCGGTAATCTCAAAACCAACCCGTCCATGGAAAGGTTAAAAAAAAAACAACCCGTCCCAAAACCGGTTCAAAAAAGAAATACCCGTCCCGTATGTTTATAAAAAAAATTATATTAAAAAAAAAACCAAAAAAAAAACCAAAAAAAAAACACAAAAAAAGAACAGGCAGAGCCTGCAGGCGGCATATGCTCCGGAGATTATTCGCTGGACCTCGATCTGAGTTCGGTGATTTGTGCTCTCGATGTCGTCTTCTTCCATATCCTCACTTCCTTCTTCTGCGCTTTCTAGAGGTTGCAGGTTGAAATCTGTGGGTTAGTGAAGGTCAGTGATCCATGGCGCCTCGATGGTTTTGTTCATGATGTTGCCTGCCTCACATTAGGATCCCGGAGACCTGAGGTTGTAGGGTTGGTTTGCCGGGTTTGCGGATAACACTGAACGTCTGAATTCTGTTCCATTTGCCGAGCTCTTGCTTGGGTGTAAAGAGTGGTTGCAACTTGTCTTTTTTCAGGTTGCTGCAGAGCTTGGCTTGGCCCGGCTCTGAAGCCTGGCCTGGCCCGGCCTAAAGGCCCGACCCGGCGAAGCTCTGCAGCTCAGGTCAAGGCTGAGGGTGCACAGGCTGCACAGACTGCGAGGCTGCATAGGCTGCAGAAACTGCGAGGTTCAGTTTTTGGCTCATTTTTTTGGGTCCAGCTGTTGCACAGCTCAGTGGTGCGTTTTCAGCCTGGTTGTGATTTTTCGAGGTGGACTAAAGCTTCAGGACCTAGGTATGTTTGTTTACTTTGATATTTCTTATTTTTTTTCAAGTGATAGAGAAGTAATGTATACAAGAAATCAACATAGAGTCTAGGTTTAAGGTAAGTTACACATTTAGGGTTTTTGTATTTCATGTGTGTGGTGATTGATCTGTTTTGAATATGTATTGCAGTTATGTCTTTGCCAGTGTCTGGAGTACCCAGGCAAAGGAGAGATGCCCGGCAATAGAGCATTCTCCATATGTTTAGGGCATCTTCTTCTTCTCAAACTTTGAGTGATGGGAGGAATGAAGTGCCTGAGTTGTCAGAATCTTTTGTTAGGGGTTCTCCATGTGGTATTCCTGATGTTGAGGTAGAGCAAGGTGGCGTTCAAGGTCATGATCAGATCAGAGAGGACATTGAGATGGAGGAAGAGAATGAGATGGGGGAGGACAATGATTTTGATGATAGTGCACATGAGGAGGATAGTATAGGAGTACAGGTTCCAGCTCATGGTGGTGGAGGG
Organism: Bryoerythrophyllum caledonicum; assembly: GCA_963971425.1. Classification (NCBI taxonomy): domain Eukaryota; kingdom Viridiplantae; phylum Streptophyta; class Bryopsida; order Pottiales; family Pottiaceae; genus Bryoerythrophyllum; species Bryoerythrophyllum caledonicum. The sequence continues at coordinate 40,567,692 of OZ020514.1, forward strand.
CGGCCTCCAAGGGGGAGGAAGTTTATGCCCGTATGGCGTCAGGGAAGGCCCTGGTTGATGCACATTGCTCTCTCTAGACAGAAGTCCTACATGAAGTGTGCAGCATGTCAAGCATCTGGTCAAAACTTACGATGGGGGACCAGAGGAGAAGGTTGTGAGTCATTGCAACTTTTAGCTGTGAAGGAGCATGAAGGATCAACCCTTCATGCTCATGCCATGCTCAGGTGGAGACCGGTGAGAGATAACCCTGAGGCACTTGCCATGGCTAGACATGTGGTAAATGCTATTGATGCAGAGAGTGCTAGAATTGTTTGTTGTATGTAGATTTTATACCATTTGGTAGTTAATGATAGAGCTATCAACCAGTATGAGGATATGTGTCAGATAATTAGACACCTCAGGGCTCCAGACATGCCTGTCAATGATGAGTACGGTGCTTACACTAGTAGACAATCTGCATATGATTTTTTGTGGGCCATTTCACAGCATTTGAGGGATGTTGATCTTTTAGAAGTTAGAGATTCACCGGTGATCTCTCTTCTTATAGATGAATCAACCGATCGTAGTCTAGAGCAGCATTTGATTGTGTATCTTTGCAGTCTATCTCGTGGTGGCTTAGGCCCTCCACGTATGCAGTATGTTGGTTTGTCTGGTGTTCCACGAGCCACATGAGAGGTATTCTATAGGAATGTGGTGGATTTATTGGAGGAGTTGCAGTGGCCTCTTGACAAATTAGTGGCTTTAGCTACTGATGGAGCGGTTTCTATGACTGGGGTGAGACAAGGACTAGCAGGCAGACTTCGGGCAGATGTACCAACACTTGTTAATGTGCATTGCATTGCACATAGGTGAGTCTTTAATTTTAAGTTTTTTTTAATGAATTTCATTATTTTCTAGAATGTAATATATTCACTAATTAATTCCCGTGTTTGTTCAGAGATGCACTGGCAGCCAGCGATGCAGCTGAGGCATCACCGGAGCTACAGGTTTTGGATGATTTCTCCAACTTTGCATACTCGTGGGTGGGCAGGTCATCATTGCGGCGGACACAGCTTGATCAGTTGATGCTGGAGTTTGCGATGGATCCATTGGTTGTTCTCCACATACATGGAGTTCGATGGTTATCCCGTGGACAAGTGATGCAACGGATTTTGGATTGTATGCCCTCGTTTCTGGAGTTTTTCTGTGAAGAAGAAGCAATGTGGTATCGTAAACTCACATCCTTTCAGTTTCAATTCCTTCTACGGTTACTTGTAGATATTCTTACTGAGTTGAATAAACTCAATAAGCTATTTCAGAGTGACCATGTGGATATTACTCAGATTGGAGGTCATTTAAACATTTGTATCACAGTATTGAGTAGACATTTTCTAGCAGCTAGAGGTGCAGCATTTGGAAGAGGTTCAAGGGCATTGTGGTCATTTTTGGAGACCTGTGCAACTTCTATGGAGATGGAGTATCCAATTGCAGATGGTGGCCTGAGAACCTATCCAATGCATTTGGAGAGTGTTACTAGGAGAGCCGGTACTATTGAGGAGTGCAAACTCATTGGGGCAGAGTATGTGCAGAGGGTGGTGGATGCATTGAATAACAGGTTTCCAGACTTAGGCATCTTCAATGCATGCAAGCTCTTCAGCCCCAATCTCTATCCTGCAAATGATGATGAGAGGACTCGTATTACTGAAGAGTGGTTGGAGAGGTTGTTTGTGAAGTTCCAGAGTTCTGAAGAAGAACAAGATCGGTGTCGAGGTGAGTGCTTGGAGATGGTAGAGACCATGAGAGAGATGATCCCAAATAAGTCTTTATTTGAAGCATGGGAGTTTGCAGGTACAACTCTAGAGTGGTCCATCAATTGGCCTGGTTTGAGTAACTTGTGGAGGAGAGTTATGGTGATTCCTATGAGCACTGGAATATGTGAGAGGGGTTTTTCCAAACAAAACCTAATCAAGAGTCATCTCCGTACTAGGTTGAAGTTGGAGGCTTTAGATGCTTTGATGCGCATTTCATGTGCAAATATTCCAGTTGAAAACATTATTTGGAATGCAGTGATGCTTGTCTGGAGAAACATGAAGGATAGGAGAATTCATCCACTTGTTTGAATGGTAAGTTCTTTTTTTTTGTAAAAATTGAACATGTTTGTATTAACTAAATTTTTATACAATTGCTTAGTTTACCTTCAATTTAAATCTTTGACATTGTGTTAAAAAAATTCTAAATATTGTGGTTGATGAATCAATGTGTGCAGGTGAATCCAGCCTTTTGAAGATTGGTATTTTGATTAGGTATTAGTGGTTTGACTCCATTATGTTTACATTCACATGTCATATATGACATAATGTAATTGATATTTGCATCATTCATTTTTATGGGAAAAAATTGTCAAAAAAAAATTTATGTTTAGAACCTGTCCAAAGTGAATTTGACACATCCAAAAACCGGTTCATTTTCAGAGAACCCGTCCACTGGAAATGTTTTTTTTTTTCAAAACATGTCCCGGGAAATGTTAGGGACCTTGTGAAAAATCACCACTGCCGTGCACCATGACCGAGGCTTCTGAATGTACAACTTTTCACTCTCAACAACCACCAACACCAAGAGACCCTACAGACGACTTCATCCAAATTTGTTAACCTTAACGACGTGTGAAACACAATATTATAAAGATTATTCCACAATAATATGAGCTCAATGTGCACAATGCACTACATAAATTCCAAGAAAAGGGTCGAGACTAAGACTGGTGCGAGTAGTGAAGGTCAGCGAGGTTCAGCTCCGGTCCCTGCCCACTCGTATAGTGCTCCGCGCAGCAGAATAACCATGATCACTCAGCACCAAGACAATCGCAGCATTGCTCATGCAACCTGCAACCCGCAACCCACCGACATTGCCATCGGAATCCACTACTCTTAGCAGAACGCTATGGGAGGGAAGTCAAATCAAATGGCATTGAACTCTATGGCATCAACTCAACCCCGAGTCACAACCAGCCTCTACACCACGAGGATAAAATCACACCACAACAATGGAACGATCAAGGTATCCTTCCAATTCTGCCGCAGTAGCGGGCTTAGCTCAGGCTTTGATGCACACACAATAGAAGTGTGAACACTCGGAAAAAAGAAAAGAAAAGAAAAACATGAATCTCGACACTAGGGATTGGTTGGCAACTCTGCAATACAACTTACAAACCGGAATCTCCCAGCTAGACTCCAGTTCTTGCTTGACCCGGGTTTGTCATGTTCACTCTGGAGACCAGGACTCCGGCGTCCTCCACGAGTCAACAAATCTGCGACCCTTGTGCAGCTGCAATCTCGCGATCTGCGGCAACGCTGCACCTTCGCCCAACAACCGCTGAACCTCCACAAGGCCACGGAATCAGAACCCGGAAGATCTCTCATTAATCTAGCCGCAAAATAATTGCTCAGCCGCACCGCACTGTCTTCCGGCACACACTCCTTGCCCTTGCTTCAATCCTTTAACCGTAGGTACCAAAGCCCAACCACGCTCTCATCAGCGAAGTCTAAGAGCACCGACCCACACCTTTTCCAATACAACACAAACCTTTACAAACACAACCGTCCCACACTTAAGCCCTAACTTCAGGGTTGCACAGAGCATCTCCACTCCTGCCGTGGAATTCTCCATGCTAGGGCGGAAAAACTTCTCCACGCTGGGAGTGCTTTAGCCTTTGGCGTTTGCTTGCCTACACCGCAAGCATAGAATTTTTCTTTTTAATAAGACGCTTTCACCTTTCACCTTCCGCCACCAATGACACGGCGCCACATGTTGCGAGGATATGGGTGTGTCGCCAACATCAAAAACTGGCGCACTCCCCCATCCTAGGAGATTTCTCTATGCCCTACACCAAACTTCTAAAATTAAATAAAATTTCCCGTTTAGATGTCTCGGGAGCAACTTTCTATCCTTGCAAAACCCCAAATTCGTCGAATGTTTTGGTTCTCTGTCTCCGCATGGAAATGCTCTCATACCCGCACTCCGACCTCAACACTCCATCAAGCTACATACACCAAGACATTCAAGAGCAAAAAGAAAGTGCACCCTGTGAATTGTGATCAAAACCACGGTCTTCCCTTCCACAGGCACCTCCTACTCGACACCTACGCAACTATCTTCTAAATCCTAACAAACTCAAGCTTGAAATCTAGACAGCCATGTCTCTTAAGCTCTCTTTTGGTTGGGCTTACTCCACCGAAAATATTTGAGAGACAGAAAAGAATCCAACCCCCAAGGTAATTCAACCAAGCTCTACTTCCACCGTAATCTTGCTCTTGTTCTTGTTCTGGTTCATCTTGTTGTTGTTGTTGTTGTTGTTGTTGTTGTTCTTCTTCTTCTTCTTTCCTTCGTCCTCTTCCTCTTGGGCTTCTTCTTGAATTACGGTGGTAATGTTTTTTTTTTTTTAATTGGACTAATTGTAAATTCCCTTAAAATTCTAACATTCGTTGTAGAATAATAAAATCTAAATTCTAAGATCTATCTTTCTAAATTCAAAATCATAAATTCTAAATCCTGAATTCTAAATCCTAATTTCTAAATTCTAAATTCTAAATTCTAAATTCTATATTCTAAATTCTAAATTCTAAATTCTAGATTCTAAATTCTAAATTCTAAATTCTAAATTCTAAATTCTAGATTCTAAATTCTAAATTCTAGATACTAGATTCTAAATTCTAAATTCTAAATTCTAAATTTTAAATTCTAAATTTTAAATTCTAAATTCTAAATTTTAAATTCTAATTCTAAATTCTAATATTTTTCCATTTATTCCTCTTTCAATATCTTTTTAACTAGTAGAACCCCTATCGAAACCGACAGTCCAAGGGCAATCTTGAGTTAAGAAAATGTACATAAATGAAAACTTTAAATCTTGAATTATGAAGTGTCTACAGCTTACTAACTTTTCATGAGCAAATTTACCTTTAACTATCTTGGTTTTTTATTATTATTTCTACTTATTTTTTTACACCTTTTTATTACTTTAATTTTTTTCTAACATTTACAAGCTTATTTCACAAAATTAGTATCTATTGCATGGAAGAAAACATATACTACGTTAACTCCTTAATTTGTATTTTTGTTGGATTAACTTTAATCACTTATTTGGTTATTTTTATTTGATTGACTTATGAGGTTAATTTTTGTTCATATAAAATATATCAAAATACTAAAAAATATTAAAATTATGCAAATAAAATTTGAATACAAATTCAATTTAAATCATATTCATAGAACTTGGTGGGTAAATTTGGTATGCATAGGCGGACATGATCAACATACTTTGATTTATGATAATGGCATATTTTTACACTTTACATATGACTAGGTGTATAGAAAGTGGCCCTTTACGTATGAATTTTTTTTAAATAGAGAAATAACTGTTGGTTGTAAAGTTTGAATATTGGATAAAATTTTAATGACTTGTCTTAACAATTTAAAAGAACTAACTTTCAAGAAAGTAAAATCCTTAATTTTTAATGTGATTATATTGGCTAAAACTTCTTTGACAATTTTATGCAAAAAAAACTTCCAGCTTTAAAGGGCCCATTTATACACAAGACATTTTTCCACCTCGACATGTTGTTTTGGAATGAAATGGATATTTGATACACTAGACTAGAACCATGGCTTTTAATGCTAGATTGGATTGTCATTAATTTTTGAAGTGGATGGTTAGGAAGTCTCATATAGGACTCAAGAGTTGCAGTCTTTGGAAGAATGTGGATTCAATGTTATGATGGCTCTAAAAGTCTTAAATATGGATCTAGCTTTGTAAAAAAGGACTCTCCATAATTTGCAAACAATGAGCACACTTGACTATGGATTATACGTCGTTTATAGATGGTAGTTTGAAGAACTTCTTTGGTAAAGCATTTAATGTTGGATCAAAGTACACTGATGTTACTGATAATTATCCATTTGGAGTTATGGTCAAATTCCGTTACGATGTATTGATGCATGTATAATGCATTGCAAGTGTATTGTAAAGGCCTCTACATTGCTAAATACTAAAAATTGATTAAAAAATCCCCATTATTTTATTCATACTAAATAAAAGGTTTTCACTTGCATTAATAATAAATCTTAGTTGTATAATATATTTCTCCAAAGTAATTATATATTATTAGTAATTAGTCAATGTAATTGGTATCAAACAACACCGAGCACTAGATTTTAGACGAAGTATAGGTAGCTAAATAAAAACAAATTAAATATTAGCGTCTAAAATTCTTAAAGAGTACAAAAGTTCATAACATAGAGTATAATTAATTATACCAAAATAAATTTATTAGATATGACCATAATTAATATTTATTTGAATAGGAGCCAAAATTGCCTCAAACCTAAAATATGATCCGTATATAATTCCCAAGTAGCAAGAGCACCAACAGCTTCATTGTTGACCTTGTCAGCCTCTGCACACGTCTCGATTGTCTGTGCTCTAAGCTTCTTGTGTGCTTTCATTACCCTGCTTATTTCTTTCTGTTGGATAGTGTCTATATAATTAGAAGCTGGCAAAATTCTAGCTAGAACTATCAATTATACCTAATAGTTTTGTTTCATCTCACTAGCATGTTATTGACTTTCTTGCATTAATATTAAGTTTTATCCATTTTCAATATTGACTTTCTTCAATATTTTGGATACAATTTTTGCTTCCTGAAACTGACTAGTGTGCCAAAAAGACTTAAGTAAAAAACATTATTAAGAACTACTTTTATTTGCCAAATCACTTAAGTTTTTGATAAGATATCAATCTTTTCATTCATAATACTACTTTGAGTTTAAAAATTAATCGCTATTAGATACAAAAAGGTTTGGTGCCCATCCTAATTAGTATGAAAGATTTTTATGGTTTATAAATTCAAGTTGAAAGTAGATTTGGTCACCGTTCGAAGGATTAAAGAAGTATATTATACTAAAAGCTTAAGAACCTTTGAGTTGATTATAGAAATTTCATAACTAATAATATCCTATTTACAGTTAATGAAAAAAAAAACGTAATAGTTTTTCAAATTAAAACAAATTAACTATTCTTTGCATCTTTGATTCATTTTCAAAGAACTCTGTTCCATGTCTTTAAGAAGCACTTCATTAAGTATGAGCCTAAGAATTTAGAATAATTAAGTAAGATTTCCTTGTTTACGGTTTTAAAATTTATGTTTGTAGAGTATAAATTAGATTATTTTAGGAGATTCATTTTTGAAAAGATGTATTGAAGGCAATAAGTTTTAATTACCAAAATCTTGTAATTAATAAAGAAACTTGTTGGTTTTATTCAAGCAAAATTTGTTCATACTAAGTTAAATAATAGAATCTTGAGTTAAATGTTGATGTCAATTTGAGTTATGAAATTTGATATTAATAAAAGCAAGTAAATTACATGATAAATATTCATTGGAAAAAAATTTGAATAAAATATTTATTTTGGCAATTTATATTATCATTTATATTTTATGATCAAATTTCCTATATTGAATGTAGTTTTCTAATTATTCTTATCATACATCTATCATAGCATATCAAAATATCGAAATTATATAATATTGTCTTCATATCTAAATTTTTGAATAATTCATACAAAAGAGCTATTAACAACAACACTCATTATTTTTTTTCAGAATAAGAAGATTTTTTTAAAAAAGATAGGTTAAAAACATTGATATAAATTTGAATGATATTAAATTTTTTTAATAAAATTGTTTTACATATACCATTCTACCAAACATACATGATTTTAGATTCTTGTTTAAAGAAATCAAATTGTAATTATATTTAAGTTTATCTTATATTCATCAAAATGAAACCTTAAATTGTATTTTTTATACAATATATGAATTCATAATGGTTTTTATCTAATTTAATTAAATTTAAAGGTTCATAATTTTGTACAATTACAACAAAATTGCAACATAATGCTAATAGAATTGCTATCAATTGAAAAAGAATTCAAAAAAATCTTGAAATTTGAGAGCATTTATTGAGACCTTAGAATCAATAATGGGATAGTAACTACAATCACATAATGAAATAGATTATTTATTAATAAAAAAATATAGATAGTGTTGCTAGAAAAGCAATACATGCCTCACAAAATCAATACAATTGATGATCTACTCATTAGAAATTTCTCTTCCTTTCTTCCTTCTCTTTGAAGCAAGGTTACCAATTCGACGTACTTGGTGGGTCTGAAAGCGTCCTAGGACGTCGTCCAAACGTTACATCGGACGCACCGTCCGGGGAGGTAAAAACCAATTACGGAAGGCCCTGGTAAGTTTTCTGGACCATTGGATCCGACGAAGTGCCACGCGGCCAAATCGAAGCCGTCAAATTCCGATTGGCCATCCGATCGGTCGTTGCCGTCATGGTGATTGGATGGCACCTCAGCCCTCCGCCCGATCAGACGGCGAGCGGACTGATCGAACGGCCGCAATTCGATCGCGCGGGCGCGCGCGACGGCCGTCTCATGAGGCGGACGGCCGTGGTGGCGGTCGGCGTGTGGCCGTCCGCCCCCCTATAAAAGGCTGTCCGCCGTCCTCTCTCTCTCCTTTTTTCTTTCCCCTCTGAAGAATATATTTTTGAGTGGATGCGGAGTGGCTTTTGGCATGCAATTCTCCATCCATTGGCTCCTCATCTTTGGAAGGGATAAAGTGATTCACATTGGAGGAGGAGGTTTTGTCGTTTTTTAAAAAAAAATTATAAAAACTTGTACTAGTTTCGAACATCGGCGGTTTAAAGAAGATGCCGAAGGACAAGAAGAAGCAGAAGGTTGCGGACTTCAATCCAAAGCTTCATCCCATCCACGACATTCCATGTGGGACTTGCAAGATTTTCCTCATAGAATTGATTGTCAGATTCTATGAGGTAAATACTGTTCAATCTTTGGAGAGCAAGTACGTCAGATATCGGGATGAAGGTCCCTAGAAGTTTCCGAGGGACATGTGGCAGCACATGATGGACGCGCTGTAAGCCCCGGTGTGGAATACGGTGACCCAAAAGCGGGGGTTTTTGAAGTTCGTAGATGCCAGAGTGCAGGATGCACTCTGGAATGCCAAGAACTTGTTGACCAAGTTTGGGAGGTTCAATCGCGCAGCTGATGGGGATTTCAACGACATGCTGTTGAAGGCCGATTTATTTGTGGCCTAGATGAAGCCATTTGCCAAGAATTGAAATAAGCGTGGCTTCGTGGGATGGTGGAACTCGACGGAGAAGCACCAAGAGGACCTGTTGTAGAAAGCTCATCTGATTGCCATTCCGCCAACATCCACGGTTAAACAGATGGATAATGTCAATCGGAGATGTGGATACGCCACCATTAACAAAGTCCACATTGAGGGTGCTCCGGGCATTGAACCATTCTGGGAATTTGCCGCCAAATTGTCAAACCAATCGGAGACACGGCCGGACTTGGCAAAAGTGGAGCATCAGAATGAGTTGATGGCGGTGAAGATTCCACATCCAGGTGTCATCCGATTCGTAGCCATTCATCCGGACAAGTACGAAGGCTATGCGTATTGGTGGAATGGTGTGACAATTCGAGAGATGCTGAACCGGGATTCCGATTATAATGACGATGTCTATATACATTTGAACTATGGAAGATTCCCTAAGGATGAGGTTATTCGAGCTCAACCGTTGGTTTGTTTTTGCAAAAAACGGACCGAGCTTGCGTGGGCGTTGTTACGCATTATGAACGAGGTCCACAAGAGCAACAATCTCCACAACGACTTGTCTCCGGACAATATCCTCCTCCACTTCCCTTTAGATGAATCGCGAGTGTATATTGGAGTATGGGATTGAGGCATGACCACGAAGGTTACCGAACCAATGTAGTCTCTTTATACGTTCACGAATCGTGAAGACATGGCCGTGACTCTGCGAAGGCGATGGTGGGTGAATCCGCGGGTTGCATACTTGCACAAACCAGATGCGGATGTACAAATGATTTCGAAGTTATCGATGGCTTTGGAACAGTTCGCTACGACCCAAATAGCACAACGAATCAACGGGCGGACAATGTCCATGGGCTACGAGAAATTGCAACTCGAATCTCGGAGTTGTATAGTATTCTCAAATCAAGAATTTACGAATACATTTCATATGTACATGGAGAGAGTCTACAGCAAAGACCGAGAGGGCTCTGGAGGGTTGTTTCATATTATTACACACTTCAGCGATACATTCAATTGGCCCACGCCTCATGAGCATTTTTGGTCCACGTATTAGTAGTAGATAGGTTTTATTTTATACCTTCCGGCATTATTAGACTGTATTAGATAGCATGTACGTTTTAAAGTGACCATAGCAATAGTCTTAGATTAATATGTATTGCATGCCTTTGAAATTTGGGCACAACAAGTAAAAAAACTCTTTTTCATATAGCCGTACAAAGATTGACGTTTTTTGTATTTTATATGGTTTTGCTTGTGGTATAGTTCCGATTTTTTAACTTATCAATGTGTTCTATTTCGGAATCATTGTAGAAATGTTTTAAACTTAAATCACCTCAAAATATCCAAATCCAACCTTATGATGATATTCCCCTACACACCAATTTTTATAGGTAGAGAAAACTTTAGCATATTCAAATCAAGTGCACAAATACTGGAGTTTAGAAAATGTCATTCCACGTTTTATTTTTTGTAAACTAAATTTGATTTCAAATGATAATCCAAACTATGAGTAAGAAGGTTTTCACTACATGTTGAAAAAGAAAAATATGTAAAATATGACAATCCTTAGGTTTTTTTAGAGAAGACGTATTTTAAATTTTAAGAGTTTGGGTTTGAAATTTATGGATAGTGCCCATGGCACTCAATCATACATAACCTCAACCATTTTATGTTTTTTGAATATAATTTAGCATTTCTAGAAATTACCCCAATTTGAAATGCCTCCTCAATTCCGACTCCCTACTCATGCAACATGTCTCCTATATCCCCTAAGGTACCGTTACAGTTTTGCACCGAAAACACTTCAAAATTGTTGAATTCTAGTGCAATGAACATAGAAGGAAACCAAAAGTTTGATTTCTAGTTCTGATTGTAGGATCTCAATTAAGACTTATTAAAAAATATGTTTACAAAATTTCATAAACTTTGACCGCACACATTGAAAGATTATAGTGTTTGAAGTGAAGCAAATGGTTCATTTTCTTCACTGCGTTTAGTAGATCAACAGACTTTGACTTTACTTGGTGTCAAATTTTTGAACTACACAAGGTCTAAATTCATTACCTTCTTGTTAAGCATGATGTTACTTCCTCATACACCAATTTTAAGAGGTAGAGGACAGGTGTAGCGTATTCAAAACAACTGTGCAAGTAGTGAAGGTTCAAAATTTGCCAATTCAAACTTTTATTTTTTGTGAACTTAATGTGTTTTGGATTACAAATAAGAAGATTCAATAAGAAGATTTATACCACATATTAATGTGGAAAAAATAAAATGTAACAAATATAAAGATATGTAGGTTTTATGTGGAAATGAATAAGTTCTATTGGTACCTTGCCCGACATTGAGTGACAATATGTGAAAATGTTTGACTTGGGTTGGTATGGTATTTTTTAATAAAGACAAGAGTTGTTTTTTTTACAATATCAAGGAAAACAATATTACTTGCGAGTATTGAAAATCTCACTTTCAATAGAGTGTCCAAGCAAAAGTGTTTGGACCTGCTCGAGCTGCCCACTCTCTCCATTGGAAATTCAAAACCCTATAACTTTTTCATCAAATGTCCAATTTAAGAAAAATTTATCTTCCCACTAAGATATTGATAATGGCTTTCTATAGTAAAAATTTCAAAGAAGAATGTTGGAAATTCACACCATAGGAACCTAAGCAAACTTTTAAAAAGCCCAATATTGATACTTGATCCTTTAGGGGATATACTTACTTGCCTTAGAAGTTAAGTATTCGTACTTCAACATTTTGACTCTATCAAAATATACTAATTTTTTGTCTCTTTATATACTTTGCAATACACGTCTAACTATACGAGAATTTGAAACTACACCATGGAGTAATTTCCACACCCATTTGCATCTATAGAAGATTAGAAGCGGTTCGCGCTTGTTTTGCAACGCATTAGAACAACCATTTTAATGCGTTTTCTACATTACAGAATATTAAGAAAAAGATTCATTTCAAAATTTTATAGAAAATTACAAGAGTAGAGAAGGAGCGGGTTACAAACATAAAGTGTTTGTTAATAGTGTTCAGGATGATTCTTAACACTTTCCCATAGTCATTCACGGACGATTTTTCTTCCGGAGACTGTTTTTCGTCCATGGACTGTTTTTTTAACCACGGACTACTTTTTCATCCGTAGACTATTATCATCCACAGTGGATGAAACTGTAATTTGGCCTGATTATATTAATAGTGAGTTAATATCTCCTAACATGATCATTATTCTTGAATTCCGACTTTGGATATCGGTTCTCAAAGGGGGGTTTTCATTTAGTAAAAAAAAAAAATTGCGTAGAAGGTTTTTCAAAAACCACATTCTTGTGAGTGTTTATAAATCATTTCAAGGAAGTTCAATTTCTTACTCTGTAGGTAGATTGCTAGGCCATTGTTACTCGGTTTAAAATATCCATAACAATTTGAAGCAATGAAGTATATGCAATGATTAATACAAACATGCATACATTAAAATGCAAATGCATCCAAGTATGAATAGCAAAAATGCTTAAAGGAAGAATTTGTTGTATTCTTTGATATTGTATAATGTATTTGGTCTACTATTTTGTCTACTCTATGGAGTAATTTCTACACACTAAAATATCCTTAGAGCAGAACTTATGGCCATACACAAAACACTACAAATCATCACAACAAAATACAACAAGGAACCCGCACACATATTCACTGATTGTATCAATGCATTTTATCTACTAAACATCCAAATGACACACCCTACCCTCTACAATAGCCACCTTGACCAAACTATTTTAATGTCGTTGGTCCACATGTTACAAAACCAAACACAGATAACAACCCTTCACAAAGTTAGAGCCCATGCCATTATCGATGGAAACGAACAAGCAGATAAACTTGGAAGAGAGGTCCGCAAAAAATCGCATAAAAATGCCAAAGACTCGTACAAACATGCACATGCTACCCCATACTATTTCCAAAAAGAAGATTGGTCTTCTAAAGAAGATACCCCCGATTAAGGGCTGGTTTTATTCTTGAACAAATATCTCAAGAAACAAGTCCTCTATAACAACCTTGACACAATTGCAGAAAACTTTTCCAATATAGAATAATGGGTTGACAACAACAATATAGACTATGAACTCTCTACGAATTTTTGGAAGAATCCCATCATCTCTAACTCACAAATAACATGCCTCATCAAATTCCGTACTAGTCGATATATGGGAAACGCCAAAAAAACAACTTTTATTTGGAATAGAAAGATTCCCATCTATAACATGTCCCACATGCACTTCCAAAGACGCCGACAAATGGCTCCATGTTCTACTCAAAATGCCAAAACCATGACATACACTCTTTAATTGTCAAAAGACATAACAAAGCGGTATGGGAAATTTGAAAACTAATCAACTCCTATAACAAATCACAATGATTTATCCTCATGAATGCCGGCACCTTTAATAACAACCCACAAGGAAATACAGTCCCCCCTTGGCTACTCCCATATACATGCGCAACTTAGCGCTGTCACTGTAACGCTAGACTCAAAGCAGACATACTTTGCATTCGGGGCCTAGCATACAATGACCCCGCACCCGACCACATTAATTAAGACTATACCATTCAATTCATCGAATTCACATATTGCAATGATAGATTCTCCCCAGAAACAATTGAAAACAAAATGAATAAATACCAACCCCTTATTGATGACATCATTGCCTTGGGATGGAAAGTGGACCCGCTTATTGTAATCACAGCCGGTGCTTGTGCCACCACCTTTATCCCATCTATAAATATCCTTGAAGATACCTTTAAAATCTCCATCGAAACAATTTCACACACTTTCAATATTATTAACACCGTTGCCATTCAACAGGCCATGTCCATTCTACTACACCAACGCAAAATTGAAAAACAACCAAGCCCTCCCCCACACGATGTCTGGTGGGTATGGTCTTAGTGGTGGAACAAACATACCTTTTATTCAGGCTGGCCTCTTCGCGGACCAACGTTCTTCTTCTTGCTTTAACTTTTTGGTGAGAAATACTCAAGGAATTTTAGGGGTACAGGTTGTAAAAAAAAATTTGTTGAACATGTAATGATATGAAATATTCTTGAACTTATATGAGGTGAATGAAAAGTTGGAATGTATAAAAATTCCTCATTCCACACATCCACTTGTACTAGAAAATTATCAATAAAATTCATTTGAAAACAAGTAACATCAGTCACATTGACATGGCCGCAACGTAGAAATATTTAGTAATCATCCATTTGAAGATCTTAAAAAATGACCTTCTAAATTTACAAAATAGTCAATATTGTTCTCGAACGAAGACATTATCCACATGGATTACATTACAACGTGCCCATGTATGATTAATCTAAATCTGAGTCAGTATCACGTCTTTGACTTGGCCCAGCGCCACTTGAGTACGACCCGCTTGAATAAACATCATACAAGTTATTATACTGCCTGTTCTTGTAGCGAGATTCATCTTCGAGCCTGCAGATGTACTCGTCATGGCTCTATATTGTAGCTTCACGCATTTGTCTCTCAAACTCGACATCTTCATCCTCACTTGGTTGAAACGTTGATGGAGGTGTATTGTCACTCCCATATGTGCTCCGGCCATATCCATCGTACGTGACGGGTGCATAGTTTGGGGTGTGGTGTTCTTCCTCTTTTCCAGTGGAATTACGACAAGACTCGTACGTATCCCTTAGATGCGTTGGCATATAACTCTGAGGGGTGTTGGTCCGTGTACCACATTGGCCGCCTTCGTAGTAATGGCTGCCACTCCCCCCACCAAATGATACAAGTGCGGAACCCATATCATTGCCATAGTTGTAGTCGTTGTAGTTATGGCCCCCGTACTCCTGTGGAGATGTCCGTCGTTGTTGGTGGGCATCGGGATCGTCCCCGGATCTTCGGTTGGACCAACGTTCCCAACAATCACTCGGTTGATTCCAGCTGGTTGGTATAAAATATTGGCTTCGATCCATGAGGCTGACATTTTGACCCACCACGGTGCGCCAATCCACATCCTTGTGTAGGACAATTTCCGCCCAAACCATCGCCATGTTTGAGTACAACATGATCTTCGGCCTTGAGTTGCGCACATCCACCGCAACAGTGACCTCATGATATCGATGCAGGAAATGGTCGCTCTGACAACTGCTCGCTAGACCTTCGCGCTGCGGCCCCGATATCCTCGCTTGTGCCATTGGCCACAACTTCATGAGGTGCTTCATCTTCACGTACCTCTTGCACATGGTGCAAGTCCAGAGCCTCTATTCCCCATCCTGCCATCCATATTCCACGACAACATCTGAATTGTTCGTTGCGCCCCAATCCATCTTGGGGGCTTTCCCCTTTGGAGCAACGGGCCGGTTAGACCTTGGCATCTTCCCTAATTAGAACAAACAACTAAAAGAATGAAAGAAAATTAAATGAAATAAAAAATAATGGGGGGGCACTCGAGGGGGCACAAGCGATTCGGTAGAGAATACCAAAGCGACCAACTCGCCCACTAAAGTGTGGGAGAATGGTCGACCGTCTGCCTTTTATGCCGACCGCGGATGGCGGACGACATTGGCGGACGGTCGAGGAATCGTCTGAGCAGTCCGATGTCGGACGGCCTCGGGCGCATCGCCCGATCGGACGGCCACGATGTTGCCACGGACGGTCGCGGGGTCGGATCGGACGGCCTCCCCTCTTCGCTCCTCCACTTCTCTACGCTCCTTCCCCTCCCAACTCTCTCCCCTTCCAACTCCCTTCCCTTGTCCTCCACTTCCTTCTCTCGGAAGGATGACATTGCACGTGCACTCCAAATCTGAAGATCCAGTCATGTGCATTAGTGGTTGGAAAAATGTCGGGAAGATTATATGCGCATTCACGAGGATATTCCATTGTGCGTGTGGAAGCACAAATTTATATAGTTTCTTAATAGTGGTTCCACTTAAAATATCCTACATAACATGTAAGAGATGCTCGTATCCTTTTTTTATGTTTGACTCACCAGGAGGAAATTGGAATGGCCCACAAGCACAATGTTCCAAGGGCCAAGGGTACATTGCCTACGACGTAGGCATAACTTTTTATGGGAGGATTTTTGGCCTCTATCCCTCTACATGATTGAATCTCCTTCACGGCGAGTTTTCAATTTTTGGCAGGTTCGAATAAAAAAAAACAACTTTCAAAAATTTTATGTTAGATCGTCGCTGAGAAGAGCTATTTGAATGTATTAATTAATTAATTTTTGGAATTGTGGTTCCAAATTTAGAACCATCCATAGTAAAAAATAGGGAGCCCGAGCATCTAAAAACCTTTTTTAGAATTTTCTATTGACATTGAGGTTTTTCATACTCATGAAGAATATTTCTTTCCTTAAAGATTTCCAAAAAACATGATTGTCTTTATTGTAAATTTGCATTTAATTCCAAGTAGAATACTTTCACCATTTTTTGTGCAATGTGCAACAAAACTTCTTCTTTTCCTCAATAAAACTTACAAATTTTTATATTTATCACTTCTTGTTTTGTTTTCCTAAAAGATGTGATGTATACCCTTCTATTGACCAGTTGGAATATGGATAAGCATTCTAAAAGTATTTAGTTCACAAGTGATTGTAACTTGAATTGGCCATTCTTGAACCTCCACTTGTTGCTGAATTTTTTTGAAGATGCTACACCCTTCTTATACCTCTAGAAATTGGTGTATTGGGTATGAACATGATGTTTAAGACAATGGTAAAAGATTTGGAACTTCTGTACTTGAAACATTTCATAGAAAGTGAAGTCAAAGTCGATGAACCCGGAAAGAAAACTCAACCATTGTTTTCACGTTAGGCACTATAATCTACCAATTCGTGTGGTAGATTGCAACTAATATAGTATGGCATGTTCATATATTTTGTTCCTATCGACCGCACGGACAGATAAATCATGGTGTTTACAATTCAAACAACAACTCATTCTCTTCCTTGCATTGATCCATATTCATGAGACACTAAGACTTTGACAACACTTCGTATCATATTTATGTAATATGCAAGGTCTAAATATTTTACCCTTGTTTGAAACTCTAAAGGAACATGGCCAATTTAGCTAAAAATTTAGTCCAAAACCGTCACATTGAAAAAGAGGCATAGCAATCACATTTTTCAAGTGATCCTTAGAATTTAAATTGTAAGATCCTAAAGTAGACTTCTATATGAACACACCATGCTCTTATGGTTGCAATCCACCGTATGGATTGATAGATTATAGTGTGTAAAGTAAAAAATATTGTTCATTTTCTTCCATAGTTGATTGGTATCCTAGACTTTGACTTTGCTTTTTATAAACTTGTTCCAATCCAAAAGTTTGTAATTTTATAGTGAGAAGCATGATGTTGATTCCATATACACCAATTTGTAGAGGTAAAAAATGGGAGCATATTCAAACAAATTTGTGCAAGGAGTGCAGGTTCAAACATGGCCAATACACATTTCACTTTTTTGTGCACCAAATATCTTTAAGATTGTTTATCCAAACAATCAATGAGAAGGTTTATAACACATCTTGTACAAGTGAAACAAGATGTGTCAAATTTAATAAGGTGTACATTTGAAACTGTCCCTCTCTCTCTCTAGTTCTCTTCTCCTTCTAGTTTACTTGAGAGGTTAATTTTTATTTGGTTGTCCCTCTCTTCCTTTTGTCTATTTAAATAAAATTGGGATGTTCCTTCCCAAACTCACACCTTCTAAATTATTTAATATCTAAATCATCAATTGTCCCTAAAGCCTAAACCCTCTTCCTTCCCTTCTAATTTAATGAAGACTTCATTTATTATTGTCCATCTCTCGTTCTTGCCTCCCTTTTTTTTGTTTATTGAAGAACCTTCTTTATTTTAATTTTTAATTTTTTGCATTCTTCTCCACTCCTTCCAAGAAAAAGAAACTGGAATTATTTTGCCTTGGATCCTCTTCTTCTAATTTAACTAGGATCTTTTTGAACGATTGTCCATCTCTCCCTTCTCCACTCACTCCATCTAAATCAAATGAGATCTACATTTATAAATGTCCCTCTCTCTCTCCCTCCCTTCTCTTTCCGTTTTAGTTCAGACCTGGAATTTTGTAGATTGTCACTCTCTTCCTTTTGTCTTCTTCACTTATTTATTAGTTTTTTTTTTCTTTGGTTTTTTAAAATTCCTCCCGACTCCTTTAACCCCTAGTGATCTAAGCGATTTTAGATTATTCTCTACTTTGTTGATTAATAACTACGAAGAAGAACTTATTGAAACTGTATCCATAGGATTTCCTTCTAAACTGATATAAGATAGTGTGGTCAAAATTTTGTGAATTCTGATTGTACGGATTGAAAGCTAATTGCTTGTCAAAGTATGCATTTTTGTACCTTGGAGACACTTGGGCTAATAGGGGTTAAATTGGCAAAAAGAAATGAAAGCCTTTGTGCCTATTGTTAAAGTGAAAGTCAACTTAGAAACGATGAGTAGATTCTATATCCGCATAAGGTAAAAAGAACTTATGTTTCTATATCCACTCAAAGTAAAGTGAGCTTGTAGTTTACTTTACCTTCTATGGTGGGAGGAAAGTATTATGTATATAAGGCAACTTTCCCTCGAAGTTGAAAAAGCTTCTCCATAGCTTATATATTTCAAATATATTTGTGTAATTTGTTGTCTCTCCCTCATATTTGCTTTCTCTCTCTTTTATATTTTGGTTTCCTTAGAGTATGTAGCTCTATTACCTTACGGTATATAGCTCCATCTTAACCCCTAAAGGATCAAGTGTCAAAAATGGGCTTTTTGAAAGTTTGGTTAGGTTCCTATGGTGTGAATTTCCAACATTCTTCTTTGAAATTTTTACTACAGAAAGCCATTACCAATATCTTAGTGGGAAAACAACTTTTTCTTAAATTGGACATTTGATGAAAAAGTTATAGGGTTTTGAATTTCCAATGGGGAAAGCGGGCAGCTCGGGCACTTCCACAAACTTTTGTTAGGACACTCTATTGAAAGTGAAATTTTCAATACTCGCAAATAATATTGCTTCCCCTGATATTGTAAAAAAATAAGTATTGCTTATTGAAAAATAGCATACCAACCCATTGAAAACATTTTCACACATTGTCACTCATTGTTGAACAAGGTACAAAAAAAAATTCTTCTTTTCAAGATAAAATGTAAAGATCTTCATAATTTTCAGTTTTTATTTTTTCGACAACAACATCTGGTGTAAGCCTTCCTATTGGCCATTCAGATTATCAATCTAAAACATATGAAGTTCACAAAAAATTAAAGTGTGAATTGGCAAATTTTGAACCTCCACTCCTTGCACATTTGTTTTGAATATGCTACACTCGTCTTTTACCTCTAAAAATTGGTGTATCAGGAACTATTATCATGTTTAACAAGATGGTAATGGATTTAGACCTTGTGTAGTACAAAAATTTGACACCAAGTGAAGTCAAAGATTGCTGATCCATTGAGTAGAGGTAAAAAAATGAACCAATTGCTTGACTTCAAACACTATTAACTTTTAATCCGTGTGGTCAAAGTTTATGAAATTCTGCGAGTACATTACTTAGTAAGTCTTAATTGAGATCCTACGGTCAAAACTAGAAATTGAAGTTCTTGTTTCTTTTTTTGTTCATTTCACTAGAATCCAATACTTTTGAAGTGTTTTTGGTGTAAAACTGTCACGGTACCTTAGGGGTTAACACCTTTCATTACTTTTAACGAAAGAAAAAAAAATAAAAATAGGCAGGCGGACAGCCGGCCGGGTGGGCCCGTCCAATTGGCCGTCCGCCGGTTAGGACGACCGCGTGGTTAGGTTAGGCCGTCGTCCGCATATACATGCGGACGGCCACTTGTTTTTTCCTCACTTTGTCTCCTCTCATGTCGAGTCGGATGTGTTGTAGTTACAGTTTTCTGTACTTGTTGCTCTTACTAGAAGCATATTCCTGGTTTATTCAATCCTGAATCGACCTTGACCAAGGATATTTTGGAGGAGTTGAAGATTAAGCCTCGTCAGATGACCGCGGTGGATACCATGCCGAATATACAACCATCGGTGAAGGAGGTTGCTGTTGTAATGGAGTCTGACAAACATTTGGACATTGTGGTCGATAATATGTTGTCAACCACAATCCCCAAATAACTTTGGAGATAACGACGGTAGAAAATCCCATACAATCAGATATTCCAAATATTGTGATTGTAGGAGGTGAAGACGATGGTAATGCGGAACGAGGGGTGGAGAATATGGATGGAGAAGAAACCGTTGTTCTAAACATTCAAACTTTGGAAGGCATGGCACCAGAGACAATGGATGCCGGGCCAAGCACTTCAACACCGGAAACATTGGAACCAAATTCCAATGACTCGATGATTAGCAAGGGTACTTTGATTTCCGGTATTGAAGAAATGCTTTGAACAATGCCAAACAAGGACAAGTTCAAAGACTTGCTCGACTTGAGTGTTAAGTACACTGAAGCGTGCGTTTAAGCAACGGAATTTGGTCATATAGTCGAACTGCGAAGTGATTCGAGCGAATGAGCCCAAATACATGGAGTAGTGAGAGTGGCACATAATTTGATGAACGGGGCCAAAATTCTTGCAGCAATGGCTTCTTCTCTTTTAAATATGGCTTATGCATTTTCAAGTACAACTCCGAGTGTGCTACGAGCTGCTTTTGGCTTTGCCACATTGGCTTCCCCTATAATGCCAATGTTACAAGACATCATCGCGCTAACTCAGAAAGTGATAGAATTGGAGAATGAGGTCGAAAAAAATGAAGCCCTCATCGGACAACTAAAATGAGAATTGGAAGGGAACAAGTGGGAGTTGGGGGCCAGTAGGAGATTCCTCAACAAGATGTTGGAGAAGATGAATGCGCAGGCCACTGAGGTGGATGTGGTAGTCATTGACGACAGTGCCGGAACTTCGGACGACCTTTAACTTTCCAAGTTTGAAGGGAACGATGTAGAAGATGCCACACCGGTCAAATTTAGCAGACCTGCCAAGCCAACTTCTGTTGAATTTGCAGTACTAGTTGGGAGTAGCCAAATACGGCCAAAAGCGCATGGAAAAGGGAAGGCAATAGTGGAATGTCAGGGGGAGATGGAATTGATGTCACAAAAGTTGGAAGTGGCAAATAAGAAGCGGGACGAGGCACAAGCGGAACTAGAGACATTGTGGAGGACATTGAGATGGATGGACGACACACCATGCAACGAGAACACAATGCCTTGGTTGGATTGGGTTCATCGCTTTCTGGACAAAGAGACCATGGTCTCGAAAGCATAACATGATCTCAAGAAATTTGTCGTTGAGTCACAAGAATCATGTGAACTTGTGGATACCTTATTGGAGAGATTCAAGAAATTTGTTGGACAACGTGGACATGAGTCCACAAAGGTTACTATTTGGAGTGATGGACCGGAGATGATGGATTGCACAAACTATCATCGGAAGGGAAAGAGCCATGGTATTGACTAAGCTTTGGAAGTGGAGGAAGGATAAGTGCCCTACAATATCTTCTCATCACACTTTATAGAATCGCAGCGAAGAATAACCCGTACTTGCGACTCTGTCTTGGCATTCTTCAATGACAAATGCAGATTGTGCCAAGATAATTTTGGTCCGGAGGGAGCGTATACGTTGGGCTGATGTCGCCATAACTTTCAATTACTTGCATTTCCGCAAGTTCTATGATACAATCGGTGTGTCCTATGTGTCGCTCTCCAATTAGCACAAAATTCTACAAAGTGATGGGGATATGAGATGTTATGCCACTGGGGCACGAGTTCAACCGATGGAATCTCCCTTTGGATCAACTTCCAAAGAAATCCTAGAACTATCATGAGTGGGGAATACCACTTATGTGGAATAGTGAGTTTTCCTGTCACCAACTATACAAGGAGTATGGGATGGAAATCGACACAAGACTATGAGGTGGAGATACGGACGCGAGAAATTGAAGATGGCGAGCAACAAGAGTTGTTTTGCCGCAACTTTGGGGGCATTGGAGCACTGAGCACAAGCGATTCTTCCGGTTTCCTCCAAAGATAGCTGTGAAAGAAGATAGTGTATGGCATGAGATAAACGTTGGCATTGAGTTCAAAGATGAGTACAAGAAGTACAACCGTACTATGGTGGAAAGAGCCCTCGTCCTTGCAAAGTTGGAAGAGGACGCAAAACTACAGTGTTCAACAAAAGAGGCTTCTTTTGAAGACGTAGACTGTTCTTAATGGGATGCGGTGCAAACATTTAATTGAAAAATTGGGGACATCATTGGCTATTGGCGGAATGTGCTACAGAAACCCGAAGGGGAATTATTGGTGTCATTCCCAGAGAATGACGCTTTTGTGAACAAGGTGGTGGAACGAAGAAAGAAGGCCATGGAAATCTTTGCGGTGAAGAAGGTGGATCCTCGCGGGAAGCGGAAGAGGGATGATGGCAATGACAGCGACGATAGTTGGAGGTTGGAGATGCATAAG
Organism: Bryoerythrophyllum caledonicum; assembly: GCA_963971425.1. NCBI lineage: Eukaryota > Viridiplantae > Streptophyta > Bryopsida > Pottiales > Pottiaceae > Bryoerythrophyllum > Bryoerythrophyllum caledonicum. The sequence continues at coordinate 40,590,380 of OZ020514.1, forward strand.
GAAATTGCAGCCGTGGATCGAGAGTACGAAAAGGGGGGGAGAATTGCCAGGCCAAGCTAGAGACCGCGAACTCATAGTAGCACTCGAACGGATCATACAAACGAGCCTTCTTCTTCAAGGCAATTGAATGAGATAGATGATTGTAAAGCTTAGCGTAGTTGTTGTTTAAGGAATGGTGTGGCAAGAAGTTGCAAGCATGCCGTTGTGGGGCATAGTTTTTGAAATAAAGGTTTACAACTTGTAAGATATGTTGTCAACTTGTTAATTCTTCAATCGTATGTGGATGTTAGAAATGTTGTGGTGCATCAGGTGAATAGAAGCAGTGAAATGAATAGAAGTTTGCAAACTCGAAGTACATTCGGTACACAACAAGAATGTCATATTTAAGTCATTTCGTAGAGGATGACTAAATCCATATACAAAACACAAGACAATAGAATAGCAAAAGAGATGGATATAAAACTTGTGCATATATGAAAAAACTTTATTGATATTGGGAATAAATCCAAAAATCATTTGAGACAATAGAAGCTTTCAATGCATACGCGGAACGACTATAAAGTTCCATGAACTTGAACTACACTATTTGCAATAAAAATAAGTGCGGTGAACGCATACTACATAAATGGGCCAAATTTTCCTACTCATTCACGTCGGTAGGAAGTTCAAAATCGATGTCTCCTTTGATTTCAGCTCCACTAGATTTCGAAGGATCATCTTCATAATCGGTGGTGGCTTCTTGTTTGATTCTTCGTTTGATCGACAATGTTTGAATGGTTTTGAATCTCTTGCAAGTTCCAATGACATCAATGAAATTACTAGGTCGTGTGCGAAGAAATGGATGCATGGAAGCTTTACGTTTCTTTGTGTCATTTGTAGACCGCTTAATTGTAATCCTAAACCTCCCTGAACCTCGGGGGGATGTATGAAGAGCTTAGACAAAGGTACATCTCCATCACTAGGTATGTCATCGGATTGGCGTTGCGATGTTTGGGGTCGCACATGTTTTGAAAGGGACACCAAACCGTGGGAGGATTTCAAATTGGTTGTAGTGACCGTTGGAAGAAGGGTTCCAAATAGAGACCGCGACGCACGACCATGCAAGGACAGTTGATTCTTAGAAGAGGTCGCCTTCTTCTCCGTGACGTGAATGTGACACCTTGTACCACCGTAAGTACCGTCGTCCATAGTTTTCTCCCCGAGAACAACCGTGTCGTCTAGGAATGGCTCTTTTGTTGTTTGCTCGGGATATTCCGCAAGTGCGAGACTGTAGTGCTTGACTTCCTCAACGTTTTTCACTGAGAGGCCTTGCGTGTTTTGCCCGTGTAATGCCCTTGCACGTGAGGATGATAAATCTTCTCCTCCCTTGTCTTTCGTGTCTTCCTGAAGCGGAGCCGGTTCACGACGAAGGATATTATTGCTATTGACCATGCCGTCTCCATTCAAGTACCGTGCTATGGGCAACAAGTCATCTTCTTTCTCCGCGAGAATGTCGTCATCGACAAAATCATACTCGGTGATTGGGGCATCGTGAGTATGATCCATACGTTGGGGAGGGCTGCTGTTGATGTCATTGTCCAGATGCTCTGCATCGTAATTGGCAAAGGCATCGATCCTTGAATCGTGAGAGTATTCCGGATCATCTGACTCACGTGGTTGTGGATCCTCTAAATCCAAGTTCTCCACATACCACGTCATCTCATCCGTCATCTTTGCATTCGTGAGCAACTTCGAGTTCGTATACACAAAGACCAAGTCATCAGCCCTTCCCGGTAGTAATCGGTTCCGTTTTTTGTCATGGACGAAAGAGTAGCTACTCCAATTGCGTTCGGAAGAAGAAGATGACATTGTCTGCGCTAGTATTCTCTTTGCAATTGGTGCAAGGAGTTTTCCACAAGCACCTTCAAAATCCCACCAAACGTATGGAGAACATTTTTGGTCCTTAAGATCCAACATGTCATGGAATGGTACATCCTTGTTTTGGAATGCTATGAACTCGTTCACCACGTCCAGGTAAGCCTTTTGAGTACATAGCTTTCGAAGTACTCATTTGCATGCCGTGATGACATCCGGATCATCGGCTAACTCTTTGTCCTGGAGTAAATAAGGATTGAGAAGTGCACCGACAGAATGTAAATCCGTTGTCATCATTTGTTTTTGTGTCTAGAACTCGTCCTTAGCAATTACCGTTAAGTCGCTATCGAGACAAAATGGTTATTTACGCAACGCTAGAGCATGCTTCTTGAAGTCGCGAAAGATGTGCAAAACCTTGGGCATGCAAGGTTCCTTGGCATCGAATTCCCGAAGCGCATACACAACAGGGGCTACCATCTCTTGGAAGGTTGTGCACCGCTCCCAGAAATGCTCATCTAGAACCACTCTTTTGATGCTCCGAGAGATGACTAGTTTATCTCTAGCCGAGAGTGACTTCTTTGAGGTGTGCCCGCCATTCAATGTCAACAATAGTTTGCTCCAATGATTCCTTGACCTTCAACAGGCGATCTATCATTATGAAATTCCATGCAAATCTTGTTTGCTCGGGCATCAAAAGGCTGAACTTGGCCTCGTGTTTACGAAACACAGCGAGGGGCATTTGCCGATTCTTGACAAATTTAACTAAGAACTTGGCCTTCTCGAGAGTTTCTTTTATCCATGTAGCCTTCCCCCAGTCCTCCAACAATAAGTCCATAGCATGCGCGGTACATCCTTGAATGTATATGTGTGGATATTTCTTAACGACTAATTCTGAGGCATTGAGCATTACTGGAGCATTGTCAGTGCACACCTGAACAATGTTGTGGATGCCAACTTGTTCAATAAACTTGAACATGATGGATGCCACGTACGCAACGTTCTTTTCTTTGTCCGTAGTATCTACAGCTCTTAAGAAGAGCTCGCCAACGGGAGACACAAGCATTGCATTGCACAAAGGGCGACTAGTCACAGATGTCCACCCATCCAAGGCTAGAGTTTCTCCGAACTTCCGAACACTCTCGAACAGTCTTTTATTAAGTGGTGCTTCCAAATCAGCCTTCGTTTGTCCCAACAACCTTGTCCGAATGTCATGGTAAGAAGGTGGGACATATGGTTTTTGGAAAGAGGCAGTCTTCATCACTTCTTCTTTGAACGCAATATTCCGTGCTACAGCAAAATGCACGTTTGCTCCGTAGACATATTTCGCCCACACTTTGACTAGCTCTCACCGCTCCACTTCTTGAAAGCCCTCTTCGATCACGAATTGCCTCATCAATCTGAGAAAGGTGGCGCCTACACTCCCTTGTTCGGTGAAGTTGTGGAAGGTGGGCGTCGGTTCAACCATGGTTGATGGTAAAATCACGGGTGGAGCTTCAGTGGACCCTACACAAGAGTCTCCACTAGTGGACTTGGGCGTGCTATATTCTGAGGCAGGCGCAAATTTCAATGGTCGGGTCGAGCAATGTTCGGAGAACAGTTCTTTATTGTGTTTCGGATAGTGGCCACGGCAATTTTTAAAAGAAGTGTGTACGCGAGTTGTCAATTTGGTGTAGAGGCCAACACCGCTATTGCGCTTGCTGGGGAGTTCTTCGTACCGAGATGACTTAGCTGTCGTTCTAGCCTTCTTGCAAAAATGCGGTGACAAAGATTGCATTAGAGGGAGTCGGTCTTTCTGCCTTGTACTTCAGTGATTTCTATATACCAAAGAGACCAAGGTTTGGTGGTCATTTTGATGGATATAATATCGAAAAATGATCGAATGTGATAGGTAGTATGCGGAAGAAATATCAAGAGTTCCTAAAGAAACTACGATATTGAAGACTTCCGAACTCGATGATTACCAAGCAATGCATACATAGTGCAGCTCAAAGCTCTTGGGAAACAAAAGTTTAGAAGTGAAGTGAGTCTCCATGTGATGTTTTCTTTATACTCACAGTGATTCTGACCATTGGGAGACGAGAGGATGTCAATCTACTAGCGGAGGAGGTTGGGTGAGCCTTCGGCAGAGGACCGTCCGCCGGGCGGTCGGCGGATGACGAACGTCGGTCGCCCAAAGCAGACGGCCGTGCGGTCGGCCCAAGCCGACGGAATGGGCGATCGGCCAAGGCTACGGACGGCTATTTACCCCCGGTTAAACTGACGAAAGTCGTTATGTCACCAGACGTCCTCACGGGCCCGAGGACGTCCTCCGTCCAGACGACCGGACGTCATGGACGTCGAGCGTCCTGACAACTCTGCTTTGAAGACTAGAAAATCCTCCAACTAAGATAATGGGCTTCAATCTTAGCCAATTAAATTTCCATATACTTTTATAATATCCCATGTGGATTCTAATATACATGCATATATTTGAAAGTAGTAAAAAATTCTACTTAATACTATAAATACAATTGAGATTTTTCCTTAGTTCAAATAGTTGTATATATAAATATTGAAAATTATACTATTCTATAAAGAATTACTATTTAGTAAGCAATGAATGTTGAGCATATGGTTGAATAATGTCTAGTTTGAAGTTTTTGAGATTTTTTTTTGAAAAATGTCAAAGGAGCATTTATAATTGTGATTTAAATCTATTGGTCTTGAATATATTATAATATCATAAAATCTATATAGACATTATTTATGGATACTAAAAACTTTAAAATAAATGTGGATGAAAAGAACAAAGACATTGAAGTGACAAGGCAATACGACCTTCAAGAACTTCAAATAGATTTTTTAATATATAAAGTATTTAAAAATGGAAACAAATATCTAGACTTTCACAATTCTCTAACCAATATATCATCTAAGTTGCGAGCATCAATCTACCAACCCAAACAACTATCTAGTGTTTGGACTTCAAAATCCCTTCCATGTCAAGGTAGTTTATCATTTTTAATTCCAAGAGAGCGATCCGTGTAAAAGGTGCAGGACAATTAATGTTTACTTGTACATTTGCAACTTTTTGAATATGGTAATGCAAAGTAAATGGTTGATAAAATCTTTGGCATATCTTGATAGCACTTTTTGAAAATGAAGCATGGTTGAAGTAATCATCAATACTATCCAAACCTACTTCTTCACAAGAAATATTTCATTATTGTTTAAACAGATAAGGATCAATTTTTTTTGTACAATTTCTATATAATAGTGCAAAAATAAAGAGGAGAATGCTTGTTTGTGAGTAGTGAGAAATGTGGAATGAGTTGAAAAAAGTTGATCTGAGCAGCAAAATGTGTGTGTTTTAATTAGATTATATGTGATTTATGCAAATTTAACAAGGCCTTAAAATGTGGATTTAAAAGCACTTTGAAGAGATGATATATTTAATTGTATAGAAATACTTTGTGGCTTAGACGAATACGAATTAATTAAGATAAAAATGAATCCTATTACTATTTAAAGAAGACAAAATAGCTGATTAATACTGGCCCGCTCACCTTCATTTTACAAACTACCAATCAAAGCTTTTCATACATTTGACCAAAATAACAATCGAAGAACTTTGGCAGTGACTCTTAGCATTCTATTGGCCAAAAATAATCTAGACAAGAATAAGGACGGACAAAGGAAATTTTATGGAGCCAAAGAATTGCGACTTGGTATAGTGTTGTTAAAACGATGTTATTGTGCCTAGTGCACAATGAAAAAAATCAAAATGAAAAAAAACAAGACATCGTACATAATTGGCAAGGTTATCACTGATTTATTAAATGTAGCTAAATGTTGAATGTCTCAATAGTGATGTGCATGAATAGATTAATAAGGTTCTTATCAATTTTTATCTAATGAAGCTATAGTTAAGCCAACAATCTAGAAATTGTAGAACGCAATCATGATATTTGTGCCATTGACATACTGAAAATGAGGATTTTAAATTTGAAATTCTTGTTGCAGCTTCTTTAACATAGACATGAAGAGTAAATGTATAATGACTCCAAAAATTGTCTTGATGATTCAATTTTTTCTATATTATATGAACTTGATCCACAACTTTGTTACCAATCAACGTAAACGTCTCAATGTACAAATGGTAGTCACTGATAAAAGCATAAACTTGCCAAATTCACATCAAATTGGTCCAAGCAACAATAAATTACATCTAAACAATGAAAAACTTCATTGAGACAATTTTTGGTTTCATTTTAAGTACTTTGTTTGGCCTTTAGAATGGCTTGTACGTGCTTATGCATAATACTTGTAAGATTAAGGATTACATTTAAAGATATGTCATCCTACTGTTTCTACACCTTTTTCAACATGCCATTAAAATAAGTCGGTTGCGATGCAAGCTTGCACTTCAAATGTTGCCAGTGATGCTCAAAGGAATTAAGGTGCGGTGATAGCTTAGGCTATTGAGGCAAAGTAAATCAGTGTTCATCCATGCATTTGCACGGCCGCTTGTAGTTGTGTCTAAGATCATTATCTTTTTGAAAGCTAATATCCTTGGGCGTATAATTGTAGTGTCAAGTGACCGCAAAATGTTATTTTGCACGATTGTATGGTAGAGTTTTGCATCCATTCTTTTGTCGATTTTGGTCACATAAACTATGCTCGTGACTATCATGGAGCCCTAAACAATAATACATCCACCATTGTACTTGATATCCGCTTTTATGGTTTGGTAGATGAGTAGTATAATTCATCCAACACTAAACTTGTCCTTCTAAGCCAAATGGTTGATATTCGGCTAGTTGTACTAAGGTATTTTATGCTAGTTAGCAATGTACCAATCTTTTTGATGTTCATCGAACTCTAGACAAGCCAGAGAACAAAAAAGTTTCTTTGACTTCGGTGTGGCGTGCAAACCGTTTCCCTCTAATTCATTGCGTATAGTGTTGAGGCCCACAAAGACATTGGCACTTTGCATTAAGTTTTCTAACAACTTAGCAAAAATGTTGCATTAGATTTACATGACATCACGTTCATTCTTGCACTTGTCATTTTAGAGAGAATTTTTGGTCTTCATGTAGAGTTGCCATCATGACTAGGATGACGACTTTTGACCACCCATCCAATTGTCACTGAGATAATACCAACTTGTATTGCCACAATTTGCATTGAAAATCTAAGTACAAGAGTGGATTAATCTATTCTTAAAGTTTAAGAGTTGCTTGTAGTTGTAACAACATTGTATATATTAAGAAAAATAATAGAGGGATAAGAAAAACAAGAGAAAATGGTAGGTGGTGAAAGTAATTTGAGGGAGTTTTCTATGTATTGACAAAAGTTCATATCAACTTGTACTATAGATAAAGGCCCTTGAAAGAAGGCAATATCTCACTCCAAGCATTGTTTGTAATAACTAATGGGGTTTTGGTGCAAATTAGTTGGGAGAAGATTTAGAGAGTCTTTGGATGTTGGAATTGCGGAAGATCTAATTTAGACCATGGAGGTGCATAAGAGTTGATTTATGGTTGTTGGAGCAGTAGAGGTGATTGAAGATGATCCAAGAAGTTTCTAAGAGCATTAGTAGTGCAAATTCAAGCTTATGAAAATTAATTGTATTCAATTTTGTAATTTTATAATTTTGTACTTTTTCATTTTAATACTTTAGGTATATATGTAGTACACAAAGTGTATAGGTGAGACTAAAATTAGAGTGTCAAAAATGTATACACTTTGTTTATATACATAGAAAGATATCATTTGAGTGATTGAGGTGCAATACTGCACATATAGATTAAAAGTTGGTATATGTGTGCAACATAACAACCATGTAGGCCAATATGATAGCAAAGAGCGATGAGCGGTGGGATGTATGTGCTTAGCCACGAGCAATGAGTCAATAGAAATTTTTTGGCACATTTTTTAAAAATAGGATGGATAACTATGGACGAACGTCTATACGAAAGCCTTTATCGGTGGATAATTTAGAGCTCTATAGCCTTTATCCATGGACAATCTTCAAAAGAGATTCCTCTATCAAAGTTCGAAAAGTATAATGATATGTTCGGTTTTGTGATTTTAGTTCTTTTCAGAACATTAAAAAAAAACATGTCCTCAAGTTTTCATCTTTTTTTGTGTTCAGATTGACATCCTACATTTTTATAAAAAAAAAATTCCTTTGTCAATTTTCTTCATATTCTTGATATGAAAATGCTATGTGGTCAAAAAAATAAGTTCAAAATTTTAAAAAGAATAATTAAAACAGCTCTCTATATTAAATGTGGTCTAAAATTGCTAGAACATTATGGTAGAAGAAAGAATAGAAGAATTAAAGTGGTTCATTAGCTGATGTTTTTCTCTAGTTAAGGATGTACTATGGTCGTCCCTTACGATTGACAAAATCCAATGTTGGATCTAACAATTGAATAAACAAGTTTTTTTGAGGTAGATAAAGAGACACGTTATACAGAGTGTAGGATAATTAAATATTTTGTTTAATTTATATATTTTCTCTTTTTGTGCCAAGTTCCACGTAAGTAGATTTTATATTGTTTTTTTTTCCTATTTTTATATTGTCTCGTTTTTACATTTAAGGATTACATGTTTTGTGATAAAAAATAGAAGTTTAAAGTAAAGAAGTGAAATTCTAACGGAAAAAAGTAAGGGTAGGATTAAACATTTGGTGGAGTTTTCATTCTAGAGATATAATGGCTTTGTATAGTACAACCCAAAGGATATAATCTAGAGTTTTACTTTGTTCTTAAAATGAAGCTCTAGCTCAATTGCAAACTTGTCCAAGTCGTTTTTAAATTCCATAGCCTCTATGTATTCTTCCTTTATTTTAAGAGGGTGTAGAAAGAGCTTTGGATTTTAATGTCAAGAAAATAAGTTGTTGGGTCCAACAATTGAGTACCTTAAAAAGTTCTTAGAGGTGGGTGGAAAGACCATGTGTTATCATGGATGAACATGTGTACCTAACGATGCCACAACTTTTGATCACCCTCTTGAAGCTTTTACCATTCAAGAGCTGGACACTCTACATAGATTGATTAAAAATCTGCAACAAATTACAATTAGTTGTTTGTGTGACAAAGCTGCTAAACCATGGCTTGTAGATGAGCAAACAATGTGGTATCAAGTACCTCTCTTGTCCAAATGGTGTATGGAGTTGGACTATCGTTCCTCCTCCATATAAATGAATGATCGTACAGAAGCTATCATAAGGTATTATAAGGAGTGGGGCTGTAGTACCCCTCCACATAAAAGAATGGTTGTATGGTGCACATAAAGCACTCGACACAAGAAAAGAAGATTTAGAAGAAGCCTTGCAGGCTCAATATATGATCTAAATTGTTTAAACTCATTGTAGCTAGTAATGGCCATTAGAAAGTTTTTGGGGTTGTAGGAAGGCCTTATAAGGATCTTTCTGACAAGCCCTAGTCTAGAAAATAATCCGTCGGGTAGTGATTTGATACCCATATAAGCAGCCTAGTGAACGTCACGTCTCATGGCGAAGTACATGGGCAATATACATATATCGCTCACCTGTAATACGTAGTACATGCCATGGCTGGCAATAATTTCCAAAGTAGCAAACTCATGCTATCATAGTAGCAAACAAAGAATGATATCAAATTTGTAATCCGATTTAAAGAAGTCCTTCTATGGAATATAATGTTAAGAGGTTAGCCATTGTACTAGCTTAATAAAGTATTTAATCTAAAGGTCAACCTAGTATACTAAGAAAGTGATACTATAAAAGCCAACAAGGCTTAAGTTTGCCCTTATTTTTTTCTAGCTTATGCTTAAAATTGTCTTTAAACTGTTGTTAAAGTTGATATATTAAACTGCCTTCAAACATTAGTATTTGATTGAGAATTTCCTGAAATTCAAGTTCAAGGACATTAGTGTACTCTATAAGTATTACAATAATATGCCAACAAGGCTTTAGTAGGGCAAGAAGGAGAAAAACAAGGTGGCAGGAAGACATGTGAGATGTGGCATGTTTTTGGATGCGCCAGGTCTTCCTTTACTGTCAATTTGCTCACTAATGTTGCCTTGAATTTTGCTATTGTAGCATAGTCTCTTTGCATGGATCAAAGGAAGTCTTGTTTTTATGCCATCTGTGGTTTAGGGCTTTGATTGTCTTCCTTCATTGTCTCCTTCACTGTCGGCACATACCATATGTGTTGTTTGCCCACAACTTTCTAATAAGGATACATTGGCGTAATGTTGCCATGAATTTTGCTGCTCCAACATAGACTCTTTGCAAGGATGAAGTTCTTGTGTTTACGCAGTCTGTGGCCAAAGTCTAGTGCTTTGCTTGGTGATTCATTTCTTGCACTGTATTGTTAGTGACTAATAGGATTCTACTTCCAAAATTAATAGAGAATATGAACAAGAATTTCATATAGTATAGCCATTCAAAAGTTCTGAATGTAGATCAATGATGAATCAAATTATGACAAATTTACGCATTTGTTCCTCAGTTGTTAGATTGCTACTTTATAACATGACTTTCTACTTCATCTCTAACTGAACAAGCGATTGAGTGGTGGTTTTTGTTAAGTAATTCTTCTAGTTGCTTCAACTTCAAGAATCAAGAAGCATTTTGTAGACATGGTTTGTAGTGTTGACTTGAAATTATATGTCCTAGATTCACTCTCCAATGAAACTTTCTTGTGAGCTTTAGCAATACACTTTTTGTACCGTCTTTTCAACATGGCATTAAGAAAACTTACAAATACCAACAGTAGTTACGCTCCAATTATCAAGAGAGGAGCTATCTTTGAGAATTTTTTGGTCTATCATAGCATTGTATTATGGAATGCACATTTATAAATAACAATTTTGCAAGTGGATGCTAGTGGTGATAGTTATATATAGTGGTACAACTTAATTCTACTTGTTTTTGTTGATTTCAATGCCTTATTCATTGTTGAATTCTATGCTCAAGTTTATGTTAAATTCTATGTAGATCGCCTTATGGTGCCATTGTCCTAGGTCTAATGTCAAGCTATGTTTTAACAAGCTATGCTTGAGTGAGCTTGGTGCCACGCTGTGCTTGAGCAAGTTGTGCTTGAGCGGGTCTCGTGCTAGTTGTGCAGTGAGGCCCTCCGTGTAGTGCTAGAACCGGTTGTGCTTGATAGAGCTAGGTTGTGTTTGAGAGCCGCCCCACCTCTCGACTCACTTTCTCTCCAGTCTTCATTTTATCAATCATCTGAATTTAGAATTTCTATTTGCATGGCAGGTTCAAGGAATGCTAAATGGTGCCAAACTATATAACGAGCGCAAATTCAACCTCAATAGATTGGTCACTTGGAGCAATTACATAAGCACATGGGGATAAGAAAATATTGGGTTGGACATGAGATTCTTAGACTACTACAGGCCATGCTATTGCAAGCATTCGGCCCGCAAATGAGGCTTTGAGGTTTAGAGAGCAACCTAGGATGAGACATACCAGTGCAATTGCAACGCAAATTGCTTTTAAGAAGATACAAAGGAAGTTGGATTAGAAAGTAATATTGGAAGTGTATGATGGCAACAATGTAACACACATGGAATACCATCCACTAAGCAAGTTTATCAAGCATTAAGTCACATCAATAGCACTTGAGCTGAAAGGTGGTCTTTAGCCGTCTAGTAATAAAGTGGCTTATTTGCTAAAAAAATGAACAGTGAACTTCCGTAGTTCATTGAAGATTACTCCTACATATATGGGCAATAAATCATTCTAGAAGTCATGGTCGGTGCCAAAGTGGTTAGAAAATTGAAAGAGGTCATTTTTAAGGATAAAAATAACCTCTTTGCTAATATTAAAGTTGATCAGCGATCAATGGTGTTGTTCCTTTGACATACAATTGAAAGTGAGTCTCAAAATTTGATTGATTGTAATTTCTTCTATAATCTGGTGTAGATGGGTCTCTTTCAATTCTTAGTTGCTTAGTGCTTTCTACAAACTTGGCTATATATCATAATGCAATGGTGGGCCTCTTATATTTGTGTTAAAGCAAGATAAGGCATAAATGGTAGATAGGAAGAATATTGAGTGAGTAAGCCTGAGAAGCATGAAATGAGCTTTGGATCTTGAGATCCAAAAAAATGATGAGAGGATTTTTTTGGTGCAATCTGAGTAAGAAATGTGGCCAAAAAGTTGCTTTAAGGTAGAGAAAGAGTCCTATGATATCTTGCACTGGATGTATCAACAAATAAGGTTTTTAAATGTTATTACAACACAATCCAATAGGGAACAACTAAAAGTACAGTGGGGTACCAATCAAAATGTCGTTTTTGAATCCGTAGTAAGAAATATTTCAGTATTGCCAACTTTGAAAGCCTCTTGAGAGCTCAAAAATTAGTATTTTACCACGAAAATTTTAAAAAAGAATTATCTTTAAGTTAATTACATGTATGCCAAATTTCAAGGCCAAAAGATTCACCGAAAAAAAGTTATTCAAAATCTACCAACATTGGTAGCTGTGGAAATTGTTTCACTGCTGCCAACTTTGACAACCTCCCAAAGATTGAATTATTTTTTTTTTGCCATAAAATTCTTGGAACAAAAACCTCTTTATGTTAATAACATATGATAAAAATTTCAAGGCCAAAAGATTAATACAAAAAAAGAAATCCTCAATCTACCAACATGTGTAGTTGTGGGAAACAATGGGGGAAACCATTTCATTGCTACCAATTTTGACACCCTCCCAACGGTTGAGAAATTGTCTATTTACCATGAAATTTTTGGCACAACATGCTCTTTATAATAACAACATTCATGCCAAATTTCAAGGTAAAAAATTTATACAAAAGAAAACATTTACAATCTACCAATGTGTGTAGTTGTGAGATATCTTTTATCAAAGACATTGAAATTGTTGAAGTATGTCAGACAATCATGCTTCTAGATTGAAATTCTCCAGATGATGCAATCTCTAATCATAAATGCTTCTCAAAAAAATCAAGGATAGCCAAATTTAGTTGTGTGCACTTGTCACATCTCAAAGACTGCACTTGTTTAAAAATTGGAGACCATATATGCATGAAGAAGCTTTTTCCTCTCAATAAGAATGCTTGCATTTATAATAGAGCATTATAGGAGGTGGGATGTGGAATGATGAGAGAAGCAAGTGATGGGTGATTATTTTCTAAGCACAGGATTGAAACTTTGTGAACATGAGTGATTGAGTGCATGAAAGATGAGTTAACTGAGTAAGTCTAGGCTATGTGATAACTGAGTGGATGAGGCATGGGATGACTGTCTAAGGATATATGGAGGTATGTGAGATTTTCTTTAAGAGTGAGTGAGGTTATAACTTACATGTGGAGACTGGTGAGGTCTGGTGAATGAGTGAAGGCTGTGAGGCAGGATGATGGTGAGTGATTGAGGGTATGTGAGATTTTTTTCTGATGACTGAGTGAGGTTATAAATGTGCTCAGTGAGTGACGTTGGATCATGGTGATTAAGTAAAGGCTAAATCATGGTCACTGAGTGATGGCTATTTCAGATGAAACTCGTGCTCGCATAGTAGGTTTGAGTGAGGCAGGGAAGACAAGAGTTGACTTTTTGCTATTGTTAGAGTCCATGTTAGAACAACTCAGAGGGAAGTGAAGAAATTTCGAGAAGATGGAACCTATAAATGCAAACCTTGTGGTGGAAGTCATGCTAAAAAGCTTAGTGATAGAGATGTCCATGTTAGTATACATGTTTGAAAAACTCATCGTCGCTCGACACTCTCTGAGATAACTAATATGTGTTCTACTCAAGTGTCTAGATCGACTATTTGAAGGGCCTTACATGAGAGTGGCATTTTCAGTCGAATTGTTGTTAAAAAACTTTTTTTGACACATCATCACATGTCTAAACGATTGGCATTTGCTCAAAAGTATTGTGGGTGGACTATAAAAGAATGGGAGAGAGTTGTTTGGACAAATGAGTCTACCTTTGAAGTTGGAAAAAATTCTAAACAAATTCATGTTTGAAGAAATGCATATGAGCGCTATTCATCAAGTTGTATAGTTCCAACTTTTAAAAGTGGGAGAACTTCTTTGATGATTTGGGGTGCATTTGCTCGAGGGCCAAAGTCACAAGTTGTTTTATGCCCAAAGATAGACGTTCTGCTAAGGATTTTGTTGAAGTGGTCTACAATATCGAGTTGCTTCATTTTATGAGTAGAGTGCCACAGGGATTGCTCATGGAAGATGGCGCACCTGTCCATCGTAGCAAAGTATGTGAAGAATGGAGACAAACCCACCTTTTGGAGAAGCTCGATCGGCCTGCAAATTCTCCCCATCTCAATCCAATTGAAGACCTTTGGAAGATTTTGAAAGATGCCGTGCAACATGGCCCAATATGTCCAAAAAATTTAGATGACTTGAAGATAGTTATTGAAAGAGAGTGGAGGTTAATCAATGGTACAAAGCTCCTTCAACTGTCATTCTATGCCCTCTAGGTTACAAGCAATGATTGAGGCAAATGGAGGACATACACGTTGGTGGATTGTAAATATTTTTTTTGTATAAATTTTTTGACCTTGAAATTTGGCATAAATGTTGATATCATAAACAGCATGTTGTGCCAAAAATTTCTTGGTAAATAGACAATTTCTCAACCGTTGGGAGGGTGTCAAAGTTGGTAGATTGTGGTTTTCTTTTTTTGTATTAATCGTTTGGCCTTGAAATTTTTGTCATATGTTATTAACATAAAGAGGTTTTTGTTCCAAGAATTTTATGGCAAAAAAAAAAAAATTCAATCTTTGGGAGGGTGTCAAAGTTGGCAGCAGTGAAACAATTTCCACAGCTACCAATGTTGGTAGATTTTGAATAACTTTTTTTCGGTGAATCTTTTGGCTTTGAAATTTGGCATACATGTAATTAACTTAAAGATAATTCTTTGGTAAATTTTCGTGGTAAAATATAAAGTTTTGAGCTCTCAAAAGGCTTTCAAAGTTGGTAGTACTGAAATATTTCTCACTATGAATTCAAAAACGACATTTTGATTGGTACCCCACTGTACAAAACTATGGGAGTTTTTTAGTTGAGTGACATCGAAGTGCAGATGATAATGAAAACAATGAAGTGTATGTATGGCCTACAACATGGACCGGCATGCAAGATGAATTGCATGTATTGCAAGCAAAAGCATGAATGTTTAAGGACTTGTACGGGGGTTGAAGTAGAGCGGGCAACATCCACTTGTGGAAAAAGATTTCGGCAAGGAAGGTTGTGTGCATCCGGTATTCAACGTACATCATTTCACATTGACATACATCTTTGATGAAAACCAATTCTACCAATTTCCCTCAGCAGGACACATATATGTACTTTGCATGCCTTGGTTTATATTGTAGAGAAAGTTCTCCATCTCCACTTTATTTTCGTATGGAACTTGCGAGATGAAGAGAGGAAATCAGTTGCAATATATGCAATGGAGAAAACTATGTTTGCAATTGGTGTAGACGGATCTGATTATGTGCTGAAGTATGATCCAAAATTATCTAAAAAATCGAGAATGTTGTCTAGAAGCCGAGCATTGGCGGAGTCTTGTCAAAGAAGTGGTTTGGACCAAGTTCATGGTCTTGGTATGACGAGGTTTAGAAGGACATGCTTGCTTTACAGGTTAATAATCTGGAAAATGGCGAAGCAAGGCTGAAATGTAGGAGAATGTAGGAGACCCTTGAGGCGTTGCCACCATACTTTATTGGGCTGGTTGTGATAGATGAAAAGAGGAGAAACTGTAGAGTGTTGATTGGAGCTTTTGGAAGGGCTCTCGTTGTTGTCCGTGGTGAGGGTCACGTGACACATTATATAGTAAGACAACAAAATTACCTAATTGACTTTTGGTTGCTGCTGTAGGGAAATCTTGAAATATTAAAATATAGTTAGAGAAAGCCGCTATTATAGTCATACGCTTGGTAAAGCCAGTCTATAATAACGTTTCTACTTTTATCCTTAGTATTTGCAGCATGTACCGGTGAAGCATGGTCCCTCGTTTGTGGAGAAATATGGAAGTGGTCTGTTTGGAACTACCAAGGGATAGTGAAATCCGACCATGCAGTCAAATCATGTAGCCAATACCATGGACAATATGGAGGGACAAAATCCTAGACTAGTGTTATTGAACATCAATATGAGTTTTGGTATAAAAACATACAACACAAATACAATGCATAGTTGCAAAAACAAATTCTTGAAGTTCAATAAACATTGCTTTACCTTAGGGTCATTGCGGCAACATTTTGTAGGCGTTGTACTTGGTAAGCGTCTGGTACTCAAGAAGCTTGTGAAGCATGGTAGAGAGGACGTACTTGACAAGGCATGAAATGTGTTGCACAAGCATCAGAGACAGAAGAGCCCATTGGTGGTTTTGACATTGGATGGAGTGACTTTGATAATGAGACTAACAATGATTGAGGAACCTATGCGATGATGGCTAATGCTGGACAAACTCTCAAACTAGTAGAGATTCTATCACTGCTATTACTTTGTGTCTTTTGTATACTATTTTGGGATAAGAGGCTAAGACATAACATCACAGTACATGTAAAAATGCAATCGTAGATTCTCTAAGAGTGTTGGAGAGTACACTTTTATTATAGTGACAGTTATAACTTGTGATTATTATAACAGGTTGCCGTGAATTTTTGTAACTAATTGAAGTATGCTTTATTTGAACAATTTTAGTATGTGGACAAAAAGACAAGCTCAACATGCTGGACATCAGGAGCAATAGTCCTTGTGTACGGCCACAATCAATAACTTCCTCTGAATGTGCACAAAAGTCATCTAGAGCTCTTTCATTATCAATTTACTCCAAAAACACAACCGAGGTGGTCAACACACAAGTAGACAATAAAAATAATAAATGGTGAAATAAAAGATGCTGCAGCAAAAGACACAGGGTAGCAACTTCATGACTTTGTATTAAAAAAAAATGTCAAATGAAGACAATCCATAGAGGAGTGAATATACTCAATCATGAGTGAAATTGGCATAGTTTAAACAACAATTTGCTCTGGCTCCGCTAAATGCAACAGCGTGCACAACCTGAAGAACCTAGGTTGTTTGTCCATAAAATAAACAGAAGCTAGCCACATTTAATACTAACACACACACATATCACTATTTCATGTGGACCAAATAAAAAGTTGTTGACTAGTAGATGAAAATGCAGGGGCTGCGTAAGCACCATCATAATAAAGCACCATCTTGTAGTAGCTGCTGCCTTTGTGGCGACAACATTGGAAAATTTGAGGATGTTGACATAATTTGAAGGTTGAGTTTTGTTGTGAGAAGTACATGAATTTGACTGACTATTGAGTCTATAACATCACCAGCCACATTGCTCTCTACTTTGCCGGTCACTACATCAGCGATCACAACATCGTCAATTTTTACATGCTATTTTGCCCGCTACTTCTTGGATTACAACATTGTCAAATTTTACATTGTCGGGTGCCACATTGCCGGTTGCTACAATGTCAAATACTATCATAG
Organism: Bryoerythrophyllum caledonicum; assembly: GCA_963971425.1. Classification (NCBI taxonomy): domain Eukaryota; kingdom Viridiplantae; phylum Streptophyta; class Bryopsida; order Pottiales; family Pottiaceae; genus Bryoerythrophyllum; species Bryoerythrophyllum caledonicum. The sequence continues at coordinate 40,607,726 of OZ020514.1, forward strand.
GCTCATGGAAAATAACAAGGACTTGGTTGGACCAATCAAAGTTGGGTACTTGCGAACATGCTTGCTTTAAGGGATAATTGGATGATAAGATAGAAAGTCTTTGTTTGGAATCTTACAACTTCATCTCTCGGTGGCCTAGTAGAAATGCCCATATTTCCTTCTACAATGTTGTGGCAACAATTTCTTCTGAGGCGTTGTTAGTCTCGAAGCCCGTGGCCCATCTTTCCTCCATTAGGCGTAATGTTGCAGCTAAGACAACGAGTATGAGAGCCTAGCGCAACCTAAACCGAACATAATGGATGAAGTAAACATCCGCAAGGAAGGTTTACTAATGGCATCTTTGCTTTGTAGCTTCCGCAAAAGATGCTTGGGAGGGATTGCTTTGTAGTACCATTCCCTCTTACTTCATAGGAACGTAAAAAAAAAATTGTCGGGTACAATTACAACTTTTTTGAACTATCATCACGTCAATATTGGTACTAAAGTTAGTTATTTAATAGTGCTGCGGAACCATTTCGGTACACAGCCGTTGAGCATTAGTAGTCCAATGCCTGATTTCAAGTGACAAAGCTATCAATGCAACCGACACACTAGCAGCACCTTCCATCACCAAGGGCATAGAAGTTGTATGGTGCTCATGTTGTCTCTCACTTTGCCAACTTCATTTTTGCATGTTGTAGCCGTGATCTAATTTGAAGTAGCTTTGATTCCACCTTCTCATGTTTCTTCATTGATGCTTCTGCCTCTTTGAATGTTGTTTCACGGAGTGGTGCTTCCGCCAAAGTCTTTCTACCGAGTGGCTATTGCACAATGGATCCAATGTGTGTATTATTGCTCCTATGCACTGCTTGCGCCGCTTTGTCCTGGCATCACGGCTCAAGACAATAATTCATGAAAAACATCAAGCATTGTTTGGATATCTTTAGGCAAGCATGTAGGAGTAAACTTTCTAAGATTGCTACTCAAATTGTTGAGGCAAATTTACATGAGTACTATACATATTTGAAGCACAAATATTCATTAGGCAATAAATACGCAACGATGTAGTATAGCGTTGCCAAATCAGTGAAGGCATGCTACATCGTACATGCATGAGCACCATACATACCTCAAAGAAAATATTTAGCATGCAACAAAAAAGTACACAAAGAGTCATTGCAACAACAAGATATTTATCTTTGCTAGCTTGACGGCCCTATACACCCAGTCAATTGTCCACTTCTTTGCTTCAAGCATCAATCCTTTTACCAATGTAGTCCCAAATTTGCCATCGCCTAGGATATTTCCTTCATAAACATGTTGGTACATTCAATGAGCCAAAACAACCATTTTTCGTCCACGTGTTGTAGCGGATGTCGATTCTCATTCCTATTGGGAAGATAGGTGCCTGCATATGCCTTCATGGAGAAATTTTTCTTCCTTCAAACGCTTGAATGGAAAGCCCTCATACCTCGTGAAAGAACTCTACGTTGTAGCTCGCGTTGTCACTAAAGAAGAATGGAAAATGCTCAATTGATTGCTTTCTAATGTTAGGTCCTAAATTACCAACCTCAAAAGGATAAGTCCACATGCTAGGATTGGGAATGTGAAGAGAATGAAGAGAGCTCTACCACTACTCTTGCTAGAAATCTTGTCAATAGTGTTTGCATCTAAGTTGGAGGGAAGTACTTTGACGAGTCTTCCATGTTTGTCCATTATGAAGGCGTGCTACAACAAATGGTGTGACTCGTTGCCAGATTAGTGCCAAATGGTGAGACTTTGTGAGATAGAATCAGTGAAGATTGCTACAACGGCTAGTGAGCACAAACGTGACAATGAAGGTAATGTGAGGGTAAGAAATATGTCATATGCATATTAGACCATGAAGGCTTAATTTTTTTGCTACACAAAGTTGACCAACCTACAACAAATGGTGAGAGAAAATAGAGACTAGTGAGATAGATTGGTGAGAGAGATTTAGTGAAGGCTTCTACGGAATTAGTGAAGATTGCTACTACGATTGGTGAGCACAAACATTAGACTCAAGGTAATGTGAGGGTAAGCAATATGCCACATGCGTATTAGACTTCAAAGGCTCAAGTTTGTTGACACACAAAGTGACACAAATTTGTGAGGGTTGCTATGGAAATAGTGAAGATTGCTACAGCATATGGTAAGACCTTGTGAGATTGAAGGTAATGTGAGGATAAACAATATGCCACATGCATAAAAGATTTTAAAGACCCAAGTTAATTGTCACACAAAGTTCACTTCAGTGATGATGTGCTACAAAAAAAAGGCTAGGCCTTCTACGGATCGTATTTTTTCTATACAATACTTGTACTCTAAAAGACTTGTTTATTCCAAATATGTATGTTGAGGCATGGTTTGTCAACACTATGTAATCTTTCATGTAGTGAGTTGCTTAATAAAATATAGTGGCATAATATTTAGGTTTAAATAACCAAAATATTTATGGTACACCAAAATATCTTAGGATTCAAAGGAATTGTTAGGATTTTGATATTTGAGATAGTCCTTTTTTGATGGTCCCTAAATGCTCAAGATTTGAGTTTTATGCTTTGGATACATGTAAATACATTCCAAACTCTTATAGTTGCATAAAATCTTCCATTATGATTTTTGTGGATTCTTGTGTTGGTTCTTTAACATTTTTGTGGTATCAATTATGAACACTTTGATATTTTCTTTGGTATACTTTTGTTTTTTTTGGGTACACATGAAGGTCTTGTAGGAAATCAACTACACTCAATATCATGTTTAGTAGCCACAACATATGGTTTATTAATGCTATAAGGATTTATTATCTATGAATCTTTCTTACCAAAAATATTGACAATGATCTCCTTTTTAAGAGCACAAATATTATATAAGTTTTTAGAAGATTTTATACTTTTAGTTTAATGATTTTATTTCAATACTTTTACTTTATATATATTTAGGCAACCAGGATATCATATGTATATATATATTTATATAAAACAACATGTAATTAAAAATAACTTACGCGTATGCAAATTTTAAGTAGAAATTGCCTTTAGCTTATTGGAGACAACAAAGGGTTGAATAGTATAGCACATCTCGTTTGCTCTATCTTTAATAATTATTAGTATTATTTTAATTATATATACTATAGTATTAATTATATGAGAGAAAGAGTTATATCCAGTTATAGATACTTGTGCTCCTAGTAATAAATCCTAAGGCTTGGTTCACAAGAATAAATCTATAAAGAAGACTACTATTGAATTTAAATAAAAGATAGGTGGATTTGGTCTTTTAGGAATTAAGATAAATATATAAATATATAAAAATAAATATACATTCTAATGGGTTCATATTAAATTTTTTTGAAATGATTTATGATTTTAACATGTGACATAGTTTGACAAGCATTGAATTAAAACATCCCAATGTTCAAGGTCGATCAAACCTTAAATATTATAAGGTCCTACTTGTGGCCACCATAATCCACATGTATGGTGTTGTATCTAAACATGATAAGGTTTAGATATTGAAATAATCTCCAAATGAAAGATGCTATTTTCAAATCAAAGATGTGAGTCTTGCTAAACTTTAGAACAATATTTTGTATTGTACTAAAAAATATATGTGTCTTAACATATAGTTCTTGACTAAATTTTAAGGGCAAATTCTTAAGGAATTAAAAATTCCTTGGGAGGACAAATTTTAAATAAATCTCACTTTATACAATCAAATTTCACAAATTATTAAGATATCTTGAGTCTTCTCGTATAAGTTAAGAGGAAGATTCTATGGTTATATGTTCAAAAAATTCATTTTGGCATTTTTGAATCAATGGAGTAGAAATATTTTTAATATATCAATATGCTTAAGGGCTTTCCCTAGTGGATAAAGAATCCCTCAACAAGCACTATTGAATCTTTATAGAAATGTTTTAATCTTGGTCCTTTCATGAAGTAGGACTGGTCACTTTTCCAACTAGAAGTACATTTTTCCTCAAACAAACCATAATTTTGTATATTTCATTAGAAAAACAAGGACCAAGAGTAGGAATTGACAAGCACAATGGAGAATCTAGGTGCGTGCAGTCATGAGGTTATTAACCTAGGCAGTCATGTAATGGAAGATTGCTAAATACAACTAAATAATAACCAACATTAAATAAACAAAAAACATAGCCAAACACAACTATGCTTAGCACACCCTAAAGTGCTTCCTCTGGTTTGAAAAAGAATCCTTCTAATCAGCTAGGTCTAGATTGCACTTAGAAGACTATTGCCACCGTGATGTCGCTGCAACAATTGTATGCATCCAATCAAAGATGTTGTCTGTTGCCGAATCAATAAGCAAAAGGTTATTTAGAGAGGATAGGCGGGATTCAGTGTAAGCCCCATCTTGAATCACCAAACACAACTTTGTTGCTAATTCCTTGGTGAATCCACAAGTTGTCTATCCCCGAAACAAAACCATGAACTCTAATTGGAAGGCCACGCACCATACCAATGACAAGTCCACAAGGAATTCAAGTAATTTCATTATGTGAAACGTGGCTTAAAGACCTCCTACATGATGGGCAAGTCTAATCTTCGGACAATAAGCTACAGAGAAGCGGCGTCCAATAAACCATATGCCATCGACGTTGGCAATGGTCACATAACAACATTAAAGTCGTCGCTTTCATCTCACCACACACAAAATACGGAAGACCATCTGGCACAACCGCCAACACAAGATGAACGGGCCATCAATGGATAAATGGCATGGAGTACAACTCCTAGAGTGCTCCAAATAGTCCCGGCCATTGTTGCCTTCCAGGAACAAGATATCACTGGGCAACACATCTTTCACATATAGAAAAGTGCGCCTAGCCTTGACGTCCAACATTGTGGGCGCCTCACGTTCCAAATAAGCGTAATCCCTTGTGGAGGAATGCCGCAACTGAGGTTAGTAGGCAACGCTACAAATAGGAGCGTACCGCAATGTGTCACGATGTTGAGCAATGAATTAATTTCTCTTTGGCCATTGGCATGGTTCACTTGAAGAACTCTACTCAATAATGTAAACTCAGGGCCTACACTTCTAGATCGTCAAAATCCACAGCTAGAGCAAATTTTTCTTGTACAGAATTTGATAAAATTGGCTACTGTCTATACAAAAACCGATACGAACTCATATGAGCTAGTAAAGCCTGCCGGCTGAACTGATACCCCTATGGAAATCTATGATATCATCTGATTGCAATCATGGTGGCCACCCTGAAGTAATCAATATTTCCCTAAGTCACGCTAAATAGACTAAACCACACGCTTTGCCAAACCGTCATTTTCAAGATGATTTTGGGAAGTGTTACGGTGGTCAATCAAAGCTTTGGTGCACAAAGCTTTGAAAGCACCAGTGAACTCATGGCCCTATTCAATTAGCACCTCAATTGGAGCTCCAAATTGAGCCAACATCTGATCTAAAATTGCCATGGCCACCAAGTTTGAAGAATTCAGCGACAAGGCCACGAGCTCAATCCACTTGCTGAAATGCTCCACCAACACCAATATGTGTTTGGCTCCTTGTGAGATGAAAACAAACAATTTGGCAAAATCTGAGGACCAAGGGTATCCCAAGCCTATAAGGGAAAAGGCTGCAATTGCAGTGACAAAGTGTTGAAGCTGGATCGGACCCGAATACATACTTCACATTAACAAACATACATGGCGGCTTGCTGATATTTGCTGGTCCACCAATAAAAGCTATTCAACATTGCATGAGATCGCGCACTCAAAAATGACCTAGGTTTTGGTGTACTTGCTGTACCAACAAAGCCCTCTGATCTGGTTTGGGAATTATATGCCAAGTTCCATTTGGCCACACTCAAAATAAAAGGCCGTTCTCCCAATGGAACCTTGCTATTTGGTGTCCATCTTGATCACGCTTCATAGTAGAAACAACTAGACGAAGTGTTCGATGATGTAGCTTGTGCAAGACTAGAATATCTTCCTAAACATTGCCAACAACTTGGGCCTTATTCGGTTCCTCACCACTTGCCAAATTGCACAATGCACATGCAGAGTGAGACATCAAAGTGAATTAAGCGGCTACATGACACCCCGACAGTGACTCCTTGTCATAGTCTCCATGTCACCAGGCACCAGTCAAATATTCCTTCAATGGACTTGGATTGCATGAAAGACCATCCGCATCCAAGTTTGTAATGTCGGCCCGCTGGACAATTTAGAAGTCATACTCCGATAGCAAGAAGGCCCACTTAGCAAGCTTGCTGGTAAATTTGTCAGACTTCATGAGCCACTTTGAGGTTGATGAACTGTCATCAATATAAATTGTTGCCCACACAAATAGGGCCTAAAATGAGCTATGGCCCAAATCAGGGTCAAAACCCCTCTCTCATATAACAAATAGTTGCACTCCGCCTCATTGTTGCTCTTAGAAGCAAAAACAACAACGTACTCCCATCCTTCTGAGTCAATACCGCTCTCAATTCCACAACATATTAATCTTTGTGCAATTACATTGGCCGTGTATCATCTTGATAATGCAGCACATGCACAGAATCAAACTTCAGCTTCAAAGTTCCAAATGGCTGCTGCTGCTCCCTTCTTCAAGCCTAGGGTTGATCCTTTCGTGTAAGAATAGTTAATGGCTTGGAAATCAAGCTAAAGTTCTTCAGAAACCAACGATAGAAATTTGCCAAGCTAAGAATAGTTTACAACCGTGACACGTTTATTGGAGCCGGAATCTTTTGCAACGCATCTATCTTAGTCTGCTGCACACCAAGGTCCCTTGAAACAATTGTATGTTCCAAATATGGCAACAGATTATGAAAGAACTTGCACTAGCCATGGTGCATGCGCAATTTTTACTAACGTTAACTCTCGAACACCGCCTGAAGATGCTTCACATGCTTACGTGGGCTGCTATTAAAATTGTTGAGCAAATGATAAATTGGTTAATATCCTGTCCGTCACCCTCTGAAACTAGGCGAGTGCGTTCTTGAGGCCAAATAGAAGAAACTTCCTGTAGTAAAGTTGATCTGTTCTATCTTGATCAACTCCCCAAATGCAGTCTTCACTCCATCATCCACTATCAATGGTAATTGGTGATAACGGGACCGTAAATCTAGAGTACTAAATACTCTAGCATGGTCCACTGCATCAAACAACTCCTCCAGCATGGGCATGGGATATTGATTTGACTTTGATTTGCCATTAATTGGCCTATAATCCCCACATATTTGCATCTCCCTCTAGTAGTTAGAGATGCCTTTTTTCTATGGCATAATTGTAGCACAAGCATACTTGCCGTTGGAGAGCTCAATTAAGTTGGCGGCCAACAACTCTTGACTACAAGTCCGAATCTCAACTTTCTCAGAAAGACTAAGCTTATACGATCGTTGGAAGAAATTTGAGTAGTCCTCCTCTAAGTGAATATAAATTGGATTGCCTTTGTTGCCCTCCATTTATAAAGGCTAAAGGCATTGTAGCTTCAATACGAACAAATGAATGCTTGTATCCTTTGTGCCTTGGCATCGGTAAAATAGGGCCTTAAATCCTAGGGCCAACCATCAAACTTTGTGGTGGTCTTTTCTACCGTTGAAGACTCATCGCATATAGGCATGGCTTGTGATTGCAATTTAGTAGCAGAGAGGGCATTCATGCCCCCAAAATCCTCACTCATAGAATCCACAAAAAATCCGGTATCATGATGATAAAGTCAAGAATAGCTATCATGAGCATCTTCTTGACCAAGTCCTCCCCCAAAGTGGCAAACACACTGTAAACTTGATACTCCTCTGCTACGTGCCTCTTCAAACAAAAAAATAGCTTCTTTCCTTCACCCTTTGTGAAATGTGGCATCGTTGTCGTCTTATCATTTGAGTCTATGCCTAACACACGTAGATGGTCACATGGACAATGCCAAACTGCAAACCAAGGCCATAAATCCAAACGAGAGTGTTGAGATCAATGACTGGAACCAACCAAAAATGGCGCTGACCGTTAGAGAGATTTGATGTTGTAGTGGTGCTTGTCAAAAAGCCCATCGCTTGTTCACTCTCATCAGCAAAAGGCTCTTCATAAGTTTGGAAAGTAGCATTTTAAAGCATATTGAAAACGCATGTCCGAAAGCAAAGGACTCTCGATAACACATCAATGTGGGAAACGCCACCCGCGTGAAACCTACTAGGCTTACCACGGCCAATGGTAGTTCATCTTTCTTCGTAACCTCGATAGACACAGTGATAATTTAAGATATCATTGAGCTCACGACAAACATGCCATTGCACCTCAGCCAGTGCAGAGGTGAGTGTCGCCAAAGTAGCTAAGTTGGACCACATCCAACGTGGTCAATGGATGTAGGAGTCCAAGGCGACGGCATCCACAAAAGGGGGGATCAAGTAGGTAATGGATGTAAGTACCATCATGGCGCACCTTCATCTAAGTGTTTCGATTAACAGTACATTCTTTAAAATGTACCCTAGTGGTGTTGATTGCTAGGAAATCCACCACTAGATGAGCCTCAAGAAATCCACAGAGACCTGACCAAGGGCCATTCAATCCTTGTCGAAGACTTTGTTGTGAAAGGCCTCGACAAGGCCATCTGGCAATCACCACATCAACGTAATCCAACCAATAGTGATCATCCTTTAAAACCAACGTCTCATTATGTGGCAATTTGACAAAAGAACTGTAGATCACCAAAGGCAGTGTTGCTGTGGACACAACGCTAGTAGAGGTTGAAAGTAATGGTTAGCGGCATGATTGGTTGCAATGCCACTATCTACGTGGATGTACCGCCGTACCTAAGATAGCCACCGACTCCATGACTTTAATATGCATGTTGCTCATGTAATTCGAATATCCACAACATAAATGCATATGCCTCTTCCAAAAGCCTAGAACCACATGGCAAATTTGATGGCAACACACTGTACCCAATTATAGCGTCTGCATTTAAAGCCACCTTATTAGCTGAAAAGACAATGGAGATGGGTTCCTTTCCGCTATCAGTAGTAGACCACCAACTTCCAAGGCCTAATCTATGCTTTGTCCATCCGATTATCCACTCGAAAATTGAGTAGATAATTCATCTGCTGATGCACGACAATATTGTAATTGGTGGCAGCAGCCACAACTCACTGAAGAGATACATGGGAGAACAATGGACCAACTTCCATGCCAAATATCAAGGGCAATAGATGTTGGATTTAACTCGTGGCCTTCTCCGTTCCCCCAATCGTTGTGACAATTGCATAAAAACAAGGCTCAACGTTGAGCGCACCTAAACCCAAAGGCTCGGCTAGCTGCTTGCCAATCATCATTGGCTGAGCCCCGGCGTCAATCATAACATGTAGAGGGCTAGCTTGTATAGAGTTGTCGTCGGTATGACCACCTACCATCACTTCGTTGTCATTCATCAATCATACTACTTCTTAACTAGGCTGCAATGTTGGACAAATAGGCCACTCCAAAAATCAATTAATGATCTTGAGATCATTGCCGCATAGGTGTGGATGCGGAGTTGGCCTCGAATGCAAAAATAGCCTTTGCCGCCAACTAGGCCCGCATTGCCACCAAATCTATCTTGATGGGTGGAACCTTCATTGCCTACCATACCTTTGATGGTGGCAATGACACCTTTCCCTTCAACATACTACCCGCCAAGTGAAATACACCACATGGTCAAAAATCTGATGTTATAAAATCTTCACCAGCAAACATATGCAATAGCAAGGCATTGTATGCCAAGGTGTGTACAACGTCTCCATGAGTAGAAGAACTGGTGGGGTTGATGACGGATGTGATCCAACAATCCTGCATGTGGTGGACCACTAATATCCTACTCAATGGAAGAAGGTGCCATTGCTTATGTAGTAGTCTTAGCACGATTGGAAACCGCTGCTTTAACTTCTGCAAAGGCACTATAGCAGTAAGGAGGAGCGATACAAGTAGGCAACCAAAACTATAGGTAAGCTCTGACCCCTAATCAAAAGCCGTGTGCCTACCACTTGCTCCAATGAGGCCATTGTTCTCAATTGCTTTTTCAACTTACGAATTTTGGCGTGAAGTGCCTTCACCACATCTGATCTAGTAGCAAAAGACCTTGGGCGCTTCTTTTGATGATAAGCAAAGAAATTATTGTCATTGTGGCTAGACTTGCCACAATGTAAATATGACACATGCTACTCACCCTAGCCCCTAGTCTTCTCGCAAGGCTTCGCCGCTTTGGTCTTAGGCTCAGCCTTCACCAAACCTCATGCTTTCTTCTTCAAACAGTTAGGATCTCCCTTAGTATGGCCGACCTTTCCACAAGCCCAATAATTAATTACCTTCTTAGATTGTGCATTTGCCAACCTAACAGTAGAACCCAATATTCATTATATTGGGAGATTTAGCGACTCCCAAATGAACACATGTAGAACATAAGAGCTAAAGTGCACATCTAAACTTTACACTATGGAAGGATGTGAGTTTCCATTAAATTGGGAGGTAATGTCTACTATAAAAAATCCCTAGAAAAACAAGTACTACGGTTTAGGGTTACATTACAAATCTAACCATAATATTGAAAAGAAGAACACATTAGTCGACACTTCTTTTATACCACATGTGTTTATTGAATATGAATAGCTAAATATTCACACTGAAGCCTTAGAAGTGACAAAAATCTCTCGTACCTACTAACTTGGATTAACACCATGCTCCAAGTTAGGTAAAAGTGAGCTCAATGACCAACAAATAACCACTTATAAGAGAATGAGCTAAACATATTCTGATGAGCCTTTTCCTAATTCAAAAGAATTTCAATTCACCTTGTGGAATACACATTGGCTAAAAAAATAAGTAACGAGTGTCAAATGATGGTGTTCAGAAGTAGAAAAAAAGTTGCACACACGTCAGCTCTCTTCGAACTAAAGTGTCTTCATAGCTTAGAGGTGCAATGAATTCAAAAAAACAATTCCACACACTTTAGCTCCACTTGATCAAAAGTGCGCACCATTACCAAGTACAGTGAACTAAAAAGAAGATTTGCTCACACTTTAGCTTCACTAGAGCTAAAGTGTGAACCAACATTTACTTTCTATCATTCACCATCAAGGCAATTAGTGGTATTATTGGTTTCAATATTAAAAGCAATTTACCACATTGTTGTTTCAAAAAAGAAACAAAAACATACTACAACATATCACTCACACGCAAAAACAATGGAGATATATTTCATAGCAATCATTGGCATCACACATAGTCATACAGAGTGTAATCGAATACAAATACCTATAATCTCAGCACCAATGGATCTAACCATACTACATAAAGTATCACGCATCAGAATCCAAACTCTAGGAAAAGAAAAGTCCATTTATCTAAGTCTATTACGATATGGACCTGGCAAGTGCTTACAAGGAGGCCTTGATTATCGCTACTTGCCCCTTCGGAATTATTGTAGTTGAATCTTGAACATGACCTCCATCCCTCTTTGAAGACCTAGGTTTTCATGCTGTCAAAATTGAATCGGTACTCTCCTACGTTATGGCTATCCCCTTTTCAACTGTCCAGCGAAGGTTGCAATCTGTATTCCAATCTCTATAGAATTTCATAACATCCCGATTGCACGATATAAGGCGGAAGAATTGGATACGGACGGTGTTTGGCATATCCGGGTTAGAGTTTGGATCTGAAATTGCTTAAGCAATCCAAAATGGGCGCTCGTCTCCATCACAAGGCCGCAATGCAACAAAATAGCCAGCAAAAAGATCACAATCAACTCTAAAAGAAGGAAGTGGATGATCACGTCTCTAGCCAACAAAATGCTCATCTTCACGGTACTCCTCGCGAACCTCTCCCTCCGCTGAGAACTCATCTTCAATGGCATGGGCAATTCGTGTCCTAGGCCAAAAATCGTCTTCAAATGATATCGGCGCATCCATTAGAAGACTTAGAGCATCTCTAACGTCGCGCCAATAGTACAATAGCGGCTCAAAACGTAATTTGGCTTCAACAGACTTCCACGATGATTGCTCCCAGTGATCGATGAATCCTGAAAGTCCCTTCACCACCTCAAGGAGATGCCGCATTGTAGAAGGCTTCGATGGTTGGAAAACTCTCCTTCCTCAATGCCATACTCCATTGTCCAAATAATGCATCTATATCATCATGTGTATGACCAACTAGCATGAAATTAACATGTACCTCGCGGAAGATGCGTTTTGCAACAAGAAGAGACCAAAAACAGAAAACAAATCTATTTTTGTTATCACCAACAGCATTGTCCATTTGCACGTTCAATATTGGAGGCAAAGGCCTCCCTGGAACTAGAATATCTAGAATTTGCCCTAATGGATCCAAACACATCTCTACACCCCGTAATACTGCCGCATACAATGGATTAGAACTAGATTCTAGAAAGAGTTGCCGGGACGATGATTTCGGAGGCGCCTCCAGGTCACACAATAGTTTTGCGAACGACCCGACAGTGTAATTGGCATCATGGGAGTATAAACCAAGGCCGTAATGGGCGTAACGCTGGTCCACATAACCATGGACAAGCATGCCTGTGACTGCAAGAGGTAACTTCAGGAGCCCATCTAAGTGCTTTGCTTTATGTGAAAAAAATGGGGAGGTGGTCTTGGAGTGATCCATCTTATCATGCATGATGGTTAGAACTTCCTGGGCGACGACTTTGATCGAAATCGATTGAGGTAGTACAAGTCCCAATGTGCGAAAGCAGAATCGATGTGAGCTTGCATCTTCTTTTGCCATAGCAGTGATGCTTGTGTTCCAGGTTGAGTTAGCTTCTTCTGATCCTGGTATTTGTCACACGTAGAACAACGGGCAAAGTTGTCTCTTCCTTTCTAGGCATAGTACTCGGAAAAGCTCACTCGCCGAATCTTACTCAAGCTTGAGGTTGATATTGGTGGCAATTCACAGTGAGCGAGATGATCATCAAGAAGCGGCATCTGATCCTTCCACTTAATACTTGTGAGGCATGGGTGTAGCTATGAGCGTATGACCTCTTGGCTTATGCAAACCGGTATTCCCGTGGTGTTGAGCCGCATGACCAGCGGTAGCGTCCTTCGCATTTTGATAGAACGTACTTGAACTTACACCCATGATTTTCATCTAGGCATGGGCACAAACGTCCACACCCTCTAGGATCACAACTTTTCTACCCGCAACATTTCTATGAAACTATCTGTGAACGTCGAGTTTGATATGATTTCTAAACTGCACGATGGTCTCACTGTACAAGCGCGTCCGGAGGGCTTTTATTTTATCTCTAGGGTAGTGTTGAACACAGTTTTGAATGCAACAACTATTGCTCGCAACTACGTTAATGGAATGAGGGATCATGAGGAATTCAACATTCCTAGACATTGTTGGACGAGTATTCCTTGAGGAATTGTTGTACAAACAGGTTCTCCCACCTAGAGGTTTGTTACGCTCAACCAACCAGACATTGTAAAAGTCCCTAAGGCAATGATGGAAGAGACTCACAACGTTGAAAAAGACTTGTTGGATTGGCCAGGACTTAAACAAGTATCTCCATTCATCAGGAGCTTTCTCTTCAACAAAAGTACTGGACACCTGTACTACAACATTAGAGTCTCCAAGAAGTCCAGAGGAACCTAGAATTGCACTGGACCGGACATTGCAAACCAACCCCTCCGCAATGCTAACACCCGAATCATTGTGAAGCGAAACAGTCATCCCGACCTAGAGACGGCGAGGAATAACATCAAAGTTAGGAAGGTCTGGGTTCACGGGAGCGTTGACATGAACATCGTCATCGTCCAAGGAGGACATCCTGTATTCCAATAATAAAAATATTAGATAATCCTTCCAATAAGTATGGGTGAATACCTTATAGGAATGGAAATCAGTGCAGAAGCATATGAAGTGGGAAGTTTAGTTTGAATTGAGGTAAGGTCTGGCGCTTGGAATAAGGACTTGCATTTAATTGAATTGACATTGTAGAACAAGCAAACTTAGTTCGACTCGAGGAAAACTCAAATGGTACTACATGAGAAGAATACAATTTCATGTCAACGCTTCTAATGCGATTATGAAATAATCACCCTCTTAACAATTACATTTTAGCTGGACCCAAGCTAAAATGTTGAGCATTAAACAATATGACAATTTGGCTTGAGTCAAGCTAAACTGTCGTAGGAAATAAGGTATGACAGTTTAGCTCGAGTCCATCGAATTAATTGTTGGTAATATGGTATGACAGTTTAGCTTGAGTCGAGCTAAAATGTCGTTGGTAATATGATATGACAGTTTAGCTCGAGTCGAGCTAAACTGCCGTTCAAAATAAGGTCTGGCAGTAAAGCTCGATTCGAGCTTAGATGTCCTTCCGAGATTATTGTCGACATTTTCGGGCATAATATGAACAATCTCTTCAGCTTATGAATCTGCCTTTCTGTATTCTTGAACCCAAATCTTTGCGTTAGTAATCGAGAAACTCATACTTTCGCTTCAAAATTACACTAGCAACTGGATCTAGAGCAATAAGCATCAGTATCACATCCTAATTGCTAGAATACACGGAGAATGCAAGAAGTAAACTTTGTGTACCTTATGAAGCAGACAACCGGTGCGTTGTTGCCTCGCGCAAACGCCCTGCTCAACCGTGCGCAACCTATAAATGTTGCCCTCCTCAACCTCCCACAGTTGTACCACCACCAAGCCTCCCACCCACCAGCCTTGCACAACAACCAAATTGAGAAGAAAAGAAATGAAGAAACTGGTCGAGGTTCGACGAGGTTAGTCACGGACACACGATCGTTTCAATTGCGGGCTACGATATCAGAATTGGCGGGAGGAAACTCTTCCTTAGCCCCTTAAAAAGTGCAAATTTGAAATCTCGGCGGGAAACTGAATCAACTACTTCCCGATCGACTAAATTAGGAAGAGTACATACCTCAAATATACTCGCACATTCAACCAATATCCACGAATTGTGAGATTAAAGGTTACGGTAACGCTCAGGGTTAGGGTTAGGTTTAGGATTTAGGATTTAGGGTTTAAAATTTAGGTTCAAGTTTAGGGCTCAGGGTTTAGGGCCCTTAGTTTAGGTGTTATCCTTCTGATGGTATTTTATTTCAGTTTTCTAATACTTTGAATATTCCGGATATTGAGAATTCAACTAAGGTATAGAGAAATGTAGAGAAGATATTGAGATGATTAGAAATAAATTGTATTACAATACAAATAGGACTTATCTATAAAGTTGAAAGCAAAGACCTTAACGAACGAGTAGCAGTAAAAAAACAAAAAACAATTTATACATGCACGTGTATTTTGAGCAAAAAAGTATGTATTCAAACATGCTTTGGACATCATTTCTTTGGGGTTTTTAAAAAGTGCATAATGTTACTATTTTGTAATCAATTTAGAATGTTAATTCTTTTGCAAAAATCCCAAGTGTCCCCATGGTCTCAATTTGGAATTGAAATTGGTTACTATCCACTAAATACTCAAAGACTGAAAATGTGCGGAAACTAATAGTTGGATTAAAATATCTTATTTTTGAGTTCACATTGTATTATCTTGAGTTTAGGGTGTGACAATCTAAGCATGACATGAAAGATGTAGGAATTCTTGACACTATACAGTTTATTTTATATTTCGGTGTGAAATTAAAGACTCTGTCATTTGTAAAACATAGAGAGTGGAACAATATTAAAAGATTTAAACAAGAAATGGAATGACCTCCTCATGACAAAAAAATGATAATCAAAATATAAAATATGACTATTACAAAGAAGAAAGATACACTTAGTGCATCAAGCATAATTTAATGTTCATAATGTAAGTTATTTTGGATTTATTTATACATGCAATAAAAGAATAATTGGTTTTTGAGCACGTTCTAGTGGTCGCAAATTATATTTTAAATTCTCAAAATTTTGTAGAAGGATGATAGAAGACATGGGGCATATTACTGAGTATTTTATTTGCTCATTGAACGTCTTCAATAAAAGTTGTGCTAGCCAAAAGAGAAACTTCTCGATTGCCGACACGCCGAGCAACTTAAAAACCTTTTGCTATGACACACTATGGAATGTGATATTTTCAATACATAGAAGTAATATTATAACCTTTGATATTGTGGAAAAACATATTATTTTTCTAATGAAAAATAAGATTATATCCCAATTCATTCATTTTCACACATTGTCATACGTTATCGATTTAGAGTACCAATATACTTAGACTTCATATCCACTGAAGACTAGGAAATTGTCATTTTTTTGTTTTTTAATATTATTATTGGAGATTTAGATCTACATATTTTGAAAATCCTTTTAAAATTCAAAAGATTTATATCCCACCTTGTGAAATACTTAACCATCAAGAGAAGTAGGGAGTTTAAAATGATTGTTTGAAGAAGTGGAAATACACATTGCACACACATCAGCTCGGTTTTTAGCAGAGGTGTGCCCCATCACTATGTGCAATGAACTAAAAGGAGTGTGTGCACACACTTTAGCTCTAATAATGCTAACGTGTGCCCCATCACTAGGTGCAGTGAACTAAAAAGAAAATACGCACAGTTTAGCTCCACTAGAGCTAAATTGTGCAGCATCACTAAATGGAGTCGATTAGAAAGCAAAAATGCACTCTTAAGCTCCACTACACACAAGATGGCTTCTAGTGTAGTGGACACTAAATACGAACCCATACACTAATTGTAAATTTACAATAAGTGTAGTGACAAAACTATATTACACAAAATGTCAACTACTACACTAAATGTCAATCCTAGTAAATAGTGGAACATAAAGTTTTTTACTTGTGGACAGTTAGTGTATGAAACCTTAAAAATGATACTGTGTACATCTTGAGCATCAAAGTAAAGAAGGGTTGAGTGCATGTAGAAAAATAAGAATTTGCTAGAAAGAGCTTGGGAATAATAGGACGTAGGTATGGAGCAAAAGGAAAATCTCAAAAATTGGACAAAGTAGAATGTTCATATGGAGGGAAAATGAAACTACAAGTAGAAGATTGAAAAAATAAGATCATTCTCTTGGGAACAAAAGTGAGAAAACAAAAGGAATATTGGAAAAGGAAAAAACTTAAACATACAATAAATATAGAAATACAAATAAAGTATTCATTAGATATCCATCAAATATGCATTCAATATGCAATTCATATTTAGTAAATATTCATTAAATATTCATTGAATATTCATATACACATTGATTATACATTAGAAATTTATTAACTATTCATTAATAATATACTAATGATATATTAAATACTCTACAAATAATCATAAAATATACAAATTTTAATTAAATTGTCATAAAATATTCTTTTGAACCTCTAAATATTCATTAAATAATATTTAAATATTCTTTAATTGTTCATGAAAGTTACTGATATACAAATATACATTGAATATTCTTTAAAAATTCATTACAAAGTCATTAGTTTTTTGCTAAAGATATGATTACACATTAAATATTCATTAGATATTTCTAAATAATGTGAAAGGAGTGCAAGAGATGGGAATGAGAATAGTTGAGAATAAGAGGATAAGAATTTGAGGTTGAAAATGAGCCAGAAGAATAAATGCATGGCGACTGGTAGGCAGAAGATTCTAAGCTAACACTATCTATCAAATAACAAATTTGTATGCTAGAGTAGGGTTTCGATTGAGGGCTAATACAAAATAAACTGTAGTAGGTGAACGATTGAGGGATAATATTCATGACCATGGCGACTAATAAAACTAATTGCCAACTTGTTGGAAAACAGTGTACTAGAAAAAAAACATCTCCACCGGGGCAGAGGGTCTGGGAGAAATGCCGGTATGCAGGAATAAACACGGTAAAGCCCACTCTGCGACGCCCAGGCCGGTGTCCCGATCCACCGCGGTGGCGGCGCCGGTTATACTGAATATTAAATTTACAAAAAGTACAGGGGACACCAAAATTCCCCGAAAGCATGTGTCCAATCATGAAATGTCACATGGGAATTAAAAAAACAATAAGAACCCAAAAACAATTTGGCCAACTACAGCGTCAATGCTGGGCTCTGGCGTTCCTCTAGAGTGGCTAATTTGGGGACGGGTGCGGGGGAGAAAGGGTAACCCCCCTCCCGTCATCACAAATTGGGGCACCTCTCCCCTTGGCGTGGAAAATTCCTCATAAGGGGTGGAGATGCTTTAACTACACTATTTGTACCATCACACTAAAAGCAAAATGAAGTGAAATAAAAAGGAAAAAAATCACACTTTTGCTCTATTAGAGCTAAAGTGTGCACCATCACTAAATGTAGGGAATTAAAAAGAAAATATGCACACTGTAGTCCCAATAGAGCTAAAGTGTGCACCGGCATTGATTTTAAAACTATACTACAACAAGATGTGGTCTTAACATACTTATTGTCTATTTGATTCTCATAGTAAAAAATATCAAACTCAGAAAAAAGAATAACTTGAATTTTAGTAATAGAATCTTAAATCCTAGCTTGAAAACTATTTTAAGTAGCCTTTGCGCCTCTCCAACACCTAATAACTGGTGTTGGAGGAACTTATATATAACGATGGTAATGAATTTACTCCTGGTGTAATGCTAGAATTGAGTTGGCTTCCGTGCAATAAAAGTTTGTGTATTATTGAAAATATCTCAATTAATAAGTCTTAATTGAGATCATACGGTTGAAATTAAAAATATTTTAATTTTTTTGCCTCCTGCTCATTGCCTCGGAATAAACAATTTTGTAGTGTTTTAGGCTCAGAGAAATTGTCTAGGAAATGTATGAGTAGAAAAATAGTAAATGCGTATAATATTTTACACTTAACCTAGTGAGATTTGATTTCCTTCCTGAAATTCCGGGTATTAATATTGAAGGTGAATGATGCGTGATGCATCCATCAAACATACCCGAGGGTATTATCCCAATATCTCAGGGTGGATCCCGAGGGTATTGAAGGATTTCCACACGGCTACAAGATTTCGACCCTCCACGGCTTTAGGTGCCCAAGGGAGTGCCTCCACAAAGTCGTGACGCGAGTCTACTTTCCCTCATTGTTC
Source organism: Bryoerythrophyllum caledonicum (assembly GCA_963971425.1). Lineage (NCBI taxonomy): Eukaryota > Viridiplantae > Streptophyta > Bryopsida > Pottiales > Pottiaceae > Bryoerythrophyllum > Bryoerythrophyllum caledonicum. Next base: position 40,626,765 of record OZ020514.1, read on the forward strand.
TGTGCATGCTTTGTTGTTGTCGTAGTTTGCGTTAGAGTTGTGAGTTGTTCGTGTTGTGAGTTGTTCTTTGCGTTAGAATTGCCGCTTATATTTGTGTTGTTTTCTAAAAGGTTTGCTGAGTTTGTGTATGTTGTAGCGCTGGAGTTTAGGACTTGTTGCGCAATATTTCTGCAAAGCTTTGCTTTGCTGCGGATAGGGTTTGTAGAAAGTGAAGATTACTTTTGTTTAGGTTGTTAAACACGTAGAGTCAGAAACGGCTATGCGCGGAGGACCGACGTGAACAGGGAGAAAGACGTGAAACAAAGGAGCCAGATTTCTCACTCTTAAAAGTAAGTGCACACATTCATGTTTAAATGCATCGTCTTGCATTGCTTTTGATATATGTGTTGTTTGGTGGTATTTTTGTTGTTAATGTTTTCTGTAGTGGTACTTTCTGGGGTGGTATTTTTGTGTGGTGGTATTTTCTGTTCGGTGGTATTTTCTGAGGTGATATTTTTTTGTGTCTCCATTGCTTTTGATACATGTGTTATCTTGTGGAATTGGTGGTATTTTCTATAGTAGTGTTGAAGTTAGTTTTTTTTTTTTCTGGTGAAAGAGGCAAAGTAGCCACTAATTTGGTTTTTGTTTGTATTGGAATACATTGTGAGTGCTTATGTTGATTTGAATGTTCAATGTGTTGCTTTGTGTTTTGGTGTGTGTTGAATTATTGTGATTATGTTGCGTCACATTCTGTTTGCATGTTTTTCTATTTTGTTTTGGTCCTCAATGCGCATAAAGTGTGTGTGTTCAGGTTTGGTGTTTTGGGATGGAGTTATTGGATGATTGATCATGTGTGTTTAGGTTCGGCAACTTGTGTTTGTATTGATGTTGAATGTGGTTTTTTCTTCATGTAATATTGTTTGTCTTCATGATCGATTAGTTCACAGAGTTTGTGATATGGTTTGTAAGGAGGTTGTGCTTCTAATAGTTTGGAATGTTATTCTTCTTGCAAGACATCAAGTTCCAGCAGAATATTACTGTTTTTAAAGGTTATAAGCAATGGCTGAAAGGTAAAATCCATACTCTCGCCTAGGAGCCCTAAACCCTACGCCTTGAATATCATATGACGGAAGACAAATCTGCACAAATATTAATAAAATCAGCATTTCGGTCAACACACTTTAGCTCTTCACTAGAGACGCACTAGACTAGTACATTTTAGTTCGATTTGAGCTAAAATGTATAGGATCAGTGCATCTTTGGCCGCACTTTAGCTCGACTCAAGCTAAAATGTATCAACTCAGTGCCTCTTTGGTCGCGCTAAAGCCCGAATCGAGCTAAAGTGACGTTATCATCAACTCACAAATCCAGTCTCTTGAAGAAAATACCCCAAATTTCATATGAGACAACACACTTTACCTCGAATCGAGGTAAAGTGTGAAACAAATCACCTAAACCACAACCCAAACACCACTACTTTCAAAGCTATAAACATGGGAGAAGTCCAATTCACGGATGACATCGATAAAACAAAGAATTCTGCTCGTTTCTGCCTCTCGTGCAATTTCTAAATTAAGCATGAACTTGCTCACCAATCCAACCACTAGAGAACCATATTTTAAATGATTTGTGAGTGCTTAGATCAATGAATAAGTTGATGCTCGATTTAGAAGAATGCAAGGATAAGGTACAAGTAGAATCATTGTGTTTATCAATGTATGCTAATCGGATGATTGCATATCGTAGCAAATCTGTAAAACCATTCTATGTACTGTAGTCACACTTTAGCTCGAGTCGAGCTAAAGATAAAGCATTAGCTTGAATACAACCATGTTAACCATCGTGTAATTGGAGTCAAGTATCTCAACTCAAGTCTACTTCTCGTGTAGCTTCCTGAATCGTGCATGAGCTTGAGTCTCGTTCCAACCACTTGAGAACCTCGAAGCCTGAGGTTTGTGAGTGATTGGATTGGTTTGTAAGCTTTTCCACGGTTTAGGGAGTTGCACGACAATTTCACGCGAGTTGATTCATAGGGTCTGCTGATGTTCTTCAAAATAACTGTTTAAATGTTAATAAATTGAACTAACCAAGTAAGTAATTGGTCACACTTTAGCTCGAGTCGAGGTAAAGATGAAGCATTAGCTTTAATACAACAATGTTAACCGTCGTATAAATGCAGTCTAGTATCCCAACTCATGTCTACTTCTCGTTCACCTCTCATAAGTGTGCATGAGCTTCAGTCCTGCTCTGACCACTTGAGAACCTCGAAGAGTGAGGTTTGTGAGTGATTGGATCAGTCTGTAAGCTTTTCCACAGTTTTGAAAGTTGAACGAGAAGTAGGCATGAATTAATTACAAGGTTCTAGGGAAGTTTTCCAAATGACTATATTTTGTTGCAGAGTTTTTACTGACATACTTTGTATTTGGGTACACTTTTGCTCGAGTCGAGCTAAAGATGAAGCATCAGCTTAAATACAACCATGTTTAACGTCTTGAATTCTTAGATTGGTATCTGAACTCTTGTCTACTTCACGTACACCTTTCTGAATCGTGAATGCGCTTGAGTGCAGTTCCAACCACTTGAGAACCTCGAAGCATGAGGTTCGTGAGTGATTGGATCGGTGCATAAGCATTTCTACAATTTTGGGAGTTGCACGAGAAGTAGACAAGAGTTGATTAATTGGGTCCAGGGAAGTTTTTCAAATAACTATATAATGTTGCAAACTTTTAGTGACATACTTTGTATCTGGGAACACTTTAGCTTGAGTCGAGCTAAAGGGTAACCTCTCCAACTTATTTGGATTATCAATTTAGAGATCTAAAGTTTGTGCTCGATTTCATATGCGTACAAAAATGAGAGGGACATGATGGTGACTCAGCTACAGCACTTCTTCCAGTAAAAGCCCGTCGACCTTGATGATGACAATGGAGACGACAACAACCACTTGGATTGGTGGGAGCTCAAGGACCCAACAATGACATTGAAGTGGACGCTTCTGTGGGCCCCCTATACAAATTATCTTGTGTTTGGTCAGACCTTTGTTGGTGATGTCGTTGAACCCCAACACATCGACTACACGACTAGGATTATTGATGTAGTCCACAAAGATAACAATTACATTAAGTTGTCCTGTGTGACAACCACTGAGTCTGTAGAGCCATATATGTTTACTATTGTAGTGATCAATATTATATCTCCCTTCTCTATCGACAATTGTGTTGATTCACTTAGGGCGTCCAAATTTGAAGAAGTAGTCGCTCAGATTGACCACAAAATCTCACTAAAGAAATGGGAGACTAGTAGTGGTCAGCCGCTTAAAGCAAAGGCTGTAGCCAAAAAACTCCACGTCATTCTATCCAGAATGAATACCTTTGCCGCTCCAGAGAAGGCAAAGACAATCGCGGATATGCGCCCTTTATCAATTTCAATAGTATCAGGGGCCAAGACCGGTAGCTAGAATCTGAGTCAAGCGTGGGTACCGGTTAGAATACAAGGCGCAAGAACAAGTTGAAGCACCCTGCGCAACACGCTGTCTACTTCCCCCGTCAAGAAGCGCTCAGCTGCCAAGAAGCCGGAGACCTCTTCAAGGAAGAAGACAAAGCTCATATCAGAGGAGGAGTTGGCCAATTCGATGGCCTCTGTACTCTCGGAGCTCCCTCATGGGCCCGGGTAAGGAGAGACAGTGGACTACACCAACGTCCAACATATTTACCAAAAATTATGTAGTGAGTGTTAAGGTTGTTTCTTCCTCCGAGACAGAGAGAAGAAGTTCGAGCTCGACGTGATGAGGCTGCATAATGCACCGCCAGAGGGGTCGATCCGTGCATTCGAACCTCGGGGCATGGAGGAGTTGATGCATTATCACATCGAAATGTCCGACAAGACATAGAAGCAGACTCTCTACGTCATGCCCAAGCTTGATGTTATGCCAACGACGGTTGAGGACATCATCAACTGCGACTTCTTTATCATCAACGGCCACCATAGTGTTGTAGCATCAAAGGCGATGATAAATGACAACGTCTCGAAGATAATAACAAAGCACTTCTGAACCTGGCAGTGTTTGATTTCTGGACAGAGGATCCGGGGAAGCTAAGGAAGATTTCCACATAATATAATCGCTTGAATCACTTGGTCCAGTTCAAGTCGACTTGGGCAACAAATATCCTCGGCTCTTGTGCTTTGTGGATCCACGCTGGGAGACCAATGCCACCATAGGCATTTGCGAGTCTCACACGTCAGGTCGAAGAACGGCACTGGAGATTTCCAATGACAAGAGTTCAAAGTAATATTTTCAAATCAAGCTCAAGCAAGTTAGCTCGAAGTGAGCTAATGTGCAAGTTTTCACCATATCTATATAGTGTTGTACATAGATTCAAATTGCTTACATTGTATACCCTCAGGTTGCAAGTGAGCTCGACTCGAGCTAACTTGCAATTTTCGGACTCTGCTTGACTTGATAATATATATAACTATGATAAACTGATTCGACCTCGTTTCTGTAATGTGCAGCCATTTCTTAACGCGGTTCGTGAGCGCTATGCAATGATTGCCGTTGCAAAGAGCTAGGCAGAGCTCAAGAAGGCCGGAAAGGTGAAGGGGCTGTCGATTACAAACGAGGTGAAGATCATCACCGCGTCCGATGAGACCTTCAAGCTCAGGTTGGATGTCATCTCTTCGGCGGCACACGGCAACCTCATCGACGTCGATTCAACTTTGACGTTCTTAGCAAAGTTCAAGGACGCAAAGTCTTGGGTCCCGGAGAAGGATGGGGTGCTGACGCGCAAGTTTCTCAAGTTTTTCAGCAACATGACAGAGGCTGATTACGCGAAAATGTGTAAGCACATTCTCAATCCGTCAGGGCCATTGCGGAAACTACCTTACCTTAAGGTGATTGTGAAGCAACCGAATTTTGTGCTGGAGGATTGCTACACCGCTTGGGACTGGGTCGATTGGAGGAAGAGGAAGGAGGTCGCTCGAATGGAGCTTCAAGTGATCTAGCCGGAGCTGGGCCTTTTCAACAACGCTAGAGCGTACTTTCGGGCCAACTGGCGGAAGTTCAAGAAGGACTACAACAACAAGGCTTCAAAGCGTGCGCTCTTGGATTGGGGTCCATCGGATTCGTACTACGTCAACACAAGGCAGACACACTTTCACAACTGCAAATGTGAAGATCTCTCTTCGTATGCAAATGAGTTCTTCAGAGTCTTCCTTGATGTGCGGTCACAGTACGATCCACCACAGAGGGCCTTGCATTTTCATTCATACAAGGCGCTGACAAATTCGCTCGAGACATGGCCCTCAAATTCGTGGCGCAACCAAGGCTGCAACGTGAAGCTCGGCATCATTGAGTTCTGGAACATCTCTGGTTTCTCTAGGAAGGCAAAGTCTTCGTTGGACAAGCCCTTCTTCGACGAGTTCATGACGATGTTCGCATCGAAAGGACACCCCCCTCTCACCGATCTTCCAGCCTAGCTCTTCATTTGCGGCGACGAGCAGTCCCAACTTTAAGTGAAAGCATTTGCAAAGGGCCTGTCCTTGTGCCATGCATACGATGTGCTGCAGTCGACGTATCTTCCCTCCGAGAACAAGCGCTTTGGGGGATTTGCTCCAAAGAGCAACAACGCTCTCGACCCTATTAGCCTCCTCTTTCTCTTCAAGAAAGAGCTCACGCAGATCCCGGCCATGAGGAAGACCTACGCACCTCCGGAGCATGTGTTGCACACAAAGCTTTGCAAGTACAACAAGATGGCGTACTCGATGAACATAAACAAGTTGAGGATGTAGTTCTTCATCAAGGTCCTGGAACTGTTTTGCAAGAATGGGGAGGCAGTTGTCCAGCTGGTTGGCGGGACAAAATTATTAACGGCGAGTGTGGTAAGTTTTCTTGCAGTTTAGCAGTCGAGCTAAACTATAGATCCCTTCCTAACTCGTGGATGGATTGTTTTAGAGAGGTTGTTCTTATGCTATTTGTAGAGTAGCACTTTAGCTCGAGTCGAGCTAAAGTGCCTACTTAGACATTTATGCTTTTGTACAGGTCTTAACAATCGCGTCGTATCCTTTGAATTTGAAATAGCTAATTTTTAGTATCCGTATTTCTTTGCATTCCATTTAGCTTGATTTGACCTAAAGTGTAACTTGTCTAATTCATTGGTGTGCAGATGTTGGATCTCAAGGCATTCTGTATCTCCCACGACACCGATAAGTCGGACCTCGACGAAGCCGTAGAGGTCGCGTTGACGTTGGATTGAGCCGATTTTGTCGTTGGTGCATATCATGTCAACGGGGAGATCTTCCCCGAGCTTGGCAAGGCCGTTGCCAAAGGGAATGAGAAAGCAATTATTAACCTCATCGATAAGGAGAAGGATGTGGACCCGAGCCCCTTGAGTGTGTGTCCAAGCTCGAGTATGGCCACTACAGATGATGAATCCACTGACAACTTTAATGACGTCACTCCGCCGGAGTTTCAGAGTGGCTCTCAATTTGAAGCAAGAGACACAACTAGTTCATTGCGGTAGCGACTCGAGTTCCCGGAGTTGGATTCGGAAGATATCTCCGAGAGGCCTCATTGAGCTCCGACCTTGGGCAGGTCATCCGCTCGGCCCACGTCCAAGAAGAAGAAGGTCGCCAGCGGGAGCGGCCGCTCTCCGTTGGCTGCAGCTAGCAACGCTCAGGACGACAGCAGGTTGATCACCCTCAAGATGAAGCTTGAAGAGGAGGCCATCCAACGGAGGTTGATGGAGCAGTGGCTGGCGGAGCATCACAAGGAGCTGAGGAGCCTGCAGTTGAGGCGTGACGAAGAAATGAAGAGGGACCAATAGCATAGGCATGCCAACATGATGCTCTTGTTGAAGAGATTGATGGCGGCTAAGGTGCCTGCTCTTGCCACAACACCGCCCGCAGTTAATGTTGCGATCTCCTAGCCTCCCGTCTCAGCGGAAGAAGGGATTGTGAGTCCATCCGGCGGTTCACTACTGTTCTCTCCGGCGGGGCTCAATCGCTTTTTGTTCCTCCATCTCCGTCGAACCGCCCATCTTCCCCTCCAAAGTAGCTCGCTCGGTCGTTATCTGTGGAAGATGTCCCTAACTCATCGTCAGGTTAGTGTAATGTAGTTGCGAGTGTATAGAGGCAGAACATTTTGTACATGTCCAATTTTGTACTCCAATTTTTTTGTTAATATTACAGTGCTCAACGAGCACTTTAACTCGAGTCGAGCTAAACTACTTGACATCTGACGACTGTGCCTTGTATCATTGTCCTATGTGTGCATCAGCTGATAGGTTGAAGTTGTTGAATATTCCATATCTAAGTTTCGGTGATGACGCGATCGCTCACCCAGTCATAGATGAGGTCGTCCAAACTGCAGTCCCAGTCGTAGAAGAGGTCGTCCAAGCTTTGGTCGTGCTTGTAGAAGATATCAATCTAGATTTTGTTGTCCCACAGCCACCTCTTCTTGTCCCAGAGCCAGGCCCCATAATGATTAGGGGACACTTGGAACTCCTTGGCAGCATGCAAGGTTCGTTGGGATCAATGGGGTCCGAGACAAATTCCTGCAAGACGATGAAGTTCTTGAGGTATTCTTCTAACATTTTCCCCCATGACGCCCCTACCCCGTTTGCCTCTTTTGTTCTACGTTTTGTTGACCCGTCATTGTTAATGGATCTGTAGTTATATTGTTCGTTCTCCTAGCATTTTTGAACCAGGTCTGCAAGGTATCAATAAGTCGTGCTAGTAATCTAGAAGAAATACCTAGAGTCCTATCAGATTTCGAGGGCAGGTGGTTGAATGTTGTGCTGGACCTCAATGGGATTCTATACATATGTGAGCCTACGTGGCAGGTCAGGGGGTTCAAAAACTCTGACTCGTCCATACACTCGGCTTTGCTGCCAACCAAAGTAGGCCCTAAGCTAGTTCGAGTGCGCCTTGGTTGTGTTCAATTCCTCACGAAGTTGTCTAAGTTCGCCATCATCACCATCTGGAGTTCGATGATGACATCTACAACACGTCAGATATGTAAATATATATTTCAGCATGTCCTTCCTACCCTCTCACGATCTTTGGTCAGGAGAATTGCGATAGGGTTCCCTAGCGTAGAGTCGGTATCAGAACAATCTACATGAAGGAATTTGGCACTCAGAAGGACATCTTCTTGAAGACGTTATTGAACCATCTCTTCAGTAGGTTGGGTCGTGAGTATACTTCGGCGAATATGCTTGTCATTGACGATAGCCCGATTAAGCACATGCTCAATTTGCCGGAGAACGTCCTTCTACCTCCATCATGTTCGCACAATCATCATGGCGCGAGAGATGATTCTGTACTGCTGGAGTATCTGTTGCCATATCTCTCTGACCTTCATCTATTTCCGGGTGGTCTAGCGCAGTATCAGGCCGAACATCCCTCGGTCGAGAGATGTTCTACAATGATCAGAAGACGTGTGGTTAGTCTGCGAGTATCTGGAACGCAATCCAAGTGTCTCAGAATCTCCGCTCTTAATGCCGTCGGGAACGCTTAGTTCTCTATTACGCTTTAGGTCGGATAGAGCTAAACTGTATCAATTGACTGCAGCTTTATTTTGCAAAATTTGTTGGATCATTTTTTGTGTATACATATTTTTTGATAATACAAATTGAGGTGTTTTACCACTTTGTTTGTTTATGCGGATTGGATATCTACTGCTGATGGAATGTCGTCTTGTTTTGAATGTTTGAAACTTTCATCTATTGTTCTGAGGTATGTGAGCGTCGCTTTGGTTTAAAATTCTATAGGACTGTGATTGTCGTACGTCAATGGATTCCTTGTTGGGCCTAGAGGAGTTTGCCCTTTCCCTTCGGAATAAAGGGCTTTTATTGCACTCTACTGCAACCGCGCAGTCAACCATGGATTATTCGACCATGGCAGTGGACGATGGAGTTGTTGAAAGCCCTATTGCGAAAAGCCAATTCATGATAGGATCAATTCCCCTTTGCCATAGTGGCCTTGTTCAGTTCCAGGGTCTCCTCTTTTTAATTCGGATAATTATACACCTGCAATGCGTATTCTTTATGACGGTTTAAGGGATGCTACTTACCCATGCTCACTCACGGTGCGTGTTATGCTCTCCTCCTAGTTATTGCACTATTGAGTCGCTCTTGCCCAGGCGATCTTGGTTTGTTGTTGAGCTACATTGCACCCATGCAATTTATCCACATTCAAGTTCATTTTTATTTCGATGGATGTTAAATGTGCTCTGGATATCTACGCTTGAGCATTTTAGCTCCATTTGATCTAAAGTGCACTTGGATGGATCTTAATGATACAATTTTCATGTGTGCGGTGTAGGAGTATTCAACCTAAAGTGTATTTGTTTGGATTGTATGTGGCTCTATTGTGCAAGAACCATCTGGTAAATATCTCCGCCCCCGTATTCTCTCAGGAAATACTGCTGGAAACAAATGCTCTCCTTCAGCTCACACTCGCCGACATTTGCTGCCTAAATCAAACATCCACGAGGTGTGTAGGCGGGGTTTGGAGCGTCTTCTAGACAGCCCATTAATGCAAGAGAATGGCGCAACATGGACTAGGCAACGTCAGAGGGCTTTTCTGAAGACGCATGTAGTGGTTTAGAGGGGAACTCCCTAGACCATTTAATTAGTGATAAGACGATTGTGTTTTGCCTCGGAGTAAATGAGTGTTGTGTGTGACTTTTTTTCTATGAAGTTTTGAATAAAGCTTGGATTAATGGTAAATGCTTCTTTTGCCGTGACCATTTTGGGACATTCGGCTAATTTGGTCCATCCATGGAATGAAATACAGTATTCTTGGTACATTGTCTTTATGCTTTGGGATAAAAGCAAGCTACACCGATATAAAAAATGTGTCACAAGTTGTTTTTGTAGGAGTAACGAACATTCTTTCGTCTACCGAACAAGATGTACCTTTGTTTCCAAATTTTTGATGATGGAATGTTGTTCCCAACTTGAATGGCATTAAACAAATGCTAAAAATTTGGTTAGTTGATCAATGATTTCATCTGTATGACTGAATTTGTGGGAGAAATATACTTGTCACAAAATACTAGATTTGTATAAATATACTATTTTTGAGTGATTTGTAATACGTATGATGATGAAAATTTGCATGCACATTGATAGGATGATGTGAATGGACTATCCAATAAAAAAAATCAAATTTTCAAATCTAATTGGTAGAAACATGCCGATCGTCCATGGTTCAAAATTACTAAGGATTGGGTCGTTTCTTTAATGGATTTTTGTCAAAAACAATGTTTCATATATAACCCTAGGTCGGCATATAGTGGCTTATAATGTTTCATATTTAACCCTAGGTCGGCATATAGTGGCATATAGTTTCATATATAGCCACTATATGCCGACCTAGGGTTATATATGGCTTTTTTTATAGTGGCATATAGTCACTATATCCCTTTTTTGAAAGATAAGTTTAAAATATACTAAAAATATACCATGGTCTTTGCCCAAAATAAGGTGGGTGTAGCATGCTTTCACCCTTTGCACCTACAAATGTCTATATAAATTGATACTTCAAAGATCATATATCTTCAAAGTCATGGAAATCTCCCAATATAACGAATATGGCGTTGTAGCTTTAGCAGCTTTTTGGGATTGAAAGCTTCCATCATGGATGTGATTGGGCCTGTAGGATCCTTCAATCTAATAGCCTTTTCAAGGTCTTCCATGTTGACAAAAGTTTGCGCTGAAGTATCCTTGTTCTTGAACTTGAAGAGAAGGTGCTAGTTGATTGCCTCATGCACCCACTTTTCCAGCTTGGATAAGAAAATCTATACCAACTGGCGTTTTGTGAAAACATCGCCTGCCTCCGCAGACAACCGTGTCAGCCGGGTGTATATAGTGCAAGCGGTATCTTCCTTCTCCAAGCAAAATCCTAGATGCTCTCCATTGAATCAAGCCAAAATCCTTTGTACTCCATCCACAAATGCTCAAGGAAACGTACCAGGGGGTTGAAGGCCGGCGGAGGGCAAACCTTCGCCAATGTTGTATGTGTGGTTTGGGCCAACAACATACAAGCTGCTATTGAAAGGGTGTGCACCACTAGCACACGCGTGCAGTGGATGACTCTAGGTTGCAACAACTGCATACTTCTAAACCAAAATAGTAGTAAAATAATTGACTGCGGCGTTCAAAAACACAAACCCCTCCAATTTGTATTGCCAATATAGGTGGCATAACAAGCCAAGAAACCAATCCAACACTAAATTTGAATTAAGTGGCAAAATTTCACTCACATCCAAGTCAAAAATGCCCTTGCAAAGTACCTCCAAAGTTTACACACTAATCTTTATATTTTCATTTTTTGAAGCCACATGAAAATGCAAATTTTTAAGGTTCTTAAACTCAAATTTGACTTCCTTCTTGCATACAATGATTATGGGAGTCTTAAATTGCACATACAATTCAAATATAATAATATTGCAAAATTTTGAATTTGCGAAATGCAATCCCAGCAATTCTTTCGCACCAAAACTGATGGTTTAAGGTTATGGAGCACGGTTAAGGGTCGTGGCGGAATAACACACCTATGTTGCAATTGGGTGAACATTATTGAACACCCTTTGTTGCATTTTCTTTGCCTAACCTCATTCTGAAACATCAATCTAGGTACCTACAAAAATTTCAATCCACCTAAGCTCAAATTAAGAATCCAAATAAGCAAACTTAAAACGATTTTTGTGTAGTGAGAATGTAGCAAATTATTAACGTAGTCTAGAGTCTCGCACTCTAGAAGGCGAGAATCAACAAGTGTAAGTGGAAACAGAGGATGCAAAGCCTTCAGTAATAATAACCCATCACTTACAAGCAAAAAAACTCGGTATCACACACTAAACCCACTCACAAAGTTTGACTTTACAAAGACGTCAAGTAAAGCGCGTATGTGCCGCTATACGTGAACATGCCAAATTCCAACAAATGAAATACATATGTGGTGTCACAGACGTACGTCATTAACAAACGTAGATTAGAACTAACTAATCTATGCTAACATTGTGCAATGTGGTGCGGTCCTCGATGCCACATTTAGTTACAAGGCCTAGCTTTGAGGTTAGTTGATAATGTACAAAAGCTCATGCCTATGAGAGACCTTGCCTTATGAATCACATACGCGCATGGTACAACACAAACACATCGTCTCTGCGGTCACCAATTGTTGCAACGTGGACTGAGCCTAAGTTGTAGCACTAGCAATTTATCCCATGATTTTTGGTACGCCCTCCAAATTCAAAATATAATGTTATTAATGCATAGACACCTTCAAATATATAGGCCTTTGGTATATCCGGTTGTATAGGCTACTTGATTCAGTTGACATGGCGACCTCTGAGGTAGTGTGCGAGGCTGAACCCCCTTATATGGCCTGCTATATCACGTCTTTACGAGTGCGTAGTTGTGTAATTATATAGCAGCCAAAATGAATATTTTTTCCACATTTAAGATTTCTCTAAAAAAAAAACCCTAAGATTCTCCAACAAGGCGTTAGTGCAACAAGTTGCCAATTTAAAATTCTTGTTTTGGCACTTAATTTTGATACAAAAGTCCATTATTTTATCATGATCTACAAATAATTATATTTGAATGATATGAATCTAGGATTTAAGGGACAATAATTTCAATAATTGTTCTTTATTGTACATCATTGATTATTTCTACAAAAGACGCCTGTTATTTTCTGTTGATTTTTGCCAAATACTTTATATGGGCCTTGGTAGTATATCTGATAGATTTATCCAAATAAATTATTTTTGATGTAACACCCTAATCCTTGATAAACTACTATGGAGGAGCCTTGGGACCTCTAAGGAGAAGACTCATGCATCGGCTTGGTCACTTTTGAAGTAATTTGCAAACTAGTGGACCAATAATTCATCATTGTTTGAAGTGCGGCCTAAATTTAAATTCCTTGGATCCATGTTGTATTTCCAATGAATGTTGTCAACCTTGCATGCCGGAGTCTGATGGATAAATTCATAGTGATTTTTGTAGTGACTAGTCACAATGTATGTACCCACTCTTAGGCTTGATCGCACGTGTGATTGCGTGTAGGGTCTAAAAGCACCAAACCTCAAATAATTAGAGACGTATCATGGTACAATTTGGATATATATATATTTGATTATACTACAGTATCATTTAGATATCTGTAAAATATCCAATATTTCACCTATTTAATATCTAGATAAAGAGTTAATGTGTAAACTCACCCTAAATATCCAAGAGTCTCCTTGGAAGAAGAAATTTTCAGTACTAATTAGTAATAATCATACTACTAAAATCATAAGCTCTGAGAAAAATCAATTGCATGTTGACTACGTAGTTTCTGTGCAATTGACTACAGTGAATTTTGATTTTAAAAAATCAAAATTAAAAAATCAAGAAATCAAAAACTCAAGTACTTGCAACTACTGTTCTATGTAGTTTTGAGTTGTGCACAACTCAGAAACTCTGTTGCGCAGTTTCTACGATGTTCAAATCTTGTACTGAGCAGATTCCACTTATTAAATTTTTTTTAAAAGCAACAATTCTCAACCTATTTCTTCAAAAATTTATTGTGTACTACAAAGTTTTTATCCTTTATGAGTTTTCGGGTTTATGGTTTAAGAATTTGTTTGCCTACCTCAAAAAAAATTCCTTTTTTTTTAACCTTTTTTATAATAAAATTTAACCATTGCAAACTCTAGGGTTTGTGATTTTTGTTATATTAGCATAAATTTAAAGTTGCAAGTTCTAATGAAATTGTTGAGGTGTCAGTTTTGTAAGTGAAATTTCAAACTCTGAAATTCCACACTCCAAAATTTCAAATTCTGAAATTTCATACTCCGTAATTTCAAATGTTGAAATTTTCAAACTGAGTTTCAAATTGAGATTCCATGTTAGAATGTAAAAACTTAAAAATCTAATATCTTTTTCTCTTTAATTTGTAGTCCATTGAAGGTAATTTTTTTGGAATAGAGTGGAATTTTATCAAAAACTGCAACTTTAATAAAGCACAAATTTCTAAGTTTATATTTTGTAGTATAATAGTTGCATTAAAATGGTTGGACAAATGCGCTGCAAGGCAAGCGCCAACCGCTAGTATTTCCTATAAAATTTCATATTCTCAAAAATTTCTATTTTCACAAGCAAAAAATTGCATATGAATCCAAGTCAAACATTTTCACACATTGTGGCACATTGTTGAGCAATGTACCAAAAAATCTTCTTCTTCTTCAAGAAAATTTAATGATCTTGAAAAAAATTCTATTTATTATTTCCGAGGCAATATGTGGTGTGAACCTTCTTATTGACCTTTTGGATGTTTATTCTTATTGACCTTTTGGATGTTTATTCTTATTGACCTTTTGGATGTTTATTCTTATTGACCTTTTGGATGCTTATTCTTACTGATTTGACCAAAAAAATATCGTGAATTGACCATTTTCAAACCTCCATTCTTTCCACAATTTTTTTGAATATGCTACATCTTTTCTCTACTTCTTAAAATTGGACCTAATATCATGCTTAAAATGATGGTAATGAACTTAAAACCTTGTATAGTGCAAAAGTTGGAGACTAAATGAAGTAATCGATTGCTGATTTAGTGATCGCAATGAAAAAAATGAATTTTTTTCTCTACTTCAAACACTATAATCTTTCAGTCCTTGCGATCAAAGTTCATGAAATCTCGAAAGTATGTTACTCTATAATTCTCAATTGAGATCTTACAACTAAAAATAAAAATTCAAGTTTTTTTCTTCCTTATTCATTGCACTAAAATGAGCAGTTTTGAAGTATTTATAGTGTGAAATTGTCAAAGAAATTTAGGGATGAAATAGATTCACCATTGAAAACTTAGATCCTAAAGTACAATTTATTATTATTAGTATTATTATCATCATTAGTATATGGACATCATCGCCCTTGTTGTCATCAATTTTGTCCTAGTTAAATAAAATTGATGGCAGTTAGTTTTTTTACATATAGATTTTTTTTTAATCCAAGACATTCATCCAACCATTTTAATGTACTTTTTATATTACAAACTATAAAAAGACGGAAAACATGATTCACTGCACGGTTGACCGCACAATTAACTACGCGGTTGACTGCAACGTTTCTGTAGTTCACTACACGGTTGACTGCGTGGTTGATCGTTGTGTGGTTCACTGCGTATATTATGATTTAGTAGTATAATTTAAGAGCGCAGAAACTGCTGGAGCCAATAATCAAACTGTAGAATAGGTGAGATTAGTGCCTTCCTTCACCTAATGCCAACAAGTGAGAGTAAGTAAAAGGAAGAAGACATGCCATGGATAACCAACTCATGGAGGGTACCCAATGCGTATTGGCCTTGTTTGACTTTCGAGGCAAGGCCACCAGTGAGAGCTCAACTGAGATGGAGCAACCCAAAATTACACACTTCATGACCCAATGCCAATCATAGCTGATACTTTCAGATTTTGAGTTATCTATTTTGGATCACTTCATGCACCATTTCATGCATTTGCTGGCGCCGTTCCGACTAAAGAAGACAAGGCGGAAGATTGAAAGGCCAGCAAAGAAGCGCACGACGAACTTGGCCAGCTTGAGCACGGGAGAGATTGTTCTTCAAAGGCAAGAACTCTACAACAACTACGTGGAGAGAGCAATTCTTTCTCGGAGCGCAAGACACCCCATTGCGTCGCACCAAAGTGGGTAAAGGAGTTTGATGAGCCGATCAATTTTGCAGGGATCCGAGCCAATGTATGAGTGCGTATGTTGGCGGCGGCGCCCATGCTGATGAGGCGGGATGCCATGTACAGGCATGATTTCTTCAAGGTGCGTATTGGACTCTATGATGAGGGGCCTCTTGTGAGCGACGTCTCTCTGCAATACCCGTATGTCACAGACAACGTTGTCAAGGACGTGTAGAAACTGGGCGCTAAGCCCAACAGCTACGAAATTGCGAATTGTTCAAGCGCAAAACATGTTAACTGTTTATGCATCAATACAATAACGTCTACGGCAATAGGCCCGACAATGCTTACTACTCTATGCACTTTTTTGAAGGCTTACTACGCCAATTTTGTCTACAGGCAGCTCGTGAATTGATGAGCGGGAGCAATTGTCTGTTCAGCATAGATTCAGTCATCAACGCCGAAACCCGCAAAATCTCGGGCTGATTGCAACGCGCGGCTTAGTGGAAGACTTGTGCAAGATAATTGCCGAAGTAGCAGCCAACGGTAGTAGTGGCGGGGTGCAAGATGTAGCGAGCGATAGCAGTGGCGGGGTGCAAGATGTAGCGAGCGATAGCAGTGGCGATGTGCAAGATCTTGTCGCTACAGAGAAGGAGATACGCATTGCTTCTGCTTCAGCGGACGTTGCAATGGCCACTCTGGTGGAGACACTCCGGAAAAGAGGGCGCATTTCAGACGTTGTCCACGGCTGGTGAGAGGGCAGAGGAAGCACTCAAATATGCATATTTTGCAGCCTTAAAGGAGGAACGATGTCTCCTGCGCGTCGCTGCCTCAGATGAACAATACCTCGCTAAAGCCGACGAAGCGAAGGATTAAAAACAAAGCTCAAAAGTTTCTGGGATGAAGACGACGCATTTTGTAGCATGGTACATGCCTTGGCGTCAGCGGTAGCCGAGCAGTGTACAAAGCACAAGTCTGCGATTTCAACCTTGGCGCACCCTCAAGTAGCACTTGCAAAAGCACGGCAATAGAATTTGGCACTTCGGCCCAAGCACGTGTTTCAGTATCCACGTCGGAATCCGTTCCTCCCTTAGGCATGCTTGGTAGCGATACTTGTGCTTGCTGTAACTCAAGATTTGTGTGGAAAGCAGTCGTGTTGTCATCTTGTGTAACTGAGCAGATTGCAGGTCAGTACTATCGTTGCAGGCCATGCAAGGATGTTCATGTTGCTTCCTCACCGATCCACCTCACCGGTCCATGGGTGGCTCGATTTGGGAGGAGCCTAAGCGTTTGCAGTGCAACCACTTTCAAAACATCCTCGTTGCTGTCGCTATAGATGAATGTTCTTATCAATGATCACATTGGAGGCAACATCAAAGGCAAACAGGCAATTCAAAGTTGGTGACTGCTTTGAAGTTGAATGGAGGCGATCATCAGGTTACCTAGGCATCTTTTCGTTTGCTTCTAAGATGCGAATTTTAGATTGTTGACAATTTATTTTTTTAGGCAATCATGACATTGCAGGTTCAAACACTGAAGCCGTGAAGTTTGGAACTTGGAGCGCACGCTCAGGCTTAAGCACACGTTTTGAGTTCCCCAAAGTCAACTAGATTGCCCAAAGTTTAGAGTTGTCTAAAGCTCATATTTTTCATACAAGAGACTAGTATGAAAAATAACAATATATCCTCAGAGTCATAACTACTATGCTGCAAATTACTGCAACTGAAGCAAACAACACTTTTGCTACACCTTAAGTATATGACTGTAAATGAAGCAAAGCGGCACTTTCGTAGCACAAGCCTGTTTGCATTCAGCTGAGCGTCTAGCTCTACGTTTTCACTAGTTTTTCCTATTGCAAAGGTTTGTAGCATTGAGGTTTAACCCTTAAACGACGGAGCCTATGACCGTGGCATCAATCTAAATTTTCAATCAATTTTCAATCAACTGTATGCTCTAGTTTCTCATCAAATATGAGTGGAATTTTTTTTTAAAAATTTCAGAGATGAGATCATATGTCTCAATTATGTTACAAAAATCACAGATTTTTTTGAGGAAATTTGAATTTATCGTGATTTTCTAAAGAAAAAGTGAAGAAAATTCATACTAAATACAAATTATGCTAAAAAATTCTGAAAATTTCACCAGAGGTGGACATTACAAAAATTACAATTTTGCTGATGAAAAACTGTTGATTATCATCCAACAATGTCATCCGAGAAGCCAATTTCTGGCTGCTTCGGCGTTTAAGGGTTAAGATACTTGTGTCTGTATGAATTGTATATATACATTGTATGTCTCTATTGTGCAAAGGAATTTGTACAAGGTATTGTAGATCGTGAGATCACCGGGTGTTGCCGAGTGTCTCAAGACCAAGTCGCAGCATTGGCATTTTATCCCATAATCTTTGATATGCCCTCCAATTTTAGAATATGATAGTAACAATACATAGGCACTGTGAAAATATCGGGGATTTTGGTATACCCTACATGTGTAGGCTACTTGGTTCAATTCATGTGGTGGCCTCTCGGATAGTATGCCACATTGAACCCTACTTATACGGCCTGCTATGTCATGCCCAAACAATAATGCGTAGTTGTGTAGTAAGTGCACACCTTTTTTTTAATTTCGTGTTTCTGTAAACTCAAGATATGTGTTGGGATTTTTCTTTCAATCTATTCAAATGGAAATGTAATAGTCAATTTTAGCATCCAACCTTACAAAATTGAATTCGAACCATGAGCTAAACTTTGGGAAAAATCTACACAACATCCAACGGTTGATGGACTCTATGATCATTGTGTTTAGTGTAGAATTTATTAATGTCATAAGTTATCAAACTATGGCATGATGACAGTGATCACCCGTTTCCAAAAGTATATAGAGTGTTTTACTTTTGGATACTCTATTTTATATACAGAAGTTACTTAAGTACATAAAGTAATTTAATTAAATCTGATAGTGTAGTTTGAGTTAAGTATATGCTCTGTGATATCACGTGGCTGCACTCCACCCCTTTCCCTTTAATATAACAAAGGGGTGGGGATGAAGGTAAGTAATGGCCTGTGGTAGATAATCGACATGAACATTAATTAGACTTATCTAAAGACTAGGGATTAGATTTTACGCTTTTCTTTTGACGATTTTACTTAAATCTTTTTCTTGAAAATTTTAATTATCTTCTTTTATTTTATTGTATTTCTAAGTAAACATAATACTAGTCTCTTTATATCCTTTATCATAATAAATGCAAAAACAATTATTATTTTTGTAACATTTTGAAATCATAGATCTTGAGAATTTTGTAATTTGTACTTCATTTGTAAATGGATTTAGTTCAAAACAATGTTGTTTATCTCTGATGTTAATCAAGTTTGTATGGTTCAGCATGTTTTTGAATTTGTATAATGTAATAAAGAGAATGTTGTGTAAACTCTTGTATATGTTTAAATTAAATATTTGATGACTGTATTATGATCTTCCATGATTGTACAACTTCATGCACTTTAATCAAGAAATTTTATTCACTTTTGTCTAATATTTGAAAACCTACTACAGTAGTATGTAGAATCATCGAGATTTTTTTTATTGTGGAATTTATATCATGTGTTGAAAAATAAAACTTAAAGTTTTGTCTCAAACATGTAAATCATAAGAATAAACAATAAAAATCATGTTACTTACTTGCATAATAAATGATTTGAGATGTAACAAATTCTCCAATATTAATGCCACATTATTATTCTTCGTTGAATATTATATTATATGTAACTAATTGCGACGGCTTCCAAATGATAACTGATGGCATTCTACCATACAAATTATCTATCTTATATCTTAGTATGAGTATAAATTTGCCATACAAATCATTTCCCATGCTAATTGAAGGTACTAACTCTCAAAAAAAAATCATTAAGTAAGAGTAAGTATTGTGTTAATAACATTTTTAGAAGATGTTTTTAAAACATTATTGCGTTTGACTACTTTCCTTCAACATTTCAAAAATATTGGATTGTTCATGTTTTTTTGTACGTAAATCAAATTTTCAGTATATGCTCATTTGACTTCTATCTTCGAGTATAGAAAATTACGTATATACTCGAAGATAGAAGTCAAAATTTTCAGTATATGCCATTTACAAACCCAATCTACCCACTTTATACAATTTTTACTTTTATAGAATTTAAAAAAAATTGCAAATTAGTAATTATATTTAGATGTCCGTCATGTAAACTTGATTGAACTTGATATTGGCATTTCTACATGTCGGAAATGGAATTTCTGAAATTAGTTTATGTAAAGTTCTCTCCACTAGATAGGTGCTTGGTCCAGAAATGTGCGCGCCCAACCAGCCCCTTCGCGTACGCGCGCAGCCCCTTCGCGTACGCGTGCCTCTCGATCGTATGCGCCCGCCGTAGGTCACTGATTTTCTATAAGTATTGGATTTCCAAGTTGTGGGCCCCACTTCCTAGGCGCTTTGGCCTGCAACTGCCATGTGGCGGCTGCTCGCTTGGCACTTTTGGGAAGTTTTATACGGAGTCTATTGACACCTTTGTATTTATCCAACCTCGTCACGCCAATTCAAACCATGGATTCAGAACAGCCATCTACCACTAGCAGTTCCCACGAAAAACGACAACGTGATAAACATCACGCACGCTAAAAGCAGAAGAAGCGCCTTCACGTATTGATTGATGAAAAGATGAAGGCATTTTTTGGTTACGAGGTTGTTCTAGATCTGTGGACAATTGCACAATGTGCAAAATATATTAAATGGTGTCATATGGAGCACTTGTGCCATCCTCGCAATATTCACTAATGCGACATACAAATAGGGCCAACTTGGGGTACTGCACCAATGAGATCTTCAAGGAGCATTGCATCCAAGTGTACCAGCACATTTATGACGAGGTGAAAGTGTGCCGCAACTCAGTAAATTATTCAATTTTACGGATGGTTTACGCGGAGGTGGTTCTTGGCGTACCGATTGATTGGAGGGCAATGGAAATCCAATCAAACTCCAAGACGGGCCAGTCATTGAATTAACAATACCATTTGTGTGGAAGTTTCCGGGAGAAGGTCTCGGGAGAACCATGGAAGTTGAACCTTTGGATAAAAATATTGAGTGGTCGGAAACTTCATTTGACAACTCGGATACTGGATGTCATCCGTCTGTGTGTAGGCAACAACAATTTTCCTTCAAATCAGGCTTGAATAAAGAGCTGTCGATTTCACAAGAAGAAGGGAATGCCACGAAGATGGATGCGGTACCTGAGGAGGGCGTGGATAATAAAAATAAATCTATGGAGGATAACTGGGTGAGTCGTGACGATTATCTTTGAGTTTTGAATTGACTAGAAGAAAGCTTGAAGACAATCGAGGATCTAGGAGAAGAAGTTGACGAGAAGGAAAATGAAGTTGCGGAATGCCACGAAAAAATTCAAGAATTGAAGGAACAAGTTTGGGACAAAGACCAACTTCTTGCAATACCGACTGGCTATAGTGGAGTTTAGAACTACAAAAGCCATATTCATTAAAATGAGACATTTCAGAGTCTCAATTTATCATGGTTTCTAATTATAGTCAATTTACTGTTTCATTAATTTGAGACTATTTATTAAATTGAGACTTAAGCTCGATTGAAATTGCCAACTACTACATCCTAAAAAATTATCATAGCAAGAATAAAAATACTCCATAAAAATTTGAGCGACTATAAATTTGAGTATCCCTAGCAGGGTTCAAAATTGGACTAAAATAAGATAATTACACTCATTTACAAGCTACCTAAAATGCATGTCTTCTCAATTTGAAGGGAAATCAAAATTACCAATTTCAAGAGGTGGTACGTGTTTCAAACAACAAGGTCATTGAAATACCAATCACTAAAAAATTAGCACATACTGTAGAAATACATCCAATTGTTTATATTAATAGAAAGTATCAATGCATCCAGGGTAAATGCACAATTAATCAAACAGACAATGTTAACCACAATTTATCCATCAATAACTTTATAAACAAACGGCAACGTTTAATGATATTGAAGCAACAGAATACATCACTATACGAAACTAAAAATTCTAATATAATTTTGTCTATAAATATGCTACTCGAACATTCAAAGTCTCAATTTCACGATAGACCCAATGTTCAGTACATACTTAGTACAATATCTAGTCCGAAACAACACAAGTTCAAATAAGGACAAGCACCCCCACCTATTTCAAATGACTAGGATAACACTTGCCATCAAAAACCACAAAACGTGTTGAAATCTAATATTCAGCTAAAGATGCCTTGATTATTTCTACATGTGATTTCGGAATTTTGAGTCTCGAAGAACTAGTGTTCCCACAAAGCCTAGGCTTCCAAGCTGTTACAATGCAATCAGTATATACCCAGATTGATTCTGATTCAGATTCTTCTACCCAATTGTTCCCTTTACTAAAATCCCACCCTTGGTACGTTTCCAAGTCCACATGACGTTGAGATGAAGGTTTGTAGTATTGCACTTTAATCTCATGAGTATGTTCACGATCTGGATGTGGATTAGTCAATGCCAAGGCGATCCAAAATGGGCGCAAATCCCCATCAGCTCAATGCATCGCAAGTACATAGCCCTCATATACATCTCTACCAACCCGGAACGATGGAGGCGGACAATGACGTCGTTGTCCAATGAATGGAGGATCTTCTGCATACTCCTCCCTCGATATACCATCTATATCGTACTCATCCACTATAGATGGAGCATATCTAGATAGTGGCCAAAATCCCTCTCGTAGCGAAGTCGATTCTTCCAATGGCACCTCAAGAGCAGCCTTTACACCTCTCCAATAGTACATGATATGCTCATTCTTCCTCCTGTATTCACCTGAGATATCCTCATTTGCCATAGATACTCAAAGACTTAGAAACCCAGAAATATCCTTCATAACCTCGTCATAATTCTCATGACGTCGCGGAATGAGAGGAAGTGGCTGCCCATGAGGCAATATTGGTCTACCATCTACCGTCATTTTCCACAATTGAATTCCTCCATTCTCCTCGGGCATCCGATCCGTGTCAGTACAAAGAATTTTGTACTGCATCTTTGGCAAACCATCAGAGTCCTTGTAAAACTTGAACGCTGGCCCTTCATATGAC
Organism: Bryoerythrophyllum caledonicum; assembly: GCA_963971425.1. Lineage (NCBI taxonomy): Eukaryota > Viridiplantae > Streptophyta > Bryopsida > Pottiales > Pottiaceae > Bryoerythrophyllum > Bryoerythrophyllum caledonicum. The sequence continues at coordinate 40,649,578 of OZ020514.1, forward strand.
CCGTAAAGGCCTCATTGCTGATGCACAAATATCCATCAAGAAAGCCCTTGAAGTCGGGCACCTCATCAATAAGATGTGGAATAATTGGCTTCTCTTCAACATCCATGAATGACTTCATCAAGAGTGGAATCATTGGATAGCTATTTGACTTAAGTTTGGTACTCCATCTCCCAAACATTGCATCAATATCCTCGTGAGTATGACCAACAAGTAAGAAGTTCACGTATACTTCCCGGAAAATACCCAAATGAACAAGTAGGGAGAAGAAAGCAAACACAAATCTATTCTTATTGTCTCATGTGGCATTATCCAATTGCATTTGTAGAATTGGTGGTAATTGTCTTGCAGGAACAGGTTCAACCGATGGAGCCGCAAGGGATCCAAGGCACACATTGGCATCAGTAAGCACAACCTCACACAGAGAAGAAGCTCTCCCTCTTGCTAATAATTCACTAGAAGAATACACCGGTGGACTCTCTAAGTCCCGAAGTAACTTAGCAATGGATCCAACAGTGTGATTCAAATCGGTGGGGAAGATGTCAAGACTATAATGCGCATAATGGACATCTCCATGTCCATGAGCAATCATTCCAGTCAGAGCTACAGGGAGTTTCATGAAGGACTCCGTTGCCTTATTCTTGTGAGAAAAATGGGGAGATGTTATTTTGTTGTGATCCATTTTATCATGGATGATGCAAACAACGTCATCATGTCTATCCTCCAAGTTCTTCCGGTTCCCATAACATAAAATACGATGAGTCTGTTGGGAGGCCTGATGCAACTTCAATTTGGTATCCCACGTATTGAAAACGGAGGACCCTCGTGTACTAGCCTTCTTCAATTGCTTCAATTGGTCCCATCTACCGCAGCGAGCAAAGTTGTCACTCGGTTTCTTAGTGGAAAAATGTTCAAATTCAGAGCTCCGAATTCAACTAAGACCAAACAAAGATATTGGTTTGAGGCCAAATCTTAAATTCACCTCATTCACTTTAGGCAACACTACACTCCATTGAAAGGAGGAAGGAAGATGTTTCGAAACAACCTTGTCCCCAGTGCCAAGTGTAGTAGTCTTGTTAGGACTACTATTAGCAGCATCTTCAAGTAGGTCGTGCAATGTAGCAATTGCTTGGAGTGTATGGGTGCGAGGCTTCTGAGTCCCAGAATTGCTGTGTGCCATCGCTTGCGCTTCATCCTTTGTATCACTTTTGTATCGGTAGAATGTGGCTCGGTTGACTCCCATGATTGTACACCATGCATCTTGGTATACATCAATTCCATCGAGCGTCACCACATGATTGCCATTGGAATCAATGTGCATTTGCCTATATACATCAAGTAAAACATGTTTCCGAAAGTATACACCTCCAATGTCATTGTGAACTTGCGTTCGAAGTACAGGAATTGAACTGCATGGAAAGCGTTGCGTATAATTTCTTGGACAACAAACAACGCTCACAACAAGGTTGATCGATTGTGCAGAAATGAGTACTTCCTTCTTTGGTGAAGGCAGCACTCGTCTTGAGCAATTGCTCTCATACTGTCGAACACCAATTCCTGGACCACGACGAAATACCTTCAAAGCGGCATTGTAAATGCTAGTATGCTCTTGGTTGTACAAACTCACATTATAAAGAAAGACCTGTCGAATTGGCCATGCTCGGAGAGCAAACATCCAATTCAAAGGAACATCATCCTCATTTAAGGATTCATCAATCAGAATCGCAACATGATCATCTCCAAGTGGCCGGCCTCCAGTTTCAGGAATAAAATTGGAATCAACACTCTGACATAGTCCGATTCCGATGTTATTCCCTGATGTGTTTCGAATGATAACGCGCTTCGAAAACCAGGCAGCGCGAGGAATACCCTCACAAGGAGCAACACCGGAAGGCAAGGTTGGAGCAGCTCAATCTTTGACATCAAATGAGTCTCCTTCCATCTACAAAATATCACATTTGACGTGACATTAGTTCAAAAATGAAGTTCATTGAAATATGAAAATTAATGAGCACCTTGAATCCAAAGCAATAAAATTTGGACTAGAGCATTCAAGCACAAAGGCAATATCCAAAAACGCCCAAGTATCCTTGGCTCAAGGATATGAATGAGAACAATTAGAAATATACATGAAAATTTATTTAAACACTATCCTCGATTTGAGGATACTAATAGTACGAATCCATTAAAGTGAGCGACATCTTAGCCGTCTCAAAAAATATCATCAGACATCAAAGTACTCGATAAAATACATTGAAGACAAGTAAAATTAAGCTGGTTGATTATCGACGATTACAAGTTCATTCTCGACTTGAGGACAAATGGAGTGTAGACGATCTCTTCTTTCAAGTGAACAAGCAGAATTGATTTAAATTCAGATTGGCATTCCTTATTGAATAATTTGGGATTATCCTTGAGTCGGGGATAGACCGACTACTTTTAATTTGAAGTACTTTATAGTGAATCTCAACCAAAGAAAGAAATTCAATCTTTAAATGAGGATCTCATTCATAGGATTCGTTGATCAACAACCAAACTAGCAAGAGGCAGTGTTATCCTCGACCCGAGGATAAACTTAATGAGTATCTCATTCATAAGACTCGTTGATTGACTGCTCAACTAACAAAAGTCAGTGGTATCCTCGACCCGTGGATAAATGTAATGAGGATCCTCTCATATGACTCGTTGATCGATTGCTGAACTAGCAATGGTCAGTGTTATCCTCAACCCGAGGATAAATGTAATGAGGATCTCATTCATAGGATTTGTTGATCGACACCCGAACTAGCAAGAATCAATTTTATCCTCAATCCGAGGATAAATGCTTAGTTTAAAAATTGTAAAGTGATATGCTCTTGTGATCATGAGTAGTGTTGGAGCATTCACAGCACACTTCCTTCTAATTGCAAACAAATTCTACAGTGCATTAGAAGTACTACACCGAGAATAATGAAATCAACAATGAAAGAACTACACATACTATGAACAAACTACCGTGATGGGGACGGCCTACGGGCTCGGGTCAGGTAGCCCTCGAATGTTCACAGCTAAGCCTCAGACAACAATCTCTTGATGTAGAAGTACCTTTGAGCGGAAATTGAGCTCTCCACAAAGATGCGCAAACGAAAAAGAAATACAAACACACTTCAGATAAACTCAGACATATCATTGACGACTACTGTGAATGTTCTCAAAACAAGCAAGATCACGGAGCGGCGTAGAAAGAGAGAAGAGAGGATTCAGCAGGTGCAAGAGTAGGAAATGAACTTCTGAAAATGAGCATACGGTAGTCTTCTGCGAAGCGGAGTACAAAAAACGGTGCTAGGCGGAAAAACTCCTTTCCAACGGCTCGAGGATTTGAGGGGCGGGAAATAGTATCCACAGTCCTACTTCTTAGCTGCCGATGTCCTATTTTGGGTTTGGCATACGCACTAATTTCAGTAGGCCACTAGCCCGGAATCTACGCATGCATTGAACAAGTCTTTTGGATAAGTAGTGGCACAAATTTATTGCCTTCAACCCCTAAAAGACCAACTGTCCCCCCGGGATCAAATTGGATTTCGGGCATGTACCTAAAATTTGACCAAAATTCAATTTTCTTAGAAAATTATACACTAGATTGCCTCTAATAAGAGCTACAAAGAGGTTTTCTTTATAAAAAAAATTGGTTTTGCGGTTTGAATGTAAGTACCACTCAAAGTAAAAAGTAGGGACTCCGGACAGCTCCAAAATATTTGACAAAACTTTCTAATGACATTGAGATTTTTCACACAAATAACAAATATTTTCTTCACTTGAAATTTTCAAAAATAATTTTTGTCTTTAGTGGAAAAAGATATTTTATCCCAAGACAAACATTTTCACACATTGCCGAACAACGGGAGAAAAAACTTCATCTTTTCTATATAGAACTTAGAGATCTTCATGTTTTTCACTTTTTATTTTTTCAACAAAAATATGTGGTGAAAACCTTCTTATTGACCGTTTGTACTATCATTCAAAAAAATACGTAGTTCACCAAAATAAATGTGAAATATCAATTTTTAAACCTTTCCTCCTTGCACACTTGTTTTGAATATGCTTCACCCATTTTTTACCTCTAAAAATTGGTGTGTTGGGAAATAACATCACGCTTAAGACAATGGTGAGAGATTTAGACCTTGTACAATGCAAAAATTGATACAAAGTGAAGTCAAAGTCTGCTGATCTACTCATTGCAGGGAAGAAAATGAACCATTGTTTTCACTTTAAACACTATAATCTATCAATCCGTGCGGTGGATTGCAACATTTAATGGCATCTTGATATAAAAGTCTTTTTTATGATCTTACGGTTGAAATCCAAAATTCCCTTTAAAATGTGATTTTCATGCCTCTTTTTTACAGTAGCCGTTTTGGACTATTTCTAGAGCGAAAGTAGTCATGGTCCTGTAATGGTTAACCCTTAAAGGACGAAGTGTCAGAAATGGCTTTTTAAGAATTTGGTCATATTCCTCTGTTGTAAATTTCCAACTTTCCTCTTTGAAATTTTTTCCCATAAAAAGGTGTTACCAAGTCCTTGGTAAAAAAACAATTTTTTCCTAAATTTGACATTTGAAGAAAAAATTATAGGGTTTTGAATTTTAAAAAGGGAGGGCGGGCACCTCGGGCACCTCCAAAAACTTTTGCTATGACACACTAGTAAATGTCAAATTCTTAATACTTGCAAGCAATAGTATTTCTGCTTATATTGTTCATGAAAAGTTCTTGTCTTTACTGAAAAATAGCATACCAACCGAGGTCAAACATTTTCACACATTGTCACTTATTGTCGGGCAAGGTACCAAAAAAAACTTCCTCTTTTCCACAAAAAACCTATATATCTATATATTTTTTACTTTTTAATATTCTCCACAACAATATGTAGTGTAAACCATCTTAATGACCATTAGGATTATCAATCTAAAACATATTAAGTTCACAAAAAAATTAAACAGTGAATTATCAAATTATGAGCCTCCACGCCTAGCACAGTTGTTTTGAATTTGCTACACCCGTCCTCTACCTCTAAAAATTAGTGTGTAAGGAACTAACGTCATGTTAACAAGATGGTAACGGAATTAGACCTTGTGTGGTGAAAAAATTTGACACCAAGTGAAGTCAAAGTCTATTGATCCAGTGAATTTAGGGATAAAAGCGAACCAATTGCATGACTTTAAGTACTATAATCTTTCAATCCGCACGGCCACAGTTTATGAAATATTGAAGGTATGTTACTTTGCAAGTCTTATTTGAGATCCTACCGTTAGGACTGAAAATCAAAGTATTTGTTTCTTTCTTTGATCATTGCACTAGAATCCAACAAGTTTGAAGTGTTTTTGATGTAAAACTGTCACGGTACACTAGGGATTAAATTACTTTTTCTTCGCAATTTACGGCAACTACTATTTATAATCTAAAACCTATATTTCCTTATCAATTTCACTCCAAAAATACTACAAAGTTGTAAAATCTAGTGTAATAATGAAGGAAGGAAACAAAGATTTGTATATCTAGTTTCAAACGTAGGATCTCAATCAATACTCAATAAATTACATGCTCATGAAAATTCAAGAACTTTGACCGCACCTTTTGGAAGATTATAGTGTTTAAAGTAGAAAAAATGGTTCATTTCCATCCCAACGTTTAGTGGATCAGCGGACTTTGACCTCATTTGGTGTCCAATTTTTACACTACACAAGGTCTAGCGCCGTTAACATCATGGTATTCAGCATGATATTAATTTTTGTACACATTTTTTAGAGGTAAAGAAGGGGTGTAGCATGTTCAAAATAATTGTGCAAGGAGTGGAGGTTGGAATAATGCCAATTCACGTCTTAATATTTTGGGAACAAAGTATGCTTTAGAATGAAAATCCCCACGGTCACTAAGAAGGATTAGACCACGTCTTGTAATAGAACTAATTCATACTGAAAATTATAAAGTGTCAAAATTATTTGTAGAAAAGAACTATGTTTTTCTACATCCTTGGCTGACTATTTGTGGCAATTTGTGAACATATTTGAGTGGGATAAAATGCATTTTTTCACTACGGACTATAAAAGATTAAGGACCATATAAAAGACAATGTATTAAACTTAACCTAGTGTTGAAAATCTCAAATATAGTAGTGTGTCCTCGCAAAAGTTTTGGGAGTTGCCGGAAAACCCCACAATAAAAAAAAATTATAAATGGAATATACGCTTTCATTGAAATCCAAATTCACTTGGTGTTATAACGATATATATTCACTTCAATTCTACTTGAATCCACATTGGTGAATGTATTGCACTTGGTGTTATTTGAATGCTATCCATAAATAATATTCACATGGTACTAGATAAGTTACTTTTAGAAGTGGCATTCTTTGGTTAAAAAAAAACAATGTTGCATTCTTTTATTTAGAAATTGACAAATTTACTCTAATTGAAACCCATTCTTCTTCTCATTTCTCAAGTTAAATTCAGTGTGTGTGAGTGTGTGTGTTATGTGTGAGTCTGTGTAATATGTGTGTCTTAGACACACATTTAACTAATATGAATTGAATTTAATGGTTCGTTTTTAAGAACGTGGTTTAGGGATTTTATTAATGTTAGTAATTTACAAAAATATTTGAAGCTTTGGATATTACAAATTGCTATGTGGTGTATGATCAAATTATTTTCTTGCATTTAAATTTCTCTTGATGTTACTTTTGCTTGCCAAGAAAAGGTAAGTAATTTTAACATTTATATTTGATCATAAATTCCATGGGAAAACCAATGCTCGGCTTGTATTGTACATGTCAATTTATATATATTATTATTTATATATATCTTTATGGTAAAAATGTCAAAGTACATTTTCATTTTCATGCATGAATTTGCAAATGGAATATCATATTTGTTATTTTAAATAAAACTCATGAAGGAACACAATTTCTTTATTTCTTGAATTATTTTGCACAGTTTTCTATTTGCAATCCTAGGGACAAATAATTTGATCACAATGCACACCTTTAGGTTCCCATTTCCCTGTTATGCGCATGACTATACATATTTACATACATACATTTTAGTGCTTAAGTATAAATTATAAATTTTTATTGAACTGCAGTTGTAATTGTGTACTCTAAAGTATCAGAATCATCCATAAAGTTCATTACAGTCAACAACACTTTTAAAAATAACTTCTTAGTACTTATGTGAATATTATTTATGGATAGCATTAAATTTTTTATTAAGTGAAAAAAAAAAATTAAGTTCTGAATTCAATACCATTTAGAATAATCGATTAGACCTATATTGTACATTTACTTCAATTCCTTTGGTGTTATAAAGAAATTAAATCCACTTTGTATGCTTTTTTTTAATTTTTTGATATGAAGGGTTTGTTTAGGGTTTAATAAAGTTTGATTTATTTCACCATTTCCAAGTACATTTGTATATTGATTTCTCCACTATTTCTTTTTTACTTGTAACACTAGTTTTCTGAACGTGCACAAAGTACTCCATATAGTTTGAAAATATGTTTTTGAACCTTAGCATGCTATATCAGTTTGGATTTCAATGAAAGAGTATATTCCATTTCTTAAAATTTGTTTATTTACGAGCACTTTCGGCAACTCCAAAAACTTTTGCTAGGACACACTACTATATTTGAGATTTTCAACACTAGTAAGTTGTATACATTTTCTTTTATATTGTCCATAATCAAATATTGTCTGTAGCAAAAATATGCATTTTATTGATAGTAAAAGATTTTCACACATTGCCACAACTACACTAAAGATGGCTTTTACTGTAATGATACAAATCGTGTATTTACCCTAGTACACTATTTGTTAACAAGTTACCAAATATTGTTAGCCCCCATTGTCATAAATATTATCTTTCAACTGTACACCTACCCTAGTACCTGTTGTATTTGCCTCAATCAACCACCCACCAAAATTTGTAACAAGTTGACAAATAGTTTTAGCCTCCAATCAACCGCCTATTGGCTACCATGCATATAATCTACCCGTCTTGTCATCAACCACATCTCGTTATCCTCCTATTCGTAACTATTCCAATTCACATGTCATGCATTCCTTGAATTAAAAACATGAATATCCAATGAATACTAAATGTATATTTCTACATTTAACAAAAAAAAAGATGATTTTTGAATGAATGTTTCAAGAATATTTAATGTATGTTTCTATATTTTAGAAATGCACTAGCGGTTGGTGCTTGCTTTGCAACGCATTGGTCCAATCATTTTAATGTAGTTTTTCAAAATGTCATCTACAGTCTATATTTCATCTGCTATGAATTTTTCATCCATAGCTAATTTCTCATCCGTTGTAAAATTTGCATCCGCAATCTGTTTTTCATCAACTGTGTAGTTGTTCATCCACATGCTATTTTTCATTCAAAGCAACAATTTTCATCCACCACACAATTCCATCCACAATGGATGAAAAGTAAAAGTAAAAGTAAAAGTACAATTTACTTTTGGAGGGGGCTTATGATTTTAGTAGTATGATAGATGAGTTTTGAATGAATGTTTCAAGAGTATTTAAAGTATATTTCTATATTTAAGAAATAATAGATGATTTTTGAATGAATGTTTGAAGAATATTTAATGTATATTGGAATCTTTAAGGATGCAAGTATCGTTAATGTATCTTTGTATCTTTTTAAGAATATTGAAATAAACATATACTAATATTTAAGGAATATTTGTATATGTAAGGTATATTGATATGTTTGAATAATATTTATTCTACATATGTATATTTAACGAATATTTATTGTATATTATTATATTAAAAGATCATTTAGAGAATACTTCAATAGCATTTAATAAGATTTAAGAGTTTTATATTTATTTTTCCTAGGATGATTAAAATATCTAATGTATATTTGCATAAGAAAGTAATATTTAATGAATAGCTAATAAATTTTTAATGTATATTTAATGTGTATTTGAATATTAATTAAATTTTTAATGAATATTTTATGCATATTTAATAAATATGTAATGAGTATGTAATGTAAATATCTATTTTTATGAGATATTTATGTTTGTTTTGTTTTCAATTTTTTTTTCCTCGTCTCTTCTAAATCAAATTTCAAATTTTGTTAATCTTGTAGTTCTAGTTTCAATTTTTCTCCACATGAACATTTTTTGTTGTCCATTTTTTGAGATTTTCCATTTGTTCCATATCTAAGTTCTGTTTTTTTTAAACATTCCTTGTGCAAATTTACAAGAAGTAGAAAAACTACTATAGTAAATGTAAATTTAGTTGAAATAGTCAAATGTAAATTTAGTAAATATTTAGTAAATTCAAATCTCTAAAGTAGTAAATTTAGTTTAGTGTACTATAGTAAATTTAGTTGACATTTCAATTACAAGAAGTGGTGTAAAAATTTGGGATTAAAAAGTCTTCTTTGCAGTGAAGGCCCCGTTTTTTTTTTTTTTGGGACCGCTGCCTGTTTTCCTACTGCCCGCTGCCCGATTCCACTGCTTGCTGCCCAAAACATCATTTGGCGGCGCGCTGAACCACTGCGACTCCCTCACTTCTCTCCCCATTCTCTCTTCACCTTCTCTTCCCGCACTCCAGCGGCTTTTCTATCATTCTCTCTTCTACTTCAAACCCTCCTTATTTTCTCTTCCACTTCAAACCCTCCCCATTCTCTCTTCCACTTCAAACCCTCCCCAACTGTGAGGTGTGTGTGTAAGGTGTGTGTGTGTGTGAGGTGTGTGTGTGAGGTGTGTGTGTGAGGTGTGTGTGTGAGGTGCGTGTGTGAGGTTTGTGTGTGTGAGGTGTGTGTGAGGTTTGTGTGAGGTGCGTGTGTGAGGCTTGTGTGAGGTGCGTGTGTGAGGTGTGTGTGTGTGAGGTGTGTGTGTGAGGTGTGTGTGTAAGGTGTGTGTGTGAGGTTTATGTGAGGTTTGTGTGTGAGGTTTGTGTGAGGTTTGTGTGAGATTTGTGTGTGAGGTTTGTGTGGTGTTTTCTTGAGAGGGATTAGTTAATGTGATTGTTTAGGTGCCTTTAGGGTTACATAGTGAGTTCAAGGTTTCGATTGTGAGTATTTCGCCATAGAGCATAGTGCAAGATTCTATGAGGGTTTAGGGTTTCTACAACACATTGATATTTCTGTGTAGAGTTTGTTGTCATCATATTCAGAAGTGCTTTGTGATACATTGTGCAACATTCTGTGTTGATTACGTTTGTGCACATTACAGTATTTCCCAACTGCATTGTGTGCAATTATAAAGCACTAACACACAGTAGACTTCAAATTCAAAGACTTCAAAACCCTTAAACCCTAAACCTAGACTAGAAAGGTACTCATTTCTAAAATCATGTGAGTTGCAATGTAAAACATCAGTTCAATCTAACCTAAAAATATAACCTATAAATTATGGAGTTAGGGTTTTAGATTCAACAGATATCATAGTTTATCCCCGAGTCGAAGATACGGTATAGACCTTCGGCTAGCAACTTATCCTCGAGTCGAGGATAAGAGTCAATCTTCTGATTACAGTTTATCCTCGGGTCAATAATAAAAACAAGTTGAATAAAATTTCAAATAAGTATAAACTAAATTATTACTTCCGCAAGATCCAAATATTCTAATAATTTCTTCATAGCAGTCCCAAGTATCCTCGAGTCAAGGATAAGTGTGAATCTATAGCAAACAACTCATCCATTTATATAAAATAATTTGACTCATCAGAATACTTACAATAACTAAGCTGTATTCTACTGATGCATGATGTATTCTAACCTAAAACACCTTTGTAATTGATTGAAGTATCCTCGACTCGAGGATACTTGTCAGTCCTAAGGTAATCAATCTAAGTTGAAATCAAGAATATAACCATATAGTTCGAAAATAATAATACAACGATGGATTAGTATAGATGAATGAAGGAAACTATCGTGAATCTCCGTCCCAAAAAATCACAATATCCTTAAGTCGAGGATACAATTCAACTTCTGACACTATAACCATATAAATTTAGATGTGAGATCATTACTAAGACCCAAATTTAGATGCAATTCACAACTAAGAGAATGTCCGTATCATTGAGTCGAGGATGATTTTGCGATATGAACCTATCTAAGTCAGAAGTAATTGATAACTATCCTCGACTCGAGTATAATGATAGTGGTAATCATCACTCGTTTTTCAAATGTCTCCACGCTGATAACCACTTCTCAATGGATCCCGTCGACGACTACGACTACTCGGGGTCAACATACTTCATCACGGAGTTTGAAAATCCCGTCGCCCCGCTACCTTTTATCGACGATGTTGTCAAAAACTACGGGAAGCTGTGGTCCTTCACCACCAACATCATTGGCTCGTCCCTCTTTTGGTCGGAAAAGAACGTCCTCCTGTCATTCAAACTGAAAGAGGAAATTCCATATGATCTTTTGAACAGAAATGAAAGAGTGACGTTTGTGGAGCAGCGTCAACGCGATTACATTGTTCTCGATATCCAGGCCGTGAACGATGCTAGGGAGGACCTATTGCACTTTCACTCGATTGTTGTGAAAGTTGGTGACACTTTCGAGCAATTCGAATTCAACGAATTGCTCGAGAGTGCCGATAAAAATGGGCAAGGGACGTTGCCTCAAGCGTTTGAAAAATACAGTCTGTGGTCAAACGACGACACTGAGAAGGTAAATGGGAGACTGGTCCGTATTCACCAACTCATGTCGACCTTTGAGGCCCGTCCGGTTCCGGTCGCTCCACCTCCACGACGTTGGCTCAAGCAGAAGAGCGCAATAGCCGGCGACAATACCACAGAAACGGCAGATGCGACTCAAAGCACGAGTTGTGGTGCTCCACAGAGGGCTTCTGAGATGGCCTCCAATCTAGGCGAACCTTCAAAATAGAAGAAGACTGCTACTACCGGTGGGAGCTCGACCTCGACTGTTACGAGGGCTGCAACTCCAGTGAAATCACCCAATGACCCCTAAGTAGACTTCGAGAAGATAACGGAGTCCCAGAGATTGTTCTCGGAGGAGTGCAAGTCTTGCTTCCCGTTCGAGTCCACATTCACCGTGAATATCGAACAGTGTGTGCCCGCCAAAGCCCAGTTCGTGATTCGTGGAATGGAGGAGGGCATAGTCCAAAACTCCATGGACTTTCTGGTCCAACTTGGAGAGGTGAACTAGCGGCCGAAGATTTGCATCTGCCCAATCGATGACGTTGGAGAACCGATAACACGGAAGTCAGATTCCTGGGACGAGATCAAGGATCGGAAGTTTATGCTGATCAACGGACAACACAACGTCAAAGCTTCCAGAAGACTTCAACGTGTTGACCAATGCGGGGATCAGCGCAAACGGGACTTGTGCCATTGGGATGCATATGTTGTGTGGACAACGGATCCTCTGAAGTTGCAGAGGATTTCAAAGTTCTTCAATGACACCAACTACCTTGATCATGCCCAACCTACGTGGGGGAACCAGATTTCAAGCTATAGGAGTATCTGGCTCAACTCTAGTAGACTGAGCTACCAACATGACGAAGGCGACTTGCGAATGAATGGTGCCAACTTCGACTAGGAGAAGTACTTGGTGAGGTTCCAGTTCTTTAAGTATCCTCGAGTCAAGGATACTCTTCCATGCCTTTTCTCTTGACATCCTACATACATTGTATCTAATCTCGTGCATGATTTATATATATTTAAGTATCCGCTAGTTGTTATGTTATATGCTGGTTGTTAAAGTATCCTCGAGCCAAGGTGCTCTTCCATGCAGTATCCATGATTAATTTCTCTAATGTTGTCCGTAATGTGTTGCAGTTGTTTGCGAAGTTGATTGTAACGCGCTTCCAGAACATCGACCCCACGAGGGAAGGGAAGCAAGTGAACAAGTCATCGGACCTTACGAAGGAGATTAAGGTCATCACTCTTCCGGATGACATTTTCAACCTCTGGGAAGAATTTCTCGATCAGCACAACCGCGGAGACATCGTTAACCCCGACATAGCTTGTCCATACAAGGACGCTAGGGGTTTCAAGCCTTCCCCGATCCACCGCGAGTTTTTAAGAGGTTGGGTCATTTGTCCGACCAGGATTTAAGAGATTTGTTCACTTACCTGGTTGACAGTGATCGTGGGCACGGTTATCCAAAGGTCACACTTCGTAAGACTGGCGTGGTACATGGATCGTGCTACCATTACGAAGAGTGGGCTAATCGGAGAAAGAAGAAGCGCGTCGTCATGCAGGAGGTGGTGCACATCGACCCATTTTTGTTGTTTCTACTTCCTAATGGGTCGAACGACGATGCAATGTGGAAGGAGTGGAAGGAGACACACCGTGTTTCTTCTGCTACTTACAACATGCTCCTTTGTCAACCCGACAAGGAGTTTTGGTCGATGAGGTTGACCAATGCCGGGAAGCTAAAACGAGCTTCTCATTTGCTCGAGAAATTTCTCAACGTTCTTCCGTTCTTTAAGAAGTTTCTACATTTGAAGAACCTATTCACCCTGCATGATGGTCATGTGAAACTTCGCAAATTCGATCCTGAGAATCTAGAGTTTGTTGATTACTTCACCGCTCCAGATGATTCCAAAGAGTTTACACTGGGGCTTCTCGACCTCCGTGAGGTACCTAACTGGTTGGCCAAAGACAACTCCTTCGATGAACCATACTTTGCAGACTTCATGCAAGCCATGAAATTGCAAAAGAGTACCCCAAACATGAGCACTCCTCATGTTTGGGTCTGGATCACCTCCTCCGCCAACCATGCGAGGCAAGCTGCAAAGTTTGCGGAGAAGAGGATGGCACGGTATTTGCCCGTCTCATCGGCGTACCTATTGTCGGCCAATGAGCGCCTATATTACGGGACATCCAGGGCTAAGGTTACGGATGTCAACCTTCTCTTCTTAGTGAAGAAGAGTCAAATCTAGGCTCCTGTGGTCAATGAGAAAGTGAGGCGATTTTACTCTACACCGGATACATTCTTCTACAAGGAGAAGAATAAGTATCTGGAGGCAAGCTTCTCCGTCCACGATTCGGAATTGCAGATGGAGTTCTACTTGGAGCTACTCCGAGACTTCTGCAAGCTGATAGAGAGGGTATTCGGAGTTTTTTGTGGCTCCAAATTCATGCTGGCCAATCAGGTATGCTTTCATTTGTATCAATGTAGTCTATCCTCGAGTCGAGGATATACCATAAGGTATGCTGCCATTTGTATCAATGTAGTCTATCCCGAGTTGAGGATAGACAATTAAGGCTTGTTGTCAGTAGTTTCAGAGTGGTTTATCCTCGAGTCGAGGATAGACCATTGATTTCATTTCAGTTTATAATTTTTTTCAATTATATGGTTTCCGATCTTATATTCTCCTGTCGCTTGTAGATGTTTCGATTGTCTTTCTATAGACTTATTGATCAATCCTTCCAGCTTCAGTACAAGACTCAAGTGACGCGGATTACTCAGTTGGACATGAATGATTTCATCCACAAAGATTGTGCATACCTCCAGCCCATGCCATCGAACGCCGGAGGTGCTTCTACATCAACGTCTCAGGCTGCACCTCCGAAACGCATTCCAAGGGCCCGAATCTCGCCAAGGAGGGCTGAACGTGTTCGCCAACGTGCTCAACGCTCTGGTGCTGGATCTCGGTAAGACTCCACCAAGACCCCAAGGGCATCAAGTAGCGGTGCATCGACTCAGCAGTCTCCCCAGGATGCCTCTCCTTTGCTCGTCAATCCATACGGGAGCAATGACGGCGTCGACCTTTTGATCCTTAGGTTGGATGTTGGTGAGCCGTCATATCGATCTCGTAGTAGATCGCCTCCGCGCCGATCTCCTGTGCTCGCGGACGAAGACTTTCCCGTGAACAACGAGGTTGTTCATTTGGAAGTTCAAGGCGGTCCTGACATATCTCCTTTGGTTGGTACCACCCCTGCAACAAATGTTCCCGTCGCTGGTACCGTCGTGACAAATGATACTATCATCCTACTGTCCGAGTCCAGTGATGATGATGGTGGAGATCGTCCCACTACATCTCAGAATGTGGTGTCACCGATCGTGGTGACAATGATGGTTGGGATGGGAATGGAGGGCACTTCCCTACCTAATGCCGCCTTTGCAAATGCAGCTAGGCATGCTCCGGCCCCTGGGCTGCCTGTGAGATACAAACCCGGTGCTGACTTTTATCAGCACCAACGCAACTAACGCCTTCAAGAGTTGAAGGAGATGCAGGCAATCTTGGCCCAATTAGAGGCTCCCCAGAAGAGACAGGCTGAGATGGAATCTGCTTTCGAGAAGCAGCGGGCGGAGTCTGAGCAAGAGAAGGAGAGGATGGCGGCATCAATCTGCGCGGAGATCCAAGCGCAGATGTTGGTGGAACTCAACCGTCGTCTTGTTGAGCAAGCTCACATTTCGGTTACCGTCCCCACTGCTCCATCGGAATCCATCGTGTCTCCTACTTCCACTTATCCTCGCACCGAGGATAAGTCTGTGGCTGAGCCTCAACCTCCTTCAACTAGATTGCAACCTTGCTCTTCATCTCACCTAGTTGGAGAAGCCGTTGTTTCGGTTGAGGCGTCAGTTCTGCCCGGGGATACCCCCTCTGCATCGTCCAGGCCTTCTGAGTGATCCGACCCGAGGATACTCAACCTTCTAATCCAACTCCGATTTCGCCTATGGCAAAAGGGGTCGGCGCTGCTGTTCGTGAGCATGATGTCCATGCTGGTGGTGCTCCTCTTCCTGGCGGTTCGACTCTATTGGTCCTTGTTCAACTTGGAGAAGAGTCGCCTCATGCGGAAGCTGTAGTGGAAGGAGAAGAGGTGTGAATGGAGGAGCGCGTCGACTACGAGCCGTCTCCACAGCCTCGCGGACCACAGTCATCAGAGGTGGATAAGGTTGGCTAGTGTTTTAATACATTTTTGCCCTTTTTATCACAAAGTGCAGCCTTGATTTTTTGGAATGATTGTGTTGAGCCTTAGACTCAATAGGTTTTTTCTTGGATGTGTTTCCATGCAGACGTTGGATCCATATGCTTTTTGATGTACTTTTCGAGGAGTGTATATTTTTGTATATACAATGCTATCATAATTTAAAGAATTGTTTAACGATTTATTTTCTTCCATTGTTTCTCAGATTGGATTGGATGACATTGTCCACCGTCTTCTTGCATTGAAGTCTCCAAATGGGATAGTTGTATCCCAATCGCTATGTAGGGGGGAATTTGTGCAATCAGTGACAATTCCATTGCATATTACTCAATCTGCATTTTATCAGGTACCTTCCACTTATTGCTAGCATTGACTGTATTGTGTGTTGGTCCTGTCCCAGGACTGTGTTCTTAGAACTGTGTCCGTTGTTGAGAGCGCCGGACCAACAAAGTGGCCAAATCTCGTCATGGATTTGCAAGGCATTTTAAGCGTGACGAATTCAGTCTCTGCTGCTATGAGGCTTAGTGCGCATAGCTCACAACGGACTGATTATTCGTCCACCGTTCCTACCTTGATTGGACCAAAGGCGGTCTACTATCGTCCTGATGTTCGTGAGTTTTTATTGGTCATCAGAAACTTTCTGAACTTTGTCGTCATCTGGAGCTCTCTGAAGAAATCCACAGTCGTGGCGATTGCGGCTTGTCTCTTCAAGGATCTGGGGCCTCCTTTTCTTGTTCTAGGTCAAGAGAAATGTTCACAGATAAAAACTTCGCGGAATGTGTACCTCATGGCAAAAGATAATAAGGAGAAGCCAATGTTTTTGAAAACCTTGTCGAAAACGTTGTTTAGCCTTCGGCATGATTCGGTAGTCTTTAACTCCGACAACACTCTTCTTATTGACGATAGCGAGGAGAAGAGTGTTTGTAATTTTACCGGGAACGCCATCTTCCTGCCTCCATGGAGACGCGGAGATACACAAGATAATGTCCTTACGGGGATCCTTCTTTTGTCGCTTCGCCGCTTGCATTCTAAATGTCTTCTCCAGCAGTTGAAGAATTACGTCGATAGTAATCGTATAGGGGCACCTCCTTTGGTGTGTAATAGTCCTATAATGAAGCATATCATTGATGGAATGGCGCTCTCCACAAGGAACATGGATATTGCGTACGAGATTCCCAATGTTTTTAAATCAGCTCCTAAATAGTTGTAGGAGTAACTCCTACTCAAGATATAGGGGAACTTTATATATGTAGGGGTTTTCAATGTAGGTTTAGTACGCGGGATACATTTTGTTATATACTTGTAGCTAAAACGTACTTGTAAATCTTATATATATTTTGAAAGCTGTTAATATATATAAACGGTTTGCTTTCTCCTTCTACATATTTGTCGTGTTTGTCACCTCTTATGATGCCATAAACTTATCTTCGGATCAAGCATATTTCAATTGCCTCGAATGTGTTCATTTCATTCTCTCATTCCTTGCTTTATTCCAATGTATTTTAGGTTTCAAAGTCTAGAGTTGATCCTACCGCATGCCTGAATATTGGTAGTATGTTGCCCTCGGATGTTAGCGTCATCCCGGAGTACTCTGGGTCTTATGGTGGTGACATCTCCCAGCAATCAAAACCATATCTTATGTGCACTGCAACTAATGCTGCCTCTGCTATGATGGACTTCTCCAAGCAGAAGGTCGATGATGATGTTGTGGATAGCCCTCCCAAGCGGAGGGCAGGGATAGTGCCTGTTGCATCCCCTTCACCTCTCAAGCGGATGTTTGTTGCTTTCCAAGATAAAACCGATTGTACTCCTGAACGGAAGCTTTATGGAGATGATGGCGTCCATTTGAACATGGAGAAGGAGGGTGTGCCATATCCTTCCGATCGTAGACAGTCGTCCGCTAAGCAAAGCCGATATTCCGCTACACGTTCTCAAGGTGCAATGAAGAACATAGCCCGTCCTAGTCGTTCAGTGAGGTGTCAAACTCAATCTGTAGGTGTACAACCGAGGCTTCGAAGCTTAGGACCGTCAACGAATCAAGTGAAGTTTGTTCCATCTCGAGTTCGTGATGGTTGTGGGGCTCATATTGGTCTGTGTCCTATGTCATCTCTTTCTGAGAGTGTGCTGGCAGTTGACCCGGATTGGTGTTTTAAACCTTATTCTTGGAGAAGGGAAATCATGATTGGTAATGCAAAATTTAAAACGCAAGAGGCATTGCGTCTGATGGCCCTAGGACTTGAGTAAAATGTATCTAGTAGATACATTTAGTACACAATATTATATGATGATTCTATATGTTAGGGTTGATTATTCTAGAATATATTGGGGACGTTGTCTTCGTATATAGCCAGCAGTGAGTTGTTTGGATTTTATAAATAAAGTTTCCTAAACCCTTCATTTTGTTTGTGCATATTATTCTAAATGCATGTTTTTTTGTATGGTGTTCTACTATTAATAATTTGTAGTCGGAACCATTGCATGTTTACTTCGCTTTTGCCTTCTACCATGCTAACACCTTTGTTTTGTCACTTGTGATTTCTAATTTTAGATTTCCATTTTTCAGGAGTATTTAGTTTTGGTGAATGGTTGATTCTCTATGGTAGTAGCGAAGATAGATCTATCATGTCATACCACTTTAAATTAACAATTAACTTAATGTAGTCTTTAGTTATTATTTGAAATAAAATACAATAGTATGTACTCTGAGAGAACTGTCTTCCAATGTAGGCACTCCCTAACTTGTTGATAATTGGCCCAAATTCAATAAATTACCTTTTCTTCTAAGCTAAATATTTGAAATTTTGCCCTTATAATGTTGGGGGGACCTCTTGGTGATGCTTTTCCTTGTGATGTTTATTGTATTTTTTTGTTTGCAATAACTATACACATTGTTTATTATTTTGAAATAAAAGGGTTTTAGTCTCAAAATTCACAATTTGTCTCATTTTAATGAATATAGTGTTTGTACAATAGTGCTAGAAATGTACATAGAGCAATGTTGAAACGTTTTGGAATAAAAGCTTTTGGCAATTTTATAACTACCATTGAATATTGAGTGAAATTTTGTATATTTAATAAAATCTTGTATATTGAATGGCATCATGTATATTTAGTGGAATTTGTTCACGATTTATTATATATCAAAATGTTAAGTGTTACAATGTTTCAATATATCGATGAACTAGTGCAAACCTTAAAGTATTTTGGAAGAATCTAAACCGCGCACGCCCGACCCTTAGAGTACACGCCCGACTACACAATGTGTGCGCCCGGCCCCAAATCGTGCACGCCCGACTACACATTGAATGCGCCCGGCCCCTAAGCGTGCACGCCCGGCCACACAAAGGATGCGCCCGACCCCAGAGCGTGCGCGTCGGGCCACATAAAGTACGCGCACGCCCCGACATTGTGCGCGCCCGGCCCCATAGCATGCGCGCCCGACCACATAGCGTATGCGCATGGCCCCACATTGTGCGCGCCCGGCCCTAGAGCGTACGCGCACGCCCCCACATTGTGCGCGCTTGGCCACATAGAGTTCGCGCATGGCCCCACATTGTGCGCGCCCGACCACATAGAATACGCGCGCAGTCCCCCTTGTGAACGCCTGACTTCAAATGCTCCTGCTCCAGCACTATATAAGAACCATATGCCATGTGCTTGACTCACCTCACATCCTTGGCTTGGTGTCCTGGAACGCCTTATTGAGCTCCTTGCATGAATCTACAAATTTGTGAGTGACCTTTGGGTCCACATTTTCTATTAGCACACAATTTTCTATAACTTTTGGTGAATTATCTTTGGCACAATATAGCGCGCCAATTTTATTGTGATGTCGTGCCAACAAAGGGCTCAAACGAAGGAGTGGGCCCCATGGTACACATTTAACAAGAAGGATCAAGTGACATGTGTTTGGTGCAATTACACGTTTGGATATAAATGCGGGAGGTGCATGTCACACTATGGGTATCCACATTGGATGAAGACTTTGTGCACTACGGCCCAAACAACTGGTAAGAACCGTTTTAAAAGATGCAAAAATATTATTCTTACTAGAATGACCAAGGCGGAGATCGTTGGCCATACTAGCGCACCAACAACATGCTCCACTGAACCTTGTTCAAGCCAATTGATCCAACAAGGTAGTTTCTTGGAAACTCAACATGAGGAGAACACGCAATCCACAAATCCTCTAAGCCAAGCAGCATCATCGACACTAAGATCTGTATGACAACGGTGCTTCCCAGAGGCTTACCAACTTTGAAAACAAAAAGAGTTGGACGAATTATGGACACAATTTTTTTATGAAGCAAACGTTGCATTCAACGTGGTTAGACATCCGGCCTTCATCAAGGCTACACTTGCAACGTCAAAGGCGGGATTTGATTACACACCGCCATTGTACAATAGGGTGACATTCAAATTGGCCGTTTAGTAGTTCCAGGGATAGTGTCCTACACTGCTGCCAACTTTGACACCCTCCCCAAAGCTGAGAAATTGTTATTTTACCATGAAAATTTGGTGACAGCATCACCTTTATGTTGAAAACATGCATACCAAATTTCAAGTCCAGGAGACTTATACAAAAAAACTTATGCAAGATCTACCAACATGGGATGGCTGTGAGAAAAGTGTCACAGCTGCCAACTTTGACACCCTCCCAAGAATTGAGAAAATTTTTTTTGCCCATGAAATTTTTGGAGCAAAAACATTTTTATGTTGTTTGCATGTGTGGAAAATTTCAAGTCCAAAAGACCCATACAAAAAATAATATTCCAAATCTACCAACATGTGTAGTTTTGAGAAACAAAGGGGAAAACCATTTTACTATTTCCAACTTTGACGCCCTCCTTAGGATTGAGTTTTTGTTGATACATAGTGAAATTTTTGGCACAAGATCATCTCTACGCTGGTAACATGTGGGATAAATTTCAAAGCCAAAAGACATACATAAAAAAAGTTATTCCATATCTATCAACATGTGTAACTATGATAAACAATTTGAAGGTCATATTGAAAATGTCTAAATATCTTTGACACCTCATGCTTTTTCATTGAACTCAATCATGTGAGTAAGCCACTAAACATAAATGCTTCTCAAAAAGATCAATATCATCTAAATGAAGAAGTGAAGAGGTGTTCCATGCACAAGAATCCACTTGGCCATAAAGTGTGCATTAGACACATGACAAATTTTTTCTTCTAAATATCTATTGAACACTATGTAAAGGGAATGGTGTGTGTGATTTGTGATAGACTGAATGTTGAGACAATCCTCAAAACAAAGAGTGTTGTATTGTGGGATGCATGAGTGTTGATTCACATTGGGCATACATGATGAGTGATTAAGAGCAAAACGATTTTTCATGTATGCACATGGGCTTGTGTTTTGGCAACCCTTCTCTCTCCTCTCTGCTCCAGCGCCTTGGCTCCCTTCTCTCCCCCTTGCTCTGCTCCAGCCCTATTCTCCTTCCTCTGCCAATTGTCACGTGTCAATCTTGCAACCCTCTTTGCTCTGCTCTAGCCCCTTGGCCCCCTTCTCTCCCCCTTGCTCTGCTCTAACCCCTACTCTATTGCTGTACCTAGCATCACGCACTCTATAAGTTTATGATGGCAATTTCAGATGAAATTCGTGCTCGCATCATAGGTTTGAGTGAGGGAGGATTTACAGGAGTTCAAATTGCAGCTACTATTGGAGTTCCTATTAGAACAGTTACAAGGTTAGTAAAAACATTTAGAGAAGATGGAACCTACAAGCGCAAACCTTGCGGTGGAAGTCACGCTAAAAAGCTTAGTGATAGAGATGTTCGTAGTATTGTGCATTACTCAAAAATTCATCGTTGCTCTTCACTCTCAGAGATTAACAATGCATGTCCTACTCAAGTGTGTAGACGTACTATTCAAAAGGTCTTACATAAAATTGGCATTTTTAGTCGAATTGTAGTCAAAAACCTTTTTTGACACCTCGTCACATGTCTCAACGATTAGCTTTTGCTCAAAAGTACCGTGGATGGAGTGCAAAAGAGTGGGAGCGTGTTGTTTGGACAGATGAATCTACTTTTGAAATTGGAAAAAATTCTCGGCAAATTCATGTTTGGAGAAGTGCATACGAGCGTTATTCATCAAGTTGTCTAGCTCCTACTTTTAAAACTGGAAGGACTTCTTTAATGATTTGGGGCGCATTTGCCGGAGGACAAAAGTCAGAACTTGTCTTTATGTCTAAAGGTCAACGTTCTGCTAAGGATTTTATAGAAGTGGTTTACGATGCCAAATTGGTTCATTTCATGGGTCAAATTCCACAAGGAGTGCTTATGGAAGATGGGGCACCCGTCTATAGGAGCAAAATATGTGAAGAATGGAGACAAAGCCACCTTCTCGAAAAGCTCAACTGGCCTGCAAACTCTCCCGATCTCAATCCAATCGAGAACGAGGATGTTAAAAGATGTTGTGCAACATGGCAACCAATGCCCTAGAAGCTTAGATGTGTTGAAGGTAGTTCTTGAAAGAGAGTGGAAGTTAGTCAATGGTACAAAGCTCCTTCAACTATGTCATTCTATGCCCTCTAGGTTACTAGCAGTGATTGACGCTAATGGAGGACATACACGTTGGTAGATATGGAATAACTTTTTGTGTACATCTTTTGGCTTTGAAATTTATCTCACATGTTACCAGCATAGAGATGATCTTGTGCCAAAAATTTCACTATGTATCAACAAAAACTCAATCCTAAGGAGGGCGTCAAAGTTGGAAGTAGTAAAATGGTTTTCCCCTTTGTTTCTCAAAACTACACATGTTGGTAGATTTGGAATATTATTTTTTGTATGGGTCTTTTGGACTTGAAATTTTCCACACATGCAAACAACATAAAAATGTTTTTGCTCCAAAAATTTCATGGGCAAAAAAATTTCCTCAATTCTTGGGAGGGTGTCAAAGTTGGCAGCTGTGACACTTTTCTCACAGCCATCCCATGTTGGTAGATCTTGCATAAGTTTTTTTGTATAAGTCTCCTGGACTTGAAATTTGGTATGCATGTTTTCAACATAAAGATGATGCTGTCTCCAAATTTTCATGGTAAAATAACAATTTCTCAGCTTTGGGGAGGGTGTCAAAGTTGGCAACAATGTAGGACACTATCCCTGGAACTACTAAACGGCCAATTTGAATGTCACCCTATTGTACAATGCCATGAGAACGACATACATTGAGCGTTTTAAATACAAAGTGAAAGACCGTGTGGACAAGAAGACGGGCGTAGATATTGCCAAGTATGGGGCAACAATATGCTCGGACGGGTGGGACAATGTTACGCGTCGCCCTCTCATGAATATCATGCTCGTATGTCCAATGGGTGATATCTACTTGGAGTCTATAGACACCACGGGTATGAAAAAATCTGCGGCATATATAGGTGGCCAATTGAAAAGTTTTATCGGTGAGGTTGGCCCATTGAATGTGGTCCAAGTGTGCATCGATAATGCTTCAAACATGTTGTGGGCAATGAAGAAGGTCAACGAGAAGTCCCCGCACATATATACTCAAGGGTGTTGTGCACATATTTTGGACCTCCTCCTTGAGGACTGGTAGAAGCAAGACATATTTGTAGACCTCATCCAAAAGGCGAAACAGATTGCATTGTATATCCGGAACCACCATGTGCCCATGGCTCTTTTTCAACGATTTTTGCCAAAACTGTCTCTATTGTGGCCAGCAGCAACAAGGTTTGCATGCAATTACATAATGATCCATCGACTCTTGGAAGTGAAGAATGCCCTAGAGATGGTTGTGATAGACCTAGCATGGATATCCTATGTATCCTCTCTTTTCAATAGGCAGAATAGGCACCGTGCCCATGAAAAGGCATCGCAGGTGCGGGCCAATGTTCTAGACGAGACTTTCTGGCATCGGTGCACTAACTTTGATTTTGTAGTGGCACTAGTACTAAAGGCATTGCGGACTTTTGATGGTGACACTCCGGCAATGGAAATTGCTTGGGTAACTATGAACAAGCTAAAAGAGCACGTGTTCAAGCTGCGCAATGCGCTGTTCAACATGCCTGCCAAAATTGCAACTCGCCTGGAAGGATCATTTCTTGCCGGTTGGAAGATGATGACGACAGATCTTCATTATACAAGGGCTGTAGTGCATCCTTATCTAGCCAATAACTTGCAAATTCAAAACAATGGTGAGGCCGAAAGGGCCTAAAATAGGGTTGTTATGACGCTCTGTGCTCCACTCAGAGTGCCTTTTTCGGAAGTAATGATTGAAATCACGGAGTATGAAGAATTGCGAGGCCCATATTCACCATTAGAAGTTGAAGAGATTGAAAACAACAATTTGTTGCTTCACGAATGGTGGAACCGCTTGGGCGGGCAATCATTGCCTATCATTGCAATGCGTATACTAGTAAAACCTGCTCAGCCTCGTCATGTGAGTGTAATTGGAGCATGTATTCGTTCGTATATAGTAAGAGCCGAAATTGCTTGGGAGTGAAGAAAGCGGAAGATTTGGTTTACATCTATACGAATAGTCGATTGCTCCAAGAACGTGCTCGATCGGACCCAATTTGATGGTATAAGAAGAATGTGCATTCGGAGGAGTCTGATCCAGATGGGGGACTTTCATCAAACGTAGAGGATGAGGGCTTGGAGTCGGATGATGGGGGTTAAATATGGATAGGTGGTGATTGGGAAGACCTTGCCGGTGACAACAACCTCGTGTCTGATCATAGCCCACCTAGGGACAACTGTGCAAACAATAGAGATGTACTACAGTACCATTTTCACAACGTCCACGGCAACCTAGTGGATCCTTTTGTGTTTGATGATGTCAACGCAGAAGCAGTCCTTGATATAGTCAAACTATCGGGTGAAGATTGTGCCCAAGAAGCTAGGACAGAGGAAGATGGTTCGGCATTGGGGGGCAATCTTGATCAAGATGACAACATTTTGGAGAATTAGTCTCCCAACTCAAACGGCTCTAGCGCCTCAAGCCCTTCTACTGACGATGGCCTTAATCTCGACTCGTCATGGCATTGACATTGTAGCGCACAATGCATTTTCTCACGATGGAAACAAAATGAGTAGTGGTGGAAACAATAATGAATCCAATGAGCCAATGGCCACTACGGGGTCCATTGTAGTTGTAAGGAGCACTCAAGTTTTGACTCAAGCAATAGAACCGGACTCAGAGGAAGACATGCCACTCCAAGATTTGTTTCGGCAACCACATGCTCAAAGTACCGCATTGATTGGAAGAACTCTTTTACGTGTAAAGAAAAAGACCTCTTCAACCATAGTTTGGCCACCCGTCCACCGTAACGCACTTGTCCCAAATGGTGGTGTGGAGCGTGCGATACTAATCCCACAACTTCCCTCCATGGAAGGACCCAACCCTCGTGGAGGAAAGATTTAGCGGAGAACTTTTCATCCCTCCACGGAAAATTCAGCGGAGAACTTCTCATCATCGGGCGATGATGCAGACGATGAGGATTGCGATGAGGTGCCAGACGACAATACGATGGTGCTTTGCGGGCTCTCTATTTGCCAAAATGTTCGCGAATCAAATCGGAAGAGGAAACATAATGAAGAATCAGAGAACTCAGATGATAAAAAAATGACGGACATGAGGATACTACAAGTTAAAACTAAATTTAGTGGTGTGGTGATTGCATGGTACAATATTATCGTGGCTTGAAATATGTACTTGGAGTTGAGAGTGCCCATTCATGAAAGCACCACATTGAAATAAACAATTTCAAGGTTAGACCACCCTTGTATTTTACTCTTTCAAATTCTTTCTACCTCAGCCCTTTTGAGTTGCAAACGCTCTCCACGAGCGTGCACACCCGACATTCATAAGCGCGCCCGACCCATAACCGCACGCGCCCAATAGGCAGGTGCGCACGCGACCCACAACGGTACGCGCTAGGCCCATAACACTACGTGCACGGCCCCTAACGGTACGCACCCGGCCCTAAGGGGTATGCGCCTGGCCCCGGGGTATGCGCCCGTCCCTATTTGATACGCGCCCGACCCTAATTGGTACGCGCCCGACCCTAAGGAGTACGCGCCTGACCCTAATTGGTAGTTGCCCGGTTCAGATTGGTACGCGTCCAGCTCAGATTGGTACGCGCCCGGCTTGAAATGCTGCGCGTGCAGTCCAAAGGCACGCACCAAGCCCTATGATGTGATATAGAAAGTCGTCTGACGTGTCGACACACGTGTTTTACTAGGGGTAAGTTGAAAATTTGATTTACAATTTGTAATTTTTTTTTACACGCAACTGTCCGCCAAAAAGTGTTGTCCGTCCTATCCATCCATCTGACTGCTCGTCTGTCCGCTGTCTTTGGGCCCGTATGCGTCTATGTAGACAACCCTGGATCTCTTGGTGACGAGCAGGGATGATGAAGTCTATGACTCCAAGTCCTCCGAGGCCTCCTTCCACACACCGTAAGACTGGATACTCAGTAGTTTGTCAAACTCATCTTGTTCCTCCGGACTCAGCATCTTCTCCAGATAGAAGATAGGATTTAGAAAGGCGACGACTAACCTAGTATCCGGATCCGTAAGGTCGCTCAGGACATACCCGTCCTTAAGGTTGGCCTTCTGCAAGAACTCCCCTTTTAGTAGGTCGTCGTTGTGCTCCGCCACCTTGACAACCCTCTATCGGAAGCCGTAGGTGTCTATTCTTCGAGACGCGCCCGGATGCGTCCTTCATACTGGTTCGGCGGCTTCCCCACGAGCTCCACCCCCATCGCCTCATTCTGGAATGCCCACGATGCTTTCAGGAATCCGTTGCAGCCCATCAGCTCTAAGTAGCTTTCTAAAACCCTGAACTCCTCATCTGAAATTGGCCACTCTGGCGCCACCTTCTGAAGTAGTAGGTTTCCGGCGGCTGGAGTCTTTCCTTTCTTCCACGCCATCCGATCCCACCTCTTGGTGTGCTTGGGCCTTGCAATTGTTTCCGGAACCCTGCACGCACTGACCTTTCAAAGTCCCTCGTTTCTAGACTACTTATGTACTAGAGGATCAGAAGACAAAAGGCGCAGAGAAGCAGAAGAGAGAAAAGAGCAGAGAGCGCAGGAAACGACAAACGAGAATGATGGCACCCCCCGCTTACAGACGCGTTATATATCCAGCACAATGTACGGATACCGTTGGGGTCATGATGGCGGTACCGGATCTGAATATCGTCCAGTCCGGAACAATCGGTTTCGGACTTCACCGTACTTCGTTTTCTGGACCTCCAGAAGAGTACCGGAACTGTCATTTTAAGGATGTCGGTTTAGCAGTGAAACCTTATTTCTACCTTTGACCTATTTATGTTTTTAAAACAAAGCTTACTACCTAATTTTTTTTATTTTCTCCCATTTCTTTTTGGTTTCAGTACTTGTATCCAAAAGCAAGTGGGAACGCCTTCCCACAATTCATCGTCGCCAACAGGATTTATGATTTGTAAATCTTTGTGGCCACCTCCTTGAACTATTGCAAGTGATGCTTGATGGAGCTTCACTCGTTGCCACGTTTTTTGTAAAGCACGCGCCACTGCAAAACTCGATGAACGCCGACCTATACGTCCATCTGAGTCCGAATCAGGTGATGAATCTGACATTACAGGAGGTACTTCTTCTAGGCCATCCGCTTTCTGTGGTCCTAGTGGCGTAAACGGGAACCTTCGATGTTGCTTTTCAGGCACATTGGCATGCATCCACACCCTCACCATTTTTGGAGTTTTCCGCATAGTCCTCCAATCCACTCGCTTATTGAGAATGACCTCCGTATATACCAGGCAAGCGGAATAGAGGAGACAGTCATTGCGGGGCATGAATTCAAGCTCGTACAAATATTGGTGCGCTTGGAGGGCACGAGTTCAAAAGTGCTTGTTGATGCAATACTTCAAATTTGCCTTGTTTCTGCAACAATTTATTAAATGGCGGTGTGGAGGAAACAACTTTGCCAAGTGGCACCATTCGATGTTATCCCTGCAAGTGAGAAGAGACCATGGCGATGGCTCATCTTGCCAACCAGCGAATGCAATCTTTGTTGGATTGTTGAACACGTGCATCCGCTTCTTTTGGAGCTTCCTGTTCCTCGGCCTATCCTTGTCTTTCTCCCTCGTCCTTTGCGCGGTGGACATTGGTGGTTGCTGTTGGGCTTCCCGCTCACTCTCACTTTCCATAGCGGAACACTCTAAAAAATCTACCAAAATATCCGTTAACTATGCTAAGCTCTATCTCAAAAAAACAAACAAAATTTACCACCTTGGATTTCAATAAAATCCAAAGTAGTGATGTTAAATAATTCAAACCATGAACAAATGTGACGCAATATGTCGTAGTAATGTGTGCAATTCTTGAGCCTCAATCAAAGATCACGCAATCAGCCACCTTAAAAAGATAATTGAACGCCACGATTTCTAATTGGGGTTTGTGAGATGGGCTGGGCGCGTGCGGCCATTTAAACCTACGGGCGGGCGCACATGCGGCATGGAGATTGGACGAATGCCGTATGGGGATCGGGCTCGTACGGTGGGGTCTCGCACGTACGATTTGGGGTCTCGGGCATAGGATCACGGGTCTCATGCATACGATCCGGAGTTGAGCGCGTGGAATCTGGGGCCGCGCTCACACATGGCGGTCGGGCGCGTGGATAAGGCAGGGTGCGCGCGTGGCGTGGAGCCGGGCGTGTCATCAGCCAGGGTGGACGCATCCCAATCCGAACCAGGCGCGTATTGTTGTAGGCCGGACGCGTACTGTTGTAGGCTGAGCCCCTGCAAGTCGGGGCCGGATGCGAGCAAGAACGGGCCGGGCGCGACGGGAAACGGGCCTGGCCCTTGCGGGAACGGATCGAGTGCGAGCGGGAATGGGCCAGGCGTGTGGCGTCTGGATCAGGCGCATGCGGACGCGCATGCGAGGCCACGGTTTATCATTTCACTATAAATGGGACAAATTCTAATCTTAATTCACACAGGCTCCTCTCAAGTGGCTCCTTGTTGTAGTACTATTCGTACTTTGCTAGGACACTAAGAGGGGGCCACCACACATAGGGTTCGAGGGAGGTTTTGATTTTCTAGTAAAATTCTAGTTTGTGTAGGGTTGTGATCATTGCAATGGCCACTAATCGTATTACTCGAAAAGCCCTACATATGTTAAATTAGATGCTCTAGATGCATTTGAACTTTCACCTACTAGCGTTGCAGAGTCAAGCCGCAATCCTTCCGATGAACCGAAGGCACCATCGAAGAGGGCGAAGCAAAAACTGTCTGCGCACGAGAAGGATGCAGGTTATCCAACGAAAGGAGTATACCGCATTTCATCAAGTGAGGCAATACAATATTACCGTCGGTGGTGTGAAACTGACGTGGTGCGATTCCGTCAAGTTTATTTAGAGAAGGGAGAGCCAGAAATCATGTGCCTACAAGCCGACCTCCGGTCAAAATTTGCGCGTGCTTTGGAGATTCTGAATTGTACAAGGATGCATACGGCATGTACCACTATGCCTCATTCATGGAGAGAGTAATCACTCAATGCACGAATAATGCATCGCATGTATTCGATTGTGAGGTGAAAAAACCTCGCGGGGGCCAACATCAGCCTCAGAATTTGGAACTCTGCAAGTTCCTCGAAGCTGTGAAGACCACCATCGATAGGTTTTCAAGCTCTCGTACGAGAGGCATGCCTTGGAATGAACAAGCAATGAAGTCGGCCATGGAGGCGCATATATTGCACAGCGTATCTTCCTTCCAGAAGCTATCGGAGTTTATGGACTTTCCGGATATGATGCCGTTGGTGGATACGGAAAGGTTTGGAAGGTCGGCATCGTGGGTGTGAGAGCCATTTCCGCATACATGGAGTTTGCCAGGAAAATGCCAACGGCGTCTCATCCGAAGGAGAAATTTAGACAACAGTCTCACAAGGCCATGATATGTCATATTGCACACCCAGGAGTTATAAAGTTTTGGGCGGTGGATACAAAGAATATAGAGACGTACACATTGTGGTCAGGGTTGTTCGGCCGTCCGTCCGTCTGGTAGTGTCCGTCCGTCTCGACGTCCGTCCAATAGAGGTTGTTGTCCGTCCGATAAGGGTCAACGCTGATTTGACCATGACTAGAGGTAAATCAATTAACCCACTGCCACGAAGGCAAATATGTGGCTGACACGTTGACTAGAAGGTCGCGCGCGTACGAACAAGGGCTGGGCGCGTACCTAAGAGGGCCACGCGCATACATCAAACAAAAAAAAAAAAAAAAAAAAAATTTGATTTCGTACGCGCCCAACCCTTGTAAGCATGCGCCCAACCCTTGTAAGCATGCGCCCAACCCTTGTAAGCATGCGCCCAACCTTTTGGATCGGGCGCGTATAGCTAAGGGCAGGGCACATATGAACAATGGCTAGGCGCGCACAAATAAGGATTGGGCGCATACGCCTACAGATTTTTTTATTTTTTAATATTTTTTTCACGCATATGCGCCCAGCCCTTGTACGTACGCGCCCGACCCCTTGCGGTGCGCGCCCGACCCCTTTAGAAACGTGTTCGACCGCTTTAGGTACGCCCTCAATCCCTTTCGGGACGCGCTCGACCCATTTATGTACGCGCTCGACCCCTTTAGGCACGCGTCCAACCCTTTCAAGTTTGCACTCAACCTTTTAGAGTATGCGCCTTACCTCCTTAGCTACCCGCGGAACCTCTTTAGATACGCACCCAATCCCTTCAAGTATGTGCCAAACCCTTGTAAGCATGTGCCTAACCTTTTAAATCGGGCGCGTATGTTCAAGGAATAGGCGCGTGCAATTTTCTTTGTTCTAGGAACGAGCTCAGCCCTTGTAAGTATGCGCTTGACCTTCTAGATCGGGAGCGTAAGTACAAGGGTTGGGCGCGTGCGCCAAATTTTTTTTTTTTTTTTTTTTTGACGTGCGCGCGCGGCCCTGCTAGGTACGCGCGCAGTCCTTTTAGGCATGCGCCCAACCCTTTTAAGTTTGCATCCAACCTTTTGGAGTATGCGCCCTACCTCCTTGTGTACCTGCCCGCTCTTCTTTTGTAGTGACCCGCCCCTCTTATATATTCGCATGCCTCCTTGCACACTTATCAATCTCTTTTGCATACGCATCCATGCTCAACACGAATACAACTCGCCCTCTACTATTTTGTGTTTTTTAAATTCCTTTATCTCGTTGAATTATTGCTAGTGGCATAATGAAGATGTGGACCATGTATAAGCCTCATTCCTCCATGTGCCCACCTTTCCTAAGCTTTTTTCCATTCCTTATATATAATGTTGATTCCTTTTCACCAATATCATCTATTGTCTTTCTTTGATTGAAAGTGTCGTCATTAACTATTATTGGTTTCAAAGATTGTCAAGGTGTGTGTATTTTTTTATTTACTTTTGGCAATCATGTACACAAAATCATTTATATTTGGCCATGGGCTATGGCCTTTTTATTTAACAAGGATTGCAACAATTGTTCATGTAATAATTGAATCAAATATTGTAAATGTCATTATAGACTCTAATTTCTTTTTAACCATAGAATGTGTCTTGTGTTATTGCTTTTTTATTTAAGCAATTGACTCAAAATTACTTGGAATGATACTAAGAAGAAGTTGATGCATTCAAATGTAAATATAAATGTTGTATATTCATCTTCATACCTTATACAACTTGCTAAGGTTTCATTGATATATCTAATTATATATCTCAATCACAATTTCTAGTTTAAGCATAGTAAGCATAAATTAAATAATTTGTTTAAGAACTTCAAGTATTTAAATGTCCATACTTAGGTCTTGCTCAACTCCAGACTCATGTTGCATATGTGGTAGCATTGAATGTTGTCATGCTTCTTCCACTACTAACTCCACGACCTATCTCAATTGGGTGGTGTTGTTCAACGTCGCCTCAATCCGAAGTTGATATCCTTCTCCCTCTCCACCACTCGTGTTGCCCATGTAGACATCCATCTTCTCTGAATTGTGGTGAGCAATAGAAGGATCCTCAAAACCTGCCTGAAACCATGAAGATTTCATATTCATACCTCTAGAGAAGGCAAACATGTCAGCAAAGTTACCAGTAAGAACTCGAACAAATCAAGCTAGCAGAGTTGACCTTCATAGAATTGGCATCTTCCACATCACTTTGATTGAGTTGTAACACCAACTTAGCCCTTGTGATCCCTGTAGTGTGCTCTATACCCCCTATGGATGTACTAATTGTCCAAGGATACTTCTCCAAAGTATCCCCAGTTAAATTCAACCCTTCAATAGCGGACGCTCCCAGCATCAAAGGTTGAGCTCCTGAATCCAGAAGCACACGTCGAGGTACAAAAACCTTCCCGTTAGGCCCAACAAGTTGGAAAATGCCTTTGAAATTATCAACCACTACCACACCAGGGGTAATGGATGATCTCTTAATCGGCCATTGTCTTCACACACATGGCTGTTGAAAGCAGTCCCTCCACGTTGTCACTTTGGCTCTCCTCTGCATTGATTATCTCCGACTTCAACACATTTACACTCGTGGAGTTGTCCAATTCACACATTGAGGCTACTATCTTGAAAACCTGTCCCACACTCAAGCCATCTTGTGACAACATCTTAGCAGAAAATATAGAGGCTTCCCAAACAGAAGTTGTTGCCTCCATAAGTGCTCCAGAACCTCCTGTGAGTCCTCCAGCTCGTGGTGAGGCTCGTGTGGATGTCGCCACTGGTTGTGGTGGAGGCACCATGGACGACATGGGCACCATCTCTTCCAACGTGTAGGATTGGGGCAACCTTGTTTGTTGGTTATCATTTCCATGATGAGGATCCAGAGTTGGACTAGCTCCACGAGGAACATGCTTGGAACTTGGAGTATGACTCCGTGTGAGGGCGTAGGCCTCTTGTGTGCCATCCCTGATGGCAAGTACCATGCCACCCAACATGAAGTCTCCAAATTCATCATCCACGGAACTTGAACCGCCCCCTGCATAAAAACTGGGAGTAACCTGACGGTTGCCACCTACCACGGTAGTGTTGGCACTCATTGCTTCCATTTTGGCCTCCAACTCTACGAACTTGGCTTTCCAGCTCTTTTTCTCCTTTCTAGTGGTCTTGGACTCCTTCTCCTTGCCTCCTTTAGCTCCCTTGCTCCTGGTGGGCTTCAATTCTAGATGCAGCTTCCAGCAGCTGGCCTTTGCATGCCCCTAGCCACCACAACCAGAGCAAAAACCTTGAGCTTGAAGTGTGGAAGTCTTACCTTTCTTGCAATCCTTCCTCTGATGTCCTGGCTTCCCACATTTGAAGCATAAGACACCAGTGTCTGCTGTATACAAAAGAAGAGCCACCTTGGCCACCTTTACCTTCTCCGGGACCTTCTCTTCACGTTTGAGGAATCCCATGGCTACCTTCCCTTCCAGTAAATTTATGTCAATCGGCTCCGAGGTTTCAAAAACAAACCGTAGTGTAGTTGCCATTCCCAATCGCAATGCCTTATTGCGAACCAAGGTCTTCAACTCCTTGTTCGGAATACTGTACCAGTGTTGCGCTGCCTGTTGCTGAGTAACTCCGTGAGTGGCTGAGATTAGTCTCCTTAATCTCGCATGAGCTTCTCTTAAAGACTCGTCACCTCCACGTGTAAAGGAACAAAGGGCCTTCATCTTATCTGTCCTCTGTCCTTGATAGTCTCTGTGGAGTTGCACAAAGAATTCCACAGTGGGATTGATTGGAGGTGATTTACTAGTTTTTCTAGCTGCATCATATCTTCCATCATGCTCGTGCATTCCTCCATCTTCCTCTTGGACAAGAGTGGTGATGTCACCCTCCGTGCTCCACCAAATACGTCCACATAGTTCACTGCATAGAAATCTCTCTAGGCCATAATTTGTGTGAAATGAGCCTCCTTGAACTCTCCGTAGTCCGCTAGTGGAGCTCCCTTCAGACACCCAAACAATGCCTTCCACACCATGTACGGATTGAAGTTGAGGTTACAGGACTTCTGAAGTTCACACCACATGGTGAATTCCCTCTTGAAGTCATCGACTTTGATGGTGCCCGTGACAACCAAAAATCTCCATACCCCTCGTTCTTCACCTCCATATGGTGAAGCCATCTCCTCCCAAACAAAGTATGATTGGTAAGGCTTTGTGGGTAAAACTGGGACATGAACACTCACCTTCGGGTTTTCAAGAAATTCCTCTTCTTCTATCGGTGGCAAATAATTGTCTTTTGCCTCTTCTCGTTGACTATGAATTTCTGTCAACACCCTCTCACTAGCATCTACTGAGAAGGAGGTGTTTCTACGTGTAAAACCGGGATCTTTTTAGTTATTCAGATTGCTACTTGGGTGCTCTACTTGAACAATTGTCAGGCATCATGGGTTCGTCTCATCTCTAGAGCATAGATCGTAGTTATCACTTCCCAGTCTAACATCTCTAAGGTAAGGGTATCCCACACACTAGTAGCTCGCTCTTGCCACATGTTAACCTCCTACTGCCACGTAGTATGGAATAAGAATCCTTCGCTCTCAAACTCGGTGAAAATAAGGGAGAAGGTGGGTAGTTGGATTCCTGAAAAGAAATCCTCTACCTCAACACCATACCTTGAGCCAGAATTTTGCACAACCACAACCTTATCTTCAATCACCAAATCCTCGATCCTAACTTGCCCACGAGTGCGGCACAAAGGTGCTGGAATTCCCTTTTTCACCCAAAGTAAGCGGATCTTCTGCACCCCACCAAGTGAATTCCAATACTTCACCGATTCCGTGCTCAACACTTTCGTGCCTGGTTTACGCAAATTCTGGGGCCCTATACGAGATCTGGCTATGGAAGAGAGCTCAAAGTCCCCGTGGCTACCACTTGCTGTAGAGGGGGAGCCTTTCACTTGTAGGCTCTGCAAGCAGGTGATCAAGGTGTCCAACACCTTTCCATCAATTTCCACCTTTGGCCCACTAGCCTTCTCAAGTTTCTTAGACTTACCTCTATCCTCTATGGTCCATAATTTCAGTCCCAAATACCCTTGAAACACCTTTAAACCATGAATGAATCCTTATTGGATGATATTTTCAATATTCATCCATTTTTGGATGAAAGTAGAACGGATGAAAGTATCATGGATGCACATAAGATATCATCCTTCCCGGATGAAAGACATTCATCGTTTGCCAAACCTCACTGGCAGTGTGAAAAGGTTTGAAAAATAACTAGTTCCGTGCATTTGAAGAAACTCCAGTGTGAACGGGACTACGAAATAATCGGTTCTCAAAAGCCCAAACCCGCAGTGTGAATAGGGTCGCGCAATAGTTGGTTCTAAAATATCTCACATCCACAGTGTGAACAAAAATATTCAGTAACCAGTTCACAAAATAACTCCATCCCGATCTTTGTAGTGTACACACGTGTCACAAATGACCGATTTTGCGAATCCCACGAAACTGCCGTGTGACGCCTCTCACAGCGGGTATCAACTTCTAAACCGGGCACCAATCAAGCAGCAGGTTATCACGCATACCGTAGGGTATCAATCCACAGCCGGGTACCAGAAAGTCAGACGGGTATCAAAGGCGGAATCGGGTATCAAGGAGCCAACCGGATATCACACCCTATCGGGTATCGGCAACCAGGCGGATATCAGCAACACAAACAGGATATCAACTCTCACACCCGGGTACCACTCTCACTGCCCGGGTGTACACCCACTGCCCGGGTATAAACCCACTACCCGGGTATAAACCCACTACCCGGGTATAAATATCATAACAGGGTGTCACCATAAGAACAGGGTATAAGTAGAAGAAACGGGGTATCTGGGATGCAACCGGGTATTAGCAAGAAGACCGTGTTATAGCACCAGTCGGGTATAAGGATACAGGCGGGTAAGGGTATCACAAGACCGTAGCAGGGAATCGTAGTCAAACCGGGTCTCAATCAATAATACCGGTACCAATCAATAGTCCGGGTTACAACAAGTAGACCGGGTATTATGTCACCAGGCGAGTATAGTTCAGGAGGTTCAGTACGGGTTCAGAGCAAGCCACCGCGTCCACTCACTTCTGTCTGCACAGACACGGTTCGTGTGTGTATTCACTCAAACCACCAATCCAAATGCCGCAACCAACCCCATTTCTACCTCAAGAGATACCTCTCCTCACCTACACACCCCAACTCAAATGTGCGTCGGCCGTGGCACCCCGTGGATTAGACTCCAAAGCAGGTCCCTACCAACATCCCATCATCATCGATCGGATAGCAAAAGGAAACGTCACGCATCAGACTTGCACCGCGGACTCAGCACCTTAAAGTAGAGACAAACTTCAAGGACCGTGAAGAGGAAGAAAAACAAAAATCAAGAAGGCACTGTCTACAGCCCTCGCAGCCCCGCGCTGTCCTATTCTTGAAGCTCTATGCTCTCCCTCATCCGTCCTTTCCGCTCAATCACAGTCTAGAAACTAGCGTCCTCCTCCCCCATCGCCGAAAATGAAACTCTTCTCTCTCGCAGCCTCCAGCTCTCGACCTCGCCTCACCTACGCTCCCCCGAAAACTCAAATCAACCTCTCTGCCCAACAACGACGCCACCGTGGACGCGCTCACCGGCACCGTAACAACCTAACACCACCATTGCACAGACGCCGCGGCTCCCAAAACCAAGAGCGCGCAGCAACCAAGGAACGTGAGACGTGAGACCACCAAACGTAAGACGCCCTGCTCCGCCTACAAAGTAGATCTAGATATTGTGGATGAACTAGCAAAGTCAACGTGTTTTCATCCATGTTCGTTGGCTTAGAGCCTCCTCTCACCACAAATTGTTCTTGATCTTATCTACAAGTTTCATCCATTCTAGCTAAGTATGCTCAAGGTCTTGGAACAACGGATCAGCACTACAACAATGCTCTAAAAACACCCTGAACACAAGATTTTGAGGTTCTCGGTGTCACTAAACCACTAGGATACACTCATGTTGAAGTGGTGATCTCTTTCAAGTAATAAACAAGTAGAACTCATAAACTACACATAGTCAAGTCAATGCCATTCTTAAAGAATGATCGCATAATAACAATGAAGCTAAAGAAGTGCACGCATGCACGCACTCTCTCACTCCATCACGTGGGAGACTAAACTTGAGAAAGATGAGTCTCCTCACACTACACGTGGAGGTCATTTGGACTCCAAGTCCCAAATGAGGTTTCAAAAGACACCACCAATGCCCTAAAAGTCAAAAGACTCTAATACTAACTCTAGTTTATAATTAGAGCTAGAATCTAGATCTTCCTTCGGCCGCTTAACCTCTTAGTTGGTTTATAAGGCATAAACCAACCTCCACAAATCCTCCAACGCACCAAACCAAACAAAGATCTGAACTTCTAATGGACTCCTAGGATGGTTCATCGTCTCTGGCGTGATATACGTTTTCGTCAATCAATTATTGAACTGCAACCATGGCAAGGTCGATTGAGTAACGCTCCCACAATTTGGAGTCAAACAGACTTTGATCCTACAACCGGAGATATTTGGCTGGTAGCAATGAGAGTATGTGAGAATGTAAATGACGGCTGAGATATCAAGCCAAAAAGACAAGTTGGTCCAATTAGAGATCTTCGGATGAGCTCAAACAAATCGAAGATGACTATCGACTGTTTCTTAAAAGACAACGTACTCGTGGACTAGCCAAATGTGGCACGCTTGTTTATTCGTAGATCTCCGAATGGCAACCAACAGCTCAAAGATGATGTCCAACAAGTCGTAGGTGACCTAGTCATATTTGCCAAATGTCACAGGCTCGACCAACCAAAGATCACCAGATGACGGTCGACTGGTCATAGATGGCGCCCAAAAGTGGAAAGATAATAGCGTGAGGGAGCCAAATATGGCACGCTTAATCAACCAAAGATCTTCGGATCATATCTTCACTGCTTCAAATTGTTGTCTAACAATCCGTAGGTAACGTGCTAACAGACAAGCTAGTTGTCGTAGGCAATATTAATTGGAGATCTGCGGATGACTTTCAACAGCTCTCCTGGAAATCACTTGAAGAGTGTATCGTATAGAGTCACTACCAAAAAGATACAGGGGTAATGTTACAAGCGCCCACTCAGTACCACCAAACTCATCTTTGCTCCCAACATAGTAGAATTTAAGCTTATATGCAAACTACACATGTCAAATCCTACGTATACTAATTAGGGATTCCATTCTAGGTCATCAACGATGAAGACAAAAATAATACTCAGGCAATAGACGCTAGCAATTGTAACAATCGAGAGTTAAGAATGCGGCACAAATTCAGCAATCCTTACAACATCATAGTGAATATAGTACCAAGCAAGCAGACATACTTAAAAATGCATCAATCTCAAACCTCTAAGGTTACCACTAGAAATTTGAGCATGCGAAGGCTCTAAAAAATGCTCTCAATTCTTTCAATATTGCATACCGCCATAGCAATAAAAGAGTGATCTTTGAGTTCATGGGAGCTCTTATCCAAGTGATCTCAAAGTGTTGGTGGGAAATAGAGGCGCCTAAATTTGAATGGGATCTGGAGGACGCAAGCACATCCCCACTACCAACTGTACAGCATCATGATGCAGCACATTCTTTGACTTGGCCACGACTTAGGCTAGAATGTACTCATGATATTGAAAGGCTCGTATTATTGAGGAAACCATATCCTTTAACAATCATAGTATTCTTGGTACGGTGGTCATTGAGATTAAATTAACTACGTAGACATCAGAAGCATCTAAATGACACAAAATTTGCATACTATTGTATGTCCATTGTGTATTACTGTATGAACTACTAGCTTAAAACAAGTCCTATAAAACAATAACTAAATGTTTTGGACTTGTAGTATTCACCTTCAGGATTTGCTTTATAGCATACCCTAGAGTAAGATTCAATACTCTGCTACAGCATTTTATTTTACTCTCAATTTAGAATATTCTTTGACATTCCTTTTCAAACGGTTTCAAAATTTAGATGTGTAAAAAAAGTTTCAAAATTTTCTAGAAGGTATTTTTAGAAGTACTAGTAGCCAAATCCAACCAAGCATAATGGTATTATCCATATTCCTCCCATAGTAAATCGGCAAAGGGAAAATAGCGTAAATCTTTAGTAACCAGCTCAATTCTTGGATCACTAAAGAAGGCGGAAAAGGGAAAGAAGGTAAAGGCAGATGGATCGACTCTCATAATTGATGAATGTATAAACTATACAACAGCTGACTTGAGTAAGCTCAAGCCAAGTCAACTAGCGGCTATGAGGAAGCTCTTTAACACTACATTCAACAAGGTATGCACCTATGAGATTGTTTGTTCACGTACAAAGATCAAGTAAAAAAGAAGGATGTCACGTTGCGAGTTTACCACAACCGCCTGCACTAGGCTCTTTCTAGAGTATTGGTGTACTTGGGCATTGAGAAAGACCGCCTCGCTAATATTATTCTTGCAACTGGCGTGGGCCAATCTACAACGTCTTCGGAGGTGCAAATTCAAGTCCTACCATTGAAAAAGGAACTTATTGTTTAGAGAAGAAGGTTGAGTTCTTGGCTGCCAAATTCACAAAAGAGCAGATCATCACGGAAATGACAAACTTTTACATTATTGATGCGCAAAATACCGTAGAAGCACACAAGATTCTTGTCCAAGACTTGCCCGAAGTGTGGATGGTAGACGGATTCTCATACTTCACCATCATCTCGGTTTGTAAAGCCTTGACGACAAATTGACGCTGCTACAATTCTCTCACGGCCTCAATTAAGACCTTTTAGGGGCGCAAAAAGAGCAATCTTGTACGCAGCAGCTGATGACTACTAGGACAAAGTGGATTGATTTTAAAAAGTTAGCGCCATCCTTTTATTGTCAAACTCACCCAAAACAATTCAATGCAAGTTGTAGCCCGCACCTTATACACTCTTCAATACATCCGCAAACTCTTAACATTTACCGAATAAAATCAATTAGAGATATGAGATGTTTGTGCAAGATTTCAAACCTGTAGTAAAGACGATCTTGACGCACATCTCTTGTGATATAATAGAAGCAAAGATCTTTCTTCTTCTCAAAATGGACGATGTATTTGTCCAAGACTGTGTCAAAATTTACGGGATGTTCGTCGCTGGATTCATGTTTGATACTAACGACATGGAGGATTTAACTGGGAAGTCAAAGCAAAAACCCTTGTTAGCAAACGACTTCAAACCACTAGACAAGATGCGCTGACAACTTGGACTACTTGGTCTATTTAGTGCTCCAGAAGAAGGTTTGAGTGAAGTCCTCAAAAGCAGCAAATCTGGGAAGTAAAGCAAGTCAGCAGGAGACTCTTCTAAATGTTGCGGATCGGGAGAAGCAAATTTGTGCCGTGAAAAATGAATTCATGTTTCACTACAAGCAACATCGTCAATTGCCAAAGGCTGCGGATTTTGTGCCTTACACAAAGGAAAAGTGGGACGCCTTTGTAGTAGAAAAGAAGATAGGTCAGGCCGAGCTCAAATTGTGAGTTGACACGGCCAATTAATCGTGGAAGGCAAAAGCATGGCTTCAAAGCTGCACGCAAGCATTCAACAAGACGACCGAGTCGTCTAAATGCCTGAAATCCTTGGTGAGAGCAAGGGATCGAGACATCTCCGCAGCGGTCCCAAGCAATGACGTTGTGGTATTGAGCAACAACAGAAGTGTCTTCTCCAACATGTACATGTGCGGGACCATGGACAACTTAGTAGGAGAAGTTGCTATAGTTTTCATTCACGATGATGTGAGCTAGTGGCACGACCCTACAAGGCCGCACCTATACTTTTGGTTCCTCTTTCGTGTGCAAACCTCTAGCCCCAAATTTGACGTCCTAAATTACACGGGCCTCTATATTATATTCAACCATCTCAAAGTCGTATACTAGGACGACAATGTGGGTGTCATGTCATCGGCGGTGCACATAACATATGCTAAAGGATATCATCAATTTAATTATGGGGCACTTGGAGATGCGGACGGTGGAGGGGAAGAAGCTATGATTGTGGCATGTGGTCGACTTCATCGGAGCATCTAACAATGGATTTCCTTCGCCGGCCATCAGAAAAGCGACAATTGAATATTGTGTCTCATGCAACGGATATGATCCAAACAAGACAACTGCTCAATCCTTCAAGGAGTCTTTTGGAAGGAGTCTTTTGGAAGGAGCCCTGACAAACTTCTCCCATCTATTTCGGTTGCCAAATTGCCGAAGGTAACAAAACGATGGAAATCCTAGGACGTATCGCACATGAGGATCTTGGTTCTCGACAAACTCTTAAATGGGTTTGTGAAAAAATGATTGGTGGTGTTCAATGTCGATAGTGGAGCGCATTTCACATACGTAGGCCTAGTGAAAATGACTACCTTTCTATCTGAGTATGTTTCCTCTGTTTTTGCAATGTTCAGGTGTAGTCGTTGTTATTTAAGTCTCTGAATAACTTGAGATTCTCTACAAACCAACAAAGCGGTGGTCCTTGAGATTGTGTACACAAAAGGACAATAAGATAAGGCCATCAAAGAGGCTAAAGAGATATTTAAGTTCCATGTAAATGTCAAATTGCAAGAAAAAGAAACAAGTGGCACTAAATCCGCGGTAGTTGAGGTCCAATCTGCATTTTGACAGGAGGGAATGGTCACGCGTAAGCAAGCCAAGAAGAATGCCACCATTCAAGTATGATAGGTGTTGGTTTATAATCAGCTGGAGATCTCTACATGTTTGTAATTACAATATATTTAAATGCATCTTTTCTTCTCTAATATGTCATTTCTCACCTTTACCTAGGGAACTTCAAATTTAGATGGTAATTCAGTACGACAGTTTGCTCAAGTGATTGGACGAGAGCAACAATCGATTTCAAGCATTGATTTGGTTGCAGCTATACATGTAGTGGTTGGACTCAGACTGGATGGCCACAACGACTTTTCCACACCAAATCCAATATAATTAAGTAACGGCCCTGCAATTTCAATTTGGATAACAAATAACTATAAAAGTTTAAAGCATAAATAATGTTGAAAAAGTTTTTTGGTTCCATAGTTTTGATTTTTTATCTCTGCTACTTTTTCTCAATTATTGTCTCCAATGATTAGATGAATGGAATTTTTTCATTCATTCGCACGTCATAATCATATCTCTCCGCGGTCCTCTCTGCTCGGACGAGGTCCTTGACTCGGCCAAGTCCCGCTCCGCGTAGCTGCCTTCCTTTGATGACACGGCAGATGTTATTCGAATACTACTGCGGTATTTTAATGTCGGGATCTGGTCTTCTATGCGTCCAGATAGGCTCATGGAGGCGGCCCAAGTGTTATTGCCCCCAGACATCTTATCAGATATTCTTTTTTGCTATGCCAGCAAACATACTCGAAGGCCTAGCTATGTTAGGTTTCTCCACATCTTTAGGAAGGCCTCATTTAATCCTAGAACAAGGCATTATTTGTGGCCTAAATGTGTTGTTGTTGCAGATTCAGATCCATTCAAGAATCCTAGAAAGGCTATAGTCCACTATCTAACATTTGGAATACAAACACCATATTTGTTATAATGGGAGATTTCCATGATTTTGAAGATATATGATCTTTAAAGTATCAATATATATAGACAATTGTAGGTGCAAAGCATATCAACAATGCACCAAGAATACTATATACCATTACATGGATGGACCAAATTAGCCGAATGTCCCAAAAAATGGTAACGCTAAAAGAAGCATGTACCATTATTCCAAGCTTTATTTAAAACTTCATGAAAAAAAATCACAAACAACACTCATTCACCCCGAGGCAAAACACAATCGTCCTATCACTAATCAAATGGTCTACAGAGTTCCACCATAAGCTTCTATACGCGTCTTCAAAAAAGCCCTCTGACGTTGCCTTGTCCATGTTGCGCCATTCTCTTGCATTAATGGACTCTCTAGAAGACGCTGCAAACCCCGCCTACGCACCTCGTCACTGTTTGATTTGGGCAGCGAGTGCCGGCGGGTGGAGGAAGGAGAGCATTTGCCTCTAGCAGCATTTCCTGAGAGAGTTCGGGGACGGAGACATTTACTGGATGGTTCCTGCACAATAGGCCCCACACACACTCCAAAGAAATACACTTTAGGTGAATACTCCTACACAACACACATGAAAATTTAATCATTGAGATCCATCCTAGCGCACATTAGGTCGAATGGAGCTAAAATGCAGAAGGAAAGATCCACAGAGCACATTTAACCTCCAACAAAAAAAAAAGCTCAAATGAACCAAAACTACATTAGTGCAATGTAGCTCAACAACAAACCAAAATTGTCTAGGCCAAAACATCTCAATAGTGCAATAAATTGGAGGTCATCATAATACGCACCGCAAGCGAGCGTTCGGAAGTACCATCCCTTAAACTGTCGTAGAGAATACGCTTTGCTAGAGTACAATTATCCGGATTTAAAGGCGGGGACCCAGGAACTAAACGAGGCCACTGCGGCGAAGGTGAGTTGTTCCTTTCATGAATTGGCTCCCGCGCAATAGGGCTTTCAAGAACTTCGTCGTCCACTACCATGGTCGAATAATCCATGGTTGATTGCGCGGTTGCAGCAGAGTGCAACAGAAGCCCTTTACTCCGAAGAGAAAGGGCGAACTCCTCTGGGCCTAGAAAGGAATCCACGGACGCCCGTCAGTCACAGTCCTGTAGAAATTTCAACCACAACGACACTCACATACCTTAGAACAATAGATGAAAATTCCAATCATTCAAAATAGTACGACATTCCATCACCAGTAGGTATCCAATCCCCACAACAACATAGCGGTGAAACATCTCAGTTTCATTTATAAAAAAAATATACACAAAAAATGGTCCAACAAAATTTACAAAATCGAAGCTGCAGTCAATCGATACAGTTTAGCTCTATCCGACCTAAAGTGTAAAAGGCATCTAAAAGTTCCCACCGGCATTAAGAGCGGAGATTCTGAGATGCTTGGATTGCGTTCCAGATACTCGCAGACTGACCACACGTCTTTTGATCATTATAAAACATCTCCCGACCATAGGGATGTTCGGCCCGGTACTGTTCTAGGCCACGCGAAAATTGATGAAGGTCAGAGAGATATGGCAGCAATTCCTCCAACAATACAGAATCGTCTCTCGCGCCAACATGTTTGTGCGACCATGATGGAAGAAGAAGAACGTTCTCCGGCAAATTGAGCATGTGCTTAATCGGGCTGTCGTCAATGACAAGCGTATTTGCCGGAGTATACTCACGACCCAACCTATTGAAGAGATGGCTCGATAAGGTTTTCAAGAAGATGTCCTTCTCAGTGCCAGATTCCTTCATGTAGATTGTTCTACTACCGACTCTACGCTCGGATGGACGGGATAGAGTTCCTGGATCCTCTAGCCTGCCAGGACGGCTCACACGTGCATAGAATCCCATTGAGGTCCAGCACAACATTCAACCACCTGCCTCGATATCTGATTGGACTCTAGGTATTTCTTCTAGATTACTGGCACCACTTATTGATGCCTCACCGACCTGGTTCGGAAACGCCAGGAGAACGACCAATATTACTACAGATTCATTAACAACGACGAATCAACAATACACAGAACAAAAGAGGCAAATGGGGGGAGGAGTGATGGGGAAAGAGTGGAGTTCGAAAAGAGTTAGAAGAATACCTTGAGAACTTCATCGTCCTGCAGCATTTCGTCTCGGGCACCCATCGATCCCAATGAACCCTGCATGCTGTCAAGGGGCCCGGAGTGCCCGACATCCGA
The DNA here is from genome assembly GCA_963971425.1 of Bryoerythrophyllum caledonicum. Lineage (NCBI taxonomy): Eukaryota > Viridiplantae > Streptophyta > Bryopsida > Pottiales > Pottiaceae > Bryoerythrophyllum > Bryoerythrophyllum caledonicum. Next base: position 40,694,211 of record OZ020514.1, read on the forward strand.
TTGGGGGCACGGTTCTGGGACAAGAAGAGGTGGCTCCAGGACAGCTGAATCATGATTGATCTCACCTGCGAGCACGGCTGAAACTTGGACGACCTCTTCTATGACTGGGACTGCAGTTTGGACGACCTCTTCTATGACTGGTTGAGCAATCGCGTCATCACCGAAACTTAGATCTGAAAAAATTCAACAACGTCACCCTATCAGCGAATGTGCAGAGAGGACACGGATACAAGTCACAGTGGTTAGATGTCAAGCAGTTCAGCTCGAGTCGAGCTGAAGTGCTCGACGTGCACTGTAATATTAACAAAAAAATACTGGAGTACAAAATTGGACATTTACAAAATGTTCTGCCTATATACACTCGCAACTACGTACACTAACCTGACGACGACCTCGGGACATCTGCGATAGATTCGTCCCGATCAGGCGACTTCGGAGGGGAGGAGGGGCGGGCCGACGGGGATGGGAGAACATGAAGCAATTGAGCCCTACTGGAGATGGGGGAGGTACCTGATGGAGATGGCAGCTGCAAATCGCGAGACGGACTCCCAGACCCGCCGTCCGGTGAGGCGGGAGGCTGGAGGATCGCAGCATTAACTACGGGCGGTATTGTGGCGGCAGCAGGCAAATTAGCCGACATGAATCTTTGCATCATGAGCATCATCTCGGCATGCCTCTGATCTTGGTCCCTCTTCATTTCATCGTCTCGCCTCCGTTGCAGATCCCCGAGCTCCTCGTCGCGCTCTGCCAGCCGCTGCTCCATCAACCTCATACGGGTGGCCTCCTCTTCGAGCTTCTTCTCAAGGGAGATCAATTTGCTGTCATCCTGAGCGCTGCTCGCGATAGCCAACGAAGAGCGTCCGCTCGCGCTGGCGACCTTCCTCTTCTTGGCCGCGGGACGAGCGGTTGAAGCGCCCAAGGTGGGAGCTGAATGAGGCCTATTGGAAATCTCCAATGAATCCAACTCCGGGAAGTCGAGTCGTTGTCGCGAGGAAGCAATTGTGTCTCCTGCTTCAGATTGAGAGGCACTCTGAAACTCAGGCGGAGTAGCGTTAACGAAATCGTCCTGGGACTCATTATCCGGAGTGACGGTGCTCGAGATCGGGCACGCAACCACAGCACTCGGCTCCGCATCTTCCTCCTCATCGCCAAGGTCAACAATGGCTTTCCCCTTCCCCTTTTCAACGGCCTCTCCAAGCTCGGGGAAGATCTCCGCGTTGACGTGATACGCAAAAATATCGAAATCGGCCCGATCCAACGTCAAGGCGACCTCAAAGGCGTCGTCGAGGTCCTGCTCATCGGTGTCGTAGGAAATGCTGAATGCCTCCAGGTCCAGCATCTGCACACCAATGGATTGAACAAGATTCAATTTAGGTCGAGTCGAGCTAAACTTAATACAAACAATTGCTGGTACGAAAACTCAGCTATTACAACTTCAAAGGATACGAACGCAGTAAATGACTTCTAGAAAATCATACAAGTAACAGCCGACACTTTAGCTCGACTCAAGCTAAAGTGACACGCAACAGCATCGGCATGACCTCATTGAAACTATGCACGAGTCAGAAAGGGTATCAACAGTTTAGCTCGACTCGAGCTAAACTGCAGGGATGCTTACCACACTCGCAGTCAATAATTTTGTCCCGCCAAACAACTGGACAACAGAATCCCCCCTCTTGCAGAACAGCTCCAGGACCTTGATGAAGAACTCCATCCGGAGCTCGTTCAAATTCATGGAGTACGCCAACTCGTTGTACTTCCGCAGCTTCGTGTACAACACATGCTCTGGAGCTGCGTAGATCTTCTTTACGGCCGGGATCACCGTAAGCTCCTTCTTGAAGAGAAAGAGGAGCCGAACCGGGTCTAGAGCGTTGTTGGTCTTTGGCGCGTATCCTCCCAGGGGCTCGTTCTCGGAGGGAAGATACTTCGACTGCAGCACATCGTATGCATGGCACAAAGACGGGCCCTCAGCAAACGCTGTCACTTGAAGGTGTGACTACTCCTTGCCGCAAATGAAGAGCCATGCTGGAAGATTGGTGTGGGGAGGCTGCCCTTTCGATGCAAACATCGTCATGAACTCGTCGAAGAAGGGCCTCTCTAACAATGACGTTGCCGTCCCAGAGAACCCAGGGATGTTCCGAAAGTCGATGATGCCGAGCTTCACATTGCAGTCCAGGTTGCGCCACGAATCCGAAGGCCACGTCCTGAGCGAATTCGTTGCCGCCTTATAAGAACGGAAGTGCAGGGCTCCCACAGGTGAAACAAACCGCGACCGCACATCAATGAAGACTCTGAAGAACTCCTTAGCGTACGGAGAGAGATCTTCACATTTATAGTTGCGAAACTGCGTCTGCCTCGAATCCTTGTAGTATGAATCCGGTGGACCCCAATCCAAGAGGGCATGCTTTGAGGCCTTGCTGACGTTGTAGTTCTTCTTGAACGTCCGCCAGTTTGAACGACTAAACGCTCCAGTGCTGCTGAAGAAGGCGAGCTCTGGCCTGATCAGTTGAAGCTCCATCCGAGTGACCTCCTTCCTCTTCCTCCAATCCACCCAGTCCCGGGCTGTATAGCAATCCTCCAGCGCAGAATTCGGCAGCTTGATAACCACCTTAGGGTAGGGCAGTTTCCGAGATAGCCCTGATCGATTGAGAATGGGCTTGCACATTTTTACGTGATCGGCTTCGGTCATGTTGCCGAGAAACTTGAAGAACTCGCGCGTCAAGACCCCATCCTTCTCAGGTACCCAAGACTTTGCGTCCTTGAACTTTGCCAAGGGCGTCAAAGTCGAATCTACGTTGATGAGGTCGGCATGCGCCGCAGAAGAGATGACGTCCGACCAGAGCTTGAAGGTCTCATCTGTCGCGGTGATGATCTTCACCTCGTTCGCAATTGAGAGCTCCTTCGCCTTCCCGGCTTTCTTGAGCGCCGCTTGGCTCTTCGCAACGTCAATCATTGCGAAGCGCTCACAAACCGCGTTAAGAAATGGCTGTGCAGAACATAAAAAGGGTCGTTTGAGTTTACATTTAAAGCAGGAATATAAACATGTCCAGTAGGCTCCAAATACTGCAAGTTAGCTCGACTCGAGCTAACTTGCAACCCATGAGCAGACAATGGCGATTTTTTATCTATACATATGGCTGAACAGATACAGAGAAAATTTGCACTTTGGCTCGAGTCGAGCTAAAGTGCATGACCTTGGTTAAGATATATTACCTCAAACCTCTTGTCATTTGCAATCTCCGCTACCGTTCTCCGACCTGACTTGTGAGACTTGCGAACGCTTGTGGCGGAGTGCTTCGGCATTGGTCTCCCAGCTTGGATCCACAAAGCACCGGAGCCGAGGATATTCGTTACCCAGGTCGGCTTGAACTGGACCAAGTGATTCACGCGATTATAATACGCGGAAATCTTCCTCTGCTTCTCCGGTTCCTGCGTCCAGACAATGTAACATTGCCATGTTCGGAAGTGCCTTCTCATCACCTCCGGGACGTTGCCGTTAATCATCCCTTTTGAGGCAGCAAGGCTGTGCTGGCCGTTGATGATGTAGAAGTCGTAGTCGCTGAGCTCCTCAACAGTCGTTGGCATAGCGTCGAGCTTCGGCATGACGCAGAGAGTCTGCTTCTGCGTCTTGTGGGGCATTTGGAGGTAGTAATGCTTCAACTCCTCCATGCCCCGAGGTTCGAACGCACGGATCGTCCACTCCGGCAGTGCATTATGCAACCTCATCACGTCAAGCTCGATCTTCATCTCTCTGTCGCCTTTGAAGAAGCAGCTCTGACACTCCGTCCAGAATTTTTGGTAAATCTGTTGGACGTTGTTGTAGTCGATTGTCTCTCCGTATCCGAGAGCCTAAGGGAGCTCCGAGAGTGCAGAGGCCATCGAATTGGCTAACTCCTCCTCTGATACGAGCCTCGACTTCTTTCTTGAAGAGGTCTCCGGCTTCTTGGCAGCTGAGCGCTTCTTGACAGGGGAAGCAGACAGCGTGTTGCGCAGGGTGCTTCGGCTTGTTCTCGCACCTGGAGTTCTAACCAGTACCGACGCTTGACTCATGTCCTGGCTACTGATCACGGCCCTCGAAACCGTTGAAAGTTTTGTCGGGCGTCTTGCAGCAATATTTTTGGCCTTATCTAGAGCGACAAAGGTACTCATTCTAGATAGAATGACGCGCAGTTTATTAGCTACAGCCTTTGCTTTCAGCGGCTCTCCACTACTAGTCTCCCATTTCTTAAGAGAGATCTCATGCTCGACCTGAGTCACTATTTCCTCAAATTTTGAAGACCTAAGAGAATCGACTAAATCTTGGATACAGAAGAGAGATGAACTATTGTTCACTACAACAGTAATAAAATACGGATCTAAGGACTCAGTGGTCGTCTCACACGACAACTTAACGTGATCGTTTTCTACATCAGTAATTTTGGTCTTGAAGTCGATGTGATGGGGATCGACGATAGAACCAGCGAAGGTCTGACCAAACACTAAATGATCCGTATAGGTCGCCCACAGAAGCGTCCACTTCAGTGTCATCGATGGGTCCTTCAACTCCCAGCAATCCAAGTGGTTGTTGTCGTCTCCATCGTCATCGTCAACGTCGACAGGCTTTGGCTGGAAGAAGTACTGCAGCTGAGACACCATCATGTTCCTCTCAGATCTGCACAAACACGAAACATAGCAAAGATATTAGATTGTTCTATTGATCATCCGATTAGGATGGCGAGGTCACACTTTAGCTCGACTCGAGCTAAAGTGTAACTTTATACAAGTATGTGAATAATATTCTGCAACAAAATTTAGTCAATTAGAACATTCTCTTAGACCCTTTCAATCAACTCATGCCTACTTCTCGTTCAACTCCCAAAACCATGGAAAAACTTACAAACCAATCCATTCACTCACGAACCTCACTCTTAGAGGTTCTCAAGTGGTTGGAGCGGGACCGAAGCTCATGCACGATTTATGAGAGGTGAACGAAAAGTAGAAATGAGTTGAGATACTAGACTACAATTACACGACTGTAACAATGTTGTAATCAAGCGTTAGCTGCATCTTTAGCTCCACTCGAGCTAAAGTGCTTATACATAGAATGCATAGCTGAGTGGTTCTGACACTAACATTGATCATTCAAACGACTTTACTAGACTATTTGATTCAATTCATGGCTACTTCTCGTCCAATTTTCAGATCTGTGGAAGAGCTTCAGTTCCGCTCTAATCACTCACGAACCTCACTCATCGAGGTTCTCAAGTGGTTGGAGCGGGTCTGAAGCTCTTGCCTACTTGTGAAAGGTGAACGAGAAGTTGACATGAGTTAAGTCATAATTATCATTGGTATACTATATTTCTGGAATGTTTAGAGTCCGAATGTTGTTGTGTTTGAGTTGTTGTTTATGTTTATTGTCTTACACTTTAGCTCGATTCGAGGTAAAGTGTGCTGGCTTTATTGGAAGGTCATGACATTTTTGACCGATAGTGACCTCCAATTTTTTTTAATTTCTTTCGCTGGAGCCGGCTTTAGCGCAACCAAAGACGTATTTAGTCGTACATTTAAGCTCGACTCGAGCGTAAGTGGGCCTCCACTGTGCACTATTGTCCACACTTTAGCTCGAGTCGAGCTAAAGTGTGCTCTCCAGCGTGCTTTGTTGGTCACACTTTACCTCGAGTCGAGTTAAAGTGTAGCCAAAGGAGCATGCTGAAGAACGCACTTTAGCTCGACTCAAGCTAAAGTGTGGCCAAATGTGTACGGTGGAGGCCTACTTTAGCTTGACTCGAGCTATAGTGTCGACAATAGTGCACAGTGGAGGCCCACTTTAGCTCGAGTCGAGCTAAAGTGTGGACATTAGAGCAATATTGATGTTCCACTTTAGCTCGACTCGAGCTAAACTGTGTTCATTGAAGAGCTTATTTATTGCAGGTTGTGCAGATTCTTCTTTCGATCTATGATATTGAAGGCGTAGGGTTTAGGGCTCCTGGGTGAGAGCATGGATTTTACCTTTCAGCCATTGATTATGAACCTTAATCCCAGACAAATTCTGCTGGAACTAGACGTCCTGCAACAACAATAACAAACCCACACACACACAAAATCAATCACAGTAGCACATGGAAACCAGCACATTAAAATCATTCACAATGAAATCAGCACTTTGAAATGAGCACAATGAAATTAACACATTGAATTCAGCACATTGAATTTAGCAATTGAAACCACACCATTGACCTCAATGTGCACATCTAAACTAACACAAACCAGCACATTTAAGCTAGCACAAACCACCACAAACCACCACATTCAAACCACCACATTGAATACACAATCTCATCTATTTTCTCACACATACATCAAAAGCAATGCTATCATAATGTTTCAATACATCATATCTAAAGCAAAACTACACAAATATCGAAAGAAATGCAAGACTGAATATGTGCACTCACCTTAGGAAACTGAGAAATTCAACTGAAATAGCTGCAAGTCTTGTTCCTTGTTCACGTCAATCCTCCGCGTAGGGCCGTTTCAGACTCTACGTGCTCACAGAAGCTCACACACACTCATAGGAACTCACAAAAACTCATAGAAACTCTTAGAAACTCACTCACAGAAACTCACAGAAACTCTCAGAAACTCATAGAAACTCACACGAACTCACACAAACTCACACAAACTCTCACAAACTCACAGAAACTCAAACAATCTCACACAAACAGCCCTAAACTCTAGCGTTACAGTATACGCGAACTCACACAACAAAAAATTGCACGTCCTACAAACCCTATCCGCAGGAAACCCTAACCTCCAGTAAACTGCGCACGAAAGCCTAAACGCAGCGCTACAGAATACACAAACTTAACAAACCCTATAGATAACGAAAGCAACACGAACCGCAAACTCGCAACGACGAACCAACGCATAAACACACAAAACTCACAAAACAACAACGCAACACACACACAAAACCTGGACTGCAACGAAAAGGGAAGAGAAAAGCCGAGCGCCACGTTTTCGTGGGGTACTCTCGGGGGCACCTAACGCCGTGAAGGTCGAAACCCTGTGGCCGTGTGGTGCTCCCGAGATACCCTCGGGATACCCTTCGTGATATTCGGGTGAGACCCTCGGGTATTACGTATGGTTGCACCACAATTCATTCACCTTTATTATTGATACCCGGAGTTTCAAGAAGCCAATTTAATCTTTCTAGAACAAGTTCAAGATATTACGCGCGTGTAGTATTTCTGTACTCGTAAATTTCCTACACATTTTTTCTAGGCCATTAACACTTCAATTTTGCATATTCTTGGGCAACGAACAAGTAGCAAAAGAAAAGTGATTATTTCCAATTTCATTCGTAATTCTAAACTTCTAAATTAGCATTTTCTCAATAATACACAAATTTGGATTGGACGGAAGTGAACGATTATATATTAGTGTTAGAAACAGGATTTTAGTGTTTAGTTTTCTTTCATGGTTTTAGTAGATCAGCTTGCTTTCACTTGACTCGATTTCAATTTCTGCATTACGTAAGGAGTAAATTCATTACCATCGATGTATATAAGTTCCTCCTACACCAATTATTAGGTGAAGCACACTTAAGAAAGTTTTAAAGCTACGATTTTAAGATTCTATTACTTTGAATTCACGTTTTGATTTTTTATGAGTTTGATATTATTTACTATGAAAATCGAACAGACAATATGTATGTTAAGACCACATCTTGCAATTGTATAATTATAAAATAAACATCGGTGCACACTTTAGCTCTATTGGAGCTAAAGTGTGCATACTTCCTTTTTAGTTCCCTACACTTAGTGATGGTGCACACTCTAGCTCTAATAGAGCTAAAGTGTGAATTTTTTCTTTACTTTTCACTTCATTTTGCTTTTACTCTAACGGTACAAATTCAGTAGTTACAGCATCTCCACCTCTGACGGAGAATTTTCCACACCTGCGGGAAGGTGCCCAAGTTTGAGATGAAGGGAGGGGGGTTACCCTTTTCCCCCCGCACCGTCCTCAAATTGGCCACTGTGAGGGAACGCCAGCGCCCAACACTAACGCCATAGTAGGCTAATTTTTTTTGGGGTTTTTATTGATTTTCTTTAATTCCCTCGTGTAATTACATGATTGAACACATGCTCCCGGGGAATTTTGGTCTTCATGTACTATTTGTAAATTTATTGTTTAGAAGAACCGTCACCGCCACTCCAGTGGGCCGAGACACCGGCCTAGGCCTCATGGAGTGGGCTTTACCGTGTTTATTCTTGCATCCCGGTCCCTCGGCCCCGGTGGAGAGTCTCTTTTTCTAGTACACTATTTGTCAAGAAGTTGAAAACTAGTTTTAGCCACCATTGTCATGAATATTATCCCTCATTTGTTCACCTACTACAATTCATTTTGTAATAGCCCTCTATCAAAACTCTTCTCTAGCACACAATTTTGATACTTGATAAATTGTATAAGCTCAATATGTTTTGATTACCGATCGCCATGCATTTATTCTTCGTCTCATCTTCAACCTCAATTTCTTATCGTTTTATCCACAACTATTCTCATTCCCATCTCTTGCATTTTTTAAATATTTTTTAATATTATCTAATGAATATTTATTGTATAATCATATAATTAGCCAATAACTAATGACTTTGTAATGATTTTTTATAGGATAATTCATGTATATTTGTATATCTGTAACTTTTATGCACAATTAAAGAATATTTAAATTTTACTTAATGAATGTTTGAAGTTTTAAAAGTATATTTTATGATAGTCTAATTAATATTTGTATATTTAATGATTATTTATAGAGTATTTAATGCACTTTTAATGATTAATTAATGAATAGTGCATAAATTTCTAATGTAAAATTAATGTGTATTTGATATTCAATAAGTATTTAATGAATATTTACTGAATATGTAATGCACATTGAATGCATAATATGTGATGGATATCTAATGAGTATTTTAGTTGTATTTCTATATTTATTGTATGTTTAAGTTTTTTCCTTTTCAAATATTCCTTTCTTTACTCATTTTTGTTTCCAGAAGAATGTTCTTATATTTCCAATTTTCTACTTGTTGTTTCATTTTCCCTCCATATTTTACATTCTACTTTGTCCAATTTTTTATATTTTCCGTTTGCTCCATACTTACGTCCGATTATTCCCAAGCTCTTTCTTGTAAATTCTTGCTTTTCTACATGCACTCAACCCTTCTTTACTATGATGCTCAAGATGTAATCAAACCATGATTAAGGTTTCCTAAACTAATTGTCCACAAGTAAAAAACTTTATGTTCCACTATTTACTAGGATTGACATTTAGAGTGGTAGTTGACATTGGGTGATGTATAGTTTTGTCACTACACTTATTGTACATTTTACAATTACTGTATGGATTCCTACTTAGTGTTTACTTCTCTAGAAGCCATCTTCTGAATACTGGAGCTACATAGTGCATTTTTGCTTTCTAATCTACTCCATTTAGTGATGGTGCACAATTTAGAGCTAGTAGAGCTAAACTGTGCATATTTTCTTCTTAGTTCACTGCACCTAGTGATGAGGCACATGTTAGCACCAGTGGAGCTAACATGTTTTTCCACAATATCGTTCGTTCTAATATTACTTCTATGTATTGAAAATATCTCATTCCATACTGTGTCATAGCAAAACGTTTTTTAGGTTGCTCGACGTGCCGGCAATCGAGAAGTTTCTCTTTTGGCTCGCATAACTTTTATTGAAGACGTTCATTGAGAAAATAAATTACTAATAATTATGCCTCATGACTTTTATCATCCTTCTACAAAATTTTGAAAATTTCAAATATAATTTGCGACCACTAGAACGTGCTCAAAAACTAATTATTCCTTTTTTGCATGCATAAATAAATTCAAAATTACTTACATTACGAACATTAAATTATGCCTGATGCACTAAGTGATACACTTTGTATTAGTTATATTTTATATTTTGATTATCCTTTTTTGTCATGAGGAGGTCTCTCCGTATTTTGTTTAAATCTTTTAATATTGTTCCACTCTCTATGTTTTACAAATGACAAAGTCTTTAATTTCACGTCAAAACATGAAATATGGTCAAGAATTCTTCCATCTTTCATGTCATGCTTAGATTGCCACACCCTAAACTCATGATAATACAATGTGAACTCAAATATAAGATATTTTAATCCAAATATTAGTTTGCGCACATTTCAAGTCTTTGAGTACCTCTAAGTGGATAGAAAGCAATTTCAATTTGAAATTCAAACCATGGGGACACTTGGGATTCTTGCCAAAGAATGCACATTCTAAATTGATGACAAAATAGTTACATGATGCACATTTTTAAAACCCCAAAGAAATGATGTCCAAAGCATGTTTGAATACATACTTTTTTGCTAAAAATACACGTGCACATATAACATGTTTTTTTTGTTTGGTGAATGCTACTCGTTTGTTAAGGTCTTTGATTTCAACATAATAGATAAGTCCTATTTGGATTGTAATACAATTTATTTGTAATCATCTCAGTATCTTCTCTACATTTCCCTATACCTTAGTTGAATTGGCAAATATCTTGAATCTTCAAAGTATTATTATATTGAAATGAAATGACATCAGAAGATAACACCTAAACGAAGGACCCTAAACCCTGAACCCTGAACCTGACCCTAAATACCAAACCCTAAACCCTAAAACCAAACCCTAAAAAACCTAACCCTAAACCCTAACCCAAACCCTGAGCGTTACCCTAGAACCTTGTATATAACTCGCATGTACGAGTAGATTCGAGGTATGTACTCTTCCTTATTTTAGTCAGCCAGGAAATAGTTGATTCAGTTTCCCGCTAAGATTTCGAATTTGCACTTTTTTAGGGGCTGTGGAAAAGTCCCCCCGCCAATTCTGAAGTTTCCTCCCGCCAGTTCTGAAGTTTCCTCCCGCCAATTCTGAAACGGTCATGTGTCCGTGAGTGACCTCCCCGATCCTCGAAAACTTTCTTCATTTCTTTCCTTCTCACTTTGGTTGTTGTGCAAGGTTGTTGTGGAGAGGCTTAGAGGTAGAACAACTGTCGGAGGTTGAGGAGGGTAACATCTATAGGTTGCGCACGGTTGAGCAGGACGCTTGCGCAAGGCAACAATGCACCAGCTGTCTTCTTCATAAGGTACATAATGTATACTTCTTGCATTCTCCATGCACAGTCTCTAGCAATTAGGATGTGACAGTGTGTAGGGTTATTGCGGTGGTTCCAGTTGCTACTGTGATTTTGAAGCATCACTGCGAGTTTCTTGACGACTGACAGAAAGATTTGGGTTGTAGTACACAGAGAGTCAGATTCACAGGCTGAAGAGTTTTACCATATGAATCCCTAAAAAGACGCCGAGAATCACGAAAGGACAGTTAAGCTCGACTCGAGCTAAACTGTCTTACCTTCTTTCAAGGGACAGCTTAGCTCGAGTCGAGCTAATCTGTCATTGGAAAGAAGGTAAGACAATTTAGCTCGAGTCGAGCTAAACTGTCCCTCAAAAGAAGGTAAGACAATTTAGCTCGAGTCGAGCTAAACCGTGATACTATAATATATCTACAGTTTAGCTCGACTCGAGCTAAACTGTCTTACCTTATTTTCTATTTCAATTTACCTCGACTCGAGATAAAATGACAATGAGTCTGATAGTCAATAATTTAGGTTGAGTCGGGCTTAATTGTCACTGACTAGGGTGAGATAATTTCATATTCGGAATATAACTAATCGCATGAAATTTTATACTTGTCATAAAATACCGCATGAGTTTACCTCGAGTTGAGCTAAATTTGCCTGTTTACAATGTCAACTCACTTGAATCATAGTTATTTTTAAGCGCTAGACCTTACCTCGATTCGAGATTAATTACCCTCTTCCTATGCTTCTTCATTGATGTCTATTCCTACAAGATATTTTCCCAATCTTATTTGTCAGGGTTATTTAATATTTATCTCATTGGAATGCAGGATGTCGTCTTCGGAGGGCGACGATGTTCATGTTGACGCTCCCGTGGAACCAGACCTTCCTGAGTTTGATGTTATTCCTCGCCGTCTCTCGGTCGGGATGATAGTTTCGCTTCACAATGGTTCGGGTGTTCGCGTTGCGAAGGGGTTGGTTCGCAATGTCCGGTCCAGTGCACTTCTAGGTTCCTCTGGTCCTCTTGGGGATTCGAATGTTGTAGTATAGGTGTCCAGTATTTTTGTTCTGGAGGAAGTTCCTGATGAGTGGAGGTACTCGTTTAAGTCCTGGCCTATTCAACAAGTCTTCTTAAACAGTGTGAGTCTCTTCCATCATTGCCTTAGGGACGTTTACAATGTCTGGTTGGTTGAGCGTAACAGACCTCTAGGTGGGAGCTCCCGTTCGTACGACAATTCCTCAAGGAATACACGTCCAACAGTGTCCAGGAATGCTGAATTCCTCATGACCCGTATTTCCATTAACGCTGTTGCGAGCAATAGTTGTTACACTCAAAACTGTGTTCAACACTACCCTAGAGATAAAATAAGAGTCCTTCAGACTCGCTTGTAGAGTGAGACCATCGTGCAGTTCAGAAATCATATCAAACTCGACGTTCACAGATAGTTTCATAGAAACGCTGCGGGTAGGAAGGTTGTGACCCTAGAGGGTTTGGACGTTTGTGCCCATGCTTGGATGAAAATCATGCGTGTAAGTTCGAGTACTTTCTATCGGAATGCGAAGGATGTTGCCGCTGGTCATGCCGCTCAACACCACGGGAATACCGGTTTGCGCAAGCCTAGAGGTCATACGGTTGTGGCTACTGCCGCTCTTGGAGCCATTCTCGATAGACATGCGGACCACATGCCTCACAAGTCTCGTGTTCTCCCATCTGGCGAGAAGGCAATGGCAAAGGTCTTACCTGCAAGTTTTAAGTGGAAGGATCAGATACCACTTCTTGATGATCATCTCACTGATTGTGGATTGCCGCCAATCTCAACCTCAAGCTTGAGTAAGATTCGGCGAGTGAGCTTCCCTGAGTACTATGCCAAGAAAGGTGGAGACAACTTTGCCCGTTGTTCTACTTGTGACAAATACCAGGATCAGAAGAAGCTTACTCAACCTGGAACACAAGCATCACTGCCATGGCAAAAGAAGATGCAGGTTCACATGAATTCTGCTTTCTCACATCGGGACTTGTACTACCTGAACCGATTCCGATAAAAGTCGTCACCCTAGGAGGTTCTTACCATCATGCATGATAAGATGAATCACTCAAAGACCGCCTCCCCAGTTTTTTCACATAAAACAAAGCACTTAGATGGGCTTATGAAGTTGCCTCTTGCAATCACAAGCATGCTTGCCCATGGTCATGTGGACCAACGTTACGCCCATTACGGCCTTGATTTATACTCCCATGATGCCAATTACACGGTCGGGTCGTTCACAAAACTATTGCGTGACCTGGAGGCGCCTCCGAAGTCATCGTCCCGACAACTCTTTCCAGAATCTAGTTCTCATCCATTGTATGCGGCGGTATTACGAGGTGCGGAGATGTGTTTGGATCCATTAGGGCCGATTCCAGATATCCCAGTTCCAAGGAGGTCTTTGCCACCAATATTGAACGTGCAAATGGACAATGTTGTTGGTGATAACAAAAATAGATTTGTTTTCTGTTTTTGGTCTCTCTTTGTTGCAAAACGCATCTTCCGCGAGGTATATGTTAATTTTATGCTAGTTGGTCATATACATGATGATATAGATGCATTATTTGGACGTTAGAGTATGACACTGAAGAAGGAGAGTTTTCCAACCATTCCTTTGCTCATGAGGTCGTTTATGAAAAATGAGAGTGTTCCCACAATCCCACATCTCATCCAAGAGGTTCCTGACTTTAAGAAGTTCATTGGGGATATGATTGCGGACGATGATGAAGCTTTGCAGGGTCATACGAAGGCTCATCAGTTCAAGTTTTATGTGGACTCTAGTGGTTGTCCGGTAATGAAGTATAAAATCCTTTGTCATGATGAGGATTGGCTTCCTAAGGGAGGAGAAGGTAGTGGCATCAAATTGTGGAAGGAAGATTTTGAAGGAAGATCTTTATGGCCTCGCGGAGAACCTGATGCATTGAAGCCTTCTATGATGCGACATCTCCATGAGGTGGTGAAGGGACTTTCAGGATTCATCGATCACTGGGAACAATCATCGCGGGAGTCTGTTGAAGCCAGATCATGTTTTGAGCCGCTATCGTATTATTGGCGCGATGTTAGAGATGCTTTGATAATTCCAATGGATATGCCAATATCATTGGAAGACGGCTTTTGGCCATCGACGCAAATTGCCCATGCCATTGAAGATGAGTTCTCAGCGGAGGGTGAGGTTCGCGAGGAGTACCGTGAAGATGAGCATTTTGTTGGCCAGAGACGCAATCGTCCACCTCCTTCATTTAGAGTTGGTCGTGATCTTTTTGCTGGCTATTTTGTTGCATTGCGGCCTTGTGATGGGGACGAGCGCCCATTTTGGATTGCTCAAGCGATTTCAGATCCTAATACTAACCCGGATATGCCAAACACCGTGCGTATCCAATTCTTCCGCCCTATATCGCGCGATCGGGATGTTCTGAAGTTCTATAAAGATTGGGATATAGATTGCAAACTTTGCTGGACAATTGAAAAGGGGATAGCCATAACGTGGGAGAGTACCGATTCAATCTTGACAGCATGGAAACCTAGGTCTTCAAAGAGGGATGGAGGTCATGTGCAAGATTCAACTACAAAAATTCCGAAGGGACAAGTAGCAATTATCAAGGCCTCCTTGGAAGCACTTGCCAGGTCCGAATCGTAATAGACCTAGATAAATGGAGTTTCCTTTTCCTAGATTTTAGATTCTGATGCGTAATACTTCATGTAGTATGGTTAGATCCATTGGTGCTGAGATTATAGATATTTGTATTTGATTAATTTACACTCTGTATGACTATAATATGTGATGCCAATGATTGCTATGAAATATTCTCTCCATTGTTTTTGCGTATCGGTGATAATATGCAGCATGTTTTATTTTTATTTTTAAATAACAATGTGGTAAATTGCTTCTAGTCTTGAAACCAATAATACCAGTAATTGCCTTCATGGTGAATGATAGAAAGTAAATGTTGGGTCGCACTTTAGCTCTAGTCGAGCTAAAGTGTGAGAAAATCTTCTTATTTAGTTCACTGTACTTAGTAATGGTGCGCACTTTAGGTCAAGTGGAGCTAAAGTGTGTGGAATTGCCTTCTAGAGTTCATTGCACCTCTAAGTGATGGGGACACTTTAGTTCGAAGAGAGGTAGTGTGTGCAATTTTTTTTCCACTTCTGAGCACCATCATTTGAAACTCGTTATACATATTTTTTGCCAATGTGTATTCCACAAGGAGAATTGAAATTCTTTTAAATAAAAAAAGGGTCATCAAAATGTGTTTAGCTAATTCTCTTACAAGTGGATATTTGTCCGTCATTTAGCTCACTTTTAGCCAAATTGGAGCATGGTGTTAATCTGGGTTAGTAGGATCGAGTGTGAATATTTAGCTATTCATATTCAATGAACACATGTGGTATAAAAGAAGTGTCAACTAATGTGTTTTTCTTTTCAATATTATAGTTAGATTCGTAATGTAATGTTATCTGTAGTACTTATTTTTCTAGGGGATTTTGTAGAAAACATTACCTTCCAATTTAATGGAAACTCCTATCCCTCCATATTGTAGAGTTTAGATGTGCACTTTAGCTTTTATGATCTACATGTGTTAATTTGGGAGTCGCTAAATCTCCCAATATAACGAATATGGTGTTACATGCATTGGATCTCATGTTGGAAGATTGGGCGAGGTCGAAGAATTTAAAGATTTAATAGAGAGGGCATAGAAATTGTGCCAATATATTAGAAACCATCATGCGACAATGGGGACACTTCGTGAGTTGAGTCCAAACCTGCATATTATAGTGCCGAGTGAAACCCGCTTTGCTTGTAATTTCTTTATGTTGGATCGATTGGTGAGACTCAAAGGAGTGTTGGAGCACTTGAAAGACCACCCCCGTGTTGTAAACTACATTGCAATCCTACGGAATAAACAGAATGAGGAGCAAGCAGCAATCGCTTCGCGGGTTGAAGCACACTACGGTGGATCACTTAGTACGTCACTTTCTATTTCTGCAGTGGGTCATAAACTTCAACGGCTGGTTTAGAAGTCCTCTAAATGCAAAAGTACTAATGTTTTTAGCAACGATGGTGTCAAACCCGTTGAATATTATAATTCTATTGTACGTCACCTTAAAAAACATAGAGAAGTAACATATATTTGTACTATTTTGCCTCTCAGAAAGTACGTCATGGTCTGCAAAAAATGAACTAAAGTACAAATTTCATGTTGTTTAAGGGGGGATAGTACAAATTCACACATTGATTATGAAACTACATGTTTGAATCCTTCAAATGCACACTTGATATGTTGAAAACCTTGTATCAATCATCATGATTTTTCCGGTCAAAGGGCCAAAATCGGCTTTGGCCCTAATTCACTCAAAAATCATCCAAACTTTGATTTTTTTGGCTCACGCAGTCATGTGTAGGGCATATCTATGTGGGTAGCATGCCGCTTTAGTTGAAAGGCCAGTAGTTTTTAGTACACAGAGACCCCTCCCATACTCGGTCCGTGTACAGATTGGTACCAAAAGTACCTTGGTCATGCTTGGAAAGGGCGTCGCCTCTCATAAAGGCTTCTGACAGTGTATGGCTGCTGTCCGTTTCATTTAGTAGTCGTCATTTTTTCATGATCTTTCCTGCCTCCTGACAGTGGATCTGGATTAATTTAGGATCTTCATGGCGATCGGCAGTTGTTTCTCCTCCTCCGAGGTAGTCTGGAACGTCCGAAGGCAATCAGAGTGTGTGCTTGCAATTCCTGTCGTTGAGGTGCTGCAAGATCTGTTGCGGATAATCAAAACTTGTTGTGAAGCTGCGTGGAGGAACGGAGGATCTACTTTGCGGTGAAATTGTGTGAAAGAATGTGTGTGTGCAAAGCCGACGCTCAGGAAATGGGGAACAACCGAATGGCAGAGCGACGTCTAGGGATTTCTCGTCCAGGACCCCAAGTCCGGGCAGCAGCGGCTGCTGTGGCGGAAGCACAAAGGTTGGTGCGCGCCGAAGACAATCGAATTCGGCAGGCAAGGAGGCGGGCGAAGGTCGCGGCTGCGGCTGAGGGTTTGCGTAACACGCCTGAAGGTGAAGAGTCCACTCGTATGACAGAGCGGTCATCGTCTAGGGTTTCTAACAAAATTGCCGGAGCCATTAATGAGGAGTTGAAGGTGTGTCCAACAGTGGATTGTAGGCGTGTGATAGTGGAGAAGCTTCTGAATCACAACACCATTTGGCCACAATTGCCTGAATATTATCCCAGGCCTTCAGAGGCCAAATCAATTTTCGTGTTTCTAGAAAGTTTCAGAACTGAGCTGCAGTCTGTGAAAACCGCCCATTCGAGAGTGTTATTAGCTAGGAAAGGAGCCCTCCTTGATGTTGCAGTTAGCGAAGGCTGCGATGGTGCAAGGGCGCTCTCCCGTGTATTACAGGTGCATCCACGGAACATTTCCGCTGCGATGGGGAGGAGGGTCGTCGCTGATCCTGTGAACCAGTTTGCACTTCTGGAGAGGAGGAAGCGTGCTGGCTTGACCGAGTATGTAAAAGAGAAAGTGCACTTGTGGTGGACTCAGCAAACTCGGGTGAGCCCCAACAAGAAAGACATCACTCGGAAGCGGATGGGGCGAAACGATTACGTGGTGCATACTACGCAGTACCTTGTTGACACTCAGGTGTGCATGCTATTCCTTCCAGTGCACTTCTTGTTGTTGGTCTTTATGTAGTTGTTGACACACTATTTACTGCAAGATGACTGTGTGGTGTACTGCTTGCAGCAAGCTTCTCAGTCATGCTTAAAGTGTCCCTCGTTAGTTGAGAAATAGCTCTTTAGGGTTTCAGCTTTCGGAACAGAACGAACAATAAGGGGTTTATGTCTAACCAGTGCATATTTGGCGCTAATTTAGGGGCGTTCTTGAAATGGGTAAAATACTAAAATATTGATTGGGGTCTCTAGATCACGTCACTTGGGTTTCGGCTTGGTTCTTGCCAGCTTTGAATTGATATGGAAAATTTTCGACTGTTGTAGGTAGATAGACTACGTATTAGTTAAGTTAGTCGGCTGTGAGGTCCTGTTAAGAATACGCTAGTAGGGTTCCATGCACGAATTCCGCCTTCAACACCATTTCTGTTGTGCCTTGGTGGGTACGAGTTTCATGGTGAAACCTACATATTACCTGCAATGCATGTGCTATAAATTCGAGTCTTTCTAAATTTGGGTTGATGATTTATAGCTGAAGCTTTGATAGTTTTATTTGTTTTCATCTTCAGAGCAGTCATGGCCACGTCGTCATAATTATCGACCGTTCCAATACTGTTGATATACGTATTAGATTGTGAATTGTTGTTTGCATTTGTTGTGATCACAGTATTCTTTCAAAGTGTGGCTTAGGGTTTAAAGTACCTCTGATGAGAGGAAATGTGAATTCAATGTAAGGCCCGGGCAAAAGCTGGTCATTTTACTTGCTGTTGAACAGTCTGTACAGTAAAATGAATATGTGAGTTGATTGTTTTAGTAGGATACGTGTACTTTAGTCATAGTTTTCTTACTTGGTGTTAGGGAGACAAAAGTGCTGACAATGTAATACTTTTATGTACATTGCCAGTAACTTACATTACCTATTAGTATTGAGTTGTCATGATTAAGTACACGCCATCTACTTAGTGGTACAATATGGGTAGAGAAACTTGCTCATCAGTATCTTCTGTGGTAAGGCTTGTACACACTTTCGGTGAGAGTGGCTTCTGAGTACTCACATAGTTACTTTTGTGTACATTGTCATACTAACTCTAAGAAAAGTACATCAGGGTGTGATACTTCTCACGGTGTATTATGGAGTACTTAGACTGCATTGTGTACATTGGGTGTTCTAGGTAGTACAAACCATTACTCATTCTGCTTAAAGTATTGAAATATCTGGCTAGAACAAGTACTTCTGGTGTTAAGTACATAATGAATATTGTTGTTCTACATCAATGTACTAAAACTGATTTGGATGTAATATAAGTACAAAAGTATTTGGTCTGATTTGTACTTTTTTCTTGGGCAGTATAAATTTCAGTTTATGTAGGAATGTGATTCACTTACTAATGCTCATATGTATTTTGGATTGGACAGACCCAACTATTTATGAGTTTCAAGGAAGCCCATCCAGAGTGTCGCATCAGACAAAGAGCGTTTGAATACTTGAAACCGTGGTATGTTAAGACCCTCAAAGATCAGAATACGTGCTGCTGTGTCTATCACGTAGAGATGGACTTGTTGAAAACCGGGCTGAATTCTCTTAGGTCTGCTACCAGAGGTTTGCATTCATCTCAACCTTGCAATTGCAATTGTGTTGTTTGTGGGGACAATTTGGGGCATTGTGAGGCCCATTCTCATTCTTATGATAGATTAACCATGTTGTGGGCGGCTTGTGTCTGTCCTAAAGGCGAGTTGGAGAAATTTCATACACTAGATTGTTTAATGGGCCGTTGTGCTGACTGTGGGGTGAGAAAACTTGAGTTCTGTCCACAAGAATTGGATTCCAGCAGTGATCAAACAATTAAGTGGAGGTGCTTCAATCATGTTACTTACGGGGTGGATGAAGATACGGGCCGAGATAAAAGGAGGATCGAGGAGGTTCACCGGGAGACTTCGCCGGGTGAGTTTGTTGCTTACCTCAAGTCTAAGGTTGGGACATTCATAACACACAACTTCGTAGCAAATTGGCAGGATTCCGAATGTCGAAAGATGATGCAGAATGTACCACCGGGTGTGTTAATATCTCATATTGACTTTGCTGAGAATTATACCTTTGCAATCCAAAATGAAATTCAATCCATGCATTGGTATTCAACTAGTATCTCAATTCTAGTACACATAACCCTTTATAAGTTACCCCCAACAGAAAATGGTGAGGATGGGGGGCTGTGTAAGCATACACATTACTATATGTCTGATGATAAAAAACACGATAGCCTATTTGTGCAACATTGCCTCCTTCTCCACTGGAATTGGATGTTGGCAGGAGGGTTTTGCCCATCAGAGCACTGGGTGTATTCAGACGGGTGCGCTGCCCAGTTCAAGGGAGCTCGCTCCATGTACTTCGTGGCGCGATACCCTGGTTTGACGGGCTGTACGATGAGGTGGAACTTTTTCGGGAGTGGGCATGGCAAAGGTTACCCCATCCTTAGCATCCTTGAATTTGTATTGAAGTTGGCATTATGTTTTCTCTATTTGTCTAACTTAGTAAGTAGAAATTTTGTATATTTGGAGTACTAACAGAATGAATGTTGAGAGACGTGTACATTATGGGAAGATAGAATGGTAGACCAGATGGTAGCGTGTATTGTTGCTGTAGATTAATTGTACTCGTAGTACAACTGCTGGTTTAGTAATTGCTGGAATGTGGTGAAAACCAAGTATGCTGAGTACGGATGGTGTATTCCTTTCGCAGTTTTCGTATAGATAATACTTTAAGTCCTGCATCATTGATTTGTTTTCTACCTGATATTTTGGTATATTGGGTACCCTTGCTCAAAAATGTACCTCAATAGTGAGGTGTGTGTTTACGAGAGTAGTAATAGTACTCTTCTATGTACTTTCCTTCGATTCAATGTACTCAAGTCATTGAGATTGGCCTGTTGATGACTTCTCCACCAGGTGAATGGGACGGTGCAGGCGCTGTGGTTAAGAGGGCTATTCGGATGCATCAAATTCAGCATCCAGAGGATGAGATGACGAATGCTCAACATTGTGTCGATTTCCTCAAATCTAGATTCTCACACCGTGTCTTGAGTTCATATGAGCAGTCTAAAGAGTTGCCAGTGTCCCGTGAGTTTTGGCATATTGGAGTAGAAGATGTGGATAGAACTAACGACTGGGATTGTAAAGGCATCTCGGGGTCCAGAGGGTTCCATTCCATTTTAGGGTCATCTCAAACTGACCCAACCTTACTCATGGTACGTGATTTGACATGTTTCTGCGCTCCTTGTATAAATCAGGATTGGGTCCATTGTGAGCAGCAAGCGTATGTTCCGATGTGGCGTGTGGTCCGGTTGAGGCCGAAGGCAGCAGGACCTGTACAAGCACAGATCGCCTCAAATGAAGAGCCAACACTTCCAGCTCACGAGGGTGGCCATGGAAGACTTTCTGATATTGTCAAGCTTGGAGACAACTTCGTGATACCAGCGGAGGAAGGAAATGAAGAGGGCGTTGAATTCTACATCCTACAGTGCACTAAGCCCAAGTTTCATGTGGAGGAGGATTTTGATTGTCCTTGGGGTGGTGATTTCACCAAGGGTGACTTTGTTATTGAAGGTACTTACTATCAGAAATACGGGAGGGCCTCCGATACATATGTGTTGCTAGACATATCTGTTAAGGCTCATGTAGATGCTCACTTGGTTAGGCATTGCAAATTTGCAATGACATTAGCTTCCCACGTGGTTAGGGGAAATCAAGCTGTTTATAGGGTGGGTGTAGATGTGGAGGCACTCATCAAAGAGCAGCTAAGAAATTGGTGGGCATCAGACCTAAACTTAGAATCGTGAGGTTGTGCCAATCCTTTTAGATGTATTTTTGAGATACTGAATGGCAGAGTCTGGCTACGGTGGTTCAGTTCCTGGTGCTTTAAGCACCAGTATGAGTATGAGTACTCATACAACCATGGGTTACAAAAGCTACCGGTGGACAGACTTTTTGATGGCCTGCCCTTGTATTGTTCCATATTTCTGAGCTAAATTCACCAATGCATGACTTACACTGCCAATTACATTGCTCCAATGTCTGTTGAATTTCCTTTGAATTTAAGAGGGCCTATTTTATTGTGTCCAAAGTGGTCTATGGTACCTTCCCAGGCTTCCCATACCTTTAAGCAACCAAAACCTATCATTGACGCTTACAGTCAATGTAATTAGTGAAAATTCAGGCTTGTCACATCTGGAATCTAATTTGTAATTTGCACTAAGTGTGAAGGAAAACTTAATTTGTGTATACTACACTGAAATTTAGTCTTCGGACTTATGAACTATGGACTTATGAATTGTATAGTAGAAGTGTATGCAAATTTTCGGACCCAAACTGACCCAACCTTACTTAGAGGTCATCTCAAACTGACCGAACATCTCAAACTGGCCCCAACTTCCGATACGGCGGACGGCCTGTTCCGAGTTGCTGCCCAGCCTTCTGCCCCGGCACTTCATGCTTCCACACGCACAGGGCGATCCTCCGGATTCCTCCCAGAATGTTCCGAGTTGCTGCCAGCCTTCTGCCCCGGCACTTCATGCTTCCACACGCACAGGGCGATCCTCCGGATTCCTCCCAGAACGATGTCCCATAGTCCTGGTACATTACACCACAAGCACAAACAGGAATCAGCATTATCAACTACCAATACTGCAAACAAAAATCAAACATACACTAAAGGCCGTGGGATCCTTACCCAAGTTAGCTCTTCAAGAGCGTAGATGTGCCTCTTGGCAAAAAAGGCGACGTGGTAAATATGGGGGTCGGATTGCTCGATCTTCACAGGAAAATCAATAAGATTAGCGTCTTCGCATCGGTGGTTCACAAACCGTCCTACATTGGCGTACGCAAACCCGTCGATACAAAGGGCATCTGCATCAGACACACCCGCTTCTGTCTTCCAATCTGCGTTCAAGTCCAACGTGAAATCACCGTGGACTGCTGACTCCTCATGTCGGTTAATGAGCTCCGCATTGCTGACCACCTCCCCCACATATTCAAAAACAAAAGTCCCAACCGGGATCGACTCGAATGTCCTAACCCCCCAGCCCTTTACCCCTGTCCAAAACACTCCCACTTTTAACTACATTCCTCGCTGGACAACCCTGTTTGGGCAGGACATATGACAACCACAAGTTAAATTGCACTCCCAAATGAATTTCCTGGGCACATGCCCATGACACCCATGTCTCCTATCCGCTGGTCTCCCACCACCTCCTCCTACGTAGCACCCGTGCCCTCGGTCACAAAAGACCAATTTTGATTCCTTCTGCAAGACACAACAAACCCACATACTCACATACAGACTTGGCAAAAACATTACTTACAACAAAAGTGAGATTACGTGTCAACTCAAACAGAAAGTAAAATGGTTAAACTTACCTCATGCAACATGTGTCGAGCCAACCGACCATGCAGGGAGTAGGCCAAGTGACCACCATTCTTAGCTGCGCATTCACAACTATCTGAATCGAGCAAGCAACTTCTTGCACTACAAGTACACCTGCCTTCCAAAGCATAACTTATAACCACTTGGTCAGAGAGTATGCTCTTAGTTATATACGTAAATGGCATCATGGGGCAATTGCCATCCACGAGTCCAAATACCAGTACTTCAAGTTATTCCTTTCCTTTAGATAAATCAGAGTAATCTACCCATGCAACCTGCCCAAATAGAAAACAGGGTGAGGCAATCACCCAACGTGAATAACAAGATTTCATATTCATAGATATAAAAGATAAGCAGCCTTATCTTACAAAACTGGAAAACAAGGAAGTAGGCCTACCTGTCCAGCAACAGAGCTATCCTATTCGGCATAATCAACACCCTGATGCAAACACTAGAGGGCCAAGTCAGCGTTTTACCCCTTTCTTTTGGGTCGCGGCCTTAGTTTCCACCTGTGGCGTCTCGTATGCTCGGACGTTCGCGACCGACTTCATCTTTTTCACTTTTTTCTTTGGACCTTCACACCCTGTATTGTCCACCCCCATGTCCATGGCCTGGAGAGCATCTTCCCTTGAAACGAGCGTTCGTCGTACTCCACTCAGTCGCCGCGTGGCGTCGACGTCCACCTCCATTGGGTCACTCACATCAGGCATGGCCGGCAATGAACGCCGTCTTGAACGGGAGTCCGATGACCTCGGTGGAGATCTCCCCACAACGCCGTGCTCCTCCTCCGATTTCCTTCGTCGTCCTCGCATCATAGCACGCTCAACACCAGAAAACACCTGGGCAGCTTCTATGGTATCGTCTTCATCTGCCTTGGTCATGTTAGCATCCTCCGGAGCACTAGAGAGTGCTATTACAACGGCTGGGTACACTTCGGGAGAAGACAAAACATCCTTCAATGCCTGAACTGGACATGGTATCTGCACTTGTAGTGGTTGCTCCTGCTTACGGTCACCTGACTTGGACAAGGTCCGACCATCTGTTGTACTCGGCCCCGGCAACGTACGCCCCTGTGCAACTTCGGCTTCAAAAATTTGTACCAGTTGGATAACTACGTTGGTCACGTTCGAGTCATCCTGTTGGATCTGGAAAGTTGATGGGGTTACCATCGGCATGGGTAAACCATCAACCGTACCTGCAATTGATAGAGCAAAACCCACTTATCAATAACCCAATACAAGCATTTTGGAATTGGAATTGATGCTTTAACATGGACAATAGTGCAAATACTAAGATTTACCTTGATGGTGGGAGGGTTGTTGGATTGGTACAGCACATTGTTTCCCCCCTTCGGCATCGGACACTTTGAGCAGTGGACGTGCTTGATGTGGCATGGGCCTCACAAAGGTGTCGTCCTTCACAGCTGCTGGAGTCCCCACCTTACTGGCCTCAGGGTGGGATGGACCCGGTAGTTTCTTCATGGCCGCTACGCTGAGTGTAGAAGGGCCTGCACCATTGAGATTTGCAGGTGATCGAGTCACCAATGGATTATCCACCGTTTTGGGTGCTGGATCACACGGTTCGGGGGTGAGAACCCTGGAAGATGTAGGGTCTGACGGGCTTCCCCAACTGTTCGTCACCAATGTCTGCATAGGACCTGTTTAAGCCACCAGATTAGCTGAAACAATTGGAACTCAAGCTTCACACAGAAAGCCAAGTATCTAATGTACAAAATCTGCAATATAAGTACTCTCCTAAGCGCCCCCTTTGTACCTGCTTGGAAGTCAGAGTACAATGCGGTACAAAGCATGTATCAGAACCACATTAGTAATGTACATGTATACACAAAGTAGCCGAATGTGGTACAGATACTACTTCTAAAGCCGCCTCTGCAGACATTCGTGCACACTAAGTACAATATCTGGTATTATGAATACAACTACATACTTATGTTGTATCCATGCACATGGTAAAAGTAAAGAATACTACCATGTTCACTCTACCATCACAACAGAAGTACTATTACTAGTTCATATGTATCCACTGTCTGCGTACACATTGTACACTTACTAATTTGCATACTTCTAGGTATATAGTTAAAGTACACACACTACAAGCATTACATCGACTAGTACTAAACAAAAACAGTACGCTAAGTGTTCGAAGTTTGACACTACTCTAAGTAGCAAAGTACCACAAGAGTTCCATTCTTCTATCTAAACTATACAACTGATACATTAAGATCGGGTAATAAACGTACCTGCGAGTAATGGCGCCTTGCCATTCGGGTTTGAAGGCGCACCTTGTATCCGCAACGGTACCTCCAGTGCACCGAGTGGCTGACCTTGCTGCTGGCCCATCTCCTCAGGTACAAAACCCCAGCCAAAACTCAACTGCCAGTTTTGATTAGCTACCCCGTGGCATTTGGGTTCAACACAATTGTTCCCTTTGCTAAACACCACTACTGAGCACCATGGATGGTATAGGTGCTGACAACTAGCGACAACGACATCATAATAAGGAAACTCATTCGCACACAATGAGCAATGAGTTATATGAAGATAAGTCTTCTCTAACTTCGACCCTGACGGTTTTGCGTATGTCATGGGCCAAGGCTGAATTCCAGATGGTCGGCTGCCGCTTTGCAACCTAGACAACTCCTCGTTTAATGCTTGGAGCTGCCTCTGTTTGAGCGTGATGCTGGACTCCAAAGACTGAAGCTCCTCCATCTTCCTCTCGGCGTCACGCTTGGCGTTGATCAACTTCGATTCATGATCCGCCTTCATCATCTCCAAAATGCTCCGCTTTGCCTCGATCATGTCGGCATCGTCCTTGCCGACTCCGCCACACTTCGTCAGCACCGTCCGAGCACAGTTGCCCTCCTCTGCTGCAGCCAACGATTGCAGGCACTGCAGCTGTCCCTCGAGCGAACGTACAAGTAACTCCATGCTCCTCGTCTCCTGGGCAGAGAGGTCACGCCTTGACTGGGTTGGTGCCAATAAAGCCCTTGCATCGCTAATCTCTCCACCCAGCACCCTTATCATAGTGTTCAGATGCGACACCCTCTCCCCTATGCGTGAGTCCATGTCTTCGTCCATCCGAGATGGGATCCTCGATGCACATACCTCCGACTCTTGCTGTAGGACAACCAAACGCTGCAGTTAGGAAAGTGCCCACCATCAAAGCCTATTCAACTTCTCACAACTTCACAAAAAGCATTGAGCGAATTAGTGAAAAGACGGGTAAGTTGTCTTACCCGCCTTGATGATCCGCCCTTCCCAAATCCTGCTGCACCGCCTTTTTCAAGCTTCACTTTCTTGAAGGCGTCACGTGTCACTTCAATGCCTTTTTTTTTGCAAAGAAGCAACTTTGCCCTCTGCGTGTCCCACCTTTGACGCTGCGTATGGTTAGTTTCTTGACCATATGCAGCCCAATTCACCATCCCAACGCCCTCAGCATACTCCAAAGCGATGCCTTGTGCAAATTTTATCTTCAGAAAACTCGGCATCTGGTCTTTATCATGCTGGTACACGAGTGGATGCAGGTACTTCACCCTCGCCAATACACCTTTGTCGGTGCAGTCCTGCCATTTGTAGCCGGCTCTGCCATCCTTGCCACACCGCCTTCCAAACAAACTGCCCACCAGCTCCTCCGATACTTCACCTTTTTTAAACCGATGCGGGTTCTGGCCAGTGCCTTCAAGCTGGAAACTGTGGACGAAATCCTCGATGTGCAGCACCGGCGGTGGCTCCTTGAGGTTCGCCAACGCACCGTCAATGTCATAGAGGTCGAGCTCCTCATCGGAGTCCGATCCACCTTCTTCGTCCTTCACCTTCCCGACCTCCACCTCGTGATCTGCACGAGCCTTCTCTCCACCCTGCTTCCCTCGGCCCATGGTGGTCAACCTGCGAACTCCACTCACGACCACAGATGCAGTTTGCAGGAGAGAGATGAGCCAGAACAGAACAACTGCAAACATAAAAGCTGGCTGAAGTAAACTGGAGCATACGAGAGCACAAGCACGCAATGTGGGAATTGACGCCCAAAACATTAAAATTTATAGCTAAAGTGAGCCACTTTAATAACAACCATCAAAACCTCTCTACTTGATAGTCTTCTGAAAGATGTCATTTCGAAGCCTAGCGGGCTTCGGTCCCTTACTCGAACACAATCATGAGAAATTCCACGCAGAATCATGTGAAATCTCACACCTATTCATTACCAATATTTCTCACGATTCACCCTAAATCTCCCACACTCGAGACAATTATCAAACATGAAATCACACCAACCACAGCAACTATAGCGATTCAAAGCTCTAAGTTAAACCTGTCTGCATCAGCCATTTCCATCTGCCTGCCCCGTGTCCCTACTATCCTACGGCATTTGCATTACGAGCAATACAGACATGCACAACAACTTCAGCAAAACAGAAAAAAATCAGAATGCAACACAGAGTGACAGACATGCATAGAACTTCAAGGGAAACTTACATTTGCGGCCGCGTAGGTCTTCAAACGTGGTGGATCTGTCCAGTCACAGCTCGCAAAGAGCAGCTCCGCAGTTCTCCCACCACGCCACCTCCCAGGCGGCCGATCAGTAAAGCAAGACATTGGCTCCAGGAACGTTGCAATTCCCGAGTGTAGCAGATCGAACCCTAAACCTTGCCATATCCGGAGTAGCTCACTGTAATTCCCTTTCCTCTATGGCATTGACGCAGAAGAAAAATCACACAGACACACCGGAGCGGACAAAACTCACCCTAAACCCTACGCCCTTCACAGCGACATCCAATTTTCAGAACCATTAAACCCTAACACCCTACGCGCGGTACAGTCTTTTCTCAAACACTCTATAGCAAACCATAACAATCCAGACTTTGCTATGCGAGAACTCGAGAATAACAATCAGTTTCAAATATTTCTGGACCTACAACTACATTGCAAACACAGACCAGGCAGTGAGATGCTAACCTCCGTAAACTCTTGCGAACACAACAAACAGGTTGCTATCACAACGTGAACGCGCGGACTAAAAAAAAGTTCAAGAAATTATCAGATCAGTTGATCTATCCCACCGGACCCTCACAGAAATGGCGATTCTAACCTCCTAGAATCGCAAGCACCACGACAACCTGCAACCAACCCTAAACCACAACAAACAACAAAAAAAAAACCACCCAACACACAATGTACGCACCACAATTCATGACCAAACACAGTGAGAGTGTGTGCAACGAACACACCGCCACCAGGTGCGAGAAGAAGACGACCGGTGATCACCAATAGCGGAGGTGTGGCAACTGGTGATCACCGGTCACCGCTGCCAAAACAGTTAAGGCCATTACGCGCCCCAGCCCCCAAAAATAAACACAGCTCATCTGACCCCCCCTTAATAAGCACATTAAACCTCTGCCAAACCAGCCACCTGCCGACATGCTTAAATTAATCCCCTTATACTCACAGTACCTTGGCAAATTGGCTCCAAAAATGCTATTGACTTTTACCACAATTTTGGTACAATAGGTTGTCCGAAAGTGATCCACCGTAGTGTGCTTCCACCCTCGCGTAATATGGTGCAAACCATCGAAGATGTGGCCTTTTGGCAACGATGTCTGAACTACGTACACATGAATGGGGATGTTTTGAAGGCATTGCGTGTGTTTGATGGCGAGAACCAGCCATGGGTTGTGCGTGGCTTGTAATGCATAATTCGCGAGAACACGTGTATTCTTTGAGAGAGTAACCATTTACTCTACGAACTGACATAGCATCCACTCTTGAGCAATCTTTTGATGCCGGGTGGCAAATGGTTTTTACCAATGTTCACTACGCCCGGCTCTTTTGAATCCGTACCTCAAGAATAATGTGGCGTTTAGGGCTGACGGAATCGCACAAAGAGCATTGAATCCGGTTGTTCACAAAATGATGGCAGTATTGGACATCTCTTATGACGACGTCCAATACGAGTTAACACAGTACGAGGAGGGCACAGGACCATATGGCCCTACCGAGGCATCTAACATCCGCCAGACAAAGCTTCAACTCCACCAATGGTGGGCCATGATCGCAGAGAATGAATTGTCTAAAATAGTTGTTGTATTCTAGTCCTTACGAGTTCAGCTAGCTCTTGCGAACAAAACTGGAGTATGTATTCTTTTGTCCACAACAAGAGCCGAAATTGATTAGCGGCGGAAAAGGCTGCGTCCTTGGTGTAGATTTATACCAAAAGCCGATGCCTTTAACAAAGACTAGGGGCCAATTCTGTTCGATGGTACGATGCAAATATTCACTCGGAGGATTCCAGCCCAGATGCCCCGGGGCCGGTTCCGGTGTCGTGTAGAGAGTCTTTGCTTCAGGAAAACCCGAGGTTCTTGGCTGTACTTAGTTTAGAGAGGGGAAGGGAGAATATAGAACTTATGATTTTGTGTCCAAGTCCATATAAACTTATAAATCTTCGTTCACCATATGAGAAAGGCCTCCAATCTTCAACTTATGTAATAAAACTCGATAACCATATAATAAGACATGATGCAGATGTCTTGGAGAACTTGTCTCTCAAAAACTTAAATCAAAACATTATTTATCGTTAATCTAAATCAAGCCTTAATTAAACTCTGATTAAATTAATTCATTTCACTTAATAAAATTTATTTTATAGTTAAGATAATTATATTTAACTAATATGATTAACCTTAATTAATCCGCTTAATCATAGTTAAGCTAATGAATTACAATTAGTCTAGTTAATCTTACTTAACACAATTGACCTTGATTAAGATAATTAATTCCCTAATTAACCTCAATCTCACATACCCTTATCCTTACATACCCTAATCACTTTATACCCTTCTCCTATATACCCTTACTCCCTTTGAAATATTTTCTCCAACCTCTCATTAAGTTTGAACCGAACTCAAATTCTCTTTTAAACTCTTGATTTACCTGGTAATTTAAAATATCACTACAATTTCATACAAACTCAGAATGAGACAAAATATAAGTACTTAAAAAGCCACCAAAACACACCACATACACACCAAATTTCACCTCCAAAAACTCATTCTCTCTCTCACAAATTCTATTGTTCCAAGCCTACTCTCAAGCCTGAGCTTTGACCAGTTCCAAATCCCTATCTCATCCATCGCACTTTGTTTGTCCTTGACTCCTTTCTCTGTCCAATTTTGAAGTAGATTTGAGTTGACATCTCACAAAACAAGATACTAAGTAATATTAAAGCACCTTCATATCACTTCTAACAAAGAATCAACAATTTCAGAACTATACAGTTTATTTAAAAATCTCAAAAACCAACGTAGAAATATTATTCATATCCATGAAGTTGATTCTAAATCTACTTTTATAAACACATATAATTTGTTTGGTGATCTCAAACGGTTCCATGTCAAAATTCATCATATAAAATTAATCGGTTGAAAGTTATGGAGCATAGACAGGGTATTGTATTGATATAAAGTATTGTGTGTGGACAAAGTCTTGTGCCAAGGCAAGGAATCTTGCCAAGACATGATATCTTGCTGGAAAATGGTATCGCAATAGGACATGGTATTGCGCCTAGGTTTTTTTTAAGAAAGTATCACATATTACTCAGTACCCAATATAAATGTTTACAATTCCAAGCAAAGATATTTTTTCATCACATAAGACTGTCCTTGCCTTGTTAAGGACAACAAATATCTACACTTGTTTGAATTTTTTTATAATTGAAAATCTAATTTTTAAAATATGGTTAGTGTATGAAACTTTAAACCAACATTCTAAAATGATAAAAAATCAATGTTCAAAGATACCATTATTAAGAATATAGGCCAAAAATTTGCATTATTCATTCTACTAGACCCTTTAGTATCTAGATCGCTATGATGAGCATTTCATAAAATTCTATCCTCTTACCACCAAAAGTCTTAAAGTGGGAATTGTAAATTTTGAGTATTGTCACTCTTATGCTTATGATTCCTAATTCTTTTTCCTAATAATATATATGATGGTTCCAAGAGGAAAAATCTCCAAAGAAAATATTTTTCTCTTTATAGACGTACAAAAAAATCATATCATATTTAGTGATTCTTATTGGAAGGTGGGCTTACCAAGTAGCTACTTAAGATTTTGCTACAACCTTCTCTGAAATGTGAGAATTATTTCAACTAAGCAACACCATTTTATTTGAGATTTTCAAAAAATAACACATTCCATAATGTAAGACTTTTCAATAAAAAAGAGTTGTATTTTTTTTCCCTTCAAAATATTTTATTGGACTTGGTGCATTTCATACAATGATATTTCCTTTACAAAGCAGCACAAACCTTAGATTTGACCATAGAGAATTTCAATTAAGAAAGTATGGATTTATATCATATTAAAATGCATTTCAGCAATCCCTTTCCATTGCCTTTTTATTAAAAATTGCTTTACTTCTCTTCATTTTTATAATATTGGTGTTCAAAGAACTAGCATCATACAAATCATTAAATTTTAATTTTTAAAGCCTTTGTAATGAAGAGTATTAACAAGTTTAGTGAGATTTTTTTGGTTCCTCAAATGTATGAAAAAACAGCATAATTTTTTAACTTAAAACACTATGAATCTTGTGAGCATGTGTCTAAAATTGGTAGTATCGATTAAAATCTCATAGCTAGAGACAAAGATAAAAAACAAAATTTTCTTCTCTACACTTTTCATTAGACAAGCATTTTTGAAGTATTTCTGATTAAAATAGTAAATAATATTATAAGATGTCTATAGATATTGACATTGATTTATCAATTTTAATTTATTTGATCATTGCTTTGAAGTATTTATTTATAATTAGAAAAAAAAATAGTTGATTCTTTCTTCATTTTGATTTGGAATTTAATTTGAATCAGTTTAGTCACCATTTGTAATTTATGAATGATTAACAACTAAATAGTTAATTTTTGTCTTTACCTATGCAAAACACCCTCAAATTGTAAATTTATTTTTTCTAAGTCTTAATTTCACTCACAGAAAATGAATCATATTGTTGAAATTATATGTACTCTTATGATTCAAAATCTTTTAGTATTATAAAGAAGTCATTAAATTGACTATCTTATGTTCCTATTTTTCAAGTTCAGAGGTAATATAGGAAAGAAAGTAAACGTCACAAAGACTTTTGTTGCATCTTTTGAGACAAATAATAAACTTAAAAATCAAAGATATGTCTAAATCCATGATAAATTTGTTTGTCCATTTATCATCCAATTAGAATGTTAAAGAATTGTATTAAAATTTAAGATAAATAGTTGATATTCAATATATATATAAATATATAAATTTTTTTACATAAAACAATAAGATGATATTACTTTCAACATACATGACAAAGAAAATTACTTGAAGAACACTACATTCATAACCTTCAGGATTTTGCAGCTTTTGCACAATCAATGGATATTTTCCAAGTTCAAATTCTAAAACACTAGCTCTTTCTTGCATATCCTGAAGCTCTCCTGAAAAATTGTTCAATATGTTTATTCTTTTCTTATATCATAATTGATTTAGCCATTATGAACCGTTTAGGGCTTCTTGAATTTAACAAGGAATTGAGAAAATTTCAAAATTGGCCAAAATCGTTTACAGAAAAAGAATTCAAAAAATTCAATGAATTTGATTATTATTTTAATTATGAAAGTTGTTTTGCTAGAAATCATCTGGAGTAAGTTCTTTTCATATATGTAAAATAATGGTGTTGACATCTGCAAAAATTTCTCTAAGTATTAATATAGGAATAATAATAAAATTCAAAGAAGCTGACAAATTTAAACAAATCGATACAATAAATGATACTGTTTGGATGCTTTAAATCAATCTTTAAAAAAAAGATACCATAAATATCAAATTGAAGGTAGTCTAAGATTAAACAAAAATTCAAATTTATTTATTACCATATTATATTCTTCAATACAATATTCAAAACAGTTGTTATCTTCAAGTATGAACCTCATGTATGTAATTATTGGAGGTTAAAGAGTTTGAGTGATATCAAGGTATTTTTAAGTGATTCCATTTTATTACCTCCAATAAATCATATACTTTTTAGTTCATATTTTTAAGTGATTTGGATTTATTGCAGGTTAAAGATCTTTTTTGGTTCCAATTTATGGAGGTTAAAGATCAATCCCATAGTATATAAATATGCCTTAAATTTAGTCAATCCAACAATAATCAATTCTGAATATATATATTTGAAGGATTAATTTCAAGTCTACAACCATGCTTAAATATGGTTTTAAGCATGGTTGTAGTCTTGAAATTGGTTGTAAGCATTTTTTTAATTGGTTGTAGTCAATTGCATGGTTTTAATTGTTTGTTGTCAAAATTTAATTTATTCGATTTGAAAACTTACTTATTTGTTGTAAATGGACTATGTTAATTACAAGTTGGCATATTTTCATATGTTTATTAAGATGAATCTTTTAGAGCCGGAAAGGTCCAAATGTCTATCTAGGGGGGTGAAAACACATTTGTCGCAATCGATAGAGGCAAATATAGCCAAAACATTCTTCACGACAAACGTAGTCTAGATTACGATGATTTCGATGAGACCATTGCCTAAGCTAGTGAACCTCCCTCAATCATTAAATTTCCTAGACTTTAGGATCTTTGATTTCTTGGATTTTTGTAAAGTTTAGAAATATTTATTTTGGTAGATTTAAGCATTTTAGAGTGTTGTACATTTTGGTTCCTATAGTTATGTAGATTTTAAATTTTTATATTTTTTATATACTTTTCTTCAAAATTTTTAGAATTTTGACATTGCGACAAATAGCCGCATGTAGCGACAATACAAGATGGTGGCAGCGACCAATGATAGGCTGGGAACTAATAAGTGGCGTGCAACTAAAAGTTGGAGACCAAATGTCTTTTTCAAGGCAAGGGTCTAAATTTTAAATACCCAAGCCTGAAAACACTCTAAATGTAACATTGTTGGGACCCTTAAATATCATATTTGCGACAAGATAGTTTTTTTATAAAAACTTATTTCTAAGTTTTGAGAGTTGATTAGGGTTATCTAAGGATATACGCACATTGTGATAAAAAAAGTACCTTGTGTGAATTTTTTATCAAAAATCCCAATTTTGTAAATTTAAGAAAGGAAAAAAATTGGTGTGCGGTGAAGAGTTTGAAGATCATATACAGGAGCATCTTGACTTAAATTTTAGCAAGTTTTGTGTCCACATCATGTAAAATTTGCCATTAGTCCAATTTTATTGTTGATTTGGCACTTAGGGTGTCAATTCTCCTAACATGTTGTTCTTGAGGTGACGTGTATTTTTGAACATGCTTAAAAGATATCCATAGTCTTCCATGTTGTTAACATCTGAAGATACATTTGAGTGTTTTCTTTTGCATAGCAAGTCTTGCTACTTGGACACCAACCACTACAGGCGGGTGCGAAAGGCTCTAATCACATCATTAATTATTCTTTTTAGATTGTATAGAGAAGTGGATTGAGTTGCTTTTTTAGATTTTATTCATGGTACCTCCCGCTATTGCGAGCATTTGCTTGCCAAAGCTTTTCAATGGCCTTTTTTTTTCTATCAAACAGACTTTGTGATAGGTATATCATAGAAGTAAAGTTGAAGTGATGACAGGTGTGACATTTTTGTGGAATTGTTGTTGCATGTGTAGTAGCCAAAGGCAATGACTAGTGAATTGCACAATCAAGTGGTAGATGCAAGTGCAAATTGCCTTTGAGCTTAAGATAGTTGAGGTGACGTGTATATCTCTCTTCCAAAGTGAAAGCACCAATTCAAGGAGAAGCGCCAATGGTCTTCAGTGTTCAAGGATTGGTAGGATAAAAGCAAGCTTGGGTGTACCACTTTTGGTTTCATAATGTCACAAGAATTGGAAAAAAATACTATCTATTTATTTTTAAAGCATATAAATGAACAAAATTACAATATTGAGTATGAAAGAATGATTGACATATCATATTGATCCTAAGTTCCAAGGACAATTTTCCATTTGTAATCAATATATGGTTTTATTCAGTAAAATCACTGTAAATCAAGGAATTCCATCAAAAATTTAAAAATATTTTTTTTGCACATCAAATTATCAAATTAATAAGATTATCATGTAATTCTATTTTTTTCAATTTGTTTGTTGTTGAAATGACTATAAACTAAAATTTATGAATCTTTGGTATCACAATATACTTCTTCTCGAGTTTAGTGTTCTTAAGAAATTCCTTGAAGAAGAAATTAAATAACAAAAAAATTAGGCTTGCATTGTAGATTCAAATTATTTCTACTACCAACCGACTAAATTGTCAAAAAAAAATCATTTTTTAATTAAATTCTCTATTGTTGTCCAAAAATGAGTAAGCCTAGTGTGCTTCTACCTAGTACGCATTTGAGTTACTACCGCAACATTTGAAGCTAGAAAGACTTCAAACTTATGAATGATGGAAGGATCAATGTGCAAATGAATCGAGGTAGTATCAATTTGGTGTCAAAAAGTCCACACTGGCAAATACAGGCAACGACAACACCTTGAACCCTAAGGAGTGTGCAACGTTTCTATAAGTGGAAGGAACCTGTGGGGTTGAGGTCGGAGTTGGAGCAGATATAGAAGTAGTCGCATCCGCAATGTTGAAAGATAGAATTAGCCGAGAATAACCAATGTGATCTAGAAAATCTACGTAGCGTAGATAACTACTACCATTCGCGTGATATGTACGACTACTACCATAGAACGGTAGTATGTGCACAATTGGCAACACGCTTAGAGGCGCCCTATAAGTATACATCCATGGCAAAAGATGAGCCTTCACCCTTCACCGGAGCCTGTGCGTGTGCCATTTGATCTAAAAAAGGCCGTCGTGCTCATTTGCTTTCTTAACTTTGCAAATTTGACTTCAATTATCCTCAATACATTTGATTTAGCAACTAAAGAGTGTTGGTGACTCCTTGGATTGAGAACAAAGCAGTTCTCGTCATTGTGGTCGGAATTGCCACAGTGAAAATATCTCACAAGCTCCTTCATCTTGCCCATAGTCTTCTCGCCAATCTTGGTCGCTTCAAATTTGGGCTTAGCCTTTACCAAACCTCTTGCCAAGCTACCGCTAGCTGTAGTAAGCTTCGGATTCATCATCATCGATGTGATTATGTTTATAGCCTCAATCACTTCAATAGCTTGTTCAAGGTCTTTTTACCTCGGCAAAAGTGTGTGCCCAAGTCTTCTTGTCCTTGTACTTGAAGAGAGGGAGCCAATTCATTGCTTCCTGCACCCATTTATCTAGCTTGGTAATGAAAATCTGCACCAACTAGCGCTCTGTGAACGCATCGTTAGGCTTAGCAAACAACCATGTCAATCAACTTTACATAGTATAGGGAGTATCCTCCTTCTCTTGGTGGAAATTCAAATACTCTACATGTGACCATGCCAAAATGCTTTGATATTTACCTCCACATGCTTATATAAACGTTCAAAAGATTAAAGGTTAGTGGAGCAATCACCAATGTTGCATGTGTGGCTAAGGCCAAACATGAAATGGCCTCCATATAGAGCCTTCACCTCTAAGGGCATTGCCCTTCTGCATGGAGTCTCCACTGGAAGAACTTTCTTAGGATTTTTGGACTGTTTGGTGGAAGCCAAGACTTTGGCAACTGCACTTTCTTTGAGTGTACTCACCAACTCTTTATAATTGTGCTAGTAATTATCAATTGGGCGTAGCTCTACCTAGTGCTACGCCGTTCACCTCTCATAAGTCTGAAGTGACTTCAACTCCTAGAAGTACGGTAATAATCTAAGTGCGTACCAATCGTTGAACTACAGTTTTTGTTGACGCTTCTCCTTCATCCATGTCTAGAATCAAAGCCTTTAAATAGACAAGAAGATGCCTCAAGACTGTCTCAAAAAAATTGCTTGCACGACATAATGGTGATCGTCATTCATTTTGTTAAACGTGCCAACACCCCAAATTCGAAGCCTACAATCAATATCCAAAGTCGAAATGGGCTCCAAAACCTTGTCGGTATTTGACCTTGGCCTAAGGTCTGCATGGATGCACTCTCCGAGTACTTTGATGAGAAGGAGTCGTGCTACTATCTTTCGGTTCTCACCAGAAATACAACCCCCGAGAAAACTATCTACAAGAACTATCTATAGGGGACAGGTAAAACGGACAACCTGCACTCGCAAAATTAAAAGATTATGCAATTGATTGATCATCTCCTCCCACAATGAGAGCCCTAATGACCACCCCACAAAAAAGCCATGCTGGTCATTACCTCACCTTTGCCGATATAGTACATCTATCACAAACTAGTGACAACAATAAATAGGGCCACTAGAAAGCTATGGCGACAAAAGCCTACAACAAGGATCATACACCATGTTCAAAATCGGATCTTTCTCTAAACAAGATAAAGGCAAGAAAAGACAAGGTAACTAGAGCCAGTGGCACACGCCATTGATCACAAAAGTTGCAAACATCTTTGGGTTTATTGTTGACCTTGCCTTCCTTGCAGGTGTCGACTTTGAGTCCAATGACTTAGCATGCATGTGATCAATGGCTGCACACATGCTCAATGGCTGCATTTATCCCATGCCTCATCCCATGCTCGTTGATGAATCCTGATGCGCTAGTAAAGCTGGCAACCGGATGAAGCTCGCCTACAAAATAAAAAATTGTCGTCACATGTGAGAATGATCGCGCTTGCGGTTGACTCTATTTGAGCTTGACCTCATTACTAAATTGAGCACCTCCGTTGCCTTCATCTAGACTGAGTAACGTTTAGATGAAGGACGGGTGAATGAACCACCAAGCAATCTAAAATGAAAAATTGGGCTCTCCACTTAGTATGCACCGCTTGAAACATCTTGTGCGTCCAAAACATGAGTTTTCTTGAATTGTAAGCTCAACACTTGACCAAAAACTCAAGGAAAGAGGGCATCCAAAATTTCAATATTTTTAAGCCATTTTTCACTACTCTTTCCATTTTCTACAACTCTTCTAAAATGGTAGAAAAACAATGAAGTATGAGAGGGTCTTTGTCAAGTGAGGATGTAGCAAATCATTAACATAGTCAAGTGCCTTGCACTCTACAACAGGAGAATCAACTAATTCCAAAGGAAACTGAGAATGCAGGGCCTTTACTAATGATAAACCATCACTTGTAAGCAGAAAAGTCACTTTCATTTTCTAAGCTCACCTACAAAGCTTGGCTTGACAAAGATGTCAAGTCAAGCACGTATGCGCCGCTATGTGTATACACACAATATCCTAATGGATGACATACATCCGTTGGGCACATTTGGTGTGGCGGACGTACGTTTCTAAAAAACATAGATTAGAACTAATTATACTATGCTAAGACTACGTGATGTGGTGTTGTTCTTAATGTCACATCCCGTGACAAATTGCTAATATGATTTTTTTAGCCAATAAAAGACCAAGGGCTCTACATGCATGTATTTTCTCATTAATTAAAATTTGTATAATTGCAGTGAAAGTAGAAATAGATGTAGTTGTACGCACACTCGGTCCCTCTGGAAATTAAACATAGAAAGTAAAATTGGCATAGTAATAATTTATTAAATACTTTATTTTTTTTTAAAATGAAATATATTAGCTTGAAAATTTACTAAATTAATCTATTTTCATTTAACTATAAAATATAATAATTAATTAGAAATTTGAACGCCTTATGACACTCCAATCTATTACACATGTACAAGCATAATAATACTATCCATAGTATGTAGAGTATAAAATCTTTACCACATTGGAAGTATAATTTACATTACTGTCCAAAAGACTTTTCAAGAAGTCACTATAAAATTTTTGAAGAATAATCTTGGCATATTCAGATTATTAAAAATACTCCCCGTAATAATTTTATAAATTTTTTTCAACTATTTTTCTGAGATTTTGTTACTTTAATTTGATCCTTGTAGAAATGTACCATAATCAAATTTTAGTTAAAAATATTCATCTATATTTATAAAAGAATACAGGATGACAAACGATCCCGGATGGATGAATGCGCTGATGAAAAACGAGCTTGGATGAAAACCGAGACCCAGTTAGGGTTTTCGCTAGAGCAGATGGTAGAGGGGCCGGACATTGTGATTTCGCAAGCGGAGAAGGTGCTGGAGGGCATGGGCGAGTGGTGCCGGGAGCACCACGCCGCGAGCCGGCTGACGGAGGATGTGCGCACGAGCTTGGTGACGAAGGCGCAGGCGGAGCAGGAGGTGCTGGAGTTCGTGTGCAAGCACACGCGCGGCAACAACGGCCAGCCCTTGCTCGCCGGAAACTCACTGTACGTCGACTTGAAGTTCATGAAGAAGTACATGCCGACGCTTGCCGCGGAATTCTCTCATTTTTGGGTGGATGTCAGCAGCATCCGTGCGCTTTGTGTGCGCTGATATCTGCGCGAGGCCAAGAAACAGCCATCGAAGAAGCATCAATATCGCTCTTTGGAGGACATCAAAGAGAGCATTACCGAGCTCAAGTATCTGCGCCGCACCATCTTCAAGCAATTTTCAGAATAAAACCCCTTCTCCCGCCTTCTCCCGCCTTCTCTTTCTCCCGCCTTCTCTCTCTCCAACATCAAGATGAGCTTCAAGCATCACCTTCAAGCAACATCTTCATCAATTTCTTTGTTGCTTTTGTAAGGATTCGGGATGTCTGCAACTCAATTGATAAGGTAGCGTAGGGTATTGACTTGATCCAGGCGCACGAAAACGAAGCGTGTTGGCAACCAAATTTGGAGGAGCGTTCGTTTTCGCACCTATGGCAGGGAGGGAATGGAAGCACGTTGGATGGGCCTGCACTCTACTATCATACAAATTCAACTATAGATGAGCATTTTTACTATAATCTTCATGGAATTAGGTCATTATCCAAATATATGTGTACTTCATTGACGGATTGTATATGGGCCTGTTGGAGACTATGGGTGAATATCTTTATTTTTATCTTTTACTTTTTACTTCTACTTTTGCCTTTTACTTTTTATAGCTTAGTAGAATTATATAAATACATATAATGTGTGAAAATTTAAATATGAATCTTGATTATATATTTTTTGCTGGGTCATATTTAGATGTATGTAATCAACGAGAGCCAGCGGTCGCGAAAAAATCGTTCTGATTGCAAGCGATGTGCGGATCGGACTGCGGCTCAGCGTAAGGCAGATAATTTTGCCCAACGGCTCAGGCGTACTCAACGGCGACAAGCACTTGGCAATGATGACCAAGAAGGAAACCGTGATCGTAAGCGGCAGCGGGTGACAGAGTGCAGTACGACCCGTACGCTTGAGCAATGGAATGAGCACCCACCAATCGATCACGAGGCACTTGGGGCTGAAAGGCCTGCTCAAACCGAGGAAGAGACAGCAGTAGTACAAGGTATGGTGGAGTCACCTCGCTTTTATTTGACTGCCCTTCTCTAAATAACTTAATTGGCAATGTGAAACAGAAGCGGTCAACGAGAACCCGCGATCGCGAAGAAATTGTCTTGCTTGCGAGCGACGTGCAGATTGGACTACGGCTCAGCTTGAGGCAAATAATGCTGCCCAACATCTCAGGCATGCTCAATGTGTTATTCCTCTTACAAGGCGTACAATTGAAGCGGTGACAGGCGCACTTTGACATGTTCTCGGCCGCATGGACATTTGTTGCCGAGACTGTAGCGCATTTCATTGGCATGAGGAGCGTGTTGCTGGAAACGGTTCGACATTTACAGATCCACACTTCACTATGTGCTGTGATCGAGGAAAGGTCACAAACATTGAACCTCTGGCACCGCCGCCCGAGCCACTCCGGAGCTTGTTGAGAGACCAAACGCCTACAACAAAGGCCTTTGGGACAAACATCCGTACATATAACAGTGCTTTATCGTTCACGTCGCTGGGCGTCAAGATTGATGAAAGATTTACGTAGGGCGTGGTGTACACATTCCGGATTCAAGGCTCCATGTATCACAGGATAGGCAGTCTATTGCCGACACAGGGAGAAACTCCAAAGTTCTCTCAACTATACATTACCGACAACAGCACCGCTCTTAACGATCGCATGAACATTTTCAACGATCTGGATGGCCGTACAATGGGTAAGCTCCAAAATATGTTGCAGGAGCACAATCCGTACGCACAAATGTACGAGCAAGTGCAACAACGAGTTGCGGACCAATCTGCAGCGGAACTTGAAATTCGGCTACTATCTCTGCGATCGCAAGACCAACGACGGTACAACACCCACATCGGACAAAATTGGGGCAATCATGGTAGGTGACAGTCTTGACGGCAGCATCTTTCACCGGGGATCATTATCAAGCTGCCTAGCGGACCACTTCAACGCATCTTGGCTATGCACTCAGCATACACTCCGCTACATTACGTTCTCCTCTTCTTTAACGGGCGGCAAGGATGGACTACAATCATGCCTGTACGAGGATTTAGGTACGATAGCGAGGCATGAAGGTTAAACCAAAACGATCAAAACGCCGTGCGAGGCCGTGCTGGTGGGGTGCGCATATCGTAGGTGCAATATTATTCATACATGCTGCATCCACGTGAACGTGTTGTGCACATCTTTCTGGCCGGTCGACTATTGCAACAATATATGGTGGACGCGTAGGCCTGCACTGAGCAGAATAGGCTTCATTGGCTTGTTGAGAATCAATCTAACCTCCGGTGTGAGCTACACTGAGGAGTCATGGACGCTGTAAACGGGGGCGATCACGATGCGGCGCAGATCGGACAACGAACGATTCTCTC
The DNA here is from genome assembly GCA_963971425.1 of Bryoerythrophyllum caledonicum. NCBI lineage: Eukaryota > Viridiplantae > Streptophyta > Bryopsida > Pottiales > Pottiaceae > Bryoerythrophyllum > Bryoerythrophyllum caledonicum. Next base: position 40,736,226 of record OZ020514.1, read on the forward strand.
GGCAATGATTTCTGGCGGTAATCGGCAAATGAACCAGCTCTACCAAGACGCAATGGCCATTGTGCGTTGGTTTGGGAAGCCCAACCTATTCATCACTTTAACTTGCAATCCCAAGTGGTCTGAGATCAGCGCCGGGCTTGAGGAAGAGCACACGCCGTAGGATCGGCCTGATTTGCTAACACAATTGTCAGGGTTGTTCGGCCGTCCGTCCGTCCGGTAGTGTCCGTCCATCCGGATGTCCGTTCGATAGAGGCTACTGTCCGTCCGATAAGGGTCAACCCTAATTTGACCATGACTCGAGGTAAATCAATTTACCCACTGCCACGAAGGCGACTACGTGGCTGACACGTTGTCAATAGGGTCGCGCGCTTGCGGACAGGGGGGCGG